>JAWZSL010000011.1:20473086-21705321 GCA_034769285.1 Lutjanus argentimaculatus
TTGTATTACTGTACTGTATCGTATTGTAATTTAAAGATTGTTTGCAGCTAATCATGTCCTAAATGCATATAGTATAGTGCATTAGTTAACAGCATAATAATATGCCTACATAATATCAACGCCCTTAATCTAGGTAAGTGAGAAGTCTGCAATCATATATATAAATATTTGCAGTTATCTCTCTACTATTATTCTTTAATTAATGTGTTTGTAGAGCTGCAACGATTAAATCAATCTCCAAAAACTTTGATAATCGATTTATCAATTTAAGAAAAAAAGTCAAAATTCTCTGATTTCAGCTTCTTAAATGTGACTATTATTTGGTTTCTTTACTCCTTTCTAACAGTAAACTGCATATCTTTGGGTTGTGAGTAAAACAAAACATTTAAGGATGTCATCTTCTGCTTCAGAAAACACCGATGGACATTTTTCACTGTTTTCTCACATTTTAAAACATACAACTATTATCAATTAATCAAGAAAATAATCAATTGATTAATCAACTATGAAAATAATCAGACCCAAATAAGTTTGGGAAGACAAGTGAATAGGGCCACACAAAATGGTGAAAAAAATCCAATCTTATTGCAATTATTTTGCCAGATGTTGTGATTGCAATATGATTCATGATTAGTAGGAATGATATTTTTTGCATCACAATTTTTACTTTCACTGAAAATAAACAATTAAAATGATTATGATGTGGCATTTGTTGAGGTCTGTACCAAACAGATCACATCTGTGATTTGGCTATTGCACTTAGCCATATTGCAATTTTGATTATATTTAGATTAATTGTGAAGCCCCACAAGTGATACTTGATGATTGCAGAGGAATCACAACAACTGGGATAAAACTAAGCAGCAATTTCACCAGGTCTATTTTTTAAATGTAGCTAAGCTAAGCTAAGCTAAGTTGAGCTAAGCTACGATAAAATGAGATGAGTGAGATAAGATGAGATAAGATAAGATAAGATAAGATAAGATAAGATAAGATAAGATAAGATAAGATAAGATAATCCTTTTTGTTGATCCCCCAGAGGAGAAATTCGGGTGTTGCAGCAGCACAAGGACAGAACAAGTACATATAACTTAAAGAAACTTAGTAGAAACTATAGAAGGCCAATTAGACTCAAAAGTTATTTGATTATGTAAGTTATTTTTCTTTGAGCAACCAAAAATGTTCACATTCCTTGAGAGGGCACAGCGCTCTTGACCTCAAAGGTGCTGCTAACATCTCTGTCTTTGTGTGGTTATTACTTGTTGCCCTATGACACACACACACACACACACACACACACACAATCACACATATCACCCGCACTTATTAATAATAGATGTAGACATGTGGCTCTAGAGAAAGGTAGAAGGAGTTTACCTGCTGAACAGGAAATGTGTCACTGTTTCTCCTCTACCCACTAAGTTCATTTGTTATCCTATTCACCGGTGTTTATCCTGCTTACCCTCTTTTTCCCTCTGTTGCCATGGATATGCTATTCCTATGGCAACTGCAGGCCTTTATGGATGGCCTCGGGCCCCCACCGTAGAGGACTCTCTGAACCTTTCATTACACATTCCCTTCAAGCTCACAGACAAATCACACAAGTAGCACATACTCCAACTCTGTCTATAACTGTCACCCTCTCCCTCTTTCTCTGCCCTCCCTCCTTCTCTCTTTGTGTCTCTGTGCTGCTCTGCTCCTGTGGTCATACTGCTGTCTCTCACTTTTAAGTCCTTGCCGCACTGCATGTGTCCAAGACATGCTGCCACACAGCTGTTTGTCGTTTTAAGTCTACATTTGTCCTAAATTGCACTCTAGGCATTCGCTCCGTATGTGATACTAGATGCCAGTGCTGGTTGGAAGAGGACTGTGATCAGATTTGTGGCATGCTTATCGCTGTCATAAGAGTCAGCGCCCCCAGCTTTCTAATTTTCAGTGGCAATGGAAACCAGAGCTCCATCTTTAAAGATGCATGAGACGTCTTGAGCAGTGGAGAATAGGGATGGAGGCTCTGCCAGAGAAAGTGTTTCTGTGTCAGAGAGAGTGAAAGAAAGAAAGTCAAGGAGGGGCGAGGCTCGTGCAGATGACAGTAAAGTTGCTGGTGGCATTGAGGGCCCAAGTCGAAGCAGAGGGCAGTGTCAGGACACTGAGAAGGGCAGGTGGGGGGCCTCCACCTGCTGAATGAACCCTGTCAGCGTCGGGGAGTACCATGGGCTACGCGTGGGCTCAGCCCTGCTCAGCATTGTGGCGGGCTGTATCATCATTGGGGTGTCCAGGGAGTGCGATGCTGATGCTGTAGGAGGTATCTTCCTGGGAGCAGGGGGCCTTGGTGAGTGTGTGTGTGAAACTTTTTAGGAACTTCTGACCTAGCTGTGGGAAAGATATTTATTAAAAGTCATTGGTTGAGCCTTCAAACCTCCATATTTCTGTACTGAATGTCACTAAACATTAATAGAAGATTAGGTAGTGTAATAGTGGGATTAAACATAATGTTCTGGTAGGGTTCCTTTTTAACAGCTTAAAGATGCAGTATTAACATTTTCCAATAAGATGTTTTAGTGTAATTTATTCAAGATAATGGAGTGTTTCCCACTAGCCACTAGTTGCTATAACTTCTAGAGAAACAAAGGATCAGAGAATGAGGAAGGAAGTCGGCAAATGTGACCAATGTAACTTGAATAAATCTTTAATGCATTACCTTGTTCATGAACATGATTTCTGCCTGAGTCAGATAGACTTTCATTGACTGTGGTGGTTGTTTAACTGTGAAGATAACGACTCCCATGATCCCACACTACTTCACAAGCTCATCAGACACCATCTTTTGATATTGTTTTGACTGAGAGACCCCAATTGGCAAAAAATTACAAACTGTGCTTTTCATATTGCTTTATTACCATGATACTTCATGACTTTCCCTTCAACAATACCTTTAGACCCAATTTTGACCTGATGACATGTTCCAGGAGGCTGCTACAGAGGTCATACGAGTTCAAACAGTGAGACCACTTTAGGGAATAATTGAGTTCAAACATTAAGTTATGTCACCATGTAGGATAACCTACACTACACTTCTGTGTGAATGAGTTATTGTAGAACAAAAGGAAGTTTTGCATAGCTCACAAAACATGAAAATTTTCAGTTATCAAAATAATTGGAAAAAATTACAGTTGTTACAAAATACAGTTGTTATAGTTATTATTATTACATTAGTAAGATCCATGAGATCATAAACAATGAGGAAACAAAGCTTATGTCAACAAAACACAAGGGTTAAAAACATCTCAGGTTTTTATGGTTTAAGGAGGGTACATTCATATCCAATACATTGAGAATTATTTGTTCGACAACATATATATATCAAAAATTCAGATGAAAGATCTGTGGCTTGTGACATTTTCCATCCTCCATTCTTTGAAAAACACACCCTGTGATCATTTGATACAACAGTGTAACTAGAACCAGCTGACAGCCCGACGAGTTGCACTGCCAAGATAAACCGCTTTCCTGGAGAGAAAGAGCAAAGGGCAGGGCTTTTGATCTAAGGGAGACAACATTTGCATGCATTGCTAATGTGAAATGTATTCTCACTGATGATTTGATCAGCTTTCAATAATTAATCTGTCTCTCTAATGTACACAAGAATTTGGCAAATCAAAACGGTGCACAGCAGCTTGACAGAGACATTCACTCTGGCAGCACTTGTGCAGCTAAGTAGCATCTAATTATGTGTTTTGGGGCTAATGTGCCTTGATGCCTCCTCCAACACATAGGCTGACTAATGAGTATGAACAGAGTGTTCTCTCGACAGATTCTTTTCACTCCTTCTGCAGTTTCATGACATTTTAAGCACAGACATGCATCACAGCCACCCCCAGGACCTGCCAGGGTTTAATGCCAGCTCTTGTGGCTTGTAAGGGAAATCAATAACTGTGTTGAATTGGAGCAGAGTGCCACTGAGAGGCACACAAGCTCTGCGGTTCAGATATTACTTTATACTTTGAGTTGAACAGGAAGAAACATCACGCTGTATCTGCTACACTAAAAATAATCTGAAGGCTATTTCATCAAACAGTCTCATTGTTGGTCGTGATGTCTGCAAGTATGAGAACTTCTATGAAAGGAGGGAGAGAGTTTTTCTACCCTCTGGTGTGGCTCACAGGCAATCTATGGCACTATGAGCAAATGTAATTAGCAGATTGTAATAACAGAGATTAGATTTATGATTTTATACCACAGTGAAATTTGATATCCCTATATAATGAGATTTTTGGTTAAGCCTGTAGTACAAAATATTTTCCTCCACTACTGGTTTTATGACAGTCCACTACAGTGCAAATTCAGGGAAAGGAATAAATATTGATTATCATTTCTCTTGAATCCAAGATCATGGCAAATGTTGACAGCGACAATACAATTGATCAATTATTACTTCTTATTTATTCAGCCAACAGTGATTAGGAAACTGTAGTAAAAGCAGTGATTTTATATCATTGATCAAATTGATGGTGGCCAAGTAGCTTAGTTGGTAGAGTGTTCGCCTCATTTACTGAGGCTGTGAGTCCTCTGCAGTGGCCCTAGGTTCAATTCTCGTCTATGGTCCTTTGCTGCCTGTCATTCCTCCATTCTCTCTCCTCCTTTCCTGTCATATCTTCAGCTATACTATAAATTAAAGGCGTAAAAAAAAACCAGAGTTTTTCTTTAAATTAATAATGATATCTGCTTCCCAGGCCTGCTCATATCGATCTACCCCTTCATAAAAGCCTGGCTGAACATCAACAATATTCTTCCGTCCTTTGGTAAGTGGTTTGATATTTGTATTCACTATTTACAAAATCTGTCTAAATACTGTTAAATGTAACTACACTTTTAAAGGGATAGTTTGGATTATTTGAAGTGGGGTTATATTGTACTTCAATAGTCAATAGTCAGCGTATTACCTATAGTAGATCGTGGTCATCCCTGGCTCTGAGAAGCAGCAGGAGTACTGGTGTAGCCTATATTGAGAACATTTTCACTGCTATAATTTGCCACCAAACAGCCTTTTCCATGGGCTATTGGCATTATATAAGTCAAATATTGCTCTCTTCAAACCAACCAGACTCCAATTGCAAAAACAGAATTTTACCTCGCAGAACACAGGAGTTGTTGGTCAACAGCTTCCGTGATCTCTTGGTTTGTTTTTGTTGGGTGTCTTTGATGTTTTACAAGGTTAGTTTTTATTCACTGAAATCACACAGCAATGAAAGTAACAGATCAGGGCAGTTGCAAACTAACACCTCCCTTATTTTGTGAGGTAAAATAACAAATTTTGCCATTGGAGTCTGTTTTGATTGGAGAGAGCAATGTTTGGCTTATATAATGGTGGTTTCCCATCAGAAAAGGCTGGCTGATAGCAAGGTATAGTGCACACTGATATTTTTAGTTGGCTAAAATATGTTTTACTGCTGACTCTGTCCACAGCAGTACATTGCATAGCTTCTGTGCTGGTACTCCACACTGCTTCTCCAAACTGGGGGCATGTCAGCCATAAGTAATACAACCCCATTTTTTAAATAGTCCAAACCATCCCTTTAAAATCTTGTTGTTTCATCATATGTGCCATGCTGTGATGAGTATGAAAATTTCCCAGGAAACTTCAGAGTGCACCCCACACCTGCCAATCCTGCTCCTGATCAACCTGTGGAGACACTAAGAAGAGAAGGTGAGCGAGTGTGTGAGTGAGACTTTTCCTCTACGTTTGAATGGAAAGGCAGTCAACCACATGCAGCTATCACATAACATTCAAAGATACTGTGTCCAGTTTGCTACTTGATAGTGAACCATCATGTCCATGTCTGTTATAACAAATCTGACACCAGTCAGAACACTGGAGAGCTAGTAGTTAACACCAGTGAGAGAGCTGGGTGTCTCTGTGTCTATGCGGTTATTGCGGAGCACCAGTCATCTCTTTAATATCTCATGGGGTGCAGTTGAATTGAAACCAAAAATGGCCTGATTTCTTCTGTCATAACCACTTTTTTTACTTAGATGGAAAACATTATCAGGGAAAGGTGTAAGAACAGAAACGCAAGAAGACAGAGAGAGAAAAGAGACACAAAACATAATACATGTAGAAGATGCTTTTTCAAATGTCAGTTCATCAAAAAAAAAAATTAAAATAAAATCAAGGTTTAAATATGTGTCATATTAGCATCATACAACAAATGTACAGTAATTACAAATAACAGGACAATGTTTTAGTACTGAGCAGCCAACCCTACAGGTATGAATGCTTGAAAAAAAAGAGCTACATGTTTGTGCTCTAATGAAAACAGCTAATATAAGAATATAATATACATATTTGAATCATACACTGAAAGTTAATATTGTACCTATATATACATGTAACATAGAGGTCATTTGTATGTATAGACTATATTTGGTTTGCATTCATTCTAGATATTCCATTTAGAGTAACTCCACATAATCATTTCTAGAACTATGACAGAGTGTTGGGCCGAATTAAGGGAAAAAACAGAGGAGGACATTTCTTTTTTGATTTTGCACTTCAAGAATAAAGTTATAATGTCAAGAATAAAATCAAACTTTTGGTTTTAGTGCCAGGCATAAGAAAAAATAAATCAGAGGAGATTTTTTTTTTTTTTCAGATTTAGCATTATGAGAAGTTAGTTGAAATGTCAAGAATAAAGTTGAAATGTTGAGAATAAAGTTGAAATACCACGTCAAGAATAAAGTCAAAATGGTATTTCAACTTTGTTCTCAACATTTCAACTTTATTCTCTTCATTTTTTCCTTGTACCTGTCCCTAATACTCTACTAAGGTAGTGGCTTTGTGCATGAAAAATGTTGCCAAATTGAGTGAAACATTCCTTAATAGTATTTTATTTAATTATTTGAGCATAATCTAATTTGTATAGTCTGTAAGTCTAGACTCTTGGAAATTATTGATTTAATTTCCTGAAGATCTTTGTAGAACATGTGATAAACCGATTTATTGTTGGTTCTATATAAAAACTCATGTATTATTATTATCAAACCCAAATGTTCCCATTAAAATTCACTGGATGAATAGAAAAAAGTTGGCCATGAATGCCCGTGTGAAGTTGTGATTTAGTATTATAGATACAAAGAACTATTGTGTGGCAATTGCTTGTCTCATTTAATGGAACCAGAGACTTACTTTACTTTATTTGTTTATTTGATAGGGTCAGGGCATTTTAATGAACATCTACATGGAAACAGAAGATATAAACAAGCCAGATTTTAGCCCTTATGTTCCTCAGCAAGTAACAAAAATAGGAAGATTACAAGTGACACTATACAGATACAAATACACAGTGCAGAAGTAAAACCAGACAAAATACACTGTGCAACATGTCGAGTTAAAAGGGACCACAGTTCTGGTTTGCCTTAAGCCATTGTTTGAGATGAGTCTTAAATTGTCATCATTGCTGCGGCTGAGATAATCCTGGGCCAATTCCCCTCTGTTATGGCTATTTAACTGCACCTTTCCACTCATTTAGAAGCCGCAGCTGCTCACACCATACCTGTAACAGCTTTTCATTTCATTCAGTTTTAAGCGGCAGGTAAAAACAGGTGATAATAGACAATCCAAGTATGTGTTGTGCCTTTTTCCTGTGATAGTTCATAGTACGATACAGCTATCAGATTTCCACAGACTGGTCAAACATGTAATGATAAACTGAGTGCTGCAGTGTGTTTACCTGCTCTCCTGTGCTCTTGGCAGCGACTCAGAGTCAACTAAACCTGGAACGTTCAAAGAGTCGAATGGGAACCTTTGTGGAGGGCGGACCGATGGCTGAGAGCAACCCAGACGAGGGGTATGAGACCAATATTACATCCTGTGAATCATGTTCATATGCAGTTAATGTGGATTAGTGATTTACGCACAAGAGCAAGAAGTGGTGGGATGTTAAGGGTGTAAGAAAGGTAAGGATGAGCAGGACTGGGGAGGTGGAAATGATTTCAACACCAGAGACCAGACCTCACCTGGGTTCACTTCCCATTTGAAGTCACTACCACAGTCACTTCCTTACCTTAAAAATCATATTTCCCTTTATTTCCTTAAACTTAACTCTACTTTATTCAACTTTTGTTACATGTAAGTAAGAAATATAGTGAAGATTAGAGCAGTATAGATTCAATATAAATCCATGAACACTGTTCTTTGTAGAAAAATATGAAATAAACACTCATGCCTTGAACAGAATACATACACACACAGGTACATGCCCAAAATAAAGTGTCTAATATATGAATATTTGCATATGCCCAACCTAAACATTAGATTGACAAAAGGTTAATTCAAGTCTTGCCTCTCTTTCAGGTTTAGTGTAGGTCTTGGTAAGAGTTTATCTTAGTGCCCTTCATGATCCAGTAGGGGTCAGCACTTGGCCTAATTTCACTCTTAATTTACATGCTATCTATTTCTCACTCACAATATCAGTTTCCAATTTATGCAGAATGAGGATTTATCTGAGCTGTGTGACCAGATCAGCATCAGTCATTTGTTTGATGTTTAACTTATAGCGGCCATGTGAATTGTTTGTGTTGTCTGTCAGGAGCATAGGCAGACATCGGCTCATCTTCCTTTTCTCGAGAGTAGGAAAGAAAGTGTTTCCAGCTCTGGCCCCATATGCATTTCTCTTTTATTCAGATGACATTTCAGCTGTCAGGCCTTCTTCAAGATCAACAATCATAGGACACAGGCACCGGTATGTTATACAGGCCACACCCTAGTAACACATCTGATGATGCTTACATAATCATGTCTCACCATTCGGGTGAAAAAAAAAAACAAGCAAGAAGTCTTTAGCAAATCAAAGCTTTAAACAGGTTTTTTCCTTTTCTTACAGACAGTCAACATTATTTTCTTTAAATCACAATGGGAATGTTTCCCTCAGCTTAACCAAATTTTAATCATTGCAGTGACAGACAAAAATTATAAATGTAACATTTTTAATTTAATTTAATTTAATTTGTTGACTAGACGTGTTGTCTAAAAATATTTTGTGGAAATTTGTCTCTCTCCACAGTTCTCTCTACGTCCTTCAATAGACAGCCAAAAAAATCTGAGACCCCCATAACTGACACAGATTCTAATGCCTCCTGATGTGTCCTTGATTATTATTGGAATGCTATACTATTTTACACACTGTTTTCTTCTTACCAGTCACAAGTAGATACCCAGACATTAATTAAATGATACGTCAAAGAAGTTTAATGACACATTTTCTAGTCCATAAAGCTGTGTTCGACTATCGCCAACAAGTAAGTGAAACAATCACTTTTACTTACTAAAGTAACAAATGATGTTCAGCACAAATATAGTTATTCTTGCACTGGGCTGTTATGAGGTCATGATGCCCTGCCAGTCTCTTCAAAGCAGAGCCATGATTTAACCTAATGTGTTTAGACCAGTGTGTCTGCTTTTACCTCACAGAGTTCATTTTGGGTGAGGCAGTCACTGTGAGGCATGAGCTGATATGGATTGATCTACGTGAACTGATGGCTAATTAATCATATTCTATGTTACTTTTTTCCCCCTCCTTTCTGTGCAGCAGTTTAAAGGAGAATGTGACTTGGTGACAAAATATGATAAGGTTCACTTTTAAAACAGAGTTTGCTCTGTTTACTTTGACAAGAATAAACTGTCGCACTGATTCATGGACAAAATTGTTGCTGATGATATGAGGACAGCAGTGTTGGGGTGTAATTAACTACATGTAGTAACTAGTACCTACATTAAAATCTCAGCAGCCTTTTCAGAAGTGTCTACTTTGGGTCACGTAGTTTATGTAGTTAATTACAAACTACATACTCGTAGTATTCTTATGACGTTTCACCTGTGGTTTGAGTCTGCAATCGAATACTGTGTGTTTCCCCAGAAATGTAGTATTTTCCTGATTCCACCTCTGCGACTGCTCCCTGCCCTCTCCTTAGAACACATTTTCAGGTTGTAGCCTGAGGATTGGTCTGCCCTAGTCCCTAAATCAAACACACCTACACTTCACTGTGTTAATGCAGTTGTTCCTCCATGTAATAATATGAGATTCCAGACTCAGATGACTCAGATGATGAACTGCTTTTTGAAATTAGTTTTAGTTTGGCAAGCTAATTAAGAGTAGTTTTAACTACCTTTCTTGTAAAGTAGCCAGTTATTTGGTAAACTACAGTTTTTAAGTAGTTTCCCAAACACTGGAGGACAGGTAGGTAGTAAATGTATTAAAAACTGTCAGAAGAATAGCCAACAAAACACCTTACATAAGAACATGTGCTTTTTTGTTGCCTGTCCAAGCCAGTTAGGGGAGAAAAGTGGACTTTCAAAAGTGAACATCACCTCATTTTCATAAGCAAACAGTCACCTTGGATATTTTTGCTATGGCAACCAGATACTGAATGGATTTTCAATTATGTGTGACACCAAGCATATGCATAAACACATTGTCCTCCAAAACTAAGCATTTTTACAATCCTGTGAGGTATTATGTGAAAAAGAATATTTTTTAAATGCTCGATTAAATCTTGAAAATTAAGGTCACATTTATTGCAGTACTGATGTTAGCTATCTTACTGGTTTTATCAGCTTCAAGTATGATCCAAAGAGGATATAAATTGCATTGGACGATCATGTAAAACGCTTTAGTTAGTCTTTAGGACTGATTTCTGTCTTTTGAAGAAAATAGCAGGTTAATTTAACAATACTGGGGAAAACCATTAAGATTTGACCTCACTCACTAAATAATGAAGATTAAAGTCAAGTCAAGTTTATTGTTAGAGCGCACTTAAAAACAACAAGCATTGACCTTTGCCGTGATTTACAAAGAGATTAAAAATATAACGCGAGAAAAACAAACAAAAACACAGGATTTTTTTTTTTTAAAGTTCTTTTTTTGGCCATTTTTTGCCTTTATTGAGAGGACAGCCGAGAGTAGACAGGAAACGGGGCAGAAAGAGAGGGGTTGACACGCAGCAAAGGGCCGAAGGTGGGAGTCGAACCAGCGGCCGCTGCAGAGGACTAACAGCCTCCCTACATGGGTCAGACCTCTACCAACTGAGCTAAATGTCCACCCAAAAACACAGGATTGATCAAGTAAAACTACAGACATAAATATTAATAAATTAATAAAAACACAATGTCTTGATAAAATCATAACACAAACATCATTGGCCGTACAACAAAAATAATATAAATAAATAAAGTGGTAAACTATTTGCACAATTTAGGGCTAACAACTGAAAGTGCTTGATCATCTACATTTTTTAAGCGAGTATGTGGAACTGAAACCAGTGATGGTTGCCAGATCTGAAGGGACAAGAGGTGGAGGAGGGGATGAGTAGTTCTGATATGTAACCTGGTGCCTGTCCATACAGTGATTTAAAAACAAATAAAAGAAATGAATCATGGATTCATTCACTGCATGAGGTTCATTTTAATACATTATACACATAGCAATGTTTCATCTATTTATTGCACTAATATAAATTTTGGATGACTTAAGGGAACAAAGTAATATAGTTTGTCAGAAATAGAAATAGAAGGCATTATGACCAGATGCCTCCAAACAAATAACTTTCTAAATTTTCATTATTTTTCCACGAGATGTTTAAGTTCAGCTTTATTAGAAAGACACAATACAACATCCCTTGTTGACATGAGTCATGCCATGGTGTGTTGCAGGACATCTTCAGACATGCCAGACGTCTTATCAAGACGGAAACTTAAGCAGTCGCCTTCTGACCAAGACCAGCCATGATGCCATCACGTGACCTGACAGACTGATATTATTCAACTTATCTTCTTCATTAGGGTTCTTTCAAATGTGGGACAAAGAACGCTGATTTGAATCTTTCTGAATCATTATTTTTCTGTTGCACCTGCTGAACTCGTCCTGTTTGTTGAGATCGTCTCATGATGCTGTACTGATGTGGTCTAATAAACATCTCCAAAGATTCATTGTGATTGTTAGTGAAGTATTTTCCTACTTCCTGACACTGAGTGAAGCACATTAAATCCAGTAGTCCCGCTTGCGTGCAGCTCATCTCATCAACACACAATGTTCTCAGCCAGCAATTAAGAAATTATTACGATCGTTATGTGATGAAGGGACTCGTACAGCTCAGGTTCCCCTGCCTGTATTTGTCATGAGCGAAACAAATTGGAATACATGCATGTGTACACACACACACACGCACGCACAGACAAACAAATAGCTACTTCCTTTGCCTGCATACAGTGAACTGCACCCCCGCAGTGAAACATAATACATTGATATTCAGGACAGCACAGGCAGAATGGCTGCTGCATGGGAAGTGGCGTGGTGAAGAACGCTGTGCTCTGACAAAAACTGTGACGTGCTGTGAGGCTGAATAATGCAGACAACAGGAGCCCGAGGAGGCTGCGGTGCCTTGATGACAACCAGCCGTTTGATTGTCAGGCCTCAAATCACAATGCCACAGTCCCACAATCCATCTGTGTCTGTGTGGAGTTTAACAATTGATACCCAGAAAAGGAACATACGGTTACCTATCCCATCACTGCTCAAAAGGCAGTGAAAGACCCCTGGACCTCACCTTAAAACCAGACCTGTGAACATTTAGAGGCCCAAATCACACAAAGAACCCACAAAAAATCACCCACATTTTCACAGTTACCTCCAGATGTGTCCAGCCACATCTATATTTTTCATTTAATCTAAAGAGATTTTGATTAATCTTGTCATGATAATTCTGTCAGTGCAATGGGCAGGTTTTGAATACTCAAAGCATTTTAAATCTTGAAGCGTGTTCTGATCCCATACCGATTCAGATACCTGAACTTTACACGCAGAATACCGAGTAGTGTAAAACGTACTCTTTAATATGTGAAAAAGGGAATAAAGGGTTAGGATGCAAGCCACAGGTGTTTGTGGTCTTACAGTCGAAAAACAAAAAATGGACCTTGACTTCCAATTACATTGTCAGCTCTGCCCATGTCAAAAATGAACCTTTTCCTCTTTCTCAGGTTTTCAGGTGTTATTGGTGAAAATTTCTAATACAGCGACAACTTCTCTAAAGGATTAATAAACTGTAAGCTGTAATTTTATGAATTACAACTTATAGCATTTACTGATACTTAGGCCTTAAAGAGACAGTTCTGATTATTTGAAATGTGGTTGTATGAAGCAACATAGTCGATATATTACCTACAGTAGATGGCAGTGGGCACGCCCCAGTTTGAAAAAGCAGAGAGGAGTACCAGCACAGAAGCTTATGTGCTGCTGCAGACAGGGTCAGCAACCAAATATATTATAACCATCTAAAAAAAGGCCAAAAAGTTTAAATGTACGCTGTATTTGCAATATTTTCACTGCTTTATCTTGCTGTCAGACAGGCTTTTACTTTATCCTTTTAGTTCTTTAGTTCTTTCTTCCATGGACTGTTTGACCTCTGACCTTCTGAAAACTTAATTAGAGATTTATTACCATCTAATTACAGATGACTCACTACCTTCTGATGTTGACATTTTAGGTGATTCTTGACCCACTAATATAATGACTTACTAACATTCATAACCGCAGACCTGTAGATTACAAGTAAGAAGCTCATGACCTGTTATTAATGACGTATTAAAGACTCAACAGTCAGAGAGTTCTCACAACCAGACTGCCCTCAGTATGTTTTAAGTAATGACTTTAATCAATTGATTTTTAACCATCAAAGGGCTAATATGTATGGACTTAGTGGCATCTGGCATCTCGCAGGTTTCAAACACCTCACCTCACGCTTCCCAGCATGTAGGAGAACCTACAGTGGACATGAAACTTGGAGAATACATGAAAGGCCCGAGAGCCAGGCTTTAGTTTGTCTGTTCTGAGCTACTGTAGATGTAGAGGACCTGCGCCCTCTGCAGATAAAAGTGTCTCATTCTAAGGTAATGAAAACACTACGATTCTTATTCTGACCAGGGGAGACATAAAGAGTGAAACAAAGTTGAATGAATATGGTTTATGTAGGGGAATTTGGTGAGGCTGTCATGCTAACTCCTATTTTGCTAAAATTCAACTTCAATCAAGTTATTTGCTCAGTTATTGTGAGAGAGGTCATGCCAGAAAAGGTTTGGGAACCACTGTTATACATAAATTAAAACATGATTATTAATATTGTATGACATTTCTGCCATATTTTGCCAAAAAATTCTGGTAAATCTTACTCTCTGGACCTTTAACATTTAATTACAGTCAAGCTACTAACATCTGGTCAATAACAACTGTAATGGAAAAAAAACTTTGTCTGATCCTTGTGTAACCTTTTGTACTTCTGCACTCGCCTGCATAGGTTCATGCATACTGCAGCCTGGTACTCTGACCCACATATAACCTTGTGATTGTCTAGCTATACCAAACCGCAAGGCTGTTTTGAACCAGCTCGACGCAGACTTAGTGTCTTTCCAAGAAGAGGAAATTGTGACTGTGGGCTCGCTCCGTCTACCATGAAAGAAGCTCTGTTACATCCTGTCTTTGTCACACCTCTGCAGACTGTGTGCACTCCGTATGACTCTTTGACCTCTTTGCAAAGAATAAACTATAAGAAAGACATTTTGTCTCTCAGGCCTTTATTTCAAGATCTCACCAATTCAAATGTCCACAGCAAAACTTATTAGGTGACTCTTAATACTCTTTAATATTTAATATTTATTAATATTTATAGCTGCAAACCTGGATTATAAGTTAGGAACTCATGACCCTTTATTAATGAGTTATTAATGACTCAACAGCCACTAAGGTTGTTCTTATTTATGACTTTTTAGCCATTAATTAAGCCATTATGTAAAACTTAGGAACCCTGTATAAAGAGTGCCTTATACATTATTATATTATTTAAGGGCTGAAACATGATGACAGGTAAACTGAAGAGAGTCTGACTTGTTCAGGTAACGTGTGCTTTATTGTCGACAATGTTGGAATCATGCAACAAACAACTAGCAAGACAATACAGTGATACGAGAGAGCATAATAATAATACATACGACAGAATAGAAGATAAATGTTACACATGCCTGCTGCTAGAAAATAAAAATACATTATAAAAATAAGGATAAGATCATAAAACCATAAAACTATATTTTTAATGCATAAAATAAGTGAGGATTGTTCGCCTGTTCAGTAGAGCTTTGGTCAATATTGATTCAATTCGAATTTGAAAGAGAAAATCAGATTAAATATCAAAATAAATAGCGGAAACATTAAAAATGCTGCAAGCAACAAGTCGGGTAAATGTGAAGGTGAGCTGTTGAGCCACAGGCAAGGTGACACACACACACACACACACACACACACACACACACGCACAGGTTGAACAGTGGTAAAGGACGGCTCGGTGAGGAGGAGGAGGAGGAGGAGGCAGGACGGTCGCATCCAGAGGTCTACAGAAGAGGGACAGACGAGGTTCTGCGCGACAGATAGGACATGAGATAATGATTTTTACTAATAATAAATAATAAAAAATCAATTGACGGCCACACATCGTCTGCTGGAGGGATGCCTCGGTCGCATGTAGTAGCGGTTTCCCTCCATTTGCGCTGCAGGACGACCTGTCAGGTGCTACGTGCGTCTCCGTCCACATCAGGAGTAGCGCGGTGAGAGGAAATGTCTCACCTCCTGACTGATCTTCATCCTCTCTCCTCTCCGGTCCTCGGATTGAATCTTCCCCAGCAGGTCGGGTGAATCGGCTCGCTTTGTGTGTCTGATTGAACGGCTGTCATGACTTGTGCCCTCAGGACTCAGAAGCTACGACAGCAGGATGAAAATCCCTCGTTTTGGTCCTCACGCGTCCTTTCAACCTCTTAGTAATTAAAGGCCGGTAATTAAAGCGGGAATCACGGTGAAAATCTACTGATGAAACCATGGAGAGACCTTCAGCGTGTCGACAGAAAGGGTAAGATCTGTTCTTACGGTTTAATTTCACAGGAATGCAACACATCAGTGCAGCGAGGATGCTTTTAAATCTTAGCAAAGCCTAGTTCATAGAAATGTACCTACTGTTTGTAATGTAGGGTCATAGATTTATGATGATGATCAACACATTTACAAAGCAAATGATCCTTTCCCCCTCACGTCCTCTCTCTCCATTTGCACTGTAAGCTCTTGAATGGGGTGCATGCTGGAATGAAAGGGCTTGATTTGATTGCAACTAATCTGAAATGCTTTCCCCCAGTGGCCTGGCTGGCACCAGTGAAGCAGCTGCAGTGTGATTTTAGCATATTTTACCTCCTAAATCAATAAAAATATAAATAATAGTTATGATCAATAATGCTGAATTATTAAAAGAGCAGCTCAGGAGTTTTTAAAAATGGTGATGCAAGAGTCAGGGTGCATGCATCATCGCCCTTTAATGGAGCAACGAATATCTCATCTGTTGCTTTATTACTGTTTATTTTAGTCTTTAGTTTGATTGTTTTGGTTTTTTTCAGATTTTTGAGCTCAGTTTTGAGCAAAAACAAGCAAAATTAGGTATGGAAACATATTTTAGTTCAAGATTTCAGTAGTAGAAAGTATTCTCAGTAGTCCTTCCATACATGTGGGACAAACTTCTGGTGTCCTCAGTATAGACTACAGTCAGATGTCAACTTTAACTGGACACAGTAGTGTCCTATGTATTCTGCTCATAGGTTCAGTTTAAGTTTATTCACAAAACAATTAAATGTACAGTCATAGAAGACATATTGAAGACATGTGAAATGGGACACCGCCATAAGCTATCTCAAGCTTGAAATACACTAAGCAAATAATGGTACCACTTTACAATAAGACTACTTTTATAAATGATTAATACATGTTTTATGATTAGGTTATAAAAACTCTATAAAACATTAATAAGCTTTTACAACAGATTAGATTAAAAGGGCAACACTGACCTGTTGCTTGCCAAATGGTGAAGCCATATTTATCTGTACTGTTAAATCTCAGTGCTTCCTTAGCATTAGCTTATTTTGTCTTCTCCATCAGCAGCATTTTTACCTGTCAGCTTCATCACATATTTGTTAATAAATTACTATGCAATTAACCACCATCAGCAAGCCTTAATAGTCAAAAAGTTTCATTTGGCAGATCAAATTAATATATGAAATTACCAGATGGTTGGTGTCTAATTCGGGACAGAGTTACAGATGTGCTACAGCTGGTAATCTTCCTTTACTCTGTGTAGTCATCAATAAATGGTGCTTCACACGTTACACTAAGGCTCCTTTTTGCTAATTATAAATGGTAGTGACTCATGAGTTAGATTAATTAGTGGTAAGCAGTATCTGGTTTTACCACATAGTGAGCCCACATCAATGTATAAAAGCTGTTTTAAAAAAAACTATTTATAAAGTGTTTGCAACCTAATTAATAACCAAATTATGAACTATGTCATAAATCATTTTTAAGGATAGTCTTATACAGCTATTTAGGTTTGCAGACATGTTCATTGTCGATTATCTGTCAACTATTTTCTCAATAAAGTGATTAGCAATTTGGTCTAAAAAATGCCAGAAAATGGTGAAAAATGTTGATCAGTTTTCCAAAGCCCAAGATGATGTCCTCAAATGTCTTATGTTGTCACCAACACAAAGATATTCAGTTTACAGTCATAGAAGACTAAACAACCAGAAAATATTCACTTTAAGAGAATCGGAGAATTTTGACTTTTTACCTTAAAAAATTACTCAAACTGATTCATCAATTATTAAAATAATTGGCCATTAATTTAATAGCTGACAAAAAAGAGCTAAATCGTCGCAGCTCTAATCATAATATGTCCGTCCACCATTTCTCATGGTATTTGTAGTTTGGAGCAGCAGGGCAGAGAGATGAATGTCAGAGCTCATTGATGGATTACACAGACCCTCTCAGGAAGGACACTTCACTGTGCTCACCATGATGATTAGATAGATGTCCAGTGATACTAGTGCACAGAACAAGAGCAGTGTAATCAGTACACTCACAAGAGGCAGTTTGTTTTACTTCGTTGTGTGTAGCGCTGCGGCGATTAGTCAATTAATCGACTGGATGATGAAAAGAAATTAGTTGCCAACTATTTTGAAAACTGATTAATCATGCAGACACTTTTCAAACAAAAATGTCAAACATTTGCTGTTAATTTCTGCTTTTCTTTGTCCTTTATGATAGTAAATTAAGAGTCTTTTGGAGTTGGACATTAGGTTAGACAAAAACAGCAACGTCCATCTGGAAAATTCTTCACAATTTCTGGACATTTTATAGCCTAAACAAGTAATTGATTAATAAGAAAATACTTGGCAGATTAATTGATAATTCTTAGTTGCTGCCCCAGTTGTGTGCCTCTAAAATAAAAACTCATGTATCCTGTGTTTTTATTAACAGACAAAGATGTTTCCTAGCTGTGACTTTATCTAAACGTTGCCATGGGGAAGAGCTTGGACTGAGACACGGGGACATTTGATCGCACAGTGGACGACACAGCCTGGAGGTGAAGACATGGTCATCACCGACAGAAACAGCGGCACCCCTGTCCCTAAAAAGGAGGCCCAGAAGAAGACGAGGAGGAAGTCTCGCCCTCATGGCCTGCCCTCTCCGGCGCTCTGCTGTGCCTGCGGCCTCTGCATCATGCTGGCTGGACTCAACATCACCCTGGTGGGAGCGTTCGCCTTCACCACACTGGTGCCTTCTGCAAACCCCCCGATCATCATTGGACCCATCCTCCTGCTGGTGGCCTTCTCCTTTTTCGGGGCCTGTTGCGTGTGCAGCCGCCTCCCCCCTCCCCACAGCTCACGGAGGTCTAAGGTGGGAGGCAGGGGCGCGGGGCTGATGGGACATGGTGGGCTGGCCGGTGGGGCGGCGTTTGAAATAGAGACCAGCGAGCACACGCTGCAGGACACCACAGCCGTGCAGCTCAGCCCCACGTCCTCTCCTGGATCGTCCCAGGCGTCCAGCCCAGAGAAAGAGGCTCCTGATCTGCCCGGCCCCTGCAAGCTCTTCACCATGGAGACCAACGGCCCTTCTTCTGTTTCCGCCACCGCAGTCTACTCAGCCTCCACAGCAGCAGGAGGGGAGGTGAGGCTCAACCTGCCACGTGAAGAGGTGGTCACCTAGCAGCACAGAAACTCTTCCAAGGCCGGAGCGCTGGCAGTGTAAATATCCTTCTGGGTTGAGGGCTTGCTGAGTGTGATTGTGTCCTCTAGTTTACGTGGTGCCATATTTCTGGTAGTGACAAGTCGTCGACAGTATGCTTTTGATTTTCTTGCTGTGCAGCCAACTGGTAATTAGCATGCAAAGTTAATGAAACATCCAAGTATTTGTGGATCATAGGTTTTGGAATTCAAATTCCTACCTCTCTCTCTCTGTGCTGTTTTTCCTACAGGTCTTTGTTCTTAACGTGGGGCATTATGAAGAGTTTTCATGTAGAAATCCAACTAAGTGTCTGACACCATAAACATTTATCTTTTTCACTGTTACTCTGGTTCATGGAAACCTCAGATGTCAGCAGTGATTTGAGAGGGCTCGCCTGAAGAATGTGATTGTTGATTTGTTCCTAAAGATTAGATGTGAAAGGTCATCAGTGAACTGTACAGCCACATCTGTAGTGACGTTTGGCATTTTGTGTGCCGTTCTCAGTGCTGAACTTGTTTTGGGGGCATAAAATATTATAGGTCACAGGGGTCCCAAAGCAATATTCTCTTACCTGAGATTAAATTCTTGGCATTTACAGTTCTTCTCAAAAGTAAGTGATTACACACTACTTGTCTACAGCCAATACGTTTGTAATAAACAATGGTGCATATGGAACAGTGTGTTACAGAACATTTACATGCAACTGTGTATAATGTTGGATCGTGGAAGCGTTATTCCCATAGTTTGACAAACTTTTGTCATCACACCAACATTAACACTGTGAATATTATGCTTGTCAAGATATTTTTGAATAGTTGCAGCATTTGCTGCAGCTAATGGGGATCCTAATAAACTAAACTAAACAGTTTTAAAGCGACAGTTTGGATTTTTGGAAATGGGTTGCATGAGGTATTTATCCATAGCCAGAGTGTTACCCACAGTAGATGTCAGTCAGTACACACCGAGTTTGGAGAAGCAGCAGAGTACCGGTGTAGGAAGCTAAGCAATATACTGCTGTGGACAGGGTCAGCAGCAAAACATATTTTGGCAACTAGGAAAGGGCAATGTTGCTTATAAATAATATCTAAATTGGCCTATTGTAGGGATGAATACTGGTACATTCACAAAATATTAACACAATTAGATTTTTGATCAATAATCATCAGGAATGTGGATACAATGACTAAGTGTGTAAAGACAAGTATTAGAACAGCTAGAAAAGTCCGCTAAGTTCAGAAAAGTACATTACTCTAATGCAGCCTTTAAAACCAGGAAAAGACAACGCTTATGACATATCATGATAAAAAGATATCCAAAATCTAAAATGATATCTAATCTCATCTCACAATATCAATATGATATGATATATAACATATTTCCCAGCCCTACTGGCCACCTTAGGATATTTTCATCACTTTACCTTACCAATTACAAGGTAAAGTGATGGGAAATTGCTGTTACATAAGACAAATATTGCTTGAACCAAACCAGACTCCTTTTGTAAAAACAGCAGCAACTTCTGTGAATCCGAACTAACTTTTTAAAACAGCAAAGTCACATAATAGCACAAACAAACTAACAGATCGAGGCAGTGGTATATCAGCAACTCCTGTGTTCTGTTAGGTAAAATGACATAACAGAGGATTCCTGTCAGAAAAGGCTGTCTGACAGCAAACTAAAGTGGTAAAAATGCTCTAAATATAACATACATTTAATCTTATATGGATTTTTTTTTAAGTAGGCTTTTTTTTAGGTGGCTAACATATGTTTGGCTGCTGACCCTGTCCTCAGCAGTACATTGCTTAGCTTCGTAAAATGGTACTTCCTGCTGATTCTCCAAACTGGGTGTGTGTTGACCAACATCTACTGTAGGTAATAGACTGACTATGGAAAAATACCTCATTAAACTCCTCTTCAAAAAAATCCAAACTATCCCTTTAAGGTCACGTTCATCATGACATTTTCAGTCATTTATATGCAGTGTAATGCAGTTTAGATCATGATCCAGGTGGAATAGGGACTTACCTCACTGTAAGGTATAAAAATGTGTCCTAATGATGATTCTGTCATCGTGAATTTGAATTTATTGAACTTGAGCTCATGTTTTACAAATGTGAACGTGAATTTCACAGTATTGAATTCTCATTTTGAATGATATGACAAACTTGAACATATTTGGCTACAGTGACCAGATGAGAATGGGTGAAATTCAGGACTGGGAAGTCGGGGGTGTGACATCAGAAGGATTAAAATAGAATAATTTAGAAAAACATCAGACTCTAACTTTGATCTTTTGTTAATGTTATGTAGATCAGTTGCAGATTCTGAGGATGATAGAAAGCGCACAGGTGACAGGTGTGTTACGGTCATTTTGACGTCTTTTCAGCAGATAAGATGCAGGAGCTTACAAACACCTTTTTAAACATATTTTTGTCACAAATTCCTCCTGCAGTGGTGGCTTCTATCTCTGTTATCTGTTTTAAAACAGGCCGCATGTCATCAACAATCTGTTATCAGTCAATCAGTGCAATAGCAAAAGTGAAACAAGTGAAAACACGTTAATAATACTCTGACCTATTTTTCAAAAACAAACAGGACATTTTTAATATTTAACAGCAGGAGTTAGAGTCCACAAAAGTGATTTGATCAGAATATTGTTACAGATTTAAATGTTGTTCATATTATCTTCTATTATATGGTTAATTTTCAGGACAAACAGGACAGGAATTGGGATTCAGGACAACAGCTTGTAATGCAGGAATGCCCTGATTTTTTTAGGACATCTGGTCACCTCCACTGGACCTACAGTAGTAAACACAATATGGACAAGCCAAGAAGTCTGACAGAGTTTAGATATTTAGAAAGTATCTGTTCCCCATCACTGTGATGTCTTCTTGTCAGTTATGAACTTGACTGGTCAAACGAGACATTCAAACCCTGATTTCCTTTGAAAGGAAAGTTGCCTTAGACTGAGATATCAGGATCAAACTAATGAGGGCTATAATAAAAGTGCACAATAGCATTTTTCTTCAGAAAGCCTTTGTTTGGCTCTGGATTTCTGTTCCATATTGTTCGGAAAGCTTCACCAACTTTTTGTGGATGTAACAAATGCATGCAACTGACTTAAATGTTTCATCTGTGAAGTTTAGCAGGAGCGGCAGGAGAGTGAACACCTGCGTACAGGTAAACAGTCTGGTGACCAGAGCATTCCCTTATACAGTATTAACCTTCGTTATTTATGATACAGCTCCTCAAAGGGACCAGTTTTTCTGTCAGAGCTCTCTCTCTTGTGCCAAATCTGAGTGCTGAGCTTGTTTTTGCATGTTCAGAGAACTGACTCATGGAAATGCAAACATCCTGTTGTGAAGTATCGGTGTTACCTGTGTGTTTTAATTTGTGTAGCAGCACTTATACAAAAATCTGGAAACTGTAAAGGATAGAATATTTTTGTGAAGATTATAATTTGTTTATTTTAAAAGTAAACGATCCAAATGTGAATCCTTCAAAAAGATACAAATAAAAAGCTCTTTCAGTAGAACATGAGGTTGCTCATTATGTATGCATGGCATGACACCATGTTCTTGCTACATTGCATTTTGTGTCATCATGAAGTGAAATGAATAAAAATGGCCAACTGGATTTGTTGCTAATTAAATTTCAAACAAGTTCAGTGCGATCTTGTAGGATCTTGTTGTTTCTCGGGCCATGATCATCTTTACAAGCATTGTTTATTCCAAGAGAAAGTCTTTAAAGACTCTTACGGCTGTTTGTAGGAAAACAAGACATAAAACATAAATGTTTACCCAGATGTTTCAGGAAGAAGGTGTTAGTCTAAAAACACTTGTTGACTTCATGCTTCAGTATATCTTTCCAGGCCAAACCAGCCTCCTGTGCACCTGAGACAAGGCTCCTTCCAATGCCACAACTAATTGTTGATTAATCTCACAACTTTTCTCTGAAATAATAGATTCGTCTTTTGATCTAAAAAATGTCAGAAAACTATTCAACACTGTTTATTGTAAACGGCTGGCACACAAAACTTTTAATTTGCATTCTGAATAGGGGTTTTAACTTTCACACAAGGCATGCTGGGAAGTCTGCTGCACCTGCACTCTAAAAAATCATGCTGAATTAACTCATTTTTTACTAAATTGTCTGACAAGAAAATAATAAGTTGATGTTTGTTTTATGTTAACAGAGCAAAACATTTTTTGTGTTCAGCAGAACACTGCAACTTCATGAGTACGTTGTGAAGATAAAAACATTGAATACATATTTTTACAACTATGTTTTTTTAGTTAATTCAACTATCAAAATATATGCTAAGTGCACAATGTATTGATCATGAACTAGTTAGACTATATCAGCTCCATAAATTTTTAAAATGAATGCAAAAATCTAAACTTCTTGACTTAACATGGGAAATTATGTCAATCTCACAATTGCTAAGTGTTTGTGTCAAGTGAACTAAAGTTTCATGTATTTTCGAGTGTCCTGAACAGTTGTGTGGGCACCAAAATATTGAGTCACGGATAAATTGGGGTTTACAGTGAATAATGTAATGTGATAATATAAAACGGATAAAAACTGCAAACCTTCACGTGTGTACCAGATCCAGTAAAATGTTTGCAACTTTGCTTTACCAGCTACAATATTTAAACAATTAAAGGAGAAATATTTAGTATATGGGCTTTTGTTTTCACGATAACAGGCTTAATTTTACATTGACAGACAATTGTAAACAGCTGATCAACTTACAGTGTAGGACTTGTTGTAGCTCACTGTCAAAATATAATGTTGCTTTCCTCTTGCGCTTGTGTAGTTTCTGTTCCTGCAGCCTGCCTGAGCTTCAGTCCAGGGAGGAGGGGAGGCAGGAAACAACTCACTGTTTATCTCTAATTCACTATTTGGACTGCAAGCCTCATTTGTGAATACTAGGGTCTTACATATTTCTACTTTAACCGTTAAAATGGTTTCTGATTAATGTCATGTTTTTTTTTTACTAATCAAATGGTCTGCTTAATTCTATTGTGAAAATCTGGCTGGTGGTCTGGTTGAAAATCTGGTCATGAACAAGAAATACTCTCCCACCCCTCAACACATCACATCAGTATGGCCTTGAGTGAAGGACTCAATATGCTTACATGTGTTTAAACTTGTTACCACTGGAGGGGGCCAGAGCCCTGTCTATGACTCGCAGAGAAGTTACATAAATGTGGTGTTTCATATGAAGCCAATAGATGAGCCTCTGTTGGCTATTGTTGATGCTGTCAGAGAACTGATGGTGCAGCAGATCAGGTTTAAGTGAATTTGATGACATTGTAAACTGCACATTGATTATTGGTTTGCAAAATCATTATAAACTGATTGATGGGATTGTGTTCGGGGGCTTGCAAGCTAAACCTGCCAAATGTGTAAGTCACAATCATGTATCTATTAAGATTTCTTATCACTGTTTCAGTTGTGTTGGGAAATCTCAGCTGATAGCACCAATTACATCAAAGTTATGACCGTATCATTTAGAGTAACCACAGTGCTGATAAAGCTCCCTTGTGCTCATGCAATGGGGAAGGCAGAGATCTGGGGTGCCCTACTTTCTGAGGCAGCTCACAAATGACAAAACGGACTTGGGATCTTTTTTTCTATCAGAGAGGCTCAAAAAACCACTGATGTTCAATTTCACAGTGGAATATTTGATAAAAGTTTAAATTTGGAGTTGCAGTATGAGCTTGAGTCTTGGTAGGCAGTAGAAAATGAAAGACTGTAGGGATTTAGAGGCACTGATTTATAAGAGGATGTTGTGACAGAACAAAAATCCTGCACATATAGAAAAACAATAAGATTTTGACAGACCCACTTCTCTATTCTGCTCCTTATGCTGCCTGTCTGATGCATTTTTACATAAGTTTACAGTAACGATGAGGTAGAAGAGTTTGAAGCAGCAGATGGTGGGTTGAGGCTGGTTACTGTACGAGCCAGGCAGGGAACTCAGCCAAGACACTGAGGCTGTCACATATCTAACGGCAGCATATAACGGGATTCTCTCTGATTAAACCCACACTAGAACCGTTTATATTTTGGAAAAACATGAAAACTACTCAACCGCTTCCATCTTTCAGCTGCTTCCAGCTGAAATGTTGCTTTACACAGAACATTTCCCATGTGGCCACTGTCAAACACGCCTACTTCCTGCATCTTCTGCTTGTTGGCCTTCACCGGAGAGGCTCATAAAACATATTAAATGTTTAGCCAGCTGGAGGCTGCAGGATTTACTGCCCTGTGGAGGTGAACAGGTTTGTAGGTAAGCTGCGACCTGAGCAGAATATTTGCATGTTTATGCTCCTGGCGGGCAAAGGTCAGGTCATGGTTTACCGTTGCAGTTAAGCTTACTTGTTGCAAAAAAAAAAAAAAAAAAAAAAACAGGGACCAAATGGAGGCCACCCTTTTGCCCTTTGAACCTCCATGTCCCATGACCTGAGACTTCTTTTAAAATCCATTTTATAAGTGGAAAAAGCACAAGACCAAAGTCTGTATGCTGTTACAACAGTCAAAACGTCATTTTCTCTTAGCCTTTCCATCCCTTTTAGCAATGGTTGTTTTACAGCTCTACAGTACAAGAATGCTGACTTCCTTATTGCTTAAATAAAGTTACTGGACAGCTTCTTTGGCGCAACTCTTTCATGATAAATGTGTCTTGCACACACACTGTCTTTGACCTGGATTTATCTTATCACAGCAGCATGCACCCCGTGACCGCAAAATGTTGACTTTTGATGTTCCACAAACAAAAAGAACAGAGAAATATGTTTATTTCTGTCAGAAAATCGAAGTGAAAGTGGACACAGACATGCTGTAAATGAGCAGTAGTAAATGTTGACACTACCATTGTTTGTCTCTTTCATAATACTACTGCATATTTGCATGCTGCATCCATATTTATTCCAGGAACACTTCGGTATCAGCCTTCTTCGTTCAGCACCCCTGTGTTACAAAACCACTGACAAGGCTGTTGGTACATCAAATATTATTAGTGTAAAGTCTCTCTTTGTTGACATCTTTGACCAGATTGTAACATTGCTCTTGTTCACACACATATCAAGCTGCAGTAATGACTGAGACTGATTGTTCGTGATGCTCAGATACTGTGTCAACAACTGGAAAGGTTTGGAAATCAGAGGGGTGGCAGGCATGCACAGCTAACCTCAGATGCAGTGGACGCGTGATGAGATACTGCACACTGACAAAACACTGCTGCATCCACACACACACTCACACCTGCAATCTCAAGCATCCCATCCGCTCTAAACCGGAGCGTGGCGGATCCCGACGCTCTGTTCATGTGCTCCTGTGTGTGGATGTGCTTGTGTGTGGAGAACATTCTCAGTTGAATGAGTCGGCAGAGGAGGGGGATGGAGGGTGTAATCAAGCTGAAAAGATTAGGGGAAGACGAGCTGCTGAGGATCTATGAGAGCAGACACTGGTTATATAACCCTAACCCAGTTCACTCCGCTTCCAAAGACGGGCTGGGGAGGGACGACAAGGAGGATTTACTGAACTGGGGTGAATCCTTGTGTTTAGACCAGAATGAACCAGGACAGTTGGTTATCTGCATGCACCGTCGATTCAAGATGACAATGGGTGTCAAATTCTTATTCAAAGACCGTTTCTCCAGGTCAGCAAAGAGGTTATAGATTGCTTTGTCAGAATGCAAGCATTGACTTGTTTAGAGAGGGAAAAAATGTTAATGATTTTGAGTTTTGACATGATGAAGGCTTAATGTTGAAGTGCATCACAGTTGGTTTGTTTTAAGGTCCAACATGACCACACAGTGACAATTAAGGCATTAAACTATTTTAAATGAGGAGTTTTTTGTGATTTTTGTGTACACATGGGTCCAAAAGGGCTCAGAAAGGGTTCTTTTTGAAGAAATGGTTTGTCAAGGGTCACTTGTTCCATTCAAAGGTTCCATGAAGAACCCTTTTGGCAAAAAGAGTTCTTCAAGGACAGTTGAAATTCTTGAAGGGTTCTTTGTACCATAATATAAAAGGGTTCTCAGCAGAACCACCTGGTTGGTTTCTTGATAAAACCTTTGTAATATAAAGAGGTTCTTGGCTGAAAAATCTCAGTGAGCTCCAGATGAAACTGTTGGGATATAAAAAGAGTATGAGTAGAGCCCCCCTGCATAGGATCTAGATAAAACCCTTGGAATACAAAGGGGTTTTTGGGAGAACCTCCTGGGTGGGATCTAAATATGACCATTGGAATGTGAAATGTTTTTTGGCAGAACTCCCTCAGTGAGTTCTAGATGAAACCCTTGGAATATAAAAAGGCTCTTGATAGAACCCTCTCGGTGGACTAGATGAAACCATTGGAATATAAAAGGGTCTTCAGCAGAACCCCCTGGATGGGTTCTAGATAAAAACCCTTTGAATATAAAAGGGTTTGCAGCAGAACTCCCTAAGTGGGTTCTAAATAAAACCCTTGGAATATAAAAAGGTTTACGGTGGAACCCCCTGGGTGGATTCTTGTTAGCACCCTTATAAGGTGTAAATTTTCTGGATCCAAGCCCCAGAGAGGGTTCTGAGTGGAACCATTGTACCGTAGAATGGTTCTCCTTCAGAACCTCTCATGAGGAGTTCTGGGTGGACCCTTTCACAGATGGTTCTAGGTATAACCCATTATTTTGAGTTCTAGATAGAACTCTCTGAAAGGGTTCCAAGTGTAACCTTTGTGAAAGGGTCTCCCAGGACATAAAAAGAGTTCTCCTATGGGGACAAGCCAAAGAACCTTTTATGGTTCTAGCTAGTATCTATTTTTAGAGTGTCCAAAGGGCACCTCAAACAAACTAATTTTGAGTCCAGGGAGCGCTCCTACTCAAACATGTTTTGATTGACTTGTTTACTGCACAAGAAAATGACGAAAACGATTTATTTGTGACCAACTTTTTGTCCACCTTTGGTTATTGCTTCATTGCACTGGTGAGTACAACAACATATTTCAGGCCCTCCCTGCAACCCTGCAAGTGTTTACTGAAGATTGTTCACAGAGTACCTTTGAACACATGATTTGATCAGGAAACATATCAAAGTTGGCCCCCTTCCAGGTGTAGATAGGGGTGTTTTGGTGTGCCATGCACGGACGGGCCTCGTGACTGGGCTGTTTCTGTGGGTCTCTCTGACGTGAGCTGTTTGAGGGCGACACGGAGAAGAAAGCTCCCCACAGATCAGGGGACCAAAGATGCAGCAGATTTTGATCAGGACCATTGAGGGTCCTAATAGTATTGCCGCAGTGCTCTGCATACCAATGGCAGCTGACAATGGGTCCCTCGCCATTCTTAACTCCTCCATTCACCCCTCAGTAAACGGCAGTTTATTCAAGTGGCTGAGCTGTTGCATAACCTCGCTTTTCTCAAGTCTATACGTGGGCCCTGGGAGAAGGAAACATACACAGTGGTATACAGAGAGAGGACCCCAGTGCAGTTCCGGGGAAATATAAAAGCACAAGAAAACAAATACCAGAGTGACCACCAGCCAATTGCAGATTGATGGGAAAGGCAGTCAAATCAATCACTCTTTCCTATAACCAGCCATTAACAAAGTCGATCAATGTTGCTTCAGTAAAACAGTGTGGACAGTTAGGCCTGTTTCTCTTCACCTCGAGTGGATGTTTTTGACCTGTTCTGTGGATCATTTTGCATGTGACCCTCTGTTTAACCAAGCAAATCAATAGACAAACCGAAAATAGAACGGTGGTGTTTCAAAATATAAGGCAGACAACTAGTCAAATACTCAACTTGTGAGTACAACAGGCCAAAATAACATTTTGTTTTGAGTGGGCTGTGCAGTAAACCTCGTGATTTCTAGAAAATTGTGATATTTACATGACAATCAAGTCAGTATAGTGTGTACAGTAGGTCTACAGTGTTTTTAGGACTTATTAATTTATATTTGATAAGACAGCTGCATGGTTACAGGCCAAAAATGAGCCTGTCTAATACTGTAATGGGATGTCCTGGGGTGCGAAAGGGCTGGTAAACAACATGTGGTACCACTTGATTCCAGCAGAGGCCCCCATTTTTCAAAGAAATACAGGGACAATGAATGAATAACACTTGTCCACAGCAGACTGCTTCAGACCGGTTTCTGTGCTCCACATTTAAGAGTGGCTGTCATCCTCTGAAATTCAGCATTAGGCTCAGCTGTCAGCTGTTTCCATGCCATTGTCTTACTGCACCACAGTGACCTGTTGATCATTTATGAATGTCTAGCAAATAACCTCTTATTGTTTTATGTGCAGCAGTTAAACTTGCACAAAAGGAACTCCCCTGATATGTTTTTTGCACTAAAGGCAATCTTCTGTCATTACAATGCAGTGCATATAGCTGCTTATTGTGTCGTGGTCCCATCGTGCTCTTACGTCTCTTTTTGTGGTCTTGTAATGCTATGATAACAGCCTGACATGTGGGTTATTTCACAGTTGAAAGGGTGAGAGGTAGTTTTGTACTTACCTGTGCACTGTCCAGTTCACCACTTAAATATATATTGCATGAAATAATAATGATATGACTGAGACATGGTTAAGGACCTATGGGGTAAAATAATATCTTTTATAAATGAACTGTTTAATGTTTCTCTGACCAAGAGCCCAGCCCTATGAATGTTGGGTATTATCCCAAGAATACTTTAGATTTACGGTCTCAGGAAATGACGGTGCCAAATAGCCTAACAGGATGCAGAATTATTGTGAGACAGGGGAAAATCAGGACCACCTAAACCAAGACCAGATTGTATCAAGACCGAGTCAAAACCCTGACTTTGAGGGGTTGATGCAGATGAACTCTTTGTAGTTTAGGTAGCCAGACAGAAGACAGAAGATTCAGTTGACATCTCCCACATTCACTTTCTTGGAATGCCTGTAAAGGAAGGCGAGAAGGTGTGACAGCTGCTAGGGGTGACAGCCAGAGACAGTTACAAAATTTTCAGATTAGAAAGGAGTCAAGTTATTGGTTGAACTTGAAGAAGGAAATTTTACATCCAATCAGAGTAATGATGTTAACAAATATATCAGACAATGCACAGGCAATTTAGTGATATCCTTCCATTTGTGGCCTTGTAATAACATTCTGAGTTTTCTGTCTGAGGTGGAGATGAGACTACGAGACGAGATCTCCAAAAAGTGGCCTTGAGATCGGCCTCCAGAGTAAGATTGATCTCGAGTACTACAACACTGAACAAGTCAAGCCCATTGTTAATATATGTGCATAACTTAAAAACAAAAGAAGAAAAAAAAATTGTTACTTCAAACACACAATCTGTAAATTCTGCCACTAGGGGTCTCTCTCACTTAAAACAGTAACAAAAGGTGTAGTTTAATGACGTGAAGTAGAACCACCATAGCTGATGCAAACCTGTCTGACATTACATTTAGTCACATTCGCCATCTTCCTTCTCTGATGTATCTGACAGATCCTGTTTTCCTGTAAATTATAGCAACTAGATACCGATGTGTTTGAGAATCATTTGTACACAACTACACAAAATATATAACATCTGCCTGGCATTTTTATACAATTTAATGTTGAAATGTTACATATTATAGCTTTAAAAGTATGCTGAGAAAATTTTTTGGTACCGTCGCTTATTAATATTGTCAGTATTATTTACTTTGCCATGGACATATAGGTTGGGATGGGGGATGTTCATTTTATGAAAATGTCCTGACAAATAATAAATAAAAAAGGAATACTAATGATATGATCAGTAAGAGGAGATGATTGAGGAATAACCCCTGATTAAATTAAAGGCCTCAACTCGTCATCCTTGAGAGGCAAGTGTTGCATTTCAAGTCTCCTTTAAATAAATAATGACTGATACCACACAACTCTCCACCAACCAACGGCCTAAAAGTCCTTTTCTGTTCTGGAAGAAAAGGTGTGATTTAGTAGTTTGCCGGAAGACATTGGCCACCTGTGGAAAAGAGGAAACCCTTCTTGCCGTGCGTCATGCCGGTATTATAGCAGAGAATCGGTTTGCCATGGCAGCAGCTATCGGCACACACGGCACTGTGGGGGTGGCCGGTCTGTGTCAGCACTCATTACCATCCACCGCCTTGGTGGATGCCTCTTCCAGGAGTCCTTTAGAAATAAATAAAAGAGAGATGCTTTACACTTTAATGACTTTCCCACAGTGGCTCTCCAAAACAACAGCACCCCTTAAATTGCTGTGCCCTGGCGGAGACTAGAGGAGAGTCCCCACTGCTCAACAGAGGAAGGGAAATACTAAGTCCACTGTCTGTCCACTCTGCAAGGCCAGCCAACGGGGGTGGTGGGGGGGATAATCAGGTCTTTATGTGGCATGGGGCCTACAGGGGACAGCCTCAGTATTGTCCCCACAGCGCCCTCCCTTATCCGGGTTTGATTGTTCGTCTGGATCCAACACATGGTCACGTTGTGAAACCCCCACAACCCAAACTTGGGTTTGTGCTTCTACTTCCCCAGCAAACCCTGACCCAACAGCCAGCGGACGTCCACGTTAAAGCAAACAGATGAGGCAATGTGTTCTTGAACATCTTATTTAATAACAGCCTTTTTCCAGGTACTTGTTCTTGTTTAGATTTTCTGTTGGCAGGTTTATATAAAAGTAAATATCCAGAGTGGTGATTTAAGTGGCTCACTATGATCACATGACTTCTGTCTGCTTCCAGAAATTCTTTTGGAAAGAATTATCTGTTTTGCTAGAGTTGACTGTTGACAGAACAGTAAATGGACAGTTACCAAAAGTATGAAAGTGTAATGACACATGTGAACTGATAAACATTTGTGCTTGATGGAAACAGAAAAGCAATGTCAACAATGGCTGCTCCAATCTTACGAGTAAACACTATACAGATGTAAGCTCCACAAGATAAAGGCTGATTTCAAAGTCAGTTATGTAACCACTGAGATGTATGAAGCAGAGTACTGGGCAGAGTGGGTTTCTCTCTCCAACTTTAATCTCCTGGAACTTTATAAAAATAGATTACCTCTTTGTTACCATAAATAGGCATTTTTAAATGGTTCAAGTATGTTGAGTCTGTGTAGGCTTTATTTAACCGTTAAAGGGATAGTTTGGATTTTTTGAAGTGGGTTGTATGAGGTACTTATCCAGTGTTCATGTATTATGTTGTTTAAAGAAGCAGGAGTACCAGTGCAGGAAACTAAGCAATGCACTGCTGTGAACAGGGTCAGCAGCAAAACAGATTTTAGCTTCCTGAAAAAGGCCCATCTAAAAAACATCATTAGTCTAAGTGTACTATATTTAGAATAGTTTCATCATTTTACCCAGTGGTCAGACAGACTTTTCTGATGGGAACCTGGCATTATAGAAGCCAAATACTGATCTCCCTAAAGCAACCAGGCTCCTTTGGCAAAGTCAGTCATTTTACCTTGGATAAGTGGGAGTTGTTGTTCCACTGCTGCCTCGATAGGTTATTTTGGTTGTGTTATTGTGTGACTCTGGTGAATCTGAACTGACCCTTTAAAACACCAAAGTCACACAATGACACAAACAAACTAACCGAAGCAGTGGTAGAAACAAATAACGCGTCCTGTGAGGTAAAATGCCAAAAGAGTCTTGTTGCTTTGCAGAGAGGAATAGCTGGCTTATACAGCAGTGGTTTTCCTTTTTTAAATGGCTAAAATATGTTTTGTTGCTGACCCTGTCCAGCATCCTAAACCTGTACTCCTGTTGCTGCTCTGTTTTGGGGGTGTGCTGACCACCATTCTGTAGGTAACACACCAGCTATCAATAAGGAGAGGATTATTGCCTTAATTGTAATGTGTTAAAGTTGTAACAAGGATGTGTACTCTTGCTATGTGTATGACATCATAACATCACCATGTGGCCAGTGTAGGTCTAAACAACCCTGTGAAATACCAACAGGATCCGTCCACATCTTCAGGAAATGACGTCTGGAAAACCAGTTTAGCCCAAGCTAAGTAAAAATTAAGAACCAGGGGTATTTTTGAAATATAAAGCTGTGTTTTGTATTTTGTGAAGCCAAAATCCACACTGTTGTCTGTACGTATCTATTCTTTGACATAGTTTTCACCTGTCATGCATGCTAGGTCTGGTCTGTCAGGAACGCCAAAGCATGTGCACGAGCAGTGGCTCATTTATAACACCGGGTAATTATGCAATTACACAGGCTCTCCCCAAAGCATGAGTTGTATTTGCCAATAGGCTACTATGATCAGTCAGATGTCATGAAGTTATATTCTCAGATTAGGTTCGAATAGTATTTTTACAAATTCCATCTAATCAAACAGGTGTAATCATTGTACTTGCCAACAAGGAAGGACGCATATGCACCAACTGTAAAAGCAATTGTTTGACTGAAATATTGTTGATTTGAAAATAAAACTTTTTGTTTAATGCTGTTTCCTTGAGTCCACTTTCAGTTTAACTGCTCGTGACTTGTTTTATTGTATTGTATTGAAAAACAATACAATAAAAATGGTTTATTAAAGCAGATACATGTAGGTTGTTCGCCTGAAGATATTAAATACATAGGTAAAAAAAAATCTCTGAGTGAAAGAGTGAAAAATGTTACAATTGTGCCAGCTTTCCTTGCTTGAGACTGGGTTGCTTGAGAGGGGTAGTTCCTCATGTCGTACAGGTGGTGAGTCAGCATCAGAATCCACATTGTCATGAATGTGTTGCAATAACTGATGCAAAGGTCAAAGTTTCACGAGTTAACAATGCAATTTCAGACGACAGTACGTCTGTCTTCCAGTTGTTTGTTCTATCTGCAGCAGACACGGCCCCGTTAAAGTGGATTACAGCCAGTGATGACATGTGTAATAAAACATAATCTCCGCTGTAGTTGTAAATCCTCACTGAGCCTGCTGTGTGCATGTGTCTGCGTATATTATAACCAATTATGATGGCATGTATGGATTCTGTCTAACCTTTCTTTTAAAACATTGGTGTCATACAATATACAGTATTGTCACTGTGCGGTAATGCTGACAATTTACAAATGAAATGTGACCTTATTTCTGCTGCTTCGGTAAGTAGGTCATTTGATCATGATGTTCTTTTTGTTATCTAAAAACGTGGGATGGACGTGGGTGACGCCCTCTTATCTGCCTGATCTCATGCTGGGAAATAGAAAGTAGAAAATAAAAATAAAATGGACCTCTCTGAGGATGAAGACTCCTGACGTTGGTGAGCTCCTGATCTTTCCTGTATAGTCATCATGAAGTTGACATTTGTAGTTTTGAGTGAAATGTCGGCCCCTGATAGATGGATTGCCAAGAAATTTGGTTCAGAAATGTATGTCCTCCCCAGGATGAACTTTGGAGATCCCTTAAACTTTCTTCAAGTGCCATCATCAAGTCAACATGTCAATTTAATGTCCAATAGCTTTTTTTTTATGACCAAATACTTGCAAATATTATACCTGCTAAATCCATGTTTGCATTGTCGTTGTGAGGATATTAGCATGTTGATGTTAGCATTTAGCTTAAAGTGCTGCTGTGCCTCAGTACAAGCTCACAGAGCCACTAGCACGGCTGTAGACTCTTAGGGCCTTTTTCACACGTGAAAATCTGAACCAAGGTCTGAACCAAGGTTACAACCTGTTCTCTACTTGTCAAATACTGATGTTTTGTTATGCCTCTTCAGTGTCACAAAGCCAGATGGGGTTTGCACCTGTGTGAGGTGCACCGGGCCGTCCATTCACTCCACTATTAACCCATTTGCAGCGCCATAAGATGCTGTGAGCATCCAACCTGTTCTTGTCCCAGCTCATCCACTACTAATGCTGCTTTGTCTTGCCCCTCTTCATCTCATACTCATGCACAAGGTACCCTTTCTGCCAGAAAGCCTTTTAAACACATGGTTAACATTGTGAAACGGTCGCAGTTTGGGTGCAGTTAGGTTTAGGCACTACTTGGATCTGTTTTGGATAAGACAATGTTGCAGTTACAGTAAATACATTGCTTATCATGCCAGTGAAGCGACTTGCAAAAGACGAAAGGTGACGCACGTAACGTCATGTATCTTCCAACTTTTAATAACGTTTTGGTTTCACATGGGACATGGACCCTGGTCTCCTGACTGAAAGTCCTGTGTTTGTTTGAGCTATCTATCCATCCCACAACCTCTGGATTCTGACTTCTCTCTCTTTAGACAATGTTGAAAGTCTGGTGCATCTCATTCAGCCCAGTTTGGAATGAGAATGAGAGGAATTGCAATTACACAACCACAGAAAAGGACTAATGACATTCTTGCTCTCTTCACCTACAGGAGTTCGTAAGCTGTATGTCCCTATTCTTGCAATTGACTGGCTTGTAGATAGGTCAGTTCAAACCCCCCTCTAAAAACTGTCAGATGTTATGTAAGTTTTTAGCTTACTCTTTATTAAGTTGTTGGACCAAATGTCAACTGAACATTTGGTCTCTTCCTCATCCCATGTGAAACCACGGCTCATTTAGTTTTGTTGCATTGTTTTTACTTTTTCCGCCTCTGAAGATAGCCTGCCAGAACTCCCAATAATTGGTCCAAAAGTCTGACGCATCCAAAATACTTTTTTCCACACTAGAGGCCAATGGAACCGTGGTTCAGCTCAATTTAGACCAGGACCACCTCTTTTAATTGGGTCAAGGTTTGGCTGTGTGGTCCGGACGATGATTTCAGGAGGTTTCACACTTGTGATTTTGGTTCAGAACAAACTGAACCTAAAGTCCACACCAAAGAAGGTAGCTGCGAAAGAGTTTGTAGTCTTATTATCACTCTGAAGCACAAAAGTATGTGAGAAACTTCCACCACTTTACCACCAAGAATTATGCCTTAAAAGCACACATAATTTTGCATTTCATTTAGGTCCATTATTTTTTGCTAAAGGAATCGCAGTTATCGCATTCCAGCAGGACCACAAACAAAAGGGATTAAAAGGAGAAAACTTCCAAGAGTTGATAAGTTCATATCAGAACAATGGTCTGGGAAATGAAGGACTTGGCCAGACCAGTTATAGTGCTGTTCCTGTTCATATTTGTTTTAATAGGCGTTAACAGTGGGCGGTAAGCCAAGTGAAACTGAACAAAACTCCTCCTCTCTTCCTGATCCGATTATATGTATTCAGCTGTTGGTGTCCAGGCTTAAGAAAGACTGAGAGAAAGAAGGAATAAAATAATTATATGAAACTGGAAACCATGCATTAGGATGGGTAAGAAAGATGGCAAAAGAAAAGAAGTTGAAGTCCAGACAGAAAACCTAAATAGACCATTGTTTTTAACACATGGAGAGTGTTAAACAGAGGCCAAACCAAATTATTATGTTTTTCCTTTTTGGAGATTTGCTTCTCTAAATAAGACATAGTATAATGCAAAGTATAATCTGAGTCAGTGGACATGTTCCTATGTGTTGAAGAGACTATTGAGCATTTACAAATATAGCTTTACAACGGCTCTAAAAGGCCGGCAACAGTGGAAATAAAAACCTTGGCGACGCAAGGAAGCAGCTGTTTCCTTGACTTTCCCTGACTCATGGCATTGACACAGCTGACTCATGAAGAACAAAGTCACCTCCCTTGCATCATGCTCAGATACTGCTTACTTAGGAGTCTACCACTGTGGGGACATTAGAGGTGGTGGTTTTCTCCTTTACGTGTGTGTAGCTGTCATTACTGTACAAGAGTAGACTTTGAGAAGAGGAATGGAGGATTGGTGCAGCTTGAAAGATTGAAAGGTTGCACAGACATTCAAATTTTGAATTTGAAATGAATCTCATACTCCTGTAGACTACAGGTTACATAAGATAAGAAAATATACATGTTTGATGTTGTTGCATGTGGCAAAATGACTGTTTTAGGAAATAAATACATTAAAAAAAAGAATTTGAGTATTCAAAATCATGCAATTAAAAGAGCATTTAATCATTTTTAAAATTGACATTAAATGTGCTAATTAATAATTATATGTCATGATTGTGAGTTTGAATTAGCTTTCTTTTCACTAGTCTGACTCACTGGATGTACTCTGTGGGCCTGCTATTGGATGACTTGTTTCAGCATCTCAGCATCTCTCCCCAGGAAACAATAACAACCTCTGAAATAGCATCCTACACACTGAAAATGGCAAATTAGCACCAAGGACGCTAATGGTATGAACATAAACAAACCAACAGCTATTACCTTTTTCTTTTGCGGTAGCCATCTTAATGCCAGGGTTCACTTCCCGATGTGCAAATGTTCCACCAAAACAAGTTCCCACTGACACTATTTTACAGGGACATCATCGCTGCATCCCGGGCTTAGCGCCACCCAAGATAATTGCGATTGGTTTGAAAAAAAATACAGACAAGCCAGGGTATTTTTTCCTGTAAAGTGAAATTATAATGTGTGGAGCCAGACTTTTCTCCAGAGCTCAGGGCTGTGAAGAAAAGTCTGGCTATGCAAGACTATCTTTTCATCAACACTGTAATATATCTCCTTCACGTAAATCAATGCAGAAAAGGTGCCACTCATTAGTAAAAGTTAAACTAAACTCCAAAAGTAACAGGTACTCTTATTAACCAGATATCTCATCATCTCGACTGGAGGGCAGAAGAACTCCATAACAAGCTGACAGGCACTGTGCTCTATAAAGTTGTTATTGGTAACATTAGCTAACTTGTTAGCAAGTAATAGCCTACTTACCAGCAGACGCAGAGCAACATTATCATTCATGTGGAGTCTTGTTTCTGGCCACCTGAGCGTAAGTACAAAATTGACTATAATTTAATTTTGTTCTCTACCAGCTCTTGGGAGCAGTAGTTTATTGTCTAGTTTATGTAGCTTGCTAAATATTTGTCTTCAGTTAGTTGCTAACTTTGTCCATCTGTCTCTCTACCGTCTGTTAGCAGAGTTGGGCAGTAACTGTGACTACTTTTTTCCCACTATAGTAGCACAGTTACTAATGCTCTGATATTTTGACTTCTTTCAAGGCTTTCTAGTTTGATGCCTTTCCTGGAGTTGGATGGAGAGTTACATTATTTTGCCTCTGTGTGTTTAGTGGAAAAACAGTGCTAACCTTGGCTTAATGCAGGGACTGTAGGTGGCCAAAGATGGTTAAAAAAATAACAAACACCTAAACAGTTTGCAACCAGTTACTATATGCAAGCTTTCACTTTGTTTTGTTTTTTACATGTAGTGTTTAGGTAATTAGGCCTTCATTCAGGAATCCCGGAGGTAAGAAAGTATGTACAGGACTTCTAGAGTGGCCCATTTCTATGGCTAAGCTAGCTGGCAATGGTCTGTGAATACATCCAAACTGTAGGCTTGTTAAACCACAAGTCTGTACATATGTACATATGTGCCATTCTCTTTTCAGTGGGGGTTGCCCATTAATCTGAAACCCAAATAGTCTGAAAAGTGTCCCATTAGACTGAAAGCCCATTTGCCTGACAGCCTATTAGCCCCAAAACAAATGCCCATTTCTCCAAAAATAAACAATCTCCCAGCAGTTAGGGTTAGGGTTAGGCTAGCATTTTGGAACAGCCAAGATGACAAAAAGACTGTGGGCTATTAAGATTTTTATGGTGACTAACGTCTATCGACTTTGGTGACAAAAGTGGGCACCAACTGAGGTCAAGCTGTAATGATTTTATTCTGACAATGGAAATCTGTCTGACACATTGTTGTTTGGTGTTACGTCATAAAGATAACCTATTAAGGGCAAAACCTGCATCGATTCAGAACCTTGGGCGAAGTTGCAGTCACTGAACAAACACGTGCAGGGAGAGTTTCTGTTTTCGGAGCTATGGGCCTTTGGAGCAATGGGTGTTTGTTTTCAGGATAATGGGCAGTTGGCAAATTGTCTTTTGGGGTTTCCGAATAATGGGCCATCAGAACAATGACATGGCACTGTTTTCAGCTGCTTTTTTTGATACACCAACTTTTCCACTTCAGCCAAGCTTAAAAGCTTATTTGCAATATGTAATTTCTTTTCTTCAATTCCAGGTGTTTCCACTCAGTCTTTTAAGTGTGCAAGTAGAAAATGCATATAAAGACAGAAACTTACTGACAATTTTGAGGGGTTTTCTTTGCACATTGAAAAGACCTCAGCTGGCAAGTGACATTTGTTCGAAGGCATCTCCCCATTAGTTGCAAATTAATTTAATTGTAGAGTATCCCTTGTGGTTTTGAACAATTTTGTCATTTAGTCAAGAGCACTTTCCCTGTCAGCTGGATTCAAAGGCTTTGTAAGATAACTGTGCTCGGTGTCAGTGTCCCTTACCCTGTGACTGGCATATGGTGAGCCATGTGACGCAGCCAGTATGATGGTGAGATCAGCGTAATCAAGAGGCCATAAAGAGACACCATAGTTTCACACAACTGGGCTGGGATGAATGGCTCCTGTCATTTCATCCTCAGATCTGTGGCTCCTCTGGCGACTAACGTGGCGTTACAAGCTGAACGCCATAATAAAATTTGATTTGATAGAACGCACCAGCACTGATGAGAACAAGATTCACACATCAGCTTTATCCTCTTTTTCTGTGCAAAAGAAATCAGGCTGTTCAAAGACATTTTTGAGCCGATCAGTGCATGAGGATTATGTTCTTTTCTGGCATTTAGTTTATGGAGGAACAGGAAAATAGGATGGAAAGAAGGAGTTTTGGTAGAAGACTTGTTCTATTTTCAGATTTCCTCAGTGAGTTAATCCTCCACCAGCTTTCACTACGATGAATGGGGGACAGGTATTGCCCTCTCCATGCACAGCTGAACAATAAAGCTAATATATTGATCTGGTGTGGGAACATTTAGTGCCAAAGATTTCCGTTGTATCCATGCGGAACTATTTCTTTCTTAAACCAGGATTTGAACACGCAATTTTCTGGTGTTATCGTGCAGCCTGTGCTCGCTGCACTCTACCTGGTTCAGTGTCTGCCGGTGCAGAGAGTACAGTCAAAGAAGCTTACAGCCATCCACTCTTAATGAGGCTTTACACACTCCGGGACCCCTGTCAAGAACAATGACCCAGCTGTGTGTGGCCCTTTTCTCTTTGGTGTTGTAGAACATATGGAAAGCTCTGTTAGCAGGTCAGTGGAAATGTAACAAGCCCTCAGCCGTTTGTCTCCATTTTTCTGTGGTTTCAGATGAAACACATGCTGCATGTTATTTATTGCGGCGTACTCAGGTGTTTCCCAGACTGCTCATCAAAGGTAAAGACCTTGCATAACGTTTGGGGACACGGTGATATTGTATTCAGATTCATTCTGCTGCACATTGTTGCACATGCAGATTGATTACATCTCATTTTTTTCAGATCACCAGGCCAGTGTGGCTGAGTAGGAGGCTTCTTATGTTTGAAGTTTGAAAGAGGCTTTAAGCACTCGCCTAATAATGGAGCCATTGAGATCCGATGGGGCTTTCGCACAAACTGAACTCACTATGAATAAACAAGCCCCTCTTACATAAACAGCCAGCAAGGCCAACTCTAATTATCATACAGCCACAAACAATGGGTTTTCCGAGTTGAATTTTATGGCGTCAGAATTGGTTTGGACTTTGTCTTATGATGGGTTTGGACGTTTTGCTGCGTGATAGAGACGTGAAATCATGGCTGCAAGTGGTATCTCTCTGTGTGCTTTTCATCTGGTGTTAAAAAGCAATACCTGTGGTAATAAGATTAGAAACTTTTGATCTGATTTCAAAGCATTTCAAGGGATTTTGAGGCACTTACATGTAAATCTCTTTGTACAGTGCAGTGATCACAAGGTCGTCATTCATCCTGCAGGTAATGCTTAGTGCAACAGTGCAAAAGAAAAGTTATTGATTAGGTTTTCTATGCAGCTATCACCACTTTTACTTTTTCATGCTGTTCACCTCTCCTTGACCTCTTGACAAGTCAACCAGTGCAGACAGTCAGCTGAGGACAAAGATAGCTCCATGGGTGTGTTACTTGACACAGAAAGTCCACCCAACAGTTTAAAAAGGCTTGTTGTTAAAAACAAACTTATGATTTTTCCTCCAAAATGTTTAAATACAATTAGAGCTAAGATGATTATTCGTTTAGCAGCATTGGTAATCAGCTATTTTACTAATCAAAGAATGGTAGAAGCACTTTATCAATGAAAAATGCCAACCATTCTCTGGCTCCACCTTCTGAAATGTGAGGGTTTGCTGTCTGTGTGTTACTATATCTGATCATAGATGGAATACAGAATTATGGGTTTAAAAGACATCACCTTGGGGTTGAAAATGTGATGGGCATCTTTTACAAAAATGAAAAATGTCACTTTAGGGTCTGGGAAATAATGCTGATCTTCTTTATTCATTTATTTACCAGTTTCTGAAACCTAAAGACTAAATGACTGGTCGATCAATGGAGAAAGTAGCCAGCAGTTTAAACCATTTAATTGCTAAATTTGTTGCAGTCCAAAATACGACCGTTAATTATTATATGAATTTCCTCAAACTTGGCACAAACGACCCCTTGGACTCAAGAATGAACTGATTCGATTTTGGTGGTCAAAGGTCAAAGATGAAGGTCACCCTGACCTCATGTCTGTCCCGTGCTTGTGAGCTCGCTTGTGGATTACTGGGAGTAATTTCATTACATCTGTCACAAACGTTCACTTGAACTCAAAGATGAGAATTTGGTGGTCAAAGGTCAAGGTCGCTGTGACCTCACAAAATACATTTTCAGTCATAACTCAAGTATTCATACACTTGACAAATAAAATGATGACTTGATGATATTTTATGTCCAAAAGGTCAAAGGTCAACTTCACTGTGACGTAACACAAAACACAAAAATAGTTACTAAGAGACGACAGAATGTTTCTCATTGGAAATTATTAACTGGAATCATACATGTCAATATAGTGATAACTTCCATTTGGCCAAAAAATGCACTTCATACCTTTTATTAAAGTCCTTTAAAGTTATTGTATATAGACAGACATGGATGTAAATGACAACTTGACTGGTTGGTGGAGGCGTACAAGTAGTAATTCTTTAGTCTATTACGTGTCAAATGAAGAACAGTTTCAAAAAAAGACATTTAAATGCACAATTACGTGCACAAACATGTTGTATTTATGACCACTGCTGTTGTAATCACTATATATCACTATAGACTCTCCTTTTACAGTCTAGTCGGAGTAACGTTTTGTAGGTGATCTCACAGCTCAACAGTTCATAGTCATGATCCATAAAGATAATCATCTTCACAATGTGCAGAGAATAGTAAAGTGACTATAAAAAGTAAACTGAAAACAAAGCTGGTTACGTAAATCAAGCTTTGTCCCATAATAAAATGTTTACTTTGTGGAAACTGTAGTACAGAAATATGTAATGTATGTGTGTTAATACTCTGTCAAAGGTTCATCTCCTGCCACAGAAGGCAGGTGTCAGACTGTTAACTTTAATCTGTTCGTGACTCCTGCTCAACAGATCTTCACTCACAGCTCTGGAAGCATAAAGAGGCCATTTGTTTTCTTTGTGTTGGAGTTTTAATTAAGATGGCTCAGCTAAATGTCTCTGTCAGTGTGTGCATGTGCGGCACTGTAGCAGGGAAAGTTGGATAATAGTGCGTTCAGTCTGTTCTCAGTGTTGCACCCCAGAGGGAGACAATCAGATGCTTCTAGCCTGACTCGGTTCGGGTCGAGACGGGTGATGTTACACGAACAGGCTGCTGTGTGCCAGCCAAATGAATTGGGTCCATTCTGAAGGACAATTCCCGTTTTATCCCACTGTCCCTCTTGACAGCTCCTGTGCCACAATGCTCTGCTCTCCACGGATACAGTTCCCACGGTACGGTGGGCAACCTGGGACCCACTGTGTGGTTAATGGTGTAAGAGAGCACCAGTGTGTGCTTACCTGAGTGTCTGTTAAGCAGCCCAGTATGCAAGGGAGCTGATTAAATAACGCCCAGAGAACAGGGATGAGGAAACTTTAGGAGAAAAATAAAAAGCAGACAATAACACCTTTTTAAAAATGCCCCTATGAGAGTTCAATGGACGGGCAAAGCTTTTATAAGTGGACATGATGACCCTGTTGGCATGCTGTTGTAAAAACTTTCTTTGGAAACCCGAAATGACAAAGAAGATGTGAAAATGGTGCTGAGGAAGTATGCCCAGACAAAGAAAAAGAGAGACAAAGTGCATCTGTAGGTCGGGGTGTGTGTTTTTCCACATAGTAAAAAAAAAAAAAAAAAAGTTGAGAAATTTTAAGGCGGTCTGCTCTAGATGTTTGAGTTTTGATACAAATTCAGACTGTTAAGTTTTGAAACACCTAAAATGTTTTATTGAGGTAATTTACTTTTCTTCTTTAGATAACCCAATTTGTAATTATGTGGATGCTTTGATTAAATGTTTGCAAGTGAAAATATTAAATTAATAACCATTATTCACTTTAATTTCAATTTCTGAAATACTAGACTCAAGTTTATCTAAAGAAGACAAGTAGCCTAATTTATCTCAATAAAACATTATTAGCTGATAAACCTCGAAACCTCCAAAACTTAAGGGTTTGAGTTGGGCTCAAAACTCCAAAATCTAATGAAGTAAGTTGTCTTGAAAGTTTGGGTTTTCCCAGTTTTTTCATTTTTACAGTGCAGACATATGCTTTGAGACTGTTTGTACTTCAAACATAAATAATTACTCTTTAGACAACACTTTCCAAATCCTCTGAGGCTGACTCAGACAGTCTCTCCTTTCAGTTTTATTTACAACCAGAGCAGATTTCAGTTCAAGGTCAAGAGTTAATAAACTCTTTACTGCAACAACTAACATGATAAAATTTGGTGACATATTTGGTTCCCATTAGATTTACTTAAAGGTTGAAGGGACATTGTGTTTCATATGTACTACAGAAGAGATCCAAATTAATTACAACTGATGTTTGCCTGCAGGTTTGCCTGTTCCTTTGGGACCGTCCAAAATTACTAAAAAAACTGGAAAGCAGTTGAGACTATCTGAGATTGTCGGAGTGAAGGTGCCTCACCAAGCAAAAGCGTGCGTGCTAGGCATATATCCAAAGAACTTTATTGTTAGTTCAACATAGATAACTTTAATTGACTGTTGGCTGCTGCAGAGTAGGATAAGATAATAGCTCTATCTCAGAGAAAAAAGGATCTACCTTTGAGAATTGTATCGGTCAAAGAGATGTAATCTCCTATTGTGCTGGAGAGACTGAATTACGTAACCAGAGGAAGGTCAGGAGAATTTGAAAGAGTGAAAACTTCTACTGGAGGGTCTTGGACATCAAGGTACACAATCATGAAACAGAACTCTGTTGAGTTCTATGTTGTTTTGTTTTTGTTTTGTTTTTCTTTAAGTATGTTCATGTGTTATATTTCTTTTGTGTAAGTGTGGAAATCATGATTACATGTTTCATTGTATATTTTTATGTGTGAAATATGCAAAAAAAAACAAAACTATCTTTTTTAACTATTAAGAAAGATGAAATGTAGATAATTTAATTGTGACCATAAATTGATCAGATTTCGGTTTGCTTTGGTCATTGCTGATGCTTTGATGTTGCATTAAATGCAGCAAGAGGCCATTATACAGCAATACTTAGGATTATTACTATTTCAGAGCAATGCTTCCTTGAGGTTATTCCCTCGTTCTCCACAATCCCCTCTCCTCTCACCACTGGAGGGCAATCCCTAGCTTCAGAGTTCACGGTGGTTTCACTGGGTTTTCAGCCTTGAGATTTGAAATTGTGTACCTCAGGGGAAAAAGTTGAGCAGGATAAATAGTTTGTAAGCTCTGGAATGGTGGGTGTTCTGTTAACTGACCTCTAACTGGCTTCTTAAATTTAAAATTTCATTTGTATTTTCCAAACATCATCAGTTACTGGAATTAGAAGAAACATGTCAGGTTAATTGGTGACTAAATTTTCCATAGTTGTGAATGTAAGCACGACTAGCTGTTTGTCACGATATGTCAGCCCTGTGATGAACCAGCAACCTGTCCATGGTCCTCTCACCTGATGTCAGCTGCAGCCCCCTGCAACCACGCAAAGGAAGAGTGGATAAATTATGGATAATGGAAGGACATCAGGTATAACGTGCATATTTCTTGGCAAACAGCTCTGCTTAGTAAATTACATCACACTTAGTAAAGTGAAAATCTCTGTCTGTCATTTTAATACTCATCATTTATATTCACTTCAATTCAAACTTTTTTTTCCGACACACAAAGGGGTCCACAGCAATAAAAAAAGAAAATTAAGTTATGCAACATAAACCCCAACAACTCGTCATTCTATTTTCTGAGCTTGGATGATTACTGAGAGCAGCTCTTCAAAGGCCTGGTTAAAGCCTCCATGATGCCGTTCTCTGACTCAACCAAGCGACAAATAAAACTGTACACCAGATGTCTTAGAAGTGCCTCACATGTAGGAACACCAGAGAACACAAACAGTCGACTGGTACTCTGCCATCTGGGATCCTGAAACAGCAACCTCACAGCATCATTGTAAGCCACTACAAGCCTCTGTGTACTGCTTTTCCTGTAGCTACACAAAAGATGAGCTGTGTACACAGCTCACATTTCATCATATCATGTTTCATCGTATTTTACCAGCTTCATCATTAAAATCTTCAGTGAGAAAATGACCAAGGTGTTTTATTTCTTTGCATGCCATGAGAGGAATGTCACAGATTAGTTCCACAAGACAGGCTGGTTTTTCCACTAATTGTTTATAATTTCCTCCTTGACTACTAATTTACTTCTCATAATGATCATAAGCACATTATCATGGCTCTCCCTAAAATGGATCAAGACAAATTTAAAGTATTTTGGATGATAATTGCGACAACATGCAGCCAGATAGCAGAATATTTATTTAGTTGTCATCTTTCTACTACTCTACCCAGTTCTGGAGAAATTGGCAGGATGGTTGTGTCTGAAATGGAAAGGAACTCTCCAATGCCTCCATGTTGTTTCTCCTTCTGTCTGCTGATAGATAAACAGTAGTTTGATGTTCACGTGGATAAACAGTATCAGCAGACGAAGAGCAGAGGAACAGAAGGGCCCCTGTCCTGGTTGTCATCCAGGGAGAGGAGGTGATAAGGATGGACTTATTTAAGTACCTCAGGGTCCAAATCAATGAAAAAAAATTCTGGACTGGACTCAAGACAATGCAGATCTTTTCAGGAAGGGACAGAGCTGACTGTTCTTCCTGAGAATACTGAGATCCTTCTGTGTGTGCAACAGGCTCCTGCAGATCTTCTGTCAGACTGTGTTAGCCACTGCTTTGCTGTGGTGTGCTTGACTGGTGGCATCAAGCATCTCCCTGCCTGTTCCTGAATTATGGCTTTGAGTAAAGGACAGAAAAGTGTTTTGCAGAACATTCTGATGTCACAGTGAAGTTGACCTTTGACCCTTTGGATATAAAATACAAGCCCCTGGGAAATCTAACAAAATGGTTTTGGATCAAGTTTGACATAGGGGTCAAACCATGTAATGACACCATTATGTGATGTGCTGCAGCCCAAAAAGACTTTTTCACATAACATTTCATTGCTAAAAAAAAGTGGCTGTAAAATGGTGGATACATATTTTCAAGCATCAGAACCACTGACAAATTATTTGTTTAATGATCTGGATTTGATCTAGATCATGAAACATTTGGAAAGTCTAGAAAAGCTGCATGATTAAATCTTTTCATTCCCTTTCAAGTTAGCGGAAGCCTAAACCTGGAAGTTCAAAGCTCAACTGATGGCAGTCTCTAGTGTGCACGCTCTGGGTGATTTCATACCCAGAAGTCAGCTTCGTGTGCCACTGAGCAGCTTTCATTGGAATAGACTGGGGCCTGCTTCCAACACGTTATCCATTTCTCCTTCACAGAGTCATGATAAAACGTCATCACTTCATAATTTTATTCTATCAGGCATTTGTGTGAAATTTTGGATATGAATGAGTAGATTAGCATGTAAATTTTGTGAGGTCACAGTGACCTTGTCCTTCAACCTGTGATCACCAAATTTTGCTCACTTCATTCTTGAGTCCAAGTGGACGTTTGTGCCAAATCTGAACAAATTCCCTCTGGGTGTTCTTGAGATATTGCGTTCATGAGAGTGGGCTTGATGGCTGGACAACTCGAAAACACAAAGGCTTTGGCCACAGCTGTCACCAGCGCTGAGGCATAAAAAGGATTTCAGAAATGCAAATCACTTCCAGCAAGTGTTATGGAAATTTTTTGAGATGTCCTGGTGACAGATCAACAACTAACAGGTGCAAAAACACGACCGCCTCTGGGGAGCAAATACATGATTCAGCAAGCCCTCACTCTTCATTTTTTATCAGTCCTGCACCTCTGAAGAGTTTTCAGGGTGAATAAAGTTCTTTTTCCAAAGACATTAACATGAGCAGATTTGTGTCACTGGACTGCTGCACTCTCATGTCTGAATCAGCATTTAACAAGTAATAACTATACATGTTATCAGACATGAAAACACATGAACGTTTGCATTATAAAAGTGGTAAACCGATAACACTACTTTATCTGAAGGGTATAGGTGCATGTCCCTGTAAACTTAGTGTGCTGTGTGAGCTGGTAAAAGTCAAACATCTGTGGGAAAGATTATGGTCTGTCTATCCACCCTGTAATCTCAGTATTTTCACCTTGTGGCTGACGTAGGTTGTCTTGCAGAGACAGCTGCTCTGCCTGGCTCTTCACAAGCGTGATTATCACTGTGATATGTACTTTATTTACTTTGTAAAGACTAGCCCTGAATCTGTACAGCATGTTCAGCGGAGCCCTCAAGGTTAGTGCTTCACTCCAAGGCACAGAGAGCAGTGTGACAACAGACAGCTTTATGAAAGGGTTGAAGCCTGCTGATGATGATGAAGAAGAGGGGGATTATGACAATAAAGATGACAACGATGATTGTGTACTGTTGTTTTTATACAAAAAAATATCCACAAGAATACCACAGTTATTATCAAATTATAAATCTTTATATTAAAACTTGCACCAAATAGTATACAAGTTTCCATTGTTCTTCTATGCGGCGATGTTCAAATTATGTCACCTCTGACCTTGGTTGCCACTGACATTTGAAAATGTAACAACTGAGATAACAGCTGCAGTGATGTACCCAGAAGTGACGCACGCAAGCCAGGGAAGCAGAGAGCGATGAAAGAAGAGTGCGTCAGAGTTCTCTGAACTTAATAACTTTATATGTAATACACAGCAAATTGTCAGCAGTAGGACGAGGCTACCAGTTTTGTGAAAATGCGTATAGTTTACAAATTTAGCTAAATCCAGTGCTAAAGTTAGGTTAGCTATATGTGTGCACCAGGCAGTCATGATGTATAGCGCTGCAATTTGCAACCAATGTCAGGGTGAGCCAAAAGAAAATGTGACGGCTTATCATGTGACGGCTGCGTGAGCCTTTTACTAGTTACTACTGTCCCACTGAAGCTTGTGTTGTAACTTAAGGAGTTTACAAGCTTTAAACAGAGAGCTTATTGGATTGCTGAACAGCATCTGAAACCGGTGTCTGCCCATTGTTCTGACAGGACATTTTTCTGAAACCCCAGCAGTCAGAAAAATGTCATTATCTGTCCATTATCCCAACAGTTGAGAACTTTATTCCATTATTCACACAACTATTTCCATCACTTTTCATTTGTACAACTGAGTGCAACACCGTGATGCTTTTGAAGAGAGAAAGTGTCCGAATAGTTTGTCACCATGATTACCATGTCATGCCCCTCTCTGATGAGCAGTCAGAACAGCTATTTACATTTTTGCCTTCAGATTTTATTAGACAACATTTTGTACAAACTAAATCTTTTAAACAAACTCAGGCCTTTGGTTCTATTGTTCTGTATGGTTTGCATAGTTTCTGTATTTAGTTGCGCTTAATGTTCATGTTCTCTTATGTTGCACTGCAATAAGCTCTTCAGCCCACTGCACGATTCCTTATTGTTATTTTAACAGTATTATTGATGATATTTGGACTAAAAAACTAAGAAGAGTCAAAATTTAATACATATTTGCTTATTATTCACATATTTGGATATTACTGGTGTCAGAAAAATTATAAATATGTTCACAAGAGCTTTGGAAATACCTACGGCTTGCGTTTTTCAAATTTGCATTAATAGGTAATTCTTTTCTTTACTCAAAAACTAAGAAATATATTGCATAAAATTATTGTAGAAATTATTGTGCTATTGCATTAGTTTATTGTATTTCTTGCATGTCAAGTCTTGTTTGTGGTTGTTTTTTACAGTTCATACTGAACGTCTCTAGTAATTGTATTTTAATTTGTAATGACGTCAAAAACAGTTCTACAGGTGCAGTATACATAATTAGAGTTACTTGTGCTGTTAGAAAAGTGTTATTAACATTATTGTAAATTTATAAGGTATAATATAAAAGTTATGAAACAACCCCACCATTGTTGCAACTCACATTGTCAGCATGTGGCTTCCGCGCGTCCTGTCCACACGCAGCGGCGCTTGTTCTCACACACATGCTTTGACGCATGCTTTCAGCTTCAAAGAGGACTAGACATGCATCTGTCCAATCACGGGTCTCTCAGCCAACGGCTGCACCCCCACTGCTTCATGACCTCCCTAAAACCTCTGCCCTCCACTACAGTGATCCTATTACACTGAACAGGTCGCAGACGGACATCAAGAACATAGCCTTATGGGAAAATGCGTCACTGCCGTCTGCTGTGCGTCGTCGTATTTTGATTACTGGCTGTGGATTAGAAGAAAATTGATTCACCATGATGACAATCCTGCTGAGTAGCGACACAGCAGTTTTTGTTCTTTACTCCTACTTCGCTCATTTACCCTACTTGTTGTTGTGGCTCAGTTAAGGCTGGTTGCAGAGTGTGTGTTGGATGTACCGAGGAAAATAAAGGATTTGCTGGGATTAGGCCCTTGCCACAGACTAAAGGCAGTAGGAAACTTGCTGTGGCACTGGCACCATCAGATACATGATCAGCCCTTAATCTTACAGGAGCTCAAGGGGGTGTGGGGGGTTGGAAAGGGCACTGCTTTCGTGTAATCAATTTTAAATCTCTGGGATAGAGGGAGGCCTCAAATGTTCAACGAGCAATTTATCCGCTGTTGTTGAGCAGGCAGATTGCAAGAATCTGACAAAAGACGTAGTAAGTTGCATGACAGCAGTGGCATGCCAATGTGTGAGTGTGTGCGTGTGCATGCGTGTGTGTGCGCCTGCATGTGTGTGGACTCAGCTTTTGTCTGTCTGAGATGGCTTGCTTATCCTGACACACTGTTGGCAATTACGCAACAACAGCAACCAGTCTGTTTCTATGATTTGAATCAGCACTTGATGGGAACAAAGATTAGAGACTGAGGCGGGTTTGTTTTCATGTCAATGCAAATTATACCACAGTTTCAGTGGGAATAAGAATAAGAAATAAATTAAAATAATCAAAATAAATGGCAAAAGTATGAGTGCAAATAAGAAAAATCATTTTAAACTATAAAGTTGTCTCTTATTTGTTCTAATTCACCTTTTTCAGTGGAAACTAATGTAACAATTTCAGTTTTAAAATTGATAGAAACAAGCTTTTTTTCAATGATCAAAACAGCAGAATGTGCAATTCTTCCAGCGTTTTTCTTTCTCTCTCCACCCCCGCCTCCTTGCAGCATAAAGCGCTTCAGAAGAAAAAACATAAGTTCAAAGGTGGCACAGCTTACCAGCTGTTATATCACTCTATATACCATATAGAAAAACAATGATCTGCTGATTTTTACAAATTAAGACTCAATAGTCCAACAAGGGCATAGCCATAAAAAAATAGTTTAAATAAAAAAATTGAATGAAATTGTGATCTAAAAATCAAAAGTCAAAGAATCATGACACCCTGAACACGTATAAATACTCAAATGTAGCTGTGTACTGTACATGCTGTGATTTGAAGACAAAAAAAACTTGTTTAACCAGAAATATAATAGGTCCCTTATATGCAGTTAGACAATTATTACAGTGAAGATCACATGAGTTTGATGCAACTATTCTTCAACTCTGTGGGTAAGATGAGGACCTCTTGTTTAGATTTGTTAAAGATTTATTCCAACAATTTAGTGATTAAATAAAGTTGGGGCACACACAAGATTTGAATGTCTTCAGCCATGATAACAGTTTTCTGAAGATGCACCATGGTGCTCTGAGCTCTTATAGAGCCTCTCCATTGACACTTTTGGCCGCACTGAGTCAAACCGTACTGCACTGATTTGCATTTCAGTTACCAGATGTAATGTGCCTGGCCCGACTGAGCTCCGCCTAAGATCTCCATCTCCAGAATGGGGCCAAAGCGTATCCGACCTGACTCCAAGCGTTTTGTGGTGACGTCCCTCTCAAACAAGTGTGTGTTCTCTGTGTACTCATGTCAGAGAGAAGTTTTTAAACATCTCTGTGTATTCAGCTCTCTGAAGTTTTGTAGCTTCTAACTGAATCTCTGTGGTAAGAAGTTTAGTTTCTCTCCCGCATCACTGTTTGTACTTTTGGGTATCTGCTTTAAGCGTTACTGCTGATGAAAACCAAATATTTCCTGATTTTGCTGCTTCATAATAAAAGGTTTTAAATAACAAAATAGCAGGGGACTTTTACTGTGAAGAATTCATAGGAAATCAAATGTGTTTATCCTTTTACAGCAGCTCAAGTCAACATGAGCGCATCATGAGTTAAATACTCACCTTCAAGCGGGGTAACCTTGCTGTCATGGAGATGCAAATCTCTGGTGTGCTGGGCTGATGCATAATTCAAGCCAAGCCAGCACATGGGGCTTTAGTTTTACAGGAATTTGTCTATTAACCACAGTAATGGATAAACTAAGCCCTCCCTCTGACATCCATTTTGACCTGATGATGGTGCTGGATGTTCTGGAACTATGTATGTAAAAATTTCATGCCAATCCAACAGTTAATGAGACTTTTAGCCTGTGCCAAGGTGGTGGTCTGACAACATGACCAACTGACCGACCAACATTGTCATTCCTAGAGGCAGCACGGCTAAAAATGTGCTGTCTCTAAGCATGGATTGAGATGTTTTCACAGACTTAACAAAGCTCCTCCAAAGCCACAGAGGACATTATACAACTGTTTACACAAGCTGAGTAATACTCACTATGACAAGCTAGCTGACCTTTATGTATAAAACTGATGGAGCGGCCCTTTAAATTTAAAAATATAAGTTATTATTTGGGAAACTTGGATTGAATTTAAAGTTATAGACAACGGATGTACACGACAAGCAAAGCACAGGAAAGATGAGACGAACACACCGACAGGGATTGAGGAACTGATTGCTAGAATGTGATCATGTCATAATGAAATCATTATGTAATCATCAAATTATGACCATCATGTGAGTCGTGTCTTTTTATGTCGTCTCACGCGCGAGTGATTACAGAATAGTTTAAGTTTTTTGCGTTACGTAAACATGAATTGGGACAGGGGGACACGTTAATTATGCGAACGGGTAGCAGCTTCACACAGAGGGTCTGTGTGTGTCTTACATGCCTAATCATGTGTGTAAAATCTGCTCATGTGTTTTAACACACACATGCACAGAGGCCATACGTCCTGGAGATTACATAACAACAGTGTAGGTCACCATCAGCTGTGGAACACAATGAGTTAACACAGGTGCAGCACAGGACATGATTCAGAATATGTTTATTTCTGTAATCATTAGTAATCTCAGTGTGACAGATTTCATGTTGTCTCTTGTTTACTCCACGGGGTTATCTGAGGTTTAGACACTCAGTCTCTCAGCTGTTCGCACTGTGGTCTGTTCGGCTTTGTTTCGCAGCCACGTTGAGCTGGTTGACATGACTCTCAGGACTGGTGTCCTGAAACACCCGCCCCAGTATGACTAACTGAGGAGGAGTCCCGTCATGGCTTTCATTTCTCTACGGCTTAACTGCTGTGGTCTATGATTATCGAAGAAAGAATGAGACTCTGAAGAAGTTTGTCTGCATATTAATTGTTATGCTAGAACAAGGCTCACATTATGAATCTCTGAAAAGCCAGTGATAGAACACAAGCACACAAGTTGTTTTTTATTTCTTTACACTTAAAAAAAAAAACCAACTAATTCCAAAAAAGCTGGGTTACTGTATAGAAAGTAAATAAAAACATGATCAATGATTTGTAAATACTTCACAACCTATATTCAGTTGAATATATATAAAGTACAAAGACAAGATATTTAATCCTCAAACTGCTTTTTATTATTATTCATTTTTTGCAAATATACACTCATTCTGAATTCGATGTCAGCAACACAATTCAAAGAAGTTGGGATAGAGGCATGTTTACCACTGTGATACATCATCTTTTCTTTTAACAACACTAAGTAAACTTTTGGGAACTGAAGTTTTAAAAGTGAAATTCCTTACCATTCTTGCCTAATATACGACTTCAGTTGCTCAACAGTCCGGGGTCTCTATTGTTTTTTGTATTTTCTGTATTTTGTGTTTCATAAAGCAGCACACATTTTCAGTGGGAGGCAGTTCTTGACTGCAGGCAGGTCAGTCTAGTACCAGAACTTTTTGCTACGAGGCCTCACTGTTGTAACTCCTTCAGAATGTGTCTTGGTGTTGTCTTTTGAAAATTAAGCAGGGATGTCTCTGAAAAACATGTCTGGATGGCAGCATATGTTGCTCCAAAACCTGTATATACCTTTCAGTATTAACTGGGTTTTCACAGACGTCACAGTTACCCGTGACGCCATGGGCACTAACACACCCCCGTATAAATATCAGTGCCGGCATGCTTAAGAAGGAATAATGTTTAACATGTTCACCCTCTTAGTTTAGTGTACAAGCGTGTTAACATCTACTAATGAGCACAAACACAAAGACACAGCATAATTGTCCCCTAATTGCAGATTGGCAGCTACTTTGATGAACATTTAATCTGTTTAAGATTACAAAGTCACGTCATCAACCTCTCTGCCTTACTCAGTCATCTGGTCATCTTACGTAACACTAGCTTGCCATATCTGTGTCTTTAAGCAAAAACAAACAGAATCAAGATTAATATATATATAATCTCTCTCACTCTCTATCTAACTGCTATGTGCCTTATCAATAATCAGTGTGCGTACACTGCATGATGTAATGATTAAGAAACACTTTGACATTGTGATTTGTCCCTTCAGTTTTGAGCACCTTAAATGAGCTGACTTCATAAACACGCCCCAGTGTGGCGGCAAGTTGCCAGAGACGTGTGCGTGCACCGGAGCATCCGTGTATACATGCGCGTGTGTGCTTAAAGGGAGGTGAGAATCAGGTCAACATGAATCCTGGAAGAATAAGCATTCCCTTTGTTAGAGCTAAAAACAATAGTGAGAGGTGTTCAATAGGAAAATGACAAACAGGCATCTCCTGTCTTAGCTGGTCAGGACTAGAAGCACATGGACGGATGAACAAAGAAAGACAAAGCAGTTGTGTTTTTACTCTCTGTCCCTCTGCCATTCTCTATGCCTATTCACCATAACCACCAATGGACTTTACCCAGGTCGTTTGCCTTATGCAGAGCCAAGCCCTGTCTTAATAACCTCAGGACGTGCAGCATGTTGTTTGTGTAGCGCAGGGACACAATGCATGGCAGGAATGATGCCCTTGTTTATTTGCATGCAAGACAGCAGCCATTTCTGAATTTATCGGCTGTACCCATCGGATTTTCAAAGTGTCAAATGTAATTGTACTCTTTTGAACCTCTCCCTGTTTTTATAAAGTTTTTATCAGTATCATCAGATTGTTTGTTCCCTGATTTTCTTGTTGCTTCAGTAACATTTCGTTACTTTTGTTTCCTTATAAAGCTTTGATTAACGTCAGTAGAAATATAGTGGAAGTCACCACAAAGTACACACGAGGTTACAGAAGTATGAGTCAACAGAACACTGAGCTACCAGGATGCACATTGTAGTCATTGCTTAATTGTAGTTAAGTACACACACAGTTAAAGTTTTAGCTTATCTGGCCAGTTTCTAACACCCAACAGCACTTCTGCTTCAGCTCTTGTACATGAGGACAACAACCTTAAAAGGAATCACAAACAACGTATCTATTTACCACATAATGCTCCATATTTACTGTCTGTTCTTTTATTTCAGTGAGTGTGAAATGCATCCACCATGCAGTTCCCTCAAAGATTCAACAATGAAATAAAAAAGGGTTGTCCATTACATGTATATTACTTTCTGCTAACAATCCCAGTGCACTACTCAATACAGATTAAACTATTAAAGGGAAAATATTGACTGAGGAAAGCTGAATTCTCCTGCTGCTGTTTTCCACTGATGTCACATTGATGTCATTGGATGCAGGAACTACAGGATATTTCAGCTTGGATTTCCAGTCTCCATATCTGGGTAGTCAGGGGACATGCTAGATGAGTATTTTAGTCAGCTAAGACAATGTTTGGCTAGGGTGGTGACACATGGCAACATGGGTTTGGGTGACAGAAGCTTGTGTGCAATGTATCCTGGTACATGTAGGCACTGCCAGCATGGCTCTGCAAACAGGAGAGCTCAGTTTATTATTTATTTTATTTTATATTAACATGGGAAAAGGAAGCACAGCGTACCTTAAGATGGTCACCCAGAAGACCAGCCATTACCGTGATCACTCCAGGAAGAGAGCTAGGATGAGAGCTAAGCTAACTCGACTTAGACCTGAGACAGCAAGCTAGAGTGAGATACATCAGCAGCCCACATGCTCCTCCTCAAGCCTTCACATCAAATTTATTAACCAGTGGGTTGAATATAGATTAAACTAGGGGTGTTTTCACAAATACCTGGTTTGGTTCAGACTTTTGGACTTTCCGGTCTGATCTGGACTAAAATTACAGGTGTGAAACCTCCCGCTGACCACGGTCCGAACTGACAAGAGGTGGTCTCAGGTGGTTTAGACTTTTGGACCAACTACAGGAAATTATGACAGAATGTCATCAGAGCAGGAAGAAGGAAAAACAACAGGCTATGAGCCGGGGGATCACCAGGGACGGGAGGAGACTAGATGTTTAATTGGCATCTGGTCTGACGACTTTATAAAGAGTCAAGTGGAAAAAATGCAGACACTTTTCAGTTGATTAAATTGGGTACTGCTGGTAGTGGTGCCATAATAGTAACAATATGATGACAACAATGTGAATCTGTTCATTCATCTCTGTCCAAAAACAGTCACTGAGGTCAGGCTACCTGCCAAATTGTGAGAAAACTGACATCAGACGCACGGACATCTACAAATCAATCATTGTCAAATATAGGGAGACGCAGCCCACATTGATGATGACGACACGACATAGGTATGACATGTAAAGTGTAAACCAGAACAAATGTAATCAGTGTCTCAAAAAATGATCCTTGGTTCGGACCTTGGTCCAGACTTTTAGGTGTGAAAGCACCCTAAGAGTCCATGTGAGTTCAGACTTCACAACACTTATATCTACCTACCATACCTATATCTCTTCTGGATACAAATTTAGTTACTTCTAAAATCGATCCTCTTGATGGAGGCTGCAGCTAAGAAACCAGTGCATCAGCGTGTATTTAAACATGAGCAGAGGGAAGACAGGAAAGATCTCTGACTGAGCAGCTACACATTTGGCGCAGCCCATGTCGGTAGCAACATAACTATCATGCATGAAAGGCAGATAAGCATTTACTCTTGAACAGGAAAGTGGAACGTGTCAGTTGTCATTGATTTTTACACACACACCCAGTTTACTCATTGCATGCACAGGGCTTAAAATATAAACATGCTATTTTTGGTACCTATTCCCCCCGCGTTGTTCCATGATTCTAATCAATTGTGTCCAAAATAGACTCAAATATTCCACTCACTGTTAATTTTCCTGGTTGTGCTGTTTTACCGTATAGTCTTACAAAACAAATAAACAATCACAAGCTGGTTCTTAAAGATGGAATCAGCAATTCTGAAGAAAGATAGTTGATTGTTGAGTCTCATTGTCTCAAGCGATGGTATCTGACGACCTGGGAATGAGACTTAACAACCAGCTATGCTTCTCCAGAACCATTTAATCACCCCACCTTTAAGCCACCCACAGTCTTATGAGACATGCACTACGCATTTCTTCTTCAGGTAGCCTTGACCTGATTGCGCCTGCTTGATATTTACACAAACTGACGGGGAGTATCAGCCAGCCAGCGGAGACCAAACAAGGAAGTGCTTAAGTAAATGCCAGGGTCACATAAAAAGTATATGTAGCTAACTATCATTTGAGTCTTGAGAATATTATCATTTGTTGATAGGTCTTATCATAGAGAGGAAAGTCGGTGTGTGTTGTAATGTATAGGCTATGTAGTTATATAGTTAATGGACAGCTGTCTGTACACATGTCAAAACAGGATCCAGGTCAGTTTAACAGCATCAGGAGGAGCTGACATTTCTCTGAAATCTAGAGGCAGCTCGCTTCTGTCCAAAATGTGGAAAGCTGTCTCAAAAGATTTCTTAATTTTCACTTCTGCTATCAGACCAGCAATAAAATATTCCCCAACACACGCTCACGCACATTTTCATGTTTCATTTGTTCCTTCTTGCATGTGACTGACTAATTTAATCAAGTTTCACTCCATTTTACATCCGAAGTCACATCTGCCTCCCTCATCCAGCCACTACAGATCATACCCCGATGACACGAGATAGATTTATTACTGTACTGCAACTTATTTTCTCTTCTCCAGTGGTGGAAAACAGTGGTGGGAGAAATACTCAGTCTTTTACTTAAGTAATTGTAGCACAACCACCATATGAAAATACCCTCTTAGAAGTAAATGTCATGCATTTAAAATATTACAAAAAGTACAAACTGTTATGTTGCAGCTGGTGTTGCTAATTTATACACTGCTAGCTTTTTAATCTTATTTTAACCTATAATAATAGTTTGCTAAGTTGTAAAATAGAGAGTAAAAAGTGCAATATTTCCCTCTGAACTGTACTGGAGTAGACCTATAAAGTAGCAGAAAATGGAAATACTCAAGTACCTCAAAATTACAGTACTTGATAAGTAATAAGTACTAATTACAATATAGTTTTGAGGTATTTGTACTTTACTTGAGTGCTCCCATTGTTTTCCTAAATTTCAGAGGGAAGTATTGTACATTTACTCCACTATATTTATCTGACTGGTTTGCACTTAGAAAATAAAACCTCCTCGTCGCATTTCATATGTCTATGAACTGTCAGCAGTTACACCATAGAGACGTTTCTCCTCTAAAACTTTTCAGATGGTTTTATTTGAATAAAGTCTGAGGACCAAAGACATAAAAGTATCCAATATTTCACAAACAAAACAAAGCAAAGCAAACAAACAAATTAAAAAACAACAGACAAACGAAAGACTATAAGAGATAAAAAAAAAAATTAAAAAAAAGAAGAAGAACAAATTTGGTTAACAGACTTTTTCCCCTCTTTTCCTACCTTATTAATCATCTCACAACCCCTCAGATTTATCTCCTCTGAGTTGGGAATGAATAGTATAAAGAAGACGTGTACTTCTTCCACTTTTGCCCTCTCCTAATATTGTAACATTGTGTTTCTGCAATTAGTCTGTATTCCAGTTATTCTTTCTAGTTTGGTTTTTCCTCTTAGCTGGTAGTGAGCCTGAGGGTTGGTGGGTAAATTTTACATGACTCACAAAATGCTTAGTACATTGCCTAATAAAATGATCCCTAACTGCTGCTGTCGTTCACTTTTTAATATTAGAAGAAGGTGTGTACACCCGTGACTAACGCTGAGTGGGTGTGAGGGAGGATACTTCTTGTGTGCAGGAATTTATACCGCTGACTCATGTTACATTGGTGTTGTTCATCTGTTTGGCTGAAGTGTCCATTCACTGCTGGAGCTGACCCATGATGTTGACCTGTTAGTTGGCCAATCTTTTAAACAAATAGGCTTAGTATAATGACGCAGACGCAGCCATCCTAAAATTTCTTTTAGAACATGGATGTTTTTTGGCATTTCCTGTGGAAAATTACACAGAAAGTGAACTTGTGGGTGTGTGTGAGCCGCTCATTGTCTTGTGTGTTAAAGAAGGGACAACCCCCGCAGATAAATCAGCAGGAGGCTTTTGGGGGGGAAGGGAACACTTCTTGTGAATTTGGAGTTGAAAAAGTACTGGCATGTGGCCATCCGTTCTGCCAACGATTCAAGTCATGGAAGTGTGGACTGTTTGAACTTTGGTGAAACTGAGAAGAACTGTTTGTGACCAGAACAGTTTGAACAGTTTGAAAGCTTAATTATGAATTCATCACATATTTCCCTCCCAGGGCTAATGTGCAAGAGGGGATGAACAATCCTGTAAGCAATAATTTATGACAAAGAGACAGTTTACTGTTGGATAGATGTGCAAAAAATGTTTAAGATAAGATATTCCTTTATTAGTCCCACAACAGGGAAATTTTCAGTTTCTCATCTGTGAAGTGCATAGCAAAAATAAAAGGAAACATCTATTAAAACAATAAATAGTAAACAAGCAATTTAAACAGGAGGAAATATAAAAATAGGAACAATATAAACAGCAGGGAATATAAAAATAATATAAAAAAGAGTATTTAAAATATAAATAGACTCAACAGTTGAATGTACGCCATTGTAGAGGGAATACTGATATTGCACATTGGAATGATAATACACCTCAGTGTAATTTCGATATTGCACATTGAAATTAAAATTCACTTAAATTCACTTTACTTAAGTGCAAAGATATTTAAATACAGATTCTGCCCAGAAATCCAAGTAGGTCAGTGTGACTGTGGAAGAACCTGTGTGGCACCACCTTTGCTTATAATCCTTAATGCTGTAATGTGGAAAATGTTGGTTTATAAATAGCTGAGCTGAACAGATTTTTAATCCAGTGGTTCTCAACCTTTTTGAGTTGTGACCCTCCAGAATAATTGGGCTGGTGTTTCTGACTACCACAAAAAAATCATATTGCTGAAAGTCAGGGTGATATTTCTGAAGCTTGGTGGGAGCTCAGAGCTCTGTTGGAAAACTTGGCTTGACTCGATTTGACTTTACTCATCAGCCTGTCATGGCAGGGATTTGCACCTCTATTACAACAGGGCTACCCGCTTGAAGGTGTGTCTTTTAATGCTGGTTTTAACCATTAGTGAACTGGCTGTTCTTGAGACCAGCTGTGTTTCACACATTTTTCAGTGTTTGTCGATTATGTTGAATGTCATTAAAGGGCTCACATCACTTAGAGCTGCTTCTTAGCTCTTATTCAGTGCTCCTTGCCACAGTATTTTTTTTTATTCTCCACAAACATCTGGCAACCCTTGGAAATTATCTTGTGACCTCCTTGGGGGTCCTGAGCCCCAGGTTGAGAACCGCTGCCTTAATCCACATCTCACACTTGCAAAAGAAGGCCATAAACACCATTCAAATGCTGAATCATTGTGTTCTATAAAACCTTCCCCTTTCTGTTCATTTCAGAAAACACACACTTTCACCTGTTTTGACTAATCTATCTGCTGTCTGACAGAAACAAAGGCAGATAACTGCTTCTGTGCTGCAGCAGTACAGTCAAAACTGTGTCACTGTGTCATGCATAATGGTGTAACCAATCACGGCGCAGGTAAGCATGAGTGGCTGAACGGGGATCTAGCATTAGCCCAATCACACCAGAGTGCTGAGCCAATCAGGATGCATCTAGTCAGGACACAGCATCTGTCTGTGTGAAAATACCAAACCGTCTGAATGTGTGACTGTGGATGTAAACATGCAGCAGCTTGTTATTCTCAGCCCCCCTCCGCTGACAGGGCGTTGTGTTACCAATGTGTTTCTGAGAACTAATGTGAGCACATGTGTTCAACTTCCCCTTGTGTGTACTTGCACGTGAGAGTGAATGTTTTGTGCATGTGCAAGGTACAGAGATCAGCAAGAAGTTATTCTCAGAAAACAAGATTTGGTATGTGATAAATCACACAAACAGCGAGATGTTTGTCACTTTTATTACACAGGCAATTCAAAAAGAAACTTCTTCAGATATGCACAAACGCATCCTGTTGTCTCTTTTCTCCGCCTTAATAGGATTATGCATGCGCGTTGCCAAAAAATGAGCCATGAGACAACTTTGTCCCCAGCTGACATTTTCCAATCCATCTCTTGCATTTTTCTTTTGCAGTATTTTGCACAAAACTCCAAGCTACAGCCTCCTTTCTAAGCCGCACATCTCATCATTACCTCATCCTCCCTAAGTCATAGCTTTAATGCAGAGTTCCCTCCTCTGTTGTACGCATTGTAGAAAGAGGAGGCAGCACTGGTTTGAACTAGTATGATGTGTTACACAACAACACAGCAAAAGGAAGCGGAAGATCATACTGTACATGCACTGACAGCAGAGCCATAACCTTTAAAAATGATTGACTCTCAGTGCGCGTGCTGTTTTTCTTGCAGCTCTGCATCCTATTTTATGTCAGATTACCAAAATGTCAGTCATGTTTAATAATAAGTGAAAATTGCACAAAGTTGGAGAGCATTTGCACTGCTTGCGTGCATGCTAACTGACTAGCATCTTAACATTGAGTTTGGCCAGGGGGGGTTATTGTGCAGCTCCATTTATGAGACCCCATTTCATTTTTTTCCCTCCTTACATAACATGTGTTTTTTTTTTTCTCCCACCACTTCACACAAGAACCACCACGATCCAGCCTGTACATTCCGGTGGTTGTCATAGCAACAGGGCAGCATCCCTCTCCATCCTTTGTCCAGTGTCTCCCCTTCGTTTGAGCTTCCCAGGCGGAAGGTGGTTTGGATTCTGCATGCAAATCGAAAAACCCTCCCTAATTGAGCTTCGAAGCGAAGGAAGTGGCAGGGATTTTAAATGGCGACTGAATGTCATTAGGTGCTTTTCACACATCGTAGCGAGGTGGTTGACTCCCCACAGTGGTATTACGACGCTCCAAAGTGTTAAATAAGAGGAAAAGAGCACCCAGTCAAGAGTTGTATACGACAGATCCTGACAGTTTTCTGTTAAATATACAAATGGAGACACAGTTATAGAGGGTGTGGGGTTAATGGCTTGCACTTTGATTAAAATATTGCCTTTTGGTAATGTTTGACTAGGCATGTCTCCAAAGGAATATAAAAAACACAGGTGGAATGAGGGTGTAGGATGGGGAAAGGAACATTGTGTCCTTGTTTTGCCACTGGGAATGTACATGTTTTACTTGGAATAATTGACAGTAATGCAGTGTGTGTGTGGGCCACTTTAATTCCCTGCAATTGTGTGTAGCAATCAGTGGATGGAGTTTTTGGATGTGGTTCTGTGTCTGTCTTTGTTTTGGTTCTGTTTTGTGTGGGAGGGTTTTTAGCTTATCATTTTCTTCACTATTTCTCCACTGTTTTCTAGCTGTATTTTACAACAGCCTCTGCGTGAATGTAGGCAGAAATAGAAGTATTGATAAAAATATTTTTGTGCCAGATCAGCCCTATTGTTGTTTCATGATACTGTTACGGCCGTTCTCAATTCTGTGCACCAGCATAACAGATTTTTACTTGAAAATCTAAAACAGGTTCTAGCAAAACTGCAAAGGTATGCACAAAACATAGTTGAAAGGTCAGAGAGTTTGCAGATTTGGGCAGCAGAAAGAGCCAAAACAAAGTCGGAGTACATGTGTTGGCTTTGGGCCAGCCGACTTCCTCTGAATCAGCACTGAACCTGCCCCTTGGACTTTATGATTGGTTAACTTGTTCTTAGCGAAGCCAATCAGTGAGCTTTCTAATGTTCTGTTGTGAGGGCAGTTGGGATGTAGGGGAAAGGTCTCAAAGCAAACTTTCTTGCCCTTCCCCCAAGAGGGGAGAGTACAGCAGGAGTAAATGTTTATGTCCCATCAGATGAGGATGTTTTGCGCGAACTTGTGAAGTGAGGTTTGAAATGTCTCCTTGTACAGTCGGAGGGGGGAAACAAAGAATTCCTTCACTGTGTTTATATCTGTGAAGTTCTGACTCACAACTCTTTTCTAAAGCCAGCTTTGACTTAAATACTGCTGAACTGGCACATACTGTATGTTCTTAACAAACTGCAAGGCCTGGTCACAAACATCAAGTGTAGGTACTATAAATATGCTGAGGTATTTAGGAAATATGAAGCATTGTACAGTTACACTACACTGTATTTGGATGATAAAGGTCAGAAATGTAACTAAAAATTTAATTCTGTCTTGATATGCCCTTTCAGGAGATCCCACACAGGTTCAACTAAGCTGTACCCAGAAAATAACATTTTCTGACAAGCGTCTGGTTTGTTTTTCATTGATAATAGGGTTCAGACAAGGTGAGTTGAGGTCTCAACCACTCTAATCAGAGGTGTTGTGCAGTTTATGACAGTGCTTCTGGGAATACTGGCCTTGGGCTGTAGCTGTGAAGGAGCATAATAACTGTCTCGTGAGTACACCAGTTTCCAGTTACTTCCCACACGATCCTAAAAACCAGCCAGAACAAAGCTGCCGTTGAGCTGCTGCCAACATATCAGCCAGACTGAAACATCAGAACATTTGGCAAAAGAAAGCACAGCCGGAGAGCCTCTACTAGAGTTACCTATTAAATGCACTTCAATTTGCTGTTTGTTTTTATGTTTACCGCTCTCAGCGAACTGCTGCGTTGCCAGCTGTTTGAACAGCTTTTACAAACAGGAGCGTTTACTGTATACTGTAGACCAGCCTCAGCTGTTCCTGCGGCTAACTGGAAACTGCAAAGTTCACTTAATGAATTAATTCTGTGTTCACAGGATGAACAAGTCTTCAAACCAAGTTGTAAGAAATTAGCACCAGTGTTTTGGGATGTCTGCTCCATCATTATCAATTCATGTGCTGAAAAAGCTCTCAGCTCCAGACTCATGAGTGTTGATCTCAAGTCTTATGAATCATCCTCTATACTCGTGGCTAAACCAATGACAAGCTAATACTTTCACTGAGCAGCTGGAAAAGCAAGTGCAGCTCCATCCTATCACCTTGTTAAAGCAATACTGAGACATTTTGGGAAATCCGCCTACTTGGTTTCCAGCAGAGATATAAGTAAGAGTATTACCACTGATCCGTCCAGTAAATGTAAAGCTACATCCAGTTAGCTTAGCATTAAGGCTGGAAAAATCTAGCCTGGCTCAGTCAGAAGACAAGTTGCCAACCAGCATGTTAATTAGCAAGCTTTACAGGTGCTGTTTGGCAGATTTTTTTTTTTTTACTAGCAGACATAGCTAGGCTAGCTTTTTACCGTTTTTATGCTAAGCTAAGTGTCTGCTAGCTGTAGCTTAACATTTAGACTGAAAAAAAAAGCTACCCTGGCTCATTCAGAAGACAATTTTTCTAACTATGTATTATCAGTTAGCTTTACGGGTGCTGGTCAGCAGACATAGCCATGCTAGCTGTTTCTAATTTTTAAAGGCTAAGCTAAGCAGCTGCTAGCTGTAGCCTCACATAAAGATTGGAAAAAAAAATAGTCTGGCTTTGTCAGAACAAAATCTGACTACCAAGTGTTAATCAGTTAGCTTTAGAGGTGCTGGTCAGCAGATTTAGTTACCAGCAGACATAGCTGAGCTAGCTTTTTCCAGTCTTTATGCTAAACTAAGCATACTGTTGGCTGAAGACTAGCAAAAAGCTAGTCTGGCTGGGTCAGATGACAATCTGTCTAAAGACTTGTTTGTCAGTAAGCTTTACATGTGCTGGCTGACAGATTTTCCAGCAGAAAGAGCCATGCTAGTCTTTATGCTAAGCTAACAGGCTGCTAGCTGTAGCCTTACATTTTCCTGACACAGTGGTACCGATCTTCTTAAACTCTCTGCAAGAAAGAGAGCAAACAGATTTCCCAAAACATCAAACTATCTTTAATTCTTGAAGTCAAGAGTCTTACAGCCATGTTGTGATAAAAATAAAAGTTTTAAATGTATCAATAAAAAACACCCAGGTTCAGTAAACGTGATGTTTTACCAAATCAGGTGCATTACAATATTGCAGTTAACAAAAGGATAAAACTCCTTGAGGAAATCTACAAATGGCATTATGGACAGATCAACCACATTTGAACATACGTCTGGGTACAGACATCTACAAAGTGTACCATAACAAGTTGACCCAGTGTGTCAAAATCTGAAGACATCAAACGTTTGCCATTTAAAAATAGACACTTCATATAATCAAAGAATTAGTAACATTGAAGACTGGACAGTTGAAAAGGCAGGTCAACATATATTAACAGTACATGAACTAGTCAGATTTATTAAGTTACACATGCTGCCCAGCCTCAGCAGCTCTACTCTTCAGTGTCCGTGTGCTTTAGTTCATTTTTAGTCACCAACAGACAAAAAGGGAAAGATGACATGGGCTATAAAACAGTGTTACAAAAGCCGATCCCTTCTAAAGACGAGGGGAAAGACGTACCCTGCCATTACCAGCTCATAACTACCAAGGATCTCATTACCCTTGTCTTGTTTTAAGTTGACCAGCCAACTTTAAACCATTAAAATGGAGGTTAAAAATCATCTGAGTGGGAGGAAGAGAAAAAAAATACAGTACTAATTTAAAGAAAAGAGAAAGTCAGGAGGGCAGTGGGAGTCAGTCTATGAGTTGTGGATTTAGTAATCCACAGGTTCATCCCCTTCCTCGTTCAGCAAACAGGTGCGGATCAGGGCCTCGGTCACGCCGTACGGGTCGCAGTTGGCAGACGGGCGGCGGTCCTCGAAGTAACCCTTCTTCTCCTGGCCGACACTGCGTGGAATGCGGATGCTGGCGCCGCGGTTGGCCACACCTGCGGAGAATTCGTGGATGTTGGAGGTTTCATGGTGGCCGGTGAGACGGCGGGCATTGTCGAGCCCCCCCTTGGGGTCATAGGCACGGATGTGATAGCTGTGCCTCTTCCCAAGCTTCTCAATGGAATCTTCAATGGCTCTGAAAGAAGAAATGCAGAGATTCCCCGTCAGAATTTTTAAAATCATTACAGCAAAACATTAGCAGAGCTGTCAAGTGATGCTTTGAACACTCACTTTAATCCACCCTCTTCCCTCATCTCCTTTGTGCTAAAGTTTGTATGGCAGCCAGCACCGTTCCAGTTTCCAGGGATTGGCTTGGGGTCAAATGAGGCAACAACGCCAAAATCTTCACAGACACGGTGCAGGAGGAAGCGTGCCACCCAGAGATGATCACCCATGTTGATACCTTCACAAGGGCCGACCTGGAACTCCCACTGGACAGACAGAGTCCAGAAATTATAAGTTACATTTTTAACTGGCTCTTAATCATAAAAACAGCAGTCTACAGTCTACACAGGGATTAGGTTTTTAGTATAATTACCTGAGCAGGCATCACTTCTGCATTTGTGCCACAAATCTGGACTCCAGCATATAGACAAGCTCTGTAATGGGCCTCAACGATATCTCTACCATAGGCCTTGTCAGCTCCCACACCACAGTAGTATGGACCTGTAAAAATAGGTTGACAGTCGAATAAACCATCCAGGCATTCATTCAAAAACACATTTACACAAAAGCCTTTAAAGTAGCTGCTTACCTTGTGGTCCAGGGAAACCGTTTGATGGCCAGCCAAAAGGGTGTCCATCTGTGCCCAGGATGGTGTACTCCTGCTCCATGCCAAACCAGGGATGCTGGTCCTCCACCATCTCCATCACCTTCTTACATGTGATGCGAAGGTTTGTTTCTGCAGAAATAAAAGTCAGATTAGAATACTAACACTAGTACAGTCAAAACCAATTAGCTGGAATTTGATTGCTTTAGGGTTCAAGAGCTACACAAGTATGACATGTCCATTAAAGACAAATGCAGAGTTAAATCATACAAGATGGGCCAGTAAATCTACAAATTATTCGGCTTAATATTCAGTTACAGTTCAAATTTCAGTTTAATGCTTTCTGTCGTATCTGAAATAATTTAGCTAAATTTAGGTCAACTGTACTAATGCATCCATCACTTCTACATGTATATGCCTCAGCATCTAACCCCTGCACAGACACCCCCACCCTCAGAGACTGTAACCAGACAATCTGTAAATAAAGAATCAAACATCTATTAAAATTGTGTGTAAGCCTCTATTCTATTTTTAATACACATGTTGCCATTTATTGTTGCTTGACTGGTTCTGCTTTTGAGTTTTTCATTATTATGTTTACAACTGTCTAGACTCTAGAGAGATGCCATGCATAATTTCACTGTACTTTAGTATGGTGACAAAGTTCTTTCTGATTTTCAGTGTGCATGCACATGAGAATGAGTGCATGCATGTGCAAATGGGTGCATTTGTGTCAGAGCATGTGTGTGTGTGCGCAGTGAACACCTGTTCATATGCATGTGTGCATGCAACTGTGTGCCATGGAAAGTAACAGATTTAATCTTTAAATACCTGTGTAGTTTGAGAGGGGGAGCCTTTTCAGGTCAGATTACATTCTTGTTTCCTATATCCTATATGTTCAGATAAGATAGCAACTAAAATACTCAGTTGTGTTTCTTGATCATGATACATTTCTAAAGCCAAGTGTTTTTCCTCCACCAGTCTCCCTATAAAGTAATGTCCCGCCCACCTTGCACTGTCAGGCCAATCAAGTCTGCTTCATGTTAAGTAGTCTGGCTCCTACTACAGTTCCAGAATCTCCAAAATTAGTATATTTTACTGTAATATTACCTTATGTTTAGGTATGAAATTGAGTTTGAAATAGTAACAGTTTCTGCTACATTGATGCAATTATTCCACTCATTACAATTGAAAACTTTAAAGGTTCTGGGCTTCTTTTGTTACCTGCAGGTTTGCCGTTGTACTTGAGCACTTCACACAGCACCAGCTTGTTTGGGTCTTTGCGGAATGGATCACGGAACATGGCAGAAGGGATCAGATACATGTCGCTGTTGGAGCCCTCAGACTGGTAGGTGCTGGAGCCATCAAAGTTCCACTCAGGCAGCTCTACAACAAAAGAATAAGGAGGGCAGATATATTAGACTACGCCGTGGGACCTTTATTATCATTAGAAAATGCTCAGGAAGATTTGGGAGGCTTCTTACCTTCGACACTCTTGGGCTCAAAATCCAGCGTCCTGGTTTTGCAGCGGAGCCCCTCTCCGGTTCCGTCGATCCAAATGTACATGGCTTGGACTTTATCCCCCTGAGGGAGATCCATGTACTGCTGCTTTACAGCTTTACTCAGCGTGGCACTGGCGGACGTGGCCATCTTTTATTTCCTACTATAACACACCTGAGAGGGATAAGAAGAGCAGAGGAGAGGAGATGCAGGTATGAGACCACGGTGCGCTCTGGATCACATGTTGCGTAACAGCGGGTTGGGGGCGCAAAAACACACAAAAAACAGCACCATTGTCCCCTTTTCCAGAAAGCAAAACGTGGTTGAGGATGTAAAAAAAGGCACATTTCCAGTCTTTTCCCTTTCTCCACTTTGAGGAAATCTAACTTGCAACCGCGTGTGCATGACCATTAAGATTACAGCTGACAAAAGAAAACCACATCACACTAAAAGAAACTTGGAAAAACACAGCCTCTGTACATCTTTTTACCATTACGTCCGTTGTGGTAGTCATGGTTACAATATCAGAGTGAGGCAATATTACATCATAGACTTCCTCGTTGTAATCCATCACACACTACCTGCTACCAAAGCCTTAAAACTCACAAAAAACAAACATCTATGAACACACTTAATCTGCAGATGAAGCGACACAAATCTGCGACTAAAGTCAGAGTTCGCTGTTTAAACTCTGTAACAATGAGAAGTCTGGTACATCGAGTACTAAATGATCTCCTGCCCCTGTCACTGCGAAGTTGAACCCGGAACAAAAGCGCACGAAAAGAAGACAAAACAAATTACCTGGATAAACGAGGAAATTGAAATAAAAACTAAAGGACTGACAGGTCCAGTGTCTTGTCTCTGGATGTCTCACTAGTGTCTCTCTCATTATCCGGTACCGACACTCCGGGTCCACCACATTTATAAGAGCAGGAACTGGGATGTCGCGCCTTTGATTGGCTGGACGGACGCAGCGTGTTTACTCCAAGATGATTGAAGGCACATGCGCGCCGGTCATTGGACAGGCTGTGAGACAGAGCTGCGACGCCCTCTAAAGGAGCTCAGCAGCATGCTACTATGCGTGACCGACCCTCCACTTCACTTGTGTGTCCGTGTTTAAGCAGCCTCATCTTCCTCACGTGTAGAAAACAACCCAAGGAATCACAATTGAAGTAAAACAAAAAGTGGCAACGAGGCGGTGATGAAGGCTGCTCACCTTTTACAGAAGTGCTTCATTGTTGGACTCGACCTCGCGGGACAAAATGTACAACATCCTCAAGTCTCAGCGGCCAGAGCCACCAGGTAGTTCTTAGTCAGCCTAAGACGCCACCATGTGGTGGAAGTCAGTTACAGCCAGAGTGTACTGGTTTCAATGGGAGAGATTATGTAATTCCACTAATAAACATGATCTGGTGTTGGGTTTGCCCACGTGAGCAGATTATGTGTAACATGCATCTATAGTTGTTTACACAAACACTATAATGGAATTGTTAAACAATGCAAATATGTTTTATTACATCTGGTTGACTTAATTAGTGTGATTTATTGATTGATTAGTTTTGTAGCATGAAAGAAAAACCTGGTTTGATTTATTAAAAGCATAATCACAACACTTTATTGGTCTAATATAATTTCCTACAGAGACAGAGAGCAGCCTAAAAAGAATGGAGTTGAGAAAATGAGTTTAAATTTTAAAACTCATTTGCCCAATCGTATAACAGATGGATAAATCAGTTTGTGTGCATAAATTGTAAAGTCATTAGTCTCTACACAGTCTTTAGGATGTATTAAAAACTGTCAAACCTTGAGAGGGTCCAGGGATAAAATGGACAGCTGGATACTCTGCTAAAACTGGGCTTGTCGACTTTTAGCAGAACTACCAGTCAGAGGTGGTGCCAAGTCATTGTATGGCAAGTCACAAGTAAGTCTCAGTCTTGACCAAGTCCCAAGTCTAAAGAGATAATATGCACTCTTCACCAAATGTAAAGCCATTTTAACAATTTAGCAACATTAAATCTAGACTAAATATTCTTTGTGTAACTTCACATGTGGAACGAAGTTGCAGGTTACATGAAACCTGCATGTTTTGCATCCTGCGATTTTTTTTTATTGACCCCCAAACACAGTTTTTATACATGAATGAAATCATCTTTAGTCTTATTTTTTTCCAGCTGGTGCTCAGCAGCGTGTTGTTAATTCTCTCGTGGTTCTTTCCTGCAACCTGACTGGAGCTGTCGGATTGGTTCAAACAAAGTGAATCTGGGGATTGTGGGAAGCTAAAAGAACAGTGTGTAGGCTTTGTTGTCATCTAGCAGTGAATAGTGCAGTGATGGCAAACACTTAGTCTCACTCTCCCCTTCCAAAATGTAGGAGAACCTACAGCGGCTGGTGTTTTAATGATGGTGGTTGAGGGTGCTGTCCAACGCGATGGTTCAAAATCTCACAAAGGTGTTCAGCTTGGTTCAGATCCGGTGATTGTGAAGGCCTTAGCATATGATTCACAATATTTTCAGTATTTTCAGTGGACATTGTCATCTTGGAAGATATCAATTACGCCAAAATGTAAATGTTTCATTGTAGATTAAAAGTAATTACCTCAGAATAACTTTGCCTGAGTTTGCAGTGAGCAATGAAGAGATCTTCAGTTTCTCCAGCTGTGGTGTAGATTTGATACTAAACACAGAAAAATTTTTTGTACTGGTTGAGTTTATAACATAACTGTGTCTATATGCATTTATTGTTTTTCCATTAATTTGATTGTATTAACTGGTAAGACACATGTACCTGAGAAAGTTCCAAGGAGGCACTGCACCTATCGGACACCTTCTGTAGCTGCAAAGCAACCTAAATGACCTCAGTTCCAGAGAGTATGAAGACATCACCTTAGGTCTTATTACTCTAAAGACCCTCTAACTTGTGGCATTAAGCTTCCTTTGAACTTTTAGGTAACTTTAAGTAAGCTGCAGGGAGGCATGACGGAACAGGTCTGTTGTGGTTTCCCTGGACAAGGATGAGGAAACAATGTAGAAACAAAAGTAACACGAGGATTAGTTTCAAATAGGAAAATACTGACATTGACCAGGGATGTTAAGAAAATCGAAGCCAGCACATCCATGAAAACATACTTCTCTCATCTTCTGTCACCTTAGGGAGCTGAGCAGCCCTCCTACACACATTTACATCCAAAAACCTTGGATGAAGCAACAGAGATCTCTTCTCATGTTTGCATCCAGACACTATTTGTGTTTACAGTACATGTTCGAGTTGTTCAGACAAATGTTTGAAAAGATGAATGAAGCTGTAATCCACTGGAACATCAACCCAATCAAAAACCACTGGAAAAGTTTGTTTTAACAGGCAAAAACCACATCTTCTTCTGCTTCTGCAAAAAAACGTATGATTTGGGGCATGCAAAGGCACATCTTATCGGATCATTTTAGTTAGCATCCATGTAAACAGCTAAGTTGGAATCTCTAATCAGAATAAGTTCATATTCAATAATGCACTGGCACTGTTGTGTCATCCTTTTTCCATCATTGTCAATCCCTTATTCTTCTTCTTCCCTTGTCAGACTTTTCCTGGCATGTGATGGACACTTCTTCCCCAGCATCATCTGCTGATACACTGGCTGGAGTTCGTATAACGACCTTCTTGGAGCCCCGGGCTAAAATACCACACTGCACCATCTGGGACTCTGGGAGGATCTGGACATGTCTTTGAACCTCCTTCTAAAGACAGAGGATGTCCCCACCAATGCTCCGCAGCAGGCCCTGTCCGGGGATGTTGTTGCAGTATATCTTGTTGGTGTTGTTCTGAATCATTAGAGGCAAAAATGACCCACAACCGTAAACACGTATCTTGTCAGCCTGCAGCCCTCCAGCAATGTTGTGCCCTGGATTCAAACTGGTGAGCAGGAAGCGTGCCCACTGAATTCACTAACAAAATATTAGTATTAATATTAACAGACTCTTTTGTGTATGAAAAAACTCTGGCACAGAATTATATTTTGTTCTTCTGGCTTCTGTTACTGTGCCCTTTTAAACTTTTGTTCGTTATTTGTATGGGCTCTGCCTCCTTTTTTATATATATTTTTTCTTTATCATGATGACAAAACTGTACTGTAACTGCTCATTAAACCTGCATCAGTGATGCACAGAAAAAATTACATTACATCATTAAAGGATCCTCCTGAGCAGCCCTCTGCTGTGGTTTTGTTTTGCAGTTCAGTGGATGTACAGCGCCACCTGATGGCCCCGGAGCTCCAGAGCAGCAGATGAGGATGAGGAGGGAGCTCTCTGTTCTCTGTAGGAGACCCGACTGTTATTACCTCTGGAAGGGGAAATTCCCTCTACCTGCTTTTTACAAACACGGGTAAGACAAAACAAAAAGTACACTTGATCAGAAAGATTCAGTATTTAGTTGGAATCACATTTGTTGTTGAAAATTTTATTTGATTTTCATAAAGCTGGGCAAAATGTTTGAAATCCAAATCATGATATTGGTAAAAATATTTTACCAAGATCTACAAATACCACCATGTTGCAAATGAATCTAAAGTTTATTCTCAATGTTGGAAAAAGTGAGTTTCACAAAAAAATCTTAACTCAAAGTCAGTGGAGGAAAGCAATTAAGTCCATCTACTGAAATAAAATTCTGAGGTACTTGTACTTTACTTGAGTGTCTTAAATTTACTCCACTACTTTTCAGAGAGAAATACTGTATTTTATACACCACTAGATTTATTAAGTACCAAATATTCCATTTTAGCTGCATAGTGAGTGCTTTTACTTTTGTACTTAAAGTATATTTTCTTGATATTACTTTTGTACTTTTACTTAAAGCTACTACAGAATTATTCATATTGTGTTGATTATGGAGGCCCCTACAGTCTAAAGTTGTCAAAAGTATCAATACTTTTTTAATACCGCGGTTTTAAAAACAATACAATACTAACATTTTACAGTGTTAGATGTACCAAGGCTATTAAAAATGATCAAAGTGCTCATTTAACCCTCAGATCAGTTCAATTTTTTTTTTGCCCTGCTTGAAATCTGGCTTGCAGCAAAACCAGACAGCGTTCAGTGACTTTTTCTGTACCAGCACTGTGTGCAGGTTATTAATTTAAAAAAGAAGAAAAGAAAAAGAACAATAATATCTTATTCTGGTATCTGATTCTGGTATCACAACAACTCTATACTGCAGACAAAAGCAGTGGTGTTTCTTCCATCATAACCACCAGATATAACGTCAAAAATAAAATGATCTAAATCTCCTCCTCCTCCTCCTCCTCCTGCTTCTTTTTAACTGGCTAATGCATGACTTACTGTAACTTTACTCAGGAAAACGTAAACACGGGCTTGTTTCATCTGATTTCACAGAGAATCTGACTATGTAGAAATAATTGATCTTCTCGCTGATGGTCTCACTTGCTTCTGTTGGTCATATAGACGCATCAATATTAAATTGAAGCTCTTTCATAACCAGTTGAAAATCCTTGTCGTAGATTTAAGTGATTTTGAATGCAAGCGTTTTACTTGTAACAGAGTATTTTAAAATTGTGGTATCTTTACTTTTACTTACAGTGTACCATGTATTTTTTTTGGCTTTGTTTTAACTGCGTCTCAGAGTCTTCATCAGTGGTCGGCTGAGTTGATTTGCTGAGTTGTCACGGAGATGGACTGATGCTGATGACTAAGTGTGAACAGAGACCATACTGAGATGAGGTGCACATGAAGGGTCTGGGAAAAGCGAGTCAGTGCGCTTTGGGTTGAGATCATTTTGTCAAAATCAAGTTACTGTACATTTATACTTAATGTGGTAAGCTGTGTTACAATACTATGCAACAAATTAGACAACGCTCTTCACAGATGTAAAACAAAAACTTAAATGATTCACTTCTGTTTTTTACAGTGTTTTTAAATACAGTTTGCTCGAAAAACATTAATTTTGGATTGTAAAATGGTAGCACAGTATGATCTTGTCAACATCAGTACAATTTTGTAATAAGTCAAATGAACAAACAAAGTTTTCCTCCTAACTGTGGATATGCAGCACTGTTATAACTTCGTGTGATCTTCCACGTGAACCTGAAGCACCATTTGTTAAATACATAGCGATAACTCTGAAGTCTCAGGTCGTGTTCCCAGTGGATGATGAAATCACAGCTCATGTTAAGAGACTTGTCGTTCTCAGTCAAAACATGTTGAGTTTTCACAGCTTAATCATTGTCACATTTGCCTGAAGGCACCATGCAAGCTGCTCTACCAGTCTGTCGTGAGTTTTTTTTTTGTGAATTTCGGGCTAATATAGAGAGAGGAGGATACCACGAAGTAACCAGAGGGATGTGACTCTCCAGCCAACATACAAAGACATGCTTGTATGTGGAGGGTTCCCACCAGTATTACTTGAAGTGAGAACATAATTTGGACCTACATCAGGCACTAACAGACTGACAGACTAAGATGTTCAACAACAAAGTGAAAACTATTCATCAGAGTGCCTCGTATTTTTCCAGAATGAAAACCAATAGCTTGAACTTCCATTGGGTCTGCTAGTGAGGTATTTAATCAGTGATTGTTTCTTGATTAGATGGATTGGTTCAGTTTTTTGTCAACATATTTTTTATCTTCTGATTTATTTTTAAAGAGATTTTGTCAAAAAAAAAACAAAAACAAAAAACAGAAAAAACAAGGATAAATTCCTGTATTTATACCCATCATTTCCCCTGGCAGACAAAAAGCACTGGATACTTAAGGCGTGTATGAAAATGAGTATGAGGGAAGGGTAGTGAGAAAAGGGGAAGGATATTCTATTTTTGATTTTTTTTTTTTTCTGAAGGTTGGGTAGTCTGAAATTTTAGAAGAGTAAGAGAGGGTTCTTCCCTTGTTAGATTTTACTATTTATAAGGATCAAATAATTATGTTAAAATTTTAGGCCATGATAATTAAGTTATCGACTTATCATATAATATATGGACATGACCTCAATTTCTTTTTTTTTGTAATTCTTGTTGTGTTTCCAAACTTGCTTGTTTACATAAGAATGTCACCAATATTTTAGTCAACATGATGAATGAAATGCAGCCAATTAGACGGTGATACAGGAGTGGATTTTTACTTCTGTCCCACTCCCACAAAAATATTCCTGCGCCATCCCAATCCTATGAAAAAGGGGAAACAAAAAAAAATCCTGTCCCATCCCAGTCCCAGGAGAATGATTCCCATCCCATCCCATTCTTGTCCTTTATCTATTGTTATTATGCTTCCTGGTCCCACCTGCTCCCGTTAACTTTTTCCTGTCCCTGTTCCATTTACTCCCATCCCACAGGAACCCAGTGTCCCGTGGGATTCCTGAAAAAAAAAGTCAGCCTCTTCTATCAACTTGTATTGTATTGTGATCCGTACTGGACTTGAACTGACCCACAATCCAAGACCTTATGGACTGAACTACTGCTGCTCCTAAAAAATTTAGAAAAGCTGAATGCATTTGAGTTTACTCAAGGTTACTACATTCTAATATCTAAGTATTCTTAAGAATTAAATGTTCATTGCTCTATGAAAGGGTGTACAAACAATTTAATGTATATAATATAATATCATTAAATCTGTGGTAAAAAATGGTCTTAAATTGACAATAATATTGTAGTTGTCATGACGGCCCACCCACAGTTCAAAAATGCATGTTCTGTTGTAGAGGACAACAGTATCAGGGCTTAAATTTCCTCGTCACAATCAACTGGTTGCTATAAGGATGAAGACATGTTTATCTTTCAGCTTGTTCCCGTTTGCGATTTATCTGAGGGCAACGTTTTGTCTGACCAACATAAATTTATGATTAAATAGGTTTTTGTTTTTGTTTTTTTGTTTTTTTTTGAGAATAAAACCTTCACTTATCTGCATTATAGTGGAACAGAACTACAGTAAAAATTAAATATGTCCCATAAAGTTAGTTAATAACCAAAAAATAAGCAGCTATATCACGATTGCTAGAAAACTTACTGGAACCCACTGTATAGTTGTGTTTTTTTTATTATTTATATTTATTTAAAATTTGTCCAGCATGTATAAATTACAATTATTTAGAAGATTTGTGGATTCTGCCCATGTAGTAACATTATTTCTTGTGCCTAATTTAACAGATTTTTTCTTCAATGATACATCAGTTTGGTGTTTAAATGGAGCGAGTGGCTTTTTACATAAAATAACATTATCAAGACAGTTTATCAGGTCATTCTTCATCAAAAGCCAAGATATTTCTCGCTCTATTTTTGAATTCTGAAATCTCTCAGACTGAAGGTAATGTTATGTGCTGTGCTGTAGACATTTCAGCCAGACTGCGTCAGTGCAGAGTGTGAGACTTGCTGATACTGTGGGAATCTGATGTGACTGTCGGCACAAGTCTTATCAGTACGATGACACTCATTTCATAATAGAACTGAAGAGACTGGAAGGAGTTTCCTCGCATTTACGTCTTATGAATTTGTCCCCATCTCACCTTATCAGACTGATGATTATCCCGATGCAGATAACCGTATCAAAGCAAATGAGTGACTTCATAAGAACGAAGAGTACAGAGGACTCCTCTTTGATGCCGAGAATGATGCAGTATTTTCCAATTTCATCAGAGGATGACCGGACGGGGAAGGAGTTCCTGCTCCATCTCTGTGGGGGGGAACTTGATTCATGTTTAGTGTGACGCCCTCTGTAAACACAGGCGTGTGTAAAGCCTGGACAAATGGAGGCTGTAAACTTTTAGTTCATGCAATATAATAGGAAGACATTAGTGAATCTAATAACACATTTAAATAAAAATATCTGATAAGTCATACATTTAAAAAGAGAATAATTAAATAGAATTCTGAATCATTATTTATGAAAGAATCGGTTATATTTAACCACTGATATACTGAAGGTGATAATTAGTTCAGTGGCACACTCAGCCCTCACACCAGGAAGTAATTTTATTCCTGCTCATTTAAAGTTTAAATAAAATTACAATTTTCTCTGTAGCCCTTTTCTCTGCAGCCCTGGTCACATTGCACCCCTATTTACGAATATATCCTAAGTGAAAAACAAAACAAAACAAAAACCTCAAAAGCAAAACAAATTTCCTTGTATTCTTATATCAAAATCTAATCAGATTTTCTTCATGTAAAACAAAATATGACATGTGCTTATGTAGTTTCAACCTCCAGTAACATCACAACATCCACCCTTCAATCAGTCTTCTTCAATTCATTAGTTTGCCAGCTAGCAACAGCGTAGTACTTCAGGTTATAACGCACTAACTTTTCAATGTTCAAATCAATTTCCTCCCCTCAACCTGTCCCGCTTTACTCGGAAATACATCACAGTACAGAACATACTCGCAACATGCTGTTTCGTCTGGAACTTAACAATATTTGAAATGTGCAGAAACTTGAAACGTGATTGTGGCACAGCGGTCGTCCATAACAGTGAAAATTCACCTTGTTTTGCTTTTTACTTTGCCGACGTTACTTTTTATTGTCACAGGGTAATGAGAGCAGAACTTTTCTGGGAACTTTTAGTACCTAGTTGGTGTGTTTGCGTGTTTGTGGAAAACATGAACATTCTGGTTTAGGCCGACTGCCAAAGAAAACAAATTTAAAACTACAGTAATTCTATTTTTTATTTTATTTTATTTTATTTTTTTTACTTTACTCTCATGATAATTTGCATTGCGGTAACCTCTTGTTTCCAGCCAGATACTTGAGGCTGCTGCTGCATGCACATCAAACGCAAAAACAAAGTAATTTTCTCTCAGTGAAAAATTTAGTCTCCAATGTCAAACTGCCAAAAACTCAAAAATACAAAAACTCAGTAAAATTCATTAAAAAGTGAAGCTGCCTGTAAAAATGGTTGTAATAATCACTAATATCCACTTCTAGTGTTTAATTTGACCTGGACAGATGTGATCATTAAATGGGGTTTCCACTGTAGTTGATTGTTGAGTCTCAATCTTGAAAATGAAGATTTTTTTAGGAACGAGACTCAACAATCAACAGTCTTACCACCTGTGACTGGCCAAAGTCTCCAGTCACAGGCTAGATTTTTATTAAACCCGAACGCCGAGCCAAGAGGAGGAGCAGAAGTTTAGATTTCTCTCAGATCACTGGAGTTACATTATGGAACTTTTCCTCAATGATGCCAAAAAAATACCCCAGCTTTAAATGGCAAAGATCTGCATTGAAGTATATAAAATGTATAGTTAAATAAATGCAGTGACCATCTTCTTCAGGATTCCCTCTACTGCAGGTTAAGCAGAAAGTGCAGCATGCAGCTTAATTCAAAATTCTTTAGCTTCAGTCTCATAATTCAGTATTCACATACTCACACACACATAAGTGTATTCATTCCAAAGGCTTAACATCAATTATAATTGCTTCCATTCTTACTTTTACCTTTGTGTTTTGACAACACAAACAGAGTAGCTCATACACATCTTTACCAAAAGAATAATAATGATTAATTGTCACAGGTCACAGAGGTGTGGCCTGCTAAAAGCAGCTTGCTATTTTTGAGTGAGGATAGAAAAATGTATCTTTCTAAATGGTTTTGTATACAGACACTTGTACAAATTATAATTTTAGGAATCTTGACAAAGCTTTGGGGGCTCTCTGTGAGTTTTGTCACTCAACCCTGATGTGGACCCGGACCCCAGTTTGGAGCCAATGTCATAATTAATCAATGGCACTAATGACAAAGACTTTAATATGTATGTTAAAAGGAATGCTGGGTATTTCTTTGTTTTGGAGAATCATTTGATCTTCCAGCAGAGGGCAGCAGCCACCAGTCATAGGACTTCATCTAGCAGAGTGACGTCCATGGTTTCTGTTTTGAACCAACTGAGCAAGAAAGTGACATTTCCCCCTTACCTTGTAAGTTTTTCTTTATTGGACTAAAAATGCACTCTTCAGAGAAATTTTAAACCTAAAGAACCTCATACAAAGGCAACCTTTACGATGTGATTCTGACTCTGATTATAAAGACAATTAAGATTATAATTATTGGCTAATCACTTGTCAAAATATCATTTAAAGAAAAGTAAAGTGATTTGAATTTGATATTTTTAAGCAATGATATCATTATAATGTACTGAGAGATTTTTGATGCTGGAGATAAAAATAAAGGATAGTTTTTTTTTAGCATGTGACTCCAGCGGGGCTGTGCTGTATAGCCGTATATATTTAGAAAAGGGTTTTGAGTAAAGTGCAAGAAAACTTTCTCTCCAGACTTTCAAACTCACCTTCTGGTTTGCGGCACAGAGGTTGATGAATAACCCTGCACACATCTTAACGCCTTCACCCCACTCAACCCTTTAACAATTAGGCCCTAACCCCTGCGATCCCTCGGCCGTCATATATCATCATGTCCTCTACAAACCACAGGACAACACTCTACCTTAAAAATTAATAAGGCTGACAACATACTTGTCGCTATTTCAATGCCCAGCATGTCCTCTGTGACTCATCGGTTCAGCTGTAAATCAGGCCAGGAGGAGCCTCGAGGGATTGTGTTCCTCTAAAGCTCCTTCAAAACCCTCTATACGGAGCATCAATAACCAAACACTTTGCAATAACACTTATTGGCACGGCAGCATGAAATACTATTGATTGTTCAAATGAAAATCAGCGGGAGCTCCAGCTGCAGCTCGGATTGTTCCCTTTGCGTGATTTTTTTGTCTATATTCTCTCTGCGGTATCAGCGAGGATGAAGGCAGAGCAGCGTGAGGCATCATGGGTTATATTTAATCCAGCCCTGCTCTTCTTTGGGATAATAACTTTTTTGCTCCATTCCAGGACTTGTCTGTCATCTTGACATGGCAATATCTCCCAACTCCACTGTTTCATAGTCAGTTTCATTTACTTCCAAATACCATTTCACACCCTGCTGGCTTTAACTAGGTATTATACAGCGTGTGGGGAGTGTGCTGCAGATTGAATCGTGACAGAGACAACAACGTTTCTGGTGAAAAATAAGTGAATATTGTAAGTGGCAGACTATATAAAATGATTTTTTGCTCTATTTTCTTGGCATGAATTTGTGTGTTTGTCATCCTGGACTCTTGAATTCATATGGGATGTCTACAGCTGATAAAAATTTGCTTCTGTTATTTTGTTTTTGGTTTTTACATTAAGATTCCTATGAAAACAGAGAGCAATGAACCCAGACTTTATGTTCTGGTGAATCACAATTTTAAATGGAAATGAGAGTAATATGTGTTATTATAATAGCTGATATACCATGTTAATAGTCTGTTTCCAGTCATCAATTCTCTAATGTTCACTTGACTGTAAATTATCGCACAAATTCTAGTGTGAAAGACAGCAAGCAGCAGTTTGTATGGATTTTATGGGTTATGTAGCCAACTGGATTATTTCCGCGCCCAACAACAGGCTTTCTTTTTTACCTGTTGTTTTCAGTCTTTATGCTAAGCTAAGCTAATATTTCCTGGCTCTGGCTTCATATTGAACAGATAATTATGAGACATGTATGGCTTTAAAAAAAAAAAAAAAAAAAAACTTCCAGCAAGAACACGAAAATGCATACTTCCCAAAATGTATTCCTTGAGAATGAGCGTATTCAGCATCAATAAAGCATATGTTTATGAACTGAACAATGCTCTGATCTGTCAGTTACAGCAGATATGAGATAAATCCAATCCATGTTTCGAGCTTGCCACTAACTCTAACAGTCAACTGAAAATTTTAAGCTGTAACAACACATTTAAAATAATTTATGTGGGTCACCAAGCAGTGTTAGTATCGTAATGTAAAAATAAAACAAATAATGGTAACATGCTAACATTAGCTGTACCAATAACACACTGCGTCTGCTTCATATTATTGTGACTGTTTCATGTTGAACAGAGAAATATTAGGGGGTAAAAATCCTTTGATCTGACTGTTCATTTGAAAGCATTTTTCCTAAAATGACAATTTCTTTAACAATTGCTTTTGTGTTTTATAATAGTTCTTTTGTTTGTTGTGTCAGTCACAGTGGACTTTCAAAGGTTGTTTGTATTGAGTTAACTAATGTCCTCTTTGTTTGTTCTTACAATGCTTAAACAAGGCAGCTACACTTTTCCTTGAAAAGTCTTAAAATTTCTTAAATTCACATTTACCAATAAAGGCTGTAAAAGGGATTAAATAGTCTTAAATTCTGTTGGGGAAGGTCTTAAATATGTATTTATTGAATGTTGTAAGCAAGGTCAGTCTGTTTAACCTTTAATCTCCAGTATTTCATTTTTACATTTGATGTTTTTTGGGGGCAAAATTAGCCTTTAATTTAATCAAATGGTAACATTAAAAAGTCTTACATTAAAGTTGCTGATGCATGCAGACACCTTGTTAAAACAGAAGCACGTCACTTGCTATAAACTGTGAACATTGTGTTTTTTTTTTTTTTTTTTTTGTTGTGAACACACATCAGCTCCTCAGTCACAACCTATTGTCTGCCTGTTGACTTTGTTTCTGGAGCCGACCGTGTTCTCCCATGCTCGTGAAGTTAAGAAAGAAGAGAAAAAATGCCACTTGTTAATGTCACACAGATAAACTCAACCACAACAAAACCGTAATGAATTCTTAATTTTTTATTCACAGATGTCATTGCATAATTTACCTTCAGTCTCGCTTGTGCAACAATGAGGAGACAGGAACGTGTTTGTCATTTATTTATTCTTCTCGCAGTAATCGCCCTGCTGACGCCCATGGGGGCCTCCATATGGAGCAATTGCCCACGGATGTGTGCGCTGTGATGCCAGTAGGTGGTCCTGCCCATGGCTTGGTGGGTGAGCATGGTGTAGTCCCTGCTGCCACTGCCGCTGACATATCAGAGCTGTTTATTAAGAGGATGACAACTCTATCAAGCCCCATAAGCGGGCCCTCGTGCACAGGAGTTCTTTTGTTACTTTCAGGGAGTGTGTCATCAATCTTGCTGCCATGCTACTCTCTTGAGCTGTTGATGGCAAACACGATTCCTCCCTTTCTGCCTGGCCTCTCCCGCCTCGCAGTCTGGAATCAGGCGTGGTGAGGGGGATCGGGGAGATAGAGGACTTTCCCCGAGAGTGCCTTTTCTTGACAGGCGACAGAGCGGACCGTTAGGACACCAGGGGTGGATATATGGGACCATGTAATGAAAAGACGTTGACAGGACCTGCTTGCTCTGTAATGAAGGTCCTCTGGAGCTGTGAATGGATACACACATCTTTCACGCTTTTGTCTCCCTGCCTTTCCCACAGAATCCATCTCATCCATTTTAACCAAAAAAGAAGGTGTAAGAGAAGCATCCGAGACAACAGCTCGTAGTGTCAAACATTTACATGCAACAACGTGGTGTGAATTTTTAATGAAACAGCAACTAAGTTGATTTACACCCACGATTTGCAGCTAAATCCCTTCTGCATCAGCCCATGAAGGTGCAGTTGAATGTTCAGCCTCTTTCCTCCCTCTGTCAGTGCTACTCAAGACTCAGTGTAGCTCACAGAGATGGACTATGATGTATGTACTCCACTTTAGCATTGGCTGAGGTCACAGACTCCATAAATGTCTTAGACAAGTCTGATATTTTAATCTCTTTTTAGTGAGGGGATGTTGGGCCTCTGCCCAATCAATACACAGGGCAATAGCCTTGCCAAGATATCTCATGGTAGCTTTTCATTGTTCTGTCTGGAAGCTGAAATGTCAACCAGAATAGCACTGCTCAAACTGAAGCTGAAATACGGCTGTCTGTAGTCAAAAACATCATTTGTTATGATCTGGAAGCTTCTGACAATAATGAACGTGGAAATCGCAGTCGGAAGATGACTCTCATCTGAGGAGGAGAGTGCAGACTGACACCTGAAATTTCCTTTTTTTAAACTCTCAAACCAAGTCCAATCTGTTTAATTCATCAGTCAACGATAACCCAAAAATGTAGAGAGTAACTTCTAGGATTTTTTTTAACCCGTTGTCTTCAGTCTTTATGCTAAGCTAAGCTAATGCTTCCCAGCTCCAGCTTCATTTTGAATTGCAAGAGCAGAATTTCATACCATGGTTGGAGGGGACAATACACATCTCCTGGCCTGTTGTTGTTCAGTTTCAGAGTGACAGAGTCCCCACAAGCATAGTAAAAGCTGTCAGTCTCCTGCGCACAATGCGAGGGAAGAGACGCTGTGCTGCTGCCAGAGGAGCGCTGACTAAGATTACAGCATGGGAATAGATGAAATAATACATTTGTGTATATTTCTCACTTTCCCCCAGATGGTCTAACTTGCTGATTTGTCTATAGTCACTTAATTCATATATTAAATATTCTGACAGTAAAAAAAAAAAAAAAGCTATAGGTAGACAGTGGACCAAACCAACGTGAGGCATAATGAGGGGGAGCACACGATCTTTCAAAACTTAAAAATGCGTTGTTTTACGTCTATGATTAGCACAGGTGCTTTGTCACAATACTAGATCTCAACAGTTAACATTGACACACAATTGACAAACAACAGTTCTTGTATTTTACCTTTTTCGATCAAAATTATTGTTGTTGCAATTCAGTAATCCCTGGATATTTGTGGGGACATGTCCCTACTGTCCCTATTCAATTCTACACCCTTGGATGAGATTGGTATAACTCTTATTGTTTAATTCTCAGCAAGAAAAAGAAAATTTTGTCAAAATGTCAAACAGTTAACTGAAAATTTCAAGCTGTTTCATCAGTGCATTTTTAATTAAGGTGTGTCACCAAGCAGTGCTAGTATACTAATGGACATTTTGTTTCAAAATAGTAGCTTAGTTAAATATTGCTAGCTAACATTAGCCATACTGTCAAGACAGCAGGGTGCTGTGTGATTTGTCCCTCATTTTACTAACCTCTAATCTCATGGTAGCTTTTCATTGTTCTGTCTTGAAGCAGAAATGTCAACCAGAATAGCACTGCTCAAACTGAAGCTGAAATACGGCTGTCTGTAGTCAAAAACATCATTTTTATGATCTGGACGCCTCTGACAATAATGAACACGGAAATCGCAGTCGGAAGATGACTCGTCTGAGGGGGAGGGGGCAGACTGACACCTGAAATTTCCTTTTTTTATTCTCAAATCAAGTCCAATCTGTTTAATTCATCAGTCAACAATAGCCCAAAAATGTAGAGAGTGTGTGCAGAGAGTGGGGGTGTGTGGCTGCCTTTGTAAGCACACACAGCCAAAAATATCAAGACACTCTCTCACATTAACATTGCTAATTTGTTTGCCAATGGTTTCCAAGGCGCTGAATAATTGGCTGTGAGATATTGTTTGCTCAGGTGTTCCGCATAATTGAATTCTGTATTGAAAATACTGTGGATGAATGTTAGAAGAATACTGAAAAGAAATCATGCACTTTGTGATACATTTTCTTTGAAATGGAGCTATTGGTGTAGATTAATTCTCATCCCAATAGCGACTAGTGATGATTGCAGCACATTAATTATCTGGCTAATGTATAAAGCACACACGGTTTGAATTTTAAAACAACTTAACTCGTGTTCACCCGTTTCCAATTAATGTCCTCTTGTTGGATTTCTTTTTGTGGACCCTTTCAGAGATGATATGGTTTCTTTGCACATGACGACCTTTTGAAACCCACTGATTGATTTCATGCATCCATTATTCTGCCGAAACGCTGCCTTTGTCAGCGCTCTGCTTTGAGCTGCATGCTGATAAGCCTGCTAATGTGTGTTGCAGTGTAGCTCAGCCCGTATGCACATGTGGAAGTGATATAGCGTCCAGCTGGACACATGTGTTGACAGAGCCGGGTGATGTATTTGATCATAGTTAGTCGTGAGGAGGGTCTTGGTTGGGTTTGATTCAGCTGCCCGACGCTGACCTAATGCCTCGGCTCAATCAGTCACCTTGTCCTCCCCTTGACTCCTCACCCCATGATCCTTCCCTCCCACCCCGGAGGACTCAAGAAAAACAATCCAAGTGCTTAAGACCCTCCCTTTGCTCAAACCCCTGTCTGGACTGAAATAAATTAGATATGAAATCAATGCTGGGTCCTCAGGTTGTTGTTTTCTCAGAGCACTCTGTCTCTGCACAGTGGTGGAGCACAAAAATCTGAGCCCTGTACAAATGCAGCCTCAGTGGGACCCTTTCTCCTATTAATGCATTCATTATGTCCACACAGATAACTGAATCAACAAGTAAACACATGCATTTGTAGCGTTTATAATCAGTAACTCTGAGCATATTTTAGCTTTCTTTTCTCAACATACAGTAGTTAGTGAATGAGCCTTTCACCATAATTTTACAGAACATTATTGCCAGTTCTTTAGGTCTTTATTATATCCTGAGCATAAAGCAAAGGTGGAAAACCATCATACTCTGACCTGTAGAGAAAGGATCATTGTTTTACTGTATTTCATAATAAAAGAATCTAGACTTCACTGGAATCACATTTTCTTTGCAGAACTAAGGTCAGTTACTTTTCATTAAGTGCTGACCCAATCTGTTGTAACACAGAAGTATTGTCATTAAACTTAAAGGGTAATTCTGGTGTTTCTAAACCACCTTGTTACATATTTTGGAGTCTAAATGACTTAAAATTTTTGGATTTGGTCCAGTAGATCAACTCAGTCAGCAACTGCGAAACAGGCTGCAATGGCTGCAGTGTAATCCACAAATGTGCCCATCAAAGTACATAGTTTGTTTTTCATGCTCCCCATAATAACAGGCCTTTTTGTTAAAGAGTTAGCATCCTTTTCGTTTAGCAGGAACAGCTGTTATATCGTTCTCTCCAAAGCCACCAGACTCCATGGACAAAATCTTTTGTCCACACAGAGCACAGGAGATTGTTTTTTGGTGACTTTGGTGTTTTAAAGATTCTATTAACAGGACAATTAGTGTATAATCACTCGAAAATAAGAATCATTGTGTTTTTGTTACCTTAGAAAGAGCTGTTTATATCTACATATGGCGCAGGTAATGTAGGTTCTTTTTCATGCTAGAAACAGGGAAGTGAGGCGACATGTTTGCAGTGTGAAAGCTCACCACTAGATGCCACTAAATCCTACACACTGGTCCAGACAGAACAGTCGGCCGTTGAGCTGCATCATGGGTAATGCAGGCACTGGATTTTGACAATTGACTATATAAAAATGAACGACATAGCAGGTCCCCTCTTATGTTAGCAAATAAAATTTCCCCAAAAATGGTTTCTGTTATTTTAAATATTTCATCTCACGCTGATTTAATTGTTAATTTTTATGATTCTTTTGGCTTTAATTAGTTATTTGATGTTATAAAAAGAGGACTTCAGATCATGATTGACAGCTGAGTCCTGCTTGTGGCTGGGTCAGCTGGGTGTATGGGTGGGACCTTCATACTGCAGCTCCAACCCTGATCACTACTGCACAGACTCTGACTCCAGGATATTTAATTTCATACTTCATTTTTGTACAGTGGAGAGAAGGAAGTGAAGACGTGTCCATCTTTATATACAGCCCATAGTTTTGACAAGGAAGAATGTGTGGGATAGAAAAGATGATATCACTTGTTCTACTCCACTGATTTTGATCCTTTTTTAAAATCTGTCCGTCATGAGTCCACATCGAGCTGTCCCTAAAGTTAGGGAAAACTCAAAGACTTTGCACCTGGTCGCCTCATTTTCCACTGTCTGTGACCTGACAGCACTCTTTATTACATTCAGCTCCTCCCCAAAACATCCTATTTAACTTCCAAATCTGTGTCATCTGGTTTCTTCAGTGCTATTAAAACTCCCCTCGTGCTTCTGTTTATCAGCCCGACATTGTTTGTGCCTGTGTGTGTTTGAGCGTGTGTGTTCGAGTCTCCGGTCTGATAATCAGTGACAGAGATGTTATAGGAGTGTGACAGAGTTCTATTTGCCATAACTGACATCTTCATCCCATCACTTTCCTTGTTTTTTTGTGCAACTTACCAAGTGCTGGCATCTGTGGTGTTTCCAGGCGGATACACTGCAGTGGACTGGGAATTCAGAGGATTCAGACAAGGCCACAGCCGCTCAGGCAGGTGGAGAGAAAGAAGAGCTGCGCGCACAGGCAGTACAGGAGGAGAGGAGAAGGAAAAGAGAAAGAGAAAAACTGACTGGCTTCTCGGGTCTTAAACTTGAAGTGTTTAGCAGACGTGCTGTCAGATTCAGAGGTCAGGGGGGACGGTTGTATCATTGAGTTTTATTCGCAGGTCATAAGTGAAAAAGAGAAAGAAAGCAGGCTCGAACAGCAAAAGCTTGTGATGCAGAAAAGCACCATAAATCACCACATACAGTTTGTCCTGAATGAAAACTGAATCAAAGCACGAAACAGTGTTGAATATGTGGCCGATCTTCACATAAATTCCTGCATATTTGCTTCCTCAGCTAACACGTCCAATTTAATTTGGCCCACACAGCTTTTGAATTGGATTTACACTTGGAATCATCATCTAAAGGCAAAACCTCAACTCCATTCATTTGTGATATAAATAATAAATACTTTATGATTTATGGATATCATGATTGGCATTTCTAGACTTAGGCAGAGAGTACTTGACTGTAGCACCCCAGCAGGAAAATATAATAATTTCATGGATATGAAATCTGCAAACTGTGCAAATATCCAACTTATAACTAGTAAACTTTTCAGTACCAACCACATTACAACCTGATATAAAAACACAACCATCAACACATTTTATAACACTAAACAGACAATAACAACCTTCAATTTAGTTTACTTGGGTTTGTGATTCAGTGATTTGAATTTACATCATTCAGATCAACACCTATTAAACGTACTGACAGAAACATGTAAACTCTACATGCACACTAATTTCTATACCACAGGTTTGAGCTTTTCTCTCTGCGCCACACTCATTTGTAGTTTCACAATTTATGTGTAAAATCAGAAACATAGTTCATGTCACATGCTGAACTGCTTTTGTTGCTTTTGGAGCAGTTGGTAATGTGACACATCAATCATTGTTAAACAAAAACAGCTCTGGTTACCAGACTGAAAGCATAGCATTAGCATGTGTGTGTTTGTGACGACATATTCTCACCGTCCAATGAAAGCCATGTATTTTCAAACCGTCAGCTTTCCCAGAGATACGAAAAACTGCCCTGCTTAAAGCGTTTTGACAATGTATTTTAATAGGATATAAGATTTAGCTTTAATTCTGGGGTAGACAGTTTATTTTTGGTGTCGCTGAGCAAAAGTTCCATTATAACCTTTAAGCGTGATGTAATTCAAGTGGTCTGAGAGAATACAAGACTTCTGATCCTTCTCTTGGCTCTGTATTAAGGTTTTAGAAAATCAGGCCTGTGAGAGGAGACTTAGGACGATCGCAGGACGGTAAGACCAAAACATCTGTATATTTCATGACCTGTAATGAGACTCAACAATCAACTGTTTTTTCCTCCAGAATTTCTTTCTGCACCTTTAAGGAGAAGGAGAATCCAAACATCTGTACACTTACTTTCATTGTAAACATTTAATTTACTGTCCAAGCCACATTGTCTATCATCAGAGTACAACCATGACAGAAAGCTTGTTCATTCATTTGCTGTTTTTTTGCGTCCCACTGTAGCACCATTCTGTCTTGTTGGTGGTGTGTGCTGCTTTCAAAAACCCATAAGAGAATTTTTAATCCTTGCAATATAGTGGTATTGCCAATAATAATAATACACAGATGATAATATCATAAAATAATATCATGTAAATAATCCAGCACCTTCCCCACTATAATTAAGTGCAATTGCACTTTTTGTACATTTTTGTATAGTTATAGTTGCAGACTCGCTCTCCACCTCCCACTACGCATTTTGAGGGTAATTCATTTCCACAAAAACAGACAAAATGTGCAATAAACAAAGTTAAGTTTTGCTTTTTTTTTTTTTTTTTTTTTTGCATTATTTTAGCCACCATAATTACGTTATGAAAATCTGATATTGTGACGGCCCTATCTTCAATTTATCTGAAAACTTGCAAATAATGTAAATATAATATAAATATGGGGATGCTTTAACACACTGAAGGAATGTGCTGTGTTCATTAACACTAACAGGAGCTCCAGTGATATTTAAAGCATGTAGAAAGTAGTATAATAGTATATAAGGACGACATATGCTTAAGTCTTTTCTTACTCTTATTAGCAAACACTTTAGGATCATTTCTTCACAGGGATCCTGTCTGCAGCTGACTTGTTTGTAATGACAGTCTTTACGTGTAACTGAATGGATGCTTTAAGTATACAGTGTTAATGACACAAAATAAAAAGGGTGTTGTGTTTCGCAGGGCACTTTGCAGAGGCTTTTCAGTTGCCAGTGGCCCATGATGCCTGACCCCTCCCTTTCTTTGTCACCGCTGGCGCTGTACTCTGTTTTCTCCCATCTCCGTGGCAACCAGCGCCGCATGCTATTGTGTTGATGTTTGTCCACAGCTAAGGTGTCGCCTATGTGTTTAATGGACCTCCCAGTCCGCTTCAGTGTCCGCTTCGGAGTCCCCCAGCAAAGCTGAGCGGCTGAGCGCTGCCACTGTTTGTCCCTGGGTGTCAGTGAGTCGAGGCAGGGTGGGGATGAGATAGGGCTGATAATGGCTGCTTTGTTCCTTTGCTAGATGTGTTGAAGCTGGTGCTCCTGTGGACCAGGAGACGCCTGGTCAAACAGAGACACACAAAGGCTCTGGAAACGGCTGGCCGTGGCCCATTCTCCACAGTCTGCCATGCTGCCAACATACACCACCTTCTGAATTACTACCCTCACAACCTTTCACACGTATAAAAGCACTCTTTCACCCAGTGGGAACACTGACATTTGCTTTTTGTCGGATACAAAGGATTTTTTAATACTAAGTTTTTTTAGGTGATTACTCTGAGGCCATATACACCATTAGAATCGGTATGGGGGCTCTCTTTTGAAGGGCATTCAATTTATTCACTCGTAAAAGCCACACAGGCATTACTTGATTCAGTCGAGCTTAAGTCAAGATTGATGCTTTTCCACTGCCTTTGATGTGTAAGTGGCGCATTCTGCTTTTAAGATATTATTTTCACTTGATTGATTGACAAAGTAGGCGCAAAGCAGCCCTGATATCCTCACCAGTGTTAGAAATTGAGGAGAAATTACTCTCCATTATTGGGCTTTTAACATTTGCAAAGAGGATACATGGCTGCACAGAGAATAGTCATGTTTTGTAGTTCTGGGTGAGATAATGGTGAATTTAGCAATCAATAACAGTGAGAACCTTTGGAATGCCAGAGAATAATCTCTAGAGCTAATGTGCCACATATTCTCATCCACCGGCTGGTGTTTTAACCTCTTTAGCATAGCCCCTCGAGGAAATGGGGGATATGATTAGGAATTCGTTAGCGGGCTTCTATTTTTATGCTGATGACACACTTTCTTCTCCCGGGCTCCCTCTCAATGTTGCTGGCTCTTGACTTTCTCACTGTCTTTTCTGAACTAGATCAGCTGTTTACCACCATGTAGGAACGTGACATGAAGTTCACTGACTAAAGCAGCTGCAAGCACAAGAGGTCTGATAGCAGTCGGAGGGAAAACTCTTCTGTCATCTGAAATCCATTCACAGGCTTTCTTTAAAGGAGAAATCTGTAACATATTTACTGTAATAAATCATAAAATGACCATGATATGTCATCAGAGATTAAGGAAACATGCCCAAGTTGAGATACTCCCTTCTCATACATGCTGTGTCCTCCTTTGAAATTTCTTTTCTGTCCTGTAGCTTGTGTTTTTGTTTGCCTGTTTCATGGTAATTAATGCAGGGTGGTCTCTGAATATAATCTTTTTATAAGTCGTAAGAAACCTGTTTTAATCTTTTAGAATGAGTTGCTGTTTATAACAGTTAAACTGAGCAATATTTTAATTGAGTCTGGCAGGCGGTCACTGAACTCCAACTCCAAGATTCAACCTATTTCAACCTATTTAAAGGTGCAATTGCGCTTGCAAAAATGAGTACAGCAGCCCAAATAGTGAGTTAAAGCCATAGACTGTATATTAAATAGATGAAATCCTATTGAATAAACAGTCTAAGTGTTTTACCCCACCCCTTCCTCTCCAGACTCGGGGAAGCTCTGCAGGCTGCAGGAACACTGCAGGAGCGCAGGACAAGCACAACATCATAAACTGACAAAAATAAACAACAACAATCTTCCACTGTAAGTTGGCAAGCTGTTTATAACTGTCAGTTGTTTATTAATGTAAAATTCTCCTGAAAACTAAAGGTCATTGTTCTGAAAATACACACTTTGGATTTTGAGTTAAGTGACTCACTGCCTGTCAGACTCCATTAACATATTGTTCAGTTTAATGTTATAAACATCCGCACCATCCAAAACATTATCATTTCTTACAACTCATAAACAGACACTCACTCATTCTGCAAACATTTGGCATTAATTTGAACTCTAATTAAATTAGAAATCAGAAATTTCAAAGGGGACACCGTGGCTGATTGATGTCAGAGAAGAAAGTACATTATCCTAACATGTTTCTTTGTTCTCTGATGAAATATCATGGTCATTTCATGATTTATTACTGTAAATATATTACAGATTTCTCCTTTAATATAGCCTCTAAGGCTCCAACTCACTATTTGGACTCCAGTACTCATTTTTGGGCATGCAATTGTTACATGTCGCTCCTTTAAGTCTCCTCTTCTTTAAAAGATCTCGTAGCTCAAAAGATTTTTGGTTTCTTTTTAAATTGTATAGCTGCTCCCATTTACCTTTCACCATTTGGACCTGCAGTCGTGCCACCTGCCTCAACTATTGACTGCAAGATACAAAAAAAGGATGTACAAAACCAATAAAGGGTGGCATACAATTTTGTTGAAATCCGGTGTTTTTGTTCGTCCCATCATGTTTGGAGCAGATTACAGTGTGTCCACACATCCCCGCTCCCCAGGGTGCCTTCTCTGTGGCTCAGGTATTGTGACCAGGCAGGCGGGCCGGTGGTGGCCCGGGGCCCTGGGCGCTTTGGAGAAGAGAGGACAGTGGCTGCATTTGTTTCCCACTGAAAAGGATTACAGGTCCTGACGGCCATGATTAATCACCCAGAGGCAGACATCTGAATACGGCCAGGGAAAGGTTCAACTTTTTAATTCATCCCACACACAATCTATTCAAACCAGCTGTTGGCGCTCCTTTCCCTCATCTCGCTGCTCTTTCTTCTCAGTGACCATTGCCTTCTACTGTCTTTCTCTCCCCATTTATGGCTCACATAATTATCTGGGGACGCAGAGTTGTTGTAATTGTGGGGGCGCTTGGACGACGCTCGGCGCTCTATTTTTATTGGAGATGGGTTCCTTTCTTCTTTGTCGGAGAATAGTTAATTGACTTTGTTAATGCATTTGGGGATCAGTGATTTCTCAGCAACAAATGACCTTTATGGAGCTCAGCGTCACATATTGTTTATTATGTGTGCATGTGTGCCTGAGCAAGTCTGTAAGGCTGTGTGTGCCTGCATGCGTGTGTGTGTGTTTGTGTGTGTGTTGATCCATTGTGACCTTTTCTTGTGTCAGGTGTGTTTGTGCACAGGCAGAGAAATATTTCCCTCAAAGCTTCTTTTCCAAAACACTTCAAATTCATAAACATTTCCATGCCACTACTCCAACGCTGACAGACAGCTGAATTCCTGTGTTTTTGAATAAATTTCACATCTCGCCATGTTCATATCCACTCATATGAGCAGGCCTTCTCATTAAGACTCAGCAGGTTATATGATGGTATTGCTGGAATCCCTGGAGCAAAATGAACAGGGACAGCTACACTGCTTAATGCAAGGTAGCCTAGCAACAGATAGTGGGATGGCGGTGGAAACATACCCTCATATTTATGTTTACATGAGAGAATGATTTGTCTGTCAGGCTGATGGATCCTAATGTTCTCCTCTCCCCGGGGCTTTTCTTGTGCCGCACGCAGGCCTGACACTTACCCTGAAGGACAGGCACCACCTTCCCCAACACGCATGAATACTTAATACTGTTAGACTGCATTTATGCAAAGAATGGAAATGGCACTAGGCGAGGAGAGGGGGGCCAAAATGCATCAAAAGCATGACACAGTATGCATCACGAACACAGGGAGGGAGAGTGTAGAGAGTGATGGCAGACATAAGGAAAAACACAGTAGCATGTTGATACTTTTCTGCAGTTTATTCCTTATAACAGCATGCAAGTAATTAGATTGTACTTTAGTAGAAACCTGCAGGGCTGGGAGAGTTGATTTAAAGCTACTACAAGGAGTTTTTAACTGGTTATGGAAAAAGTCTCAGTTTAATAATATATAATGCCTCTACAGCACGCGAGACCGTTAACGAGAAGATCGGCTTTTTCTATACTGTTCTTAATGCCTGCCATTGAGTTGGATTCTTCTTGAAATCAGATGAAATGAGCCTGTGTCTACATTTTTTCAAAGCAAAGTTACATTGAGTAGCAGGCAGAGATTTTTCTGTAGATCAGTGTATTTTTGATGTTTTGTTTTGTGGTGATTATGGTGGAAACACTACCATTTTTGTCCACAGGGGCCTCCAAAATCAACAGAATATGAAACGTTCTTGTAGTAGCTTTAAAATGTATTCTGGTACAATTTCTAAATACTTGTTAAAATGTAGTCAGTAACCTAATTCAAGTATCACAATTAAAAATAATGTAACTTATTTACTGTCCATTACTTTTGGAATACCTTAATACCAAATATAGTGAAATTGTTTAGCCTAATATAATACTTAAGGTTTATTAATTGTTTGTCCAGCTGTTCCTTCCTTTGTTACGTGTGAATGCCTGTTTAGATTAATAGCTGCAATTTTGGCATTTAAATGTATGTTATTCACACTTAGCACTCAAACTTCAACTAAACTTTTCAGTAGTATTGACAGGTTAGCTAGCTAACTGTATTTCTGTGTGGCTAATGTTAGTCGTTGGTCTTACCGGCAAATGTAAAAAAAAATAAAATAAAATGTATGCACTTTATTTTATAGTACACTAATAAAAAACAAATCCTAACTTTTGAAAAATACTGTAAAATACATGAGTCCTTGAATGATGACAGCATTTTCACAGCTGAAAGGCATAACTTGCACTTTTTTAAGATGTTGGTCCCTTTTCCTGATTTAAAGAGAAAATAATGGAGAAATTTCCACCCAGTGAAGAGGCCATGATAATGAATTAGCAACTGTAAGATTATCAGTGGTTTCACTGAAGACCAGTGTGGTGTTGTTAGACTCATTAAATGTTGTAATGTGTGTCCACTGCACATGTTAGTATATTGTTATGTATTTTAACGTTTATTTTAAAATTGTAATCCTGATAACAATCCCAATTTTTACTGAATGTCTTTTTTTTTCTGTATTTGACCCTTCCCCAGTTGTGTTCTTTTGGAACCTCAGTCAACCTTCTCCTTTCCTGTTTGGTGTACTTATATATGCTATAAGCTAGGCTCATCTTTCTTGAAAAGTAAACCACATTTTGAAGATGGTTAAAAGATGTTGCTGCTGGACCTGTAAAAGTGATGTTAAGCCACATCTCAATGCAGCTAATGTTAGAAGAACACTAGCTAACTACTTCTGATGAAGATTAGTTAGCTAGTTAGCTAGCATTTTGCCATCATTAGCTATCAGATGTAACTAGCTAACTAACTATTGATTCAGATTAGCTAGTTAGTCAATTAGAGTTAAGAGCAAAACACCAGCTAACAACAATTGATGTAGGCTGGATTAGATCAAATTAGAAAGTTGACTGAGGTTTCACCAAGCTTGCTCATCTGTTTTTGGAGCACAGAGCAAAAAGGGGCGGGACTTAGGAAGGGTTAATTGTACTTGAATACAGTTACCTTTTTAAAAAATATCGTAATGATGTAACTCTGTGTCATGTAATCTATTACTCCTCAAGCCTGGAAACCTTCAGTTTCATGTGCAGGCCAAATGTTGACAAGTGTGACAATATAAACGCAAGTCACTTCCAGTAAGCACAGTATATGAGCTATATGACTTGATAGAGTCTGTCTTTACTGTATGTCCAGCTCCTCCAGGGACAGACTACATCAACTCAATTAGCCTGGCACAGCCTGAGTATCAGCACCATAGATTAGATTTCACTCTGCCTTGTTTACCAGAGAGCGGCCCGCAGAATAATATCTATACAATTTGTGCTTTCAGAAAAATGATGATGGTATCATAGCAGGGGAGCGGCAGATATAAGCTCCTCCTGTGTTGTGGTATAGGGTAACTGGCTGCGAGAGATATAAGAAAGCCTTTTGTCAGGAGATAGGCATATCCCCGTTCATCTTGGGAACTTGTTTCCATAGTTACATCAATGTTGTTGAAGTGAGAAGATCAGGTATTCCAGTGAGTGATCCTTTACATGAGCTTTGCTCCTCTGCTATTGATTTTCATCCCACGTTGAAAAAAACAGCCCACTGCAAACTGTCTCAGAGATATTGTGGAAGTAATGAAAGGGTGAAATGTGTCGGAAATGTGCTGGACAAGAAAAGAAAAGAAAATAAAAGCCTCTCAGAAAGCATTGAGAGATTTTTGAGATGTCATGTGCAGCTCCTCTGGGGGTCAGGTAATGCTGTCAGAACCGCAAACCACAAAGCATGACAGCCGCGGCTGAGGCTAAAAACTAATCGCTGTCTCTAACAGTCGATGATCGCCGTGTTGTTAGCCACATGCTTATGTGTTCATATGAAATCTCCACAACAGCGTGCTGCTCGCTGTAACGCTAATGGCTCTGAAAAGAGAGTTAATCACTGCTGCGTGGTTAGCCACATGCTCGCCTCTTGCAGCATGGTTGGTGTGTTTCGGGGGTTAGCAAAACACTGGCGTAACACATCATCGCTCTTTATGAGGCTGGGGCCTGCAAGAGAGAGAGGGGGCCCACAGACGATGCTAAAAAGACGGTAATGACAGCCATTCACCGCAATCCAATTATGCAAAAGGGAGTCTAAACAATTCCATCATCCCCTAAATTAGATTGTCCTAACGAGATAAAGGCACCAATTAATCCTGAATTAATTTCTACAGCTCATTTTCCCCAGAAAACACTCTAATATGCAAATGCCAATGAGAGACAGAGAGGCATCCTTCTGCAGGCGCTTACACCACCTCTGCTTGTTGGCTTCTCTCTTTGAGTGAACTTATGAACTTAGACACATATTGTGAAGATACAATTAAGGAATATAACACGTGTAACAGCTCAGGTGTAGCACTGAGGGGGAAGAAGGAAAGTAACAACAAATTTCACTGGATTTAATGTTTAGAGTTCAATGAATGGCATTGTTTTATTGACACAAGACGGTGAAGTTCAATAACTATTTATAGTGCTGCAGCTGATAGTGTAAGAGAAAGCAACTAGAAGCCAAAACAAAGTCTGATTTGCATCTGATTTGCTGTCTGGTTTTAGTTTGGTGCATACAAGGATCTCAGAAGATTCAAATGTTTCTGGTATGACTGGATAATAGAAATAGTGTTTGTAAAGAGGGCATCTTTGAGTTGCTTTTGTTCTTAAGCTGCAAAATCCATGCAGTCGCTTTGTGGTGTTTTTCTGGTCATTCTCTTTCTGTGGTCATTTTGCTTTTCTTTGTGGGTGTTTTGTATCTTTATTGGTTGTTTTGCATTGTTTTATGTTTTTTTGTATCTTTATGTGGTCGGTTTGTGTAGCTTTTTGATTGTTTTGCATCTCTGCAGTTGTTTGGTATCATTTTTGTGTTCATTCTGTGTCTCTGTATGTTGATTTTATTTATTTCTATGGTCATCTTGCTTTTTGTGGTTGTTTCGTGTCTCTTTTGTTGTTGTTTTGGGTCTCTTTGTGGCTGTTTTGCATGTCTTTCTATTCATCTGATTGACATTCCAACAAGAAATGCTAACTGTCACTTCAAACTGGCCTAGGGCCCCCTTTCCCCTTGGGCCCCTGGGCCCCTGGGCCAGTTCTGGGCAGGCCCACTTACTAATCCATCCATGGTGACAGTACATTTTTCAGATAATTCAATGGGTGTATAAATGGTTTGTTTACCTAAGAAGTTGGATCATTTTCTCAACCCACAAAGACAATTAATCTTTCAGTTTATTTAAAAAAAAATTCAAAATATCAAAATTTGGAGACTGTTTTTTCATTCGATGGGGTCAGGAATGATTTGATCATTGATATTCACGTTAGCCACAGACAGACTAGTTGCTTACTAGCCTGTAAATATCTGCTCGCTTTGAAAACAAAGCAATTAAAAATTTTGTTCATCATAATCATCATTATCATTTTCACACTCCTAATTGTCTGGCTGCCAGCTGTCTCCAGTTGTTATAATTGAGTGATCTGGCACATTTTCTCAATAGAGCCTGAGATGCAGCCTCCACCTCTGGAGCAAATGTATGTTTACAGAAATGGCTGTTCAAAGTTTATGTAAAACTTTGACTTTTCATTGTTATAATTTATGATTTCATGATTGAATGACTTTGATTTTTGAGCATAAATCTAAAACCTTCATACAGGGAATGAATGAAAATTCCGAAATGCCTCTTTACTCCATATTTTATCACAGAGGATGTCTTTATGAACCTGGTTTGGGCCTTGAAGCACAGTATTTTATCGATCGGCAGTGAGCTACTACCACCTGTGCACCCCCCAGTGATGACAGAAACAACCAGGCTGTCAGTTGCCAGGCAATATTCACAACCACTGGCCCACATCAGCTAATTACCAGCAGAAATCACGTATTGACAGATGGGCCCATGCATATTGATCCAGCCAGCACTGCCACGTTCTAAATAACCAAACGCTAATGAATCATTTCCCATTTGGGAGAGAGAAGGAAAAAAGCATTAGTCTTCTGCTTGACATCATACCTGTACTGCACACAGCCCATGACGGGAGCCACACAAATCACAGCAAACTCTCCCAAGACTTCAGCTGCTCGTATATGCACCACCAACCTCCCCGCCTCACTCTCCTCCTTTCTGTCTGTCTTATCTGTCTCTCCCGCCATCTTTCTCACCCAGCCATCCCTCTCTCTGTGCTGCGTGGCAGTTATTTTTCATCGCGACGAGCTGGCCGAGGCAGTAAATACCCCACTCCTCAGACTGCAGACCCAGAGTGACCCTGCAACCTCCGTGTCTCTGATGCCTCTCCCAAGGTCTCTCATTCCAAGGCCCCGGTGATGCAGCGCTCTGGTTGCAGCGCAGACCCTGTAATTCACCAGCCTGCTAGATCGCCTGCCAGGAGCTATTGATTTTTGTTTCCCCAATCTCCAGGAGAGAGGGAAAGAAAAGATTAAAAACACTTTGTCAGTTTGGTAGGGAATAAGAATTCTGCGCAGGGGGATACCTAGGAGGGCACGGGGTCAGGGCTGAGGTACTGTACGTCTTTATGGCTTTAACTATTTCCACACCGTGGATATCTCTGTCTGCAGCTCTCGCCCCCTCGTTGTCTTTCTTTCTGGGCAGGGAAAATTCAACACAAGAGATTTTGCAGGTGTTGTTGCTCAGAGATGACCTCTCTTGCTCCTCTTGGTATAGACTGTGCAGTCTGACGTGAGTGTAAATGCATGCGCAAAAAACTGGTTGAAGGCAGGAAATCAAATAAAACGTTTGCATGTGCTGCAGTAGTCTGATTACTTTAAAACATCAGTTTACTAGTGGTGTGCTCAGTAATCAAATCTCACAAAAGGACATTACTTAACAAAGATTTTGTTTTCGTTGCATAAAGGACAAAAATTATGATACGAATTTGAACCTTACCTATATGTGGCTTTCAGATTTTCATATTGGTTCAAGCCCCTCTGATCTAAAGAGTAAGTGTATAAGCTCACTGCACATACATCAAACGACTCATATGAATGAGTCACTCAGTATCATATGGTTACTTGTTCTTGTAAAGTCAATTTCTGTTCTATGTAGCTGCCCAGCTAGCACATCTAACCAATGAATGATGGGTTGAGAATATGTTATCTTATAATTATAGTTTTACTAAATAAGATAAGAACTATAAAAGATTTTCTCTTTACACATTATTTACAGAAAAAATGGAAGGGCATGAAGAAAAATATTTTCAACGGGAGTAAAAAAGGCTCTACTTTAGCACGATCTTGCAAAGTTTATCTAGAAGGTAACCCAAGGTTTGCAAAACTCACCTGGCTGTGCAGATGTAATGGGTAGCTAGCACCACATACACAGTTTCACGTGTCTCGCTAGTTAGTGTTTGCTCTTCATGAAACAATTAAAATAGGAGTTGTCACATGTAACAGTTAAAATACCTTTGCATGAGCACAAATTTATTGCTCAAGTTAAAATATTTTCTACTTGCATGGATACATCTTTGCCACAATTTGCGCCTCTTGTTGGACAGATTCACATGGTCTCATGTCTTCTAATTTACTTTAGAAGCAATTGTGATTCCAGCAATTCTAGAGGGATTTTTGATTTATTATGTTATGTCTTCTTGTGACCATGTAGAACGTTCGCTAACATTAATGCTAACATTACCAAGCTGTTGGTAATGCTGCTGCTTATTCAGTGGTAACTAACATAGATAAAGCAGGGATGTCTGGCAACTGAGCCATCTTCATGAAATGGACAAACGCGATTCACTGGTGAAAACTGTAAAGTGCAGATGAAAGCTTCAGAAAAAGCTAGTAAGTGGACCTTGAGCTACCAAGCTTAGCTACCATTACATTATTCATTAGTGCTAGTTTATCTTATAACGTTGACATTTAGGCTAATATTACTAGTCGCTATAGCTGTTAAATAAATGTGTTGGAGACTTAAATACTATATAATATATTAACTACTAGTATAAGTAGCATAAAGTAGCATCAAATGGAAATACCCAAGAAAATAATTCAAAATTTTACTGAAACACAGTACTTGAGTAAATTTACTTTATACCACTGCCTGTCCTTGAGTTCCTGACAGCAAAGCCATGCCCTTTTAAGTGTATATTAACTGCAAAAATGTTGTTGTTTTGTGGATCAAGAGTCTTTTCCCTGCACATGTGCACACTTAAAAGACCTGCACAAAAAAACTTGTGTATTCCTCCAAATAATCAGGTTGTTCCTGCAGGAATCTAGCTGTGTTAACTGTGATATTCTTAGCCTGGAAAAGGAAGGAACTACCTACCTTTTACTGTCTAAAATTAGATCACTACAGTAAAGTGTCAGATTATTGCTCAACACGTTAATGCACTGACTGTGTAGTTGAGTTTTTAAGCATGTTTGACTTTTGTTCCTTCTCATCAGATGAGCGTGATGATAAATTGGAAACCCTTGTGCTCTGAGTTGCCCAGTTTTTCATTTGAGTCATTTGGGAAAACCTACACACACACACACACACTGCCATGCAGTCAAATACAGTCATGCTAATGTGATGCCAATGCATTACTCCATCAGATTGTGTTACGCATGGACGGCTCTTATCATTTCACCCTAACTTTCAACTAAATGTGGAGAATGTTTTCCCCCTGACATTAGGATTTGGTAATGGTGCCTTTCAGGGCCACTCTATTTTCTGAAATGAAATATTCATTCATTGGCGAGGACAGTCTTAGAGGAAGTCTGTCTGAAATATGAATTCATGGTTCCAGCAGACATTTCTTCAATATTTGATGGGTCATCAGAGCTCTGTGTCTAATACTGCGCTTCCAAATATTCATTCTCTCTGTTTTGCTTCTCTGTCCTGAGTTGGTTCAAATCAACCTGAAAAATATGCACAAATAACACCTTCTAGGATAATTCTGCTGCATGTTTTGGTGAAATTTTAAACCCTTTTTCCAGTGTTCCCTTTGCTTTGGTGACAGTGTTTTCTTTCTCAACAGGTTAACATCTCTTAAAGTCCAATCCATTGTGTGAAACCATCAGTCGGCGCTCACTAAATCAGCTTGATTGCATGCCAACAAGAAGATAAAAGGCTCGGAGGTGGGTACAGTAATCCAAAGAGAGCGGGTGGTCTGCTCGAAGGCATATCGTTTTATTCCTTCATGCATATTCACTTCTAAGCCTCTGAGTATGCAGATTAGTCTTGTCTGAACAGTGGACCCTCCAATCACATCCTACTTTTGCTTTTTCTTTTTTCTTTCTCTCTAACTGCACCCTGCTGTGCGTGAGTGCCGGGCACAATGAGTGTAACGTGCATGTGTGTGTGTGTGTGTGTGTGTGTGTAGGGGGGATTTTTTTTTTTGCTTGTTTGCAAGTTCGGGGGCAGGCGGGTTTGAGTGTGCATGCATGAATAAATGTTTTGGTGTGTGTGTGTGTGCTGTGTGTGTTTAGGTGTGTGTGTAGTAGGTATGTGTTTGCCAGACACATGGCTTTGTCTTGTCCTGGCACTGTGCTCGGCTCACCAGATGTTCTCCTTTTTTATCATCCTCCACTTGCACCGTGTTCTTTGAGGTTTAGGGAATCTGTGTCGCTCACATTCAACTTGCTCTGTTGTTTTCTGCTGTTCTGTGGAAAAAAAACGACAAGCTCTTCAAAGGCTTGTTTAGCATCTTCTTTTTCATTTTTCCATAAAAAAATCTTTGAAATTAATGTTTTGGTTCCTCTAGAGGCAGCAATTCATTGTGCAGTAGTTTGTTTTTCAGGAGAAAATAAGGATAAGGTGTGGGGTATTTTACTTATTTGTGCGATCATTCATCCGTTTAATGGGTTGTACATTGAAGCAAACTGGTAAAACCTATTGTTTATTTGGATACCCATCAGTAATTACCCTGGCAACGTAAACTGTTCTTGGGGTAAAATAAACAAATTGCACTTACAGTACACTATATGCAGTATGTAATACAGTTAAATGCACATTATGTAATTCCTGCTGTAATTTCAAAACAATAACAAAAGATGTAGTTTGATGATGTTGTGAAGTGATGTGGGATCATGAGAGTTGTTCCCAATTTTTTAACAACCACCACTGCCATTGAAAATCTAGTGCTTACCTCATGTCCACGTGTGAGACCGGTGTCTCTGGAGTCCTACCTTGTCACAAAGCTCTCTGCAGTTTTGAAATGCTATTACAATATTTACCCTTGTTTTACCTCTCTTTTTGTTTATAATCTTCTTGGGTTGTTCACTGGTACGCTTGTGCTTTGGCACCAGAACATGCGGCAAATGGCAATGCATAATCAGCGGCTGGCTAGCTAGCTAGTTCGCCAGCTTCTTCCATCACTCTCTTTACGCATCGCGTGGTGTTTCCCACGTTTCCCTGGAAGTTATAGCAATTAGGGAGAAAAGGGGATATTAACAAGTGACCAAAGAAATGCACCATTATCTTAAATAAAATTATGGATTTTGACCATTGTTGGAAATTTGGGATAATGTTAAAGACCTCAACAAAATATGTAACAAAAATTTTGCCATTCTTTGACATTTTAATGCAGAAATGTAACATATTATGCCTTTAATAATACTAATCTCCACTCATTTCAGCAAAATCACCATGACACCAAATTCAATAAAACTACATAAAAGCAACATTAGACAGAACATCAGTATGTTTAATGCCATATTAGTCTCATGTAGTTAAAAGAGTGATTTTAATTTAATAAAATCCTTTGGATTTTTATTTATTTTTCAACGGAGGCTTTGACAGTCCTAACAAACACTATTACAAAGTGTTGCCACAGAAAGATGTGGGAGAAATTAATAAGACTAGACACAATCACACTCTTTTGGAAATATAAATAAATACCTCTGATGCATGATATCACTCTACGTCTTACTAGACCAGCGAGTTAACGGTCAAGTTTGTCGCCCCCAAATCACATTTTATTAAATAAATTTATGTAACTGGCCCAATTTCAAGATGAGTCATCAAACATATTTTAATATTTTAAGGAAAAAAAACTCTTCTACTTAGAATATATTAAGACAAATTGAGATCCAAGCATTTAACACAGGGACATAAGACTAGAACTTGGAAAATGTAAACCCGCAATAACTGATGTTTTTTGGCAACATGGAGCAGTGGAAACAAGTCGTGAACATGCATATCATCACCTTTAAGTTATTATGGCAAACTTACTATCAAACAGTTGCTGTTTTATACATCCAGCAGTCACAGAGCAACATTATCACTCAGTAAAGTTGCAGGTCAACAATGAACTGAATGTAGATCGATCCCTTTCACAATGTCATAATGTTCCGATGCCTGCATTATTGAAATATCGATCATAGCCACTTAAAATATCATCCTCAGAGAGACCTCCATCCTGATGAGTTTGAATGTAGTGACCGTAAGATATTTTGCACAGCAGCATCTGCTCATAGAGTAACACAAGCAGCCGATCACAAGATTCTCATAGTTTCCTTGTTGGGAATTGTGTCTTTACATGACACCATTGCAGTTCTTGTTGCTAGTGAGGTGAAAGGTGGTGGTGACTCCAGGGAACCACAGCTGGAAAAACGCAAACACTCCACCCAGGATTCATTTAGTAAAGAGGTGGAGAGCCAGAGTAATATTCCTTCAGGGAGCCCAGAATTCCTCATGATGTCCCTGCCCTCCTTCCACAAGAGGTCAGAACACAAACGGAATAACTTCCCTAATGGTGGACGGGATGCAGCGTTTTGCTCAAGGACACTTCAGCAGGGAAATAAACTGCAGTTAATTGCATGTGTACATTCACCCGCTGTACATCAGCGCTCGATTAAAAAGCTGGAATGAGAAGTCAGAATTGAAAACCACTGCACCACGCAGTGTTCACTCCCATGTGGAATTAAATCAAGCTGTCACCTGGTCAGTGCCACCACCCCCCCACACACACACGCACTCCCATCAACAGACACACTCCCATCAACAAACACAGAGAGCTGTCAAATAAAGCAACACTTGTAATTATGGGAGGGGTGAAATTCAGATTTATTTATTCCAAAATGAAGCCTGCGGATCGACGGAGGGACAGCTCTCCTCCATCTGTCATCGTTGAAGCCACACTTGTCTGACACAGGGATTCATTCGTCTTGTCGTCTTTGACAGTCGGATTTTCCCGGCGCACTCCCACCAGGAGTCGCACAGGATTTTTGGAGGCAGACTAAAAAAGAAAACACTCTGTGACAAGGGGTAGGCTCTTTATGAATGCAAATGAGTCTGGGAAAATTCACAGAGCAGCTAGCGGGCTCCGAGGCTCCGGCATCCGTCACATCTCCCCCCACCAGGCACAACCCACGCTTTGCCAAGAGGTCTAAGGGCTTACAGGGGCCCTACAGCAAGAACAGACACACTCATAGAAAAGGGCATGGAAATCCTGTGGCTGACACACACTGCGAGTGCCACCGGTGACTATTATTTTCATGAAAATGATAAGCTTACTGTTTTTACATGCCATGCACAGAATGGCTGGTGGGTTTTAGGTTTTTATTATGAAACATTCATCTCCTCAACCCTGTGTGTATGTGAGTGAGTGTGTGTGTGGGTATATGTGTGTGCGAGGATGCGTCACTTGTATCACTTGACATTTGGCTTCCCTTTTATCCTGTTCCAAGGATAGTAAGTCAAATGCTATGTGACAGGTCAACCCCTTCATATCAGTCATCCTTCACCCTGACCCAGCCTCAGCTGCACAAAGACACATCCAGCTCCTCCACACTAAAAATGATCATTAGCTACAAGGTACACACGAATCCTGCTGCTGGGTTTAAGGCAGGAGGCTGTTTACTCAAACTGACACAGAAACACTGAATAAAATCTCCATCTTAACCAGACAATTCTTGAGTCCTAAAATGTGCTTTCCTTAAATGAAGGCACAAAAACAGGGTCAACATTAGTTCACCTGCTTCAAAGAAAAATATCCTGCAGAAGCTTCAGAAAATATAAAGAAGTAAGTGTAATTTTCAGTTGGTTACTGAGAAAACCATTGTCATGCTCATTTCCAGAACTACATTAATGGGGCACTGCACCAGTTCAAAACCCTTTTCTCTTCAGTCGGCATGCAAATAACATGACTTTTGACTTTGAAATTGTGTGCAGGTGATATACCAACGTATGGAGGAATCTGGGAGGTTGAATGGGTCAAACAAAAACAGGGATTTCAACCAGGAGGCCGGGGATCATGTGAAACCAAAAGTCAACATTCTTTAAGGTTTTAAATAACATAATGTTACTTGCATCACGTTTTACCTCACTTGTGTCTTATAATACATGCATCGTTCCTAAGCCTAACCAAGTAGTTTTGTTGCCTAAACCTAACCAGATTGCAACCATTTCACATTAACAATATGTGTATTTTTGTTACCGTGATGATGAAAGCTCACCTGATCTTGCTCTCCACAGAAGTTAATGGGTAGGATGGACGTATCACCTGTGTGCAATTTGAAAATGTAAAGTCGTGTTATTTGTATGCAGATTGAAGAAACCAGGTTGAATTTTACATGTATAGATTCAAGTCATTAAGTTATGCATGAGGAGTACTACTCAGCCTGTAAAAGGAGCTTGGAAATGACATATTCTTAGTAAAAAAAAAAAAAAGCCTGCCATATCAACTGAGGAATTTAGACCAGGTGGTGAAGGTCTAACCAAAGAGTTAAGGTGTGACAGTGAGCCACCATCAAAGGAACAAAGAACTGAACAACCAAAAGTTGATCCATTTAATAATAATATTAAATCATTTTATGCCATTCATAACCTCTGCTGTGAGCCATCTTGTTCATAAGAAGTCTCAAATACCATGCATTCGACCAGCTGGATTGGAAAAAGACTAAAAATGCAGAAGCCTGTGGAAGCCTGAAAGACTTTTGGACGTATGCATCCAACGAACAGCTTTCATATGATATCTTGTAACATCCATAGCATGCATGCACAATATAGCAGCTAAATGGAATTCAGCCATCATTAATGTCATTATTTACACCATTGACTGCATGTCAAGATGGACGAACGCACCTCCACTTCCTCCCACTATGAAAAATGAAGCCAAAATGTCCTGGATACAAACATTGCCATCTTGCGCTGGTGACATAATTTGGACTCGCAATCTGCATCTTAGTGATTAGGGCTGGAGCCGCACTATTGAGGTCCTGCGCATACAGCCATCCAACTTCAAACAGCCATCCATCTGCTGGCTAGGCTCAGCTGTCAAACGCCCTTTTTTTATAGTATCAAATAATAATTAAAACCAAACTGAACACTCAAACATACATCAGCATGATAAGAATTCTCTAAAATGACAGAAAACGTCTTTGTTTGATGTGTAGTTTTTTAGTTTGGCCCATGTCCTATATACTAACATACAAGGGGTGGAGTTTATGACCTATACTGCAACTAGCCACCAGGGCGGCGATTGAGGTGTTGTTTTGGCTTTACTTTAGGGAGCTCTCATGTCATCAGTCTTTATATACAATCAATGATTTGCACCTGTGCTTTTCCTGCTCTTGACATGTCTCCAGTGAAGAAGGTTTATTGTAGGATCCAGCATATTTTTTGGAGCTATAAAAGTAGGACTAAAAAGATACCTCAGCCTCTGCTGCATCTTTTTTTTTTTTTTTTATCAGTGAATATGTCTCTCGCAACTGCCCATACTTAATGGATGTGCAATACTAAATCTGGAGCTACACTTTAATGAGATGATTTATATATAATATCATGTTAATGACAGCTGTGCAGCTCTTGCTTTCCACCTCAGGTTTGTTTCAAGTACCTCTTTTGCTTAAAAGCTAATCTGAGGTGCAAGGAAACTGGGACTTGTGGGTATTTAATTTAGCAGGAGTTCAAAGGAGGATGGTCAACAGAGGCAGAGCGAGGAGCTTGGAAATGCTGACTCGACTCCTGTCGTTTAATCTATTTGAGGTGCGATTAAAGTTTAATTCGTGCCCATCTCCTAATGCTGGCCGATGTGTGTGCTCCCCAGCAGTGGGTCGGTGAGTAGTTTCAAGCTGAGCCCAGGTCTTTTCTCTCTGTCTGGGCCTCACTTTATTCATGCCTGAGGGACACCAGGAGCTGCAAACAACTGAATTTTTCATCAAGGTTACTTCCTGGAGAGATGTGCCATGCAGTTGCTGCTGCTTTCTCCCTCGCTGTGTTCCTAGCTCATACATAACTTACCCTGCTCTGACCTGCAGCTCTCTCTGGGAGGAGTTGTTTGACCCTGGTCCAGATAGGAGAACATGTGCTGTGGAGTCAGCATGAGTTTGTTATGAAGCTTGAGACACTGAGCTTTGGTTTACATGTATAAGATATCTGCCAACACTTGATTTTTGTTCTAGGATTTACAAGCAAGTGATTGTCCTGCACACCCAGTCGGAGTTTACTTTACAATAATGACCTGCTCACTGTACATTATCCTGAATATTACACAGAATATTGACAGTGTCAATAATTTGACGCTAAATATTAATTTCAAAATGATTTTATTGATATAAAAATTATTGTATTGTTCCCTCAGATTCAATGATCACAACTGAGTCCATAACAATGGTCTGTTTTTTATAGCAACAGTCTGTTATACGGAAATAACAGACCTTAGAATATTGTAATTGACTAATTGGAATCAATCATTTAACAAGGCTGTGAAATAAATGCCTTATAAGTATAAGTACATTTTAAAGCTATAGTTGGTAATGTTGGAGAGCTAGCAAGATTTGAAAGTGGCACCTCCTCTAAGCTCCACCACCTCCTCCCCCTCCCGTCAGTGCTCCGTCCAAAGCCACGCCCCACGTCGAGTAAAAACGCTCAATGCTCCGTACAGGAAGCACAGATCCTATAAGTTAGATAAACAGTATGTACCGACGACCAGCTTACACCAACAGAGGCGCTAATGTTAGCATTGGGCTAATACAAGCTACAAAAGTAGCTACGTTGGCAAACGTTACATATTTCATGAAAATAACAAATCCCCTCGAAGCAAAACAAATAATTACCTGTCCAACAGAAAGACAGCAACCTCTGCATCACTTTTCAGGCCCTTCAGATGCTTCAGTTGTCTCCACAGCTCAAAGGCTGCACCGATGTTGACTCTGGTTTGTCCTCTAGCTTTATCCAGAGCCTTTTTCGTCGCAGCCTTTTCTGCCTCCTGCTTTCTTTTCTTTGCCTGTTTAGCGGGCGACCCGTTACAAGTAATGCTGGAAGTGGTATTTTTGGCTGCATTTTCTCTGCCATTGTACCCTTATAAAGTTATTCTCCTGGTAACTTGGTATTTCTGTTGAGGAGTGTGCTGAATATTTCCGACAACAGTGAAACATGATGAGTGTGCGCGCGGAGAGGAGGGAGGGACAGAGGGGGGCGTGGGCAGGACGAGACATGAAGGCATCTTATTGGTTCTTTCCATTCGGACTGAATGGCAGGGATTGGTCAGAGTTCTTACAGGCCTGCAGCGGACACAGAGGTCTGATTCTTTTCGTTCCTTTTTCTGAATACATAATGTCTTGACTACTCTCAGGATGGAAGGACCATTTCACCCAGTATAACAAAAAGTGTTTCTGAACAGGATTTCCAACTATAGCTTTAAGTGTTTATTAAAGTTAACACATTTAACTCCTCAAATAAAGCAACCATAAATAATTAAAGACACATTTATCAACAGTTAAACTGCCTGTGAAAGGTTTGCACATGAGTATATATAATAAATGTTGTGTTGTACAGCTGCATTATACAATGTTATCAAGCATTATTACACAGCTTTGCTAAATACAGTACTTGTTTCTGATTGTTGTTATTGGGTCATGTCTAGAAGGGAAATCTAAATTTGCTAAACTCTTGCACATGCATATTTGAATCATCACAGTAGTGCTCAATGTCACTTTTTTGAGACTTAATTGACTTATTATTTTAACTTTTTAAAAATATTTAAAGTTTTCAGTTGCAGTTTAGTTAGGTTTATGCACGAAAACTACTAGGCTAGGTTTAGGAAAAGATCATGTTTAGTGCTAAAATAGACCCTTTCACAATGTTTAAATGAACTTTTGGCAATCACAAGGATGTGTTGTCGAAGCAATGAGAACTAGCCATTACATACATAGTAGTAGCCAATCACAGCACAGTAGGGTGGGACTAATAACTAATTAACTTCACACGATAAGAAACTTGTCCTTGGCTCTCCATGACGTAGGGCACAGAGAGGCAAAGCACAGCGCTACAACCACAACGTCATGTCTGCCTGGTACACAAATAGCTAAGCTAACTTAAGCACGAGTTTTAGCGAAGTTCATAAACTATATGATTCACAGATCTCATAGCCTGATCTGACTGTTTACATTTCGCCACGCATTATGTTTACTGGCGAGATTGTAGTCTGTTTTTAGTTTTGTGTTATAGAGTTTGGGGAACCCTGAATCACTTTTCTCTGGTTTTGATTGGAAGAAAACCCTTGATTTGCAAAAGTCGCGCAAGATTTGTGCACATCGTTTCTTAATTGTTATGTACAAACGTTAAAATGATGACTCTCGTGAGATCTATGTACTGCCTATTAATGTTAAATTAGGTAGGGGTGTTAAAATATGCACAGTCTTCAATTTAGTAGACAGGATCCAAACATACTGCATGAGACCTTACTTTATTTTAGTTTTAGTTGGCTCAAACTCAAGACAAAACCTGCCATTTTCCACTCACAAATGTATTCTAATCTATGGTACATTCTGTCTTGTTCCATATTTATTAGAGCAGCCTCACTGGATGATGGTAAACACAACACAACTCAACAAATTCAACTAGTTCACATTTCTTTTGGGAATACCAACATGCTCGGCATTAACATTTTTAGTCTCTGAAAAACAACTCTGCAAACTTCTGGAGAAAAACATCTACTATTTATAAGAATATTTTTACATCAGAATTCATTTGCAATTATAATCAAATCCCACTTACTGCTTTTTTGAGGGATTATTAATGCTGCAACAACACATTTGGTTTTAATGGAGGGAAAATATGCGATGTCAGATGATTTTTTTCTCTCGTTCATTAAGGCTGCAAATGCCGCTTTTTGTGAAATACAGCAATCAGCGCCACAAACAAGGTCTTATTTATTCTATTCAGAGTTTACTTTTCCAAAAGCATCCACAAGCAATAAGGTCATTTCTGCGTATTGGCTTAGAGTGGAATAAATTTGAATTTAGAGGAAAAGAATGAGCTCTTTAGATCATATTTCACACTAATCAATGCAGCCTTTGATTTTTAAATCAGACCTAAGAAGACTGATGTGTGGGAGGTATGGATCCGGATTTGAAGAACTTGACATCAGAATGTGGTTTAATATCCACGGTTTTGTAAATGATCAAAAATTAAGAAAAAAACTTGATATTTGTCATGTTTGATTATTTTTTTTTTACACTTTAAAGTATGCATGTTTACAACTGAACCACCATCGCCTTTGTAAGGTCTACAACACAAAGATTATCCTCCGTCATTATGACCCTGTTAAATAGCGAATAAAATCAAACAGAATGGCTGTTGGACTGCAGACTTCCATTTCATGGCTGTGCTGTGCAGTCTTGCAGCTCCGAGTGTCAGACATTATCACCACCACTACCCTCAACCTCACCCTGCCCCTTGTGACAATTACTGCCCTACCTCCCTATTCAGCACGTAATGAGAAAACTGACTGATCGATTTCTGTCCGGCCAGTAAAAGAGGGGAAGGAGGTATTTGGATATAGCTCAGCCCGATCTCTGAGGCACACAACTGCAGCATATATACATACATATTATTTTTTTTTTTGGGTGTTAATAGGAGATGATTGGCATGCAATGATGCAGAGTGGTAAGATATTTAACTATAGGTCTGCAACTATTATCATTATTGATTAATCTGCTGTCTATTTTCTTGACTCATTGATTGTTTGGTCTATAAAATGTCAGAAAATACTAACAGTGGGCAGTTAAAAAAAACAACGAATCAAAATCAATGCAGAAAAACCAGATAAGGTATAATCTTTTTTATTTTACACATTCTTCCTCCTTGTCAAAACCTGGCACCTATTACTCACGATGCAACTTGACCAACAGTTCGGTGGGAGATTCAGGTGTGAGTTGCTAGCCTTAAGCAGAGATGAGAAGCTACAGAAGACTGACAAGATCAGTTTTTGCAAAGACTTGATGATAAATAGTGGCTGAGCTCCGGGGTTTGAAAGGTGACGCTAATGCAGAATTGGCTTAAACCTGCGTTCTTTCTGATGGCCAGCAGGGGGCGAGCCTGCTGGTCACAAAATGAAGCATGTTTGTAAACCTAGGAGAAAAGATCCTATGTCTCACTTGATTTATGACCTCAGTAAACAGTTTCCTAAAGTTTATGGTCTTAATTACTAGTTTCAAGTCTTCTTCAGTACAGAATGATGTTCATTTTGTAAATTATGGTCCCATTTAGCTGTAAAATAGAAGATAAAGCAGGATTGTAGCATGGGGTAACCTTGTGATTGACTGGTCCTTCTCAGGGCTCACAAAACTCAGATCAAACTGTTAAGCTGGCCAAGCTACTGTATTGCCTATTTCTCATTGTGAATGTTTTCAGAAATATATTTTAGTGTACTGTTTAGTTGTAATACAGGACGCCGCCATTTTTACCTGGTGAACGGACAAGCACAAGGCAAGAAGCTAACCCTAACCCTAACTCGCTGTACACCACTCACCAGCTCCACGCTCTCCTCTAAATATAGTTACTTCTTGTTTTAAAAAAAAAACACACAAAAAAAAAAAAAAACTTGTCCACAGCCTTACTGCCAACAAGGTTTATAGCATTTTCAAACTTGTAGTCTTTGGTGCCAACCAGCCAATCAGCTACATCACTTATGGCAATGTATCAGATTTCACGCAGCTCCCTTTGAAGCCACAAAAGGCTTTGACATTATATGATTTTTTTTTCCAGAGGTGTCATGCTGTTTCTTTAAGCATTGGCAGCACACTTAGAACGCGTGCATGCATCCACGCACACGCTTATATTGTGGCTCATTTCCGGACATGTAACCACGGTTCCTACAATGGCAAGTTTACATACATTAGTCAACTATAACTGACTGCACGATCAAATGTTAGACTGACTTTATGAATAGTTTCATCATGTTGAGAATCCACATGAGCGCTCTCTCTTTTTTCTCTCTCTCTCTCTGCAGCAGCTGCGAGTCTGCATCACACGTTTCTCATTAATGTAGAAAAAATGCCTCTCACTGCGAAACCGTGCTTTCTCTAGTGATGACTGGATATTCAAGCACTTAAAAAAAATCTTATTATTTGAACTGCAAATATTTTATTTCCTCCCTTGGAGAGAAAAAAATGGCAGTGTTGTTCTGATGCACTTCAGCGGCACTACACCTATACTTTTTTCACATCTGGAATAGTACTGCCAAGACTTGTGAATGGACTCTTATGTTTAAAATTGGTTTAATCTATTATCAAAATAGTTGCTGATTAATTTTCTGTTAACAGACTTATTATTGTTGCTTTAATAGCAATTACAAATACTCCATGTGTGATCCGAGGAGCATCAGGGTGTTTAAATATACGGCTGTTTCAACTGTCAGTAAATTTGTTATAACAACTGTTGTGGTCCTGTGTTACAACATGAGGCTTGTAAAAGCGCTCCCCACAAACTGCTGCACGTTCTAATAAATTCATCTTGATTTATTATTCCTTTGACTGATTACACGGATGTAAATATTCAGCGGTAAAATATATAGTCTGGGCTGACAGAGTGTCTTTTCCAAGCACCACCACGCTGTCCTGTTGGGTCAGAGCTCCACTGCCACTCACAATTATTTATTAGGGTACATATTCACTCTCTATCCATCACTGTGTGGCCACCCGGTCCGGTCACATCTCTTTATGTTTATTACAGTGTCCCACCTTCCCGACGAGGATGATTGACGTGTTCGGAGAGGACCGAGGTGGGACTTGCGCGCTCCTTCTTCTCCAATCGTGGCTCGGGGGGCGGAGGCTTTCCATCCATACTCTGATTATGAGTCAGTTACCAGACATAAGCGAAACAATAACAGTTGGTGGTGACTTTGTATCCAAAAACCCTTCACAGGCAAGTCTTAGGAGTCTTTGGCGCGTCAAGCTCTCGAGTAGATCGGAGGTTTCGTAAGAGGAGCTGAACGCGCTCCACTTTTAATCAGATTAGGAGCCTTTAATGTTCAATCCTGCGCTTTTTTTTTCTTCTTCTTCTTCTTCCAGCTACAGTAGCCGTGCAGGAGTGGCCAAAGCCAAAAGCAGCGATTCAGATCAGATTTCACCTAAACCAGCTGGGAGAGACACCGAGAGAGCAGAGAGAGCAGTCAGTCTCCCTCCTCCCAAATCCAGAAAATCTTACCAAGGAAAAAGGAGGAGTGTGCAGGCGCAGAGGAATCCAGAGGAATTTCCGAGGATATTTCCCCCCCTTCTTTATTTTTTTAACCCCTCTCCTCTTGATATTAAAAATTTAAAAGTTGGAGGCGAGGCAGCAGCAGCAGCAGCAGCAGCAGCAGCAGCAGGGACCGTGGTCAAGGATGGACGAGCAGCCGCGGTTGATGCACTCCCACGGGGTAGGCATGGCCGGACACCCCGGCCTGGCGCAGCATATGCAGGATGGCACGGCGGGGACGGACGGAGAGGGAAGAAAGCAGGACATCGGAGACATATTACAGCAAATAATGACCATCACAGACCAAAGCTTGGACGAAGCACAGGCAAGGTGAGGCTATAGAGAGAAAAACACACTTGTATTATTAATCGGAGAGCGGAAATATTAGGCAGTGTTATTGGTGATGGAGAGGGAAGATAATAACACTGAAGACTGCCTCTAAATAAAAGCAATTACGCCCACTGAAGTGCCGTGACTGCGCGAAAGCGACACAAAACCGTGAAAAACTTCATATTTGATTAATTGACACAACTTTAGAGTGAATATTTTGATCAAAACTATTAATTATCGATTGATTATTGATGATTGAGATGATCCGTGGAGCATTGGCACTCCAGTTTCCAGTTTCTCTTCATACCTTGTTACAAAGAAGCTTATATTGTAATCCTGTGCAATTATAACATGTTGCAGATCCTCTCCTATAGTTTTCACTCATGGCACATCAGTTAATAATGAAAAATATCATTTAGAGCTGCAACACTCAATTGATTAATTGATTAGTTGTCAACTATTAAATTAATCATCAACTATTTTGATAACCTATTAATTAGTTTGAGACATTTTTTAAGACAAAAAGGTCAAAATTCTCTGATTCCAGCTTCTTAAATGTGAATATTTTCTGTTTTCTTTACTCCTTTATTACAGTAAATTGAATATGTTTGGGTTGTGGACTAAATATGACATTTAAGGACGTCTTCTTGTGCATTTTTCATCATTTAGTAGACCAAACAATGTCATAATCGATAAATTGAGAAAATAATGGGCAGAATAATTTCCAAGAAAATAGTTGTTAGTTGCAGCCCCAATTCAAAACGCATGTGATTCATGTTACATTCGAAATGTAGCTGACTGGATTTTGATGCACTTTAGAAAAACCTGTGTTTTCCAAAGGGTCTAAGTCTTATTGTGTATTTATGTGACACACACGATTAAATTTAAAAACTATGAATTCAGTGACATATGACTACCATTTTTCTTTGCGTTCGCTCCTGCGTGTTTTATAATTTAGCCTGCTTCTTGCAGGAAAATCAGGGGAAAATCAATGATACTTACTGATTTGAGATTCTTAAGTGGCTTTGTTTCTGTTGCCACTTGTTTGAATACTGATGTGGAAAGTGGTGTCCTCTTCTCTTTTTAGAAAACATGCACTGAACTGCCACAGAATGAAACCTGCTCTCTTCAACGTCTTGTGTGAAATAAAGGAGAAAACAGGTAAGAATTCTGTTTTTTATGGTCATTTGTCTGCTGGGTTTTTGTTTTTTGCTGCTTACTACTGATACTGACGAGAATATTGTCCTTTTTATTGCGTACAAGTGTATTCCTAGTATCTTAGCATCACTTTATTTATTTTTGAAAGCCTTTCTTTTATTGTATAGATTTACTTGTACAAAGACCAGATCATCATGACATCCTTCTCTTAAACCACGCAAATTAATTTGCCACAACATTTTTTTTTTTATGATTTATGACATCTTTTCCCTGACAAACGCACACACCACGCATGTGAACAGCTCTGGCCCCAGATGAGCTGCTGTCACTGGACTGGAGTGTTTTCATGCCGACATTTGGGCCTTTCTGCACGGGGCTGGGCTTTCTCACCCTTCTCTGTCTGTTTTCCTTGGCTGAAGTGGAGCTGTTTTAAATGCAGACGCAGGTCAGAGGGATTTTCTGTTTATGTTTGCGACGACGAGGGGTCAAAGTCTTGAAAAGGAGGAATGTGTGAATTATTACTCACTTAACAGCAGATTAAAAGAAGAAGAGCGGTTCACATGATGAAAGCTTGTGAATATTCTGGGAGGGAGGTGGCAGAGCAGCGCTGTTTAAGAGGCGGGAAATAAAACAAAAATATGCAATATAAGCTTAGCTGGAAACCCAACTTTGAAGCCGTCTGAGATTATGGAGAGAGCCCTGTCACTTTGTTGCATTCACAACCATGACAGGTGAAAATAAACAGAGAGTGCTGGCATGGAGGCAAAACCATTTTCCTTAATTTTACATGAACTGTTATTCACCGACATTTCCTTTGTATGAGTCAGAGTTTGGCACAGGTTTAAAAAAAAAAAAAAAAAAAAGAAAGAGTAGAAGGAAGGAAGCAGGAGACACTTTGGGATTTTACAAAAGGTTAAAGAGTGTGGTCTGTGAGGAGGAAGCTAGAGTAGGTTGAGGCCCTGTTTCTAAATTGCAAGGCTTGGAAAAGTAGAGAGAGAGTAATGCCTGGCTCTTTGTAAACTGTCTGGCGTCTCCCTGGGTTCAACCAGAGTTCGTTTCCAAAAAGAAGAACAAAGTGACTTGGACCTTTTCCTGGCTTTTCCCCCCTGCCTCTCCTCTCTTCCCACCGTTCTTGGCAACCAGGATTTCACAAAGAGGCTCCCCCTCGGCCTGCAAATTCTCTCTCAGGACCAAGTTTGGAAATGAACATAATTCAACATCGTTTATATTCTTTTTTTTTAATGAATTTATTTGGCTATTTTTACTCAAAGTGTAGCTGAAAAACATGCTCCAAACCACAAATCAGCGAGCTCTAAATAACCACATTGTTTTCATGAGGACAGAAAGGCATTTAAAAGTTAAGAATAACCCAAAGAATCAAGACTTAATGGCTGCCTCGCTGTGTCCTCCCTGTCTCCGTTTGAAGAGCTGAGCTGCGGCTCATCTTCACCCATAGGAGGTTTGTGCAGACGAAACTGAAAATCCTTTCACTGCAGTGACAGAGAAAATGACTCAAACCTTCACCATGGCATTTACAGCCAAATGTGCTGAGTGCAGTGTATGCGAGCGGAGTACAGCCTGTAATTTGTCAGGTCTTTTTTTATATTCTTTATAAAGAGTCAGCTTCTCTTCGCTTTTTTACATTGTTGCAGTCAGAGTGTCTTTTAGAAGAAGAAGAAGAAGAAGTGCGAGGGAGCAGGAGGAGACGAGCACGGCGGCTCAGACTTCTCCTCGACCTTTTAGCAGAAGGGAGGAAGCATTTCTTTAGATCGTATATCATGTGTTGCATGTAGTTATTCACATGCGTGTTGCACGGACCTCCTCTTCATGGTGTATCAGTGGGGTGTGAGTGTTGACAGCAGCAATATGGGACATTGCAGCAGCGAGGTGTCCATTGGCAAGCAGCTGACAAACAAGGCGGGAGTGCATGCCAATAGTGGAGCAGAGCAGGCCTTAACTGATGACCCCACCCCACCCCGCCGCCTGTATATTTGTGCCGGGGTCATGGCGGGAGAGTATTTAGCAAGCTTAAACAAGCTCGCTGGGTTATGGAAAAGCAGCAGCGGAGGCTTGTGTTACTTCTTAAAGGAGATGTTCCTTTTGGCTGCTGGGGTCGTGTTTCACGAAAATGTTTGGCCTCACTAGCAGCCCTTTCTTTTTTTTGGTCGCACATTAATTTTACAGTACACTAATAAGACGTAACAAGCTGTAACAAGCTGTACTTTGTGATAAATTGGATTAAAACTAGAGATGATAGGTCCTTTATTAGACAGTTGTTACATTCTAATTAGACACCATACAATGGTACAATACTGAGACGTAACAGGCCGTACTTTCCGTCAAATTAGACAGAAACTAAAAAATATGTTCTTTAGTAGACAGTGTCAGACCCCTTATTAGCTCTATAGTAGACTTTCCTAGAGAATAATTAGAGACACATTACAACAGAACTGAACCGTAAACTAAAATGTCCGTGCAATCGCTCATAGACGAAATTTCCTTTACCTTTCCTTAAATATTTAGGCCTTTACTTGGTAGATCTGGTTCACACACTTGTTTTTAAATGGGGAAGTAGCAAGTGTGTGATTTTACTTTAGTTTACAGTACAGTTTTGTAATAATATGCCTGTAATTACCCCCTAAGAAGGTCTAGTGAGGGCCATATAAAGGGTTTAATAAAGTCTAATCAAGAACATATTATTTCTAGTTTTTGCCTGATTAAATACTCAGTAGAGCGTGTTACGTTTTATTAGTGTGCTCTAAAATAAAGTGCAACATTTTTTCAAACTATCATCATTGTGTCTTCGGTTCCAGAGAGCACTTAGAGTTACTTTTCCTGTGTTTGCTTCACATCCTGTGAAGAGGAGAGTTTGGACAGCGTCTTTGTTTGTGTGGAACCATTACGGCGATGGAAGCTGGCACGTACAGGTTGACGAAGTAAGAGAAGCCAGACACCAAGTCAGTGTTTCTGGGTGTCAGATTTCAGGCCTCCTCTCTCTGCCTCTCTCCTTCTCCCGCTCTGTGTGTCTCTATCTGTGGGCCTGGGACTGTTTGGTCAGGCCACTCTGTGTCAGCAGCCTCACATTACCCCCTCGCAGGCTCGGGTCAGATGGAGAGCTCCTGCATGACTAATGTGATCAGACGGATAATGCATTACACCGCTTGAACTTATCAAAGCTGGAGACCTGCTGAATCAGTCGGTCCCGTTAACCGCAGCGACACCCCTCGCTGCTAATTAGACACGTATAAACATTAGATATTCACAGTGGTGTTGATCCGGTCACTTTCAAGTAGTTTTCATCATTTGCACAAAGATATTTCTCTGATCACTAGCTAGGGTGTGCCATATCACATCATTCATGATAATATTGTCATAATGTTTAACATGATTTAAAAAAAAATCATATTGTGATAATGCTAATATTTCAACTCGTTGATGTAATGACATCATGCAGTTGTGCACAGCAAAAACAAGCCTGGCTAAAAGTGAAAGCAACATTACTACCTGCTCTATGGTGGAGAACCTAGTTCCAAAAAGTAGAGCGACTTTACCCTCAAGTGTGTATAAACTGCAGGTTATATGAACTTCTTTTTAAAATACAAGAATGTGAAATTAGTGGTTATCTTATTGGTAATGGCCATGAGAAGCAGGTCATCATCGGTTATCAGTATCGGCTGAAAAACCATCCATATTGTGCATCCCTATTTTGGGACCGTATCGCCCACTCCTACCTGCAACTTACAACTATTGTCATTATCAATTAATCTTGTGATCATTCTCTCAATTAGGTGTGTGCTCCATAAAATGTCAGTCACTATTTCCCAAATCCCAAAGTGATGTCTTCTTTTGTCCACAATCCAAAGTTAAATCATTTTACTGTCATAATGGACTTAACGCCAGAAAACTAATCAATTAATTGCAGCAGCTCCGTATCTGATTCCCTTCTTGTATAACAGAGTAAACTTTCAGTCTGCAATCTTGGGGGAAAAAAATGAAAAAAGGCCGAAAGTGACGTCTTCAGTTTTTTTTTTTTATCTGATCAGGAGCCCAAAATACAACAATATTGAATTTGCAGTGATATAAACCAGAGAAAAGCAGTAAATCCTCACGCTGGAGAGGCTGGAAACCACAAACAATTGGCCTTTTGCTTTTAAAATCGATTACCAAAGTAGTTGCAGATTAATTTTCTGACAGTTAACTAAACTAATCATTTCATCTCTAGTTGGTGGTCTTGAAAGAAAAAGCAAAGGTGCATGGTAATGAAATGTCAAATTACAATTTATATGAAGCGTTGACGGAAGTACTAGTTGAGCTCCCATGAAGCAGCGGATAGACTGGTCAGTATGGCTCCCAGTGCTGCTGTTTTTCAGTATTTAATTGACATGGCTGTCCATGATGAGTTCAGGGGTTAGTGTTGCCTCTCTTTGTTACTCTCCTCTCATCTCCAGTGACAGATGGAGGCATTAGTCTCCAATGTGGCGCTGTCCTGAAACTAATGGCTATGTCCTTGGTTTCCCCGCGCTAGCTGGGAGACTGTATATCTGTCCCCGGCTTGGAAGTGCCGAAGCAGCAGTTTATCCCCCCATGTTTTAGTTTCCACGGAAATAAGGCCGAACAGGACTCTGTCTGTTCTCCCATAAATGACTTCAAATAAATAACTTCAAAACGAGGGTGAAGTTTTCCTAAGAAAACGTTCCTGGGCTTTGATTTGCGAGTTTATAGGAAAACTCTTCCTCCACTTACCAGAAACGTTCCTCTAAGTGAATAATAACAAACATGCAATATATTTTTATAAGGGGCCTGAGAGGAGATGTGGTGATTGTAAGTTTATCTTTTCTGCTTTTTAAAGTGACTTATATCAAACATAAATAGACTGGATTCCACTTTACCCACTGACATTTCCTCTATATTCATATTTATATTCACTGCCCTGTCAGTGCACTTCAGAAGCAACAGCGTGTATTTTTGCTGTTCCCTGTCCTCTGATATAAACTCACTCGCAATTAGGACAGCTAATATATTATGCAAATGTTGACTGGCTTAATTGAGACATGTTAATCATGTTTTAAGAGGCTAATTACAGCCCTGTATATCTGAGGTGGGAGTAGTAATTAGCCGTGATAACAGATCTGGCTGTAGAATGGTCATATTCTGTGTGTCGACGTATGGCGAGGGCATGTGAGCGCGTGTGTTGCTGTGTGTCGTGTGTGTGAGGGCACACATAGGTCACTAGGTGTACCTTGTGTTTGTTTTTGCTTGTGTTGTTGGCTGTTGTAGCAAATATTTTCTGTCTCTCACAGTCTGTAAACAAGTTTACTTTTCTTGTTAAGTTTGGTGTTTTTACATGCATGTGAGTGACACGTGTGTTTGCGTCTGTTTAATGGTTCAGATTAGTGATAGATCAAGCCTGGGCAATAAAACAATCGTGATATGTATCGGCAATAGACACTGCATCAATAGCTATAAGAAAACTCTTCAATAAAACTTTTCACTCAAATGCATTAAATGTAAAATGCTACAATAAACATGCCCTGGCTCGTAAATGGCTCATGCAGACACCTCTGCAGGCTGTCTTATCAATGTGGCTGCTGTGGATCGATGTTAGCATTCCTCCTTGAGATGCCTGAGAAGGTGGTGAAAGAGTTGGTCTTGAGCCCTGCAGCTTTCATGTACCCTTCTGTAAACGTAAGCCTGAATTTCCTCAGTCACTTCATCTAAAACGGTTACTGACTAGTGTTAAATATATATTATGTCATAATGTATAGAATAATGCAGTCTCCACTCTATGTTAAATACCAGAGTCACCTCCTATAATCTGCAGCATTAAACAAAACATTTTTCTATTTCATTAATTAAATTAAATTTTAAATTTAAATTAATTAAAAAAACAATCTAAAACAACATTTTACTGTTTTCGTGTTTGCTTTCAGCTGTATAGGAGTCATATTAAGTCACTGCTGATGAAAATCAAACATTTCCTGATTTTGCCGCTTCATAATAAAAGCTTTTAAATACATAATGAGAGAAATATCAGGGGACATTTATTGCAAAAAATATATAGGAAATGAAACGTGGTTGACCAGTGTTTTACATCCGGGCGATTCTAGACTGTGCAACAACGGCAGTCATAGGAATTTTCAGGAATTTGTCATCATAGAAACAAAACCCACATGCAGCATGTGGACACACAGCCTAAGATAAACTTATATTAGGTTGTAATGCGCATGAAATTATATTTATCTTTTCTTTGTTTTGATATCAGCATTATACAGTATATCAGCAACAAGCTGCCCTGCTCAATAAATATTGTCATTGTCCGCTGGAAAAAACAAACAAAAACATATTGGTCACTACTAATACAGAGAATGATTTTCCCTCCACATACATTTCTTCACATTTCACCTTCATGGAAACAGTATAAAGGACAGAGGAGCAGAAATCAGCTCACCTATTTCCGAGAAATATGAATGCATTGCATCTCTATCTATAGTTTGTTTCCTGCACTCCTCAATCTGGTTATCTGATGCAGCAGTTACTGGCCATTCTGCAAACCGGGCTTTTATACACGGCTGTGTTCTTAGTTTTCTGACAGAGATCATATTCAGATCCATTACGCTAAGAATGCCTTCCCACTTATCGAATATAAAATTGCTTTAGAGAGGAAATTTGCTCTATGGCGGAGTGGAGTTTCTTTTTTATCAGATGTTTGTCTCTGGAGCAGCTTTTAGTGTCTACAAAACAGCTCTGGTGACATTATTGCAGTTGCAATTGCCTCAGCCATTGTTTTTCTTATTGGTGCTGTTTGGATTTGATTGGATTTTGCACACTCTCATGGAATTGCCTCACGCAGTAGGACCGCCGGACGCGTATATCCTCATATCGTTGGAGTTGAAACACCTGCAGATCGTATTACTGATATGTTCATGGGGCTCCAACTGTGTACAGCAACTACATCTGAATTACTCTGCTTAGTTTTTCATTTTTCATCTCTTTAAATCTGTTCGGTTACAGTTTTCCTTCCTCCGTTTGACTGGGGAACATATCTTTTCTTATATCAAAAAATGTCACCTACACATTCAGATTTTCTTGGACACTTTGATGGAGGTGGTTGCCCTGGCAGTTGATAACCTTTAATTCGAGGTGTGGGATCTCATTTCTCTGGCACCCTGCCACTACGATGTAAGTGGCGTGTTGGCAGCATGCTGGGGCTGTACAAAGGAACCCCCCTGACTTCGATGAACAGTCAAACATAAAATGGCAAGCGCTCTTCCCTGGCTGACTTAGTAAAAATGACATAAATTAATACATGCTGCTTAAACAGGACCAAGATTAATGGTTGCCTTTCGCAGCGGCTTAGATCCACTGTCAGTCGCTGCTCGCTGCCCAGATGGAATCAACACCAATCAATGAGGCTACCCGACTCTCCCTGGATATCTGCTTAGGATGCTGACACACACGCAGACACACACTTAAGTATATCCTGTACACACAGACAGGGCTGGGAGGATTTCTATAAAAATGTATTCCAATACAACTACTAATTACCAGTTAAAAAATGTAGTCAGTAAACCCAGTGAGCATCAACCAGGAGTTCAGTGTTGATTTCTAGTTGAAAACTGGTGACATTCAGTCAGATTGTTCAACATCAGCGCTTCACAAAACACAAATTTCTTTAATTATTTAATCATTTGTTCAGTTGTAGATATTGATTAGTGCGAAGGCGTTTCTCCAAAGTCACTGGTTCACTGGTAGTCCGGAAATCTGGTCTACAGCTTTCATATTAAATGTCATAAAAACAAACTGTATGGGCTGCAGGTGTGCTGCCAACAAGAAGCTTTCAGGACATCGTAATGAGAGAGGTTCTTCATGTAAAATAAAAAAAATTGTGCGTCTTGCTATAGCTCAATGTGCATTTGAAAATACTTACGTAGGGACGTAGTGTAAAGCGCGACAAAGACGCTGTATTGAGGAGAAATTTATGGTAGTTGAGTGAGTTTATCACTTTCCCCCGGCAAATTGGCTTCAAGGTTAGCCTGTCAGAACATTTTTTTTGTCTTTCAACTGAAATTTGGATGTAGTTTCTCAATTAGGCCCCAAAGTGACAATAGTGTTTTATTTGCACATTGTAACGGATGAAAAATGTCATTATTGCCAGTGATCTAAATGTCTAAACGTTCAGGCAACGTCTTCAAATAATTGATGAAAAAAACATTCACTTTTGAACCAGTTCTGGCAATCTTTTCACCGGTGACCACCAGTGTCATTTTTTAAATATGTTTTCAATGGAAAAATACTCACCGGGACCTAACCCAAATATCACAACAAAATAATGTAACTTGATCACTTTTGGATTACCTCTGTACCAAATATAGTAGAATTGTTTAATGTTTTATGTTTGTTAGTAGGTTTATGGTTTGTCCACTTATTGCTTCCTTTGTTAAGTGTGAATGCACATTTAGGTTAATATCGGTAATTATGCACATTTAAATGTACTTTGTTAAAGCTACAACAAGGAATTTTTAATTGGTTATGAGACAGTAAACAAGACCATCAGCAAGAAAATCGCTCTTTCTATGTAGTTATTCTTAACGGCTGCCACTGGATTGGATTCCTCATGAAATCAGATGAAACAAGTCTGTGTTTACATTTTGCCGGGCAATGCTCCAGTGAGTAGTACGTCAGCCAGTGAAAATGAAGCAGCAGGAGATTTTTATTTAGATAATTTATTATATTTTTGATGTTATATTTTGTGGTTATTATGGTGGAAATGTTTCAAGTTTTATCCAAAATGGGCCTCCAGAATCAGAGGCTCCTTGTAGTAACTTTAAGGGTGTTATTCACATTCAAATTTCAAGTAAATTTTATGTGTTTACCCACACACCTTTCCCATCACCAGCATCATCATCCTACAGTCCCAGAGCCCTTGGATGATGGCAGCATTTCCTAGTTAGATGGCAGAACTTGCACTCAACTGTGATGTTGTTCCCCTGTTTTCTGATTTAAAGACAGAATAAAGGCAAACGTCTCATCATTTTTTCACTAGAAAACGTGATAGTAATAATAATACTACTAATAATGGCATCGTTCTTTACTTTAAAATGTATTTTAAAAGTGTAATCCTGCTGATTCCATTTTTACTGAATGTATCTGTAATCTGATTATGTTTTTTTTGTCTGTAACTGTAATGAATGCAGTCACCTTCTTTGGTGTCCTAGTTACATTACGTGTAATCTGTTACTTCCCTAGCCTGCACACAGACACTTCAGACACATGTATCATACAAAAAAAACATGAATTGCACCGTCGTTGGTGCAGTACTTTCACTCCTCTCCTCTGCATTTCTCCATATAAACTCGTAGGCATATCCTGTATTACTTCCCATACAGTGGGGTGTTCAATCAGGTGCCACAAAGTCAGATGGGGAAGAGCAGTGAGGCTGATGGCTCAGTAGTGATTGGATGTTTCAATTACTGATAGTAATGCCATGGTGTAGTGAGTCATGCAGTGCAGATAGCACCATTTATTTTAATCAGGACGGGGGAGAGATGGGTGTGGATGTGTCTCCCTCGTTTCAGAGTAGTTTCACATTTAGATGCAGGGGAGTGTGCTCTCTCTTTCTTTATTTCACACACATGCAGACACACACACACACGCACACACACGTTCAGGTGGAGTGAGAGTGGAGGAGAGGTTGCCGTGGGTAACGCATAGCGACAAGGTACTCTCTCGGTGAGCTATTCTAATTTATGTTAATAAACCTTGCTGTTGCTGTGAGAGACAAAGGGGCCACAGATGAGCCTTGGTAACCTCGGCACCTTCACTGGAAGGAAAAGGCGCAGACAAAGAACAATGCAGACACACACACACACTCGGAGAGAAAAAGAGAGAGAAGAGATATTGAACTGTAGAGAAAGACACAAATACTGTGGCGGCGGAGAGCGATGATAAATTTAGCCACACAAAGAGTTGTTTTTGTGGCTGCAAAATCAAACAGCCTCATGCTGGCAATCTTCAGTGTGGTGTGTGGTATCTACTGTTTCTGATGTGTGTGTTTGTGTGTGTGTGTGTGTGGGTGTGTGTGTGTGTCAGAGTGTGTGTTGGAGGGGGGCAGGAATAGGCAGGCTGAGGCAGTCTCTCGGGATTGTTGCTGCTAATTCCGTGGGGAATCTCTGTAGAGTCACAGGGTGCTGCAGTTTTGGATCACTTCCCGGGGCAGATGTGACACCACAGGTAGCATTTAGCACAGTGGGGCGAGAGCATGAGCGTTAGCAGAGGTCAGCACTTGGCCTGGCTGCCTGGCAGTGAAGAGACCATCTCAGAGAGGCAGATAAGGGCTCTTAAATGTGCTTTGGAAGTAGTGTTGGCTTTTTTTCAGACAAAAAGGAAACCCTCAGCATGCGATGAATCGAGAAAAAATATCAAATTACTATTAATGTGGATTTAAACACTTCTTGTTTGCTTTTCCTGCAGTGATGCACTGTAAAACGCGAACAATTAGCAAGTTAAGACTGCTGTTAGGGCAAAATAATATCACTTGTTTCCAATTAGGGCTGCACAATTAATCAAAATATTATTGCAATATAGCCAAGTGCAATATCCAAGTTGTAGAAACTGCATTTTTTAAGAAGGAAAATGAGTGACAAAACAGCCTTTTAATGAAATAATATAGTGTTGCAGAGGTGCCCTGGCCCAAAAACCTTGTTCACCAGATTTACAGTTACAACAATTAATCGATTATTAAATAAATCAGCAAGTATTTTAATTGTTGATTAATTGGTGTAAGTAATGTTTTTAAAAAAAGTAAACATGTTTTGATTTCAGCTTCGTAAATGTGAATATTTTCCTGTTAAAATAATCAACAGATTAATCGACAAAGAAAAATAATTGTTAGTTGCAGCCATAGTTGGTTTGGTGCAGACCCCAACAAATGTCACATCATCATAGGTTTTTTCAGTGAAAAAGAAAATTGTGATTCAGAAATAATCATTGCCACAATCATGAACTATATTGCAATCCAAATATCTGTCAAAACAATGGTAATATGATTTTATGATTTTTTTCTACCATATCATATCACCATATCAATAAGTTTTCAAAGAATCCTTGAATCAATTTACATTATTGCAACTTGCACCATGAAATTCACATTAAACTGAAATTGCCTCAGAAACTAGATTTTTTCAAACACCAGTTGTTATTGGATGACATGTTATTATGGAAAATCTACTTCATGTTTATATTAAATGCCTCATTACTACACACTATGTTTTTCAGTGTGAAAACTAACCAAAACATTAATTTATAATCTCAATTCTGGCATCTAACAAGGTAAGTATGTCAGCTATTTCTCACACTAACAGCGATGAGGATTGATAATGCAGCGATGCCTCCTTGCTGGTTCCCTGTATACTGTATCTATCTGTATCCTCAGCCCAAAGAGTGAAAGCTGTGGGTTTCCTCTCTGCCGTCTGTCTGCCAGCTTGCCTTTGGCGGTGTTAGTTCTGGACAGTTAACTCCAACTGAAATTATGTTAATTGCTGTCATTTTCTTTTTTCTACTTGAGCATAATCAGCAAATTATATACTTCTGTTCATTTATTACCAAGCCACTTTCTAACAGAGTTTTTACCCTTCAAAGATCAAAAGTTAGGAGGTAGTTTGCTCTCATGATTTGTGTATGCACAAGGGTTTATGTGCACAGATGTGTTTGTCGTTTTCATGGAATAATTTATTGTTATATTAGTAGTATTGTGCCTTGAAAAGTCTGAAATGTTGGGTTGATGCATGTTTAATGTCAGTTTGAGTGTTGCTGAGCATTGTGATATGCTGCACTAGTGCTGCAACAGTACTTTTTTTCACGGATTTTCATGGTACGATAACCGTCTTATAATTTCACAGTTTCACTATCACGGTATTACAGAACTGTTATCATTACATGTTACAATGACCCTTAAAGGAATGAAATCAAAGGGGTTTTGGGGGCTGAACAAATGCTTTATTATAATTTCACAAAATATTCTGTCCGACAGACATGAAACCTGATATAAACTTGATGTATTTTAAGTACACCAATATGGCCAATAATGTAGATAAGCAAATGCACACAATATGATAGCTATCTATTTTCATACCACCAACCCGCCACCTGAAACCATTCGTACTAAAGCCGTGCAAAAAGGCTGAAAGTTTTAGTTGCCGTTGTGTCAAAGAGGTCTCTTGGGGCCATTATTGTGGCTGAGGTTTTATTTATTCGCAAAATTAATACGGACAAATAAACAAGAACAGAGATTAAAGGAAATGCAGGAATCCTCCCCAGAACGTGGTCCAATTTTTCACGTTGTCATTTTCATCTCTGATTTTCTGCGGTTTTGTGAATGCACTGTTGTTTATGGAAATCCCCTCTAATCACCGAGTGTGTGTGTATTTGTGTTAATAGGCAGTAAGTCACTGACAAAGAACAAGTCAGAGGTGTGACATGGAAATAGCACAATTAAATGTTGAAAAATGCACAACACAACACACGCAAGCGCACAAAAGCTTGGACTGTGTGTTCGGCTGCACTCTGAAGTCTGTTGAAGCAGAAATAGATTAACTGCTGCATTTTACTGTCGTCACCACAGCGAGAAAAGTGTTTTAGTTCAGATCAGGGGTGGATAAACTTTTTCCATTGTGGGTCATATACAGAAAAATTTAAGCCAAAGAATAGTAAATGAGCAGTTTCCAATCACAGCATGAAATTCAGTGTTTCTGGACCAGAGAACTCTGTTTGTCAAAATAACTGCGCTACACTACAATGTGTGACCTAAGTGCCCCTTTATTTTGATGTTATGTGTAAATATGTAAACAGGATAAGTTAAAACAGACAGAACAGGCAGAAATAGTGTCCTCTTACATAATATTCTTTCATCATCTGATATTTTTTAAACACTTGCTATCTTCCATCTTTTCGGTTCTGCCATGTTTCATCAACTGATTGTCATTATGGTTCAAATAAGACATGCAATGTTCAGACAGTGCAATTCATTTGAAATATACTCTAGTCATATTCTAGTTAATTTTTAAAAAAATACTGTGGACCATTTAAAAACAGGCAGCGGGCCATAGTTGGCCCGTGGACCATAGTTTGGCCAACACAGGTTTAGACAAGAAGTCTCATTTTACATTAAGTGACAGCACATGACATGAGGATGAATAATTAAACACATGTTACATTTATCTATTTCTCCCAGAAAATGGAGAGGACGTTCAATTTAAATGTGTAGCAATAATTGAACATACTTGGATTATTTGAGACTTATGTTATAATGATAAAAACTTTATTTTGAAAAATATATGTTCTTTTTGTTTACATCTTGTGATATCCTCTTACAGTTTTGCAGAGGAATCTTTGTTTGTCTTTTATTTATTAGGACTGACTGAGCAGACGTGCAGCACCCTGCTACAGACACTTTTTTAGAAAAAATGGCAGATTTCCAGTATAGTTTTTTAGCTTTTAGATAAAAGGCACCTTCAGTGGAGCAGCAGTGTGTGTGTGTGTATGTGTGTGTTGGCATCTTGTTCAAGTTCACTTTGAGCCTTTAAAATTCGTCTTTCTTATTCATGCTCTCACCAGTCGTTCATGAGATTTGAAGCGACGACCCCGTGACTCCACACATGCCTCCTCTGGTGCCTCCGGGCGAGCTTCTTCTTCTTCTTCTATTATATTTTATTTGGCTTGCTGGCACCACCTTGTAGCCTGTTTTATTGGACATGTCCTTCAGCACCATGTTTAGCAGTCTCCTCCCCTAAACACATAAAATTCCTTTATGTTCCTATTACTTGAGTTTATGAAGAGCGTCTTCGGCCCCCCTCCCTGCTGATAAGATCATATTGATAGATTGATATTGGGAGAGCTGTAGTGTGATAAAGGCGCGGGGGTTAAGAGCTTCTTGGATAGTTTAACCTTGATAAAACAGTTGTTTCAGTGAGGCTGATTTCGCCCCATCCGTCTTCATCCGTCAGGGCCCCGCTGAAGTATGCAAATGAAGGCAGTAGAGGGAAGCGCCGTGTGCGGTTAAATGGGGCGTTGCGAATGTGCGGTGTACCGCGCCGACGGGGTGATACTACTTACTGTCCAAATTTAGTGTGTCTCTTCTGAAACATCCTTCCCCCCTGCTCTTCCTTTTTGTCTGCGTTTCAAGAATATATACAGCCCTGAGAGGAGCTGTGGCCTCTCGTAAAATGATTACAGCTGTGGCACTTTATGCTCCTACATGTGTTGCTACAGATTTTAATGTTTTGGAGCTGGAATTTAGAGACTGCAGAACAGTGTGTTATCCCTTTTATTTGTGTCTTTGTGTGTGCAGTATCTGTATTTACATGTTGCAGCCGGTTTTATTGCGCGCTCCAGCCATACATTTTGGAATATGGCTGTTTATTGCACTAATTAGCGAGTCTGGAGGTGTGGGGGTAATAATCTTTATGATAATAACTGTTTATGCCTTAACACCGCTCTCCATTCACAGTTTACGTTGCTCGGGCAGCTTCATTTGCCTGATTAGTTTTGTACCTACTCAGCAGCATTAGGGATGTTTTTTGTGTGTGTGTTTGATTCTCTCATTTATCTCATGTGTCGGCATATTGATTGATTCCCCCGCTCACTCATTATTTTGTTCTATTCTTCACAACTCATTTTCAGAGAGGGGGCCAGCACAGAGGCCAGAAACAGATACCGTGTCTCTTCTCTGCTGTCTGACTCGCCACCACACACATAAAGCTGTCAATCAGGAGCTTTCCTGGCTGCCCTTTGTTATGGAACGCCAGCTCTGTGGGTGGGTCCTCTGGGTGATAGATGGCTCAGAGAGCCTATCGGACTGCAAGGAGCATCCATCTCTGTCTGGAGCCTGTTAAACAAGCTTGGGAAAGCAGCCATGTAGTCCTAACCACCACTGGCCTCCACTAAAAAACCCCATTAACATTAATGAAGGATAGCTTTAAAAGTTCTTCAGTAATAGGCTTGAATTGGATTTATGAGTCAGATAGTTTGCCAGAGAGTACGTCATGAAAAATGTCACTGGCAGATAAATGGAAATGAGCATTTGAAAGGTCTCGGGACACAGTTTCAACAAGGATTTCAGCTCAGCTTAGAAGCATTTTTTTTATATTTTTATCATGCCCCTCAATCATTTTCCCTCCAGGTTTAAAATCAAGCAGCAGCAGCAGCTTCAGAGTGGCTGTGAGGGGGAAAGCAAGGTGTTTGATGTTTTAAGTGACTGCAAAGATAAAGCTGCTCATCTTACACACAGTGCTGCTGCTTCTTGAGAAAAAAAAGGAAAACAAGTTCTTAATACTTTTTTTAAAGGCCTTTCATCCCAGGTGGCACTGGCCATTTCAATATCTTGGAACTACCACTTTACCTGTCTGCAAGGTCCCTATAGATGGCTGATGTGAAACTGCCATTAGCCAGCCAATTCCTCAGCCACAGATTACTGTGCCAGTACGTGGTAATCACAATGTTGAAAAAGGTCTGATTGCACTCCATCCAACCTACAAAGTGTGGCTTAAATGGGTTTTTCGAAGGTCTGCAGTCGGTTGTTGGTATGTCATCATAGTGCATTAGGACTGTCAGTGGCAAAATGGCAGTTTTTGAAACCTCTTTCATTTCATGTGAATGTTAAAAGGATGCAGAAATACACTCGGATCAAACCAGGCAAACAAGGCCGCGGTGAGATTGTTCATTCACAGCAGCGATGAGCTGCAGCACGTTACACCATTCACTTGTTTCCATTGAAAATATACTTTATGATTATTGTTTTAAAGGTGTAGAGTGTAGGATTTAATGGCATCTAGGGGTGAGTTTGCAGATTACAAAAAACCTTGTCTCGCTCTGCAACTTCCAAGCATGTAGGAGACCTAAAGTGGCTGTGAAACTTTGCGCAACTGACCAGTGGCCTGATCCAGTGTCCACCCTCAGGGACTCATAGAGTTTGTGGTGCCTTCGCAGTAAATCCATGAGGGCTTCGAGGTGTCCCACTGTCCATGAGGGCACTCTCGCAGACTTTTTGAGCCCCTTTATGGACACTTTCTCTGCATTTCTGCAGACTTTGCCTGGGGAATGATGATATAGATTCACTTGGCAGTGATCATAACGGATCGTTGAACAATGAATCGATATATCGACACAGATCAATGTAGCGTTACACCCCAAGTAAATACTACTAAACAGACAGATAAGACGTGTGTACTAGAATTAATAAGACTTTTCTGAGGTACGTTTTGAGAAGTGTTTTAAGAGACGTCACTGATAAGTGCTTTTCCATTCCTGTTCACATGAGTTCGAGCCCTTGCAGCCTCTCGCACTCACATCCCACCAAGTGATATCAGCTAAAATCTGCAGGGGTTCAGGGCTTAAGGCTTTAGACGGGGGGACATTGGGATTGGGTCAGTTACTACTGTAGGAACATAAATATAAACGGCTCATTCTAAGGTCACGAAAACACAACAGTTCTTATTTCCAGGTGATTATACACCAGTGAAAACATACTTATGCATGTTATATTCCATTTCTGCCTTACTGTGCTGATGAATCCCTGTAAATCTTACGCACTGGACTCTTAAATATCACAAATTTCATGCACCCCCTTCTCTCCCTCTCTCTTGGTTCCTTCCTCTGTCTTTCTTCTCTCTCCTCTCTTCCTCCTCCTCCTCCTCCCATCTCCTCGGCTAGTCTGCTCTCTGCTAACCTCTGATGTCATTAGCGTTGGAGGGAGGTTGAAGGGAGAGAGGGGTTGCTATTCTTAATGAATTCCACTGTGTCTTTGCACTCCCCCACCTAGTTAACCCTACCCCCCCCCCTCCCGTGCTCAAGGTGTCAAATTAGAGCAGCTGGAAAAGGGGAGAACAAGGAGATGGACAAGGTACATCTCACCCCACCTCATTTCCTCACTCTCCTTCAAAGCACCTAATTTAACATGATATTCATGGATGGTATCCATGTAGCAACTATGCAAAGATGGTTGGATGCACTCCACGTACTCACTTTAATGATTAAGAAGCTGCAGATAATAAATTGTTATTCGTACAGTGGTGTGTGCAGGAAATACAGGTAAAGGAAAGGTTCACTCTGTTACATAGAGTACAGTACAGCATACTTGACTTAAAGGTCCTCTCAACTCCAAAATCATTTTTCTTTCTTTTTGAAGAAGATGAACTTTATAGGATGATAAAAAAAAGTTTGACACTAGAAAGATATTTTTACATTCATCTGCTGACAGTGGAAAGTCTCTCTGGGCTCATTGAAAATCCCATTTTCAGGGCCGGGGCCTACAGCTGTGATCTGTGACATCACAATAGTGTGGAAGCCAACCGAATATTCAACTTGCAAAAGTGTGATGTGGAAACTTGAAGCCTTGTGAAACATCTGTTGTCCAGTAGTTCAACTAATATTTATAAATTCTGGATTTTTAAAGAAGGAGTAGAGGTCATTTCACGGATTTTAATAATATAATTGAAGTTGTTTTATGATAAGATCAAATCAGATACAAATTATTATTCAAAGCCGAACAATTAACATGTCTGGAGGAGATCTTTAACCAAAAGTACCAGTACTACAAAGTCTTCATTTTTCATTCAAAATTCAAACTCTTAAATAAAACTGCAAACATATTATCATAAACTCATTATGCAGAATGGCCCCTGTTAGTGTTATAATAGCTTATTATTTCTGGTGGATTAATATGTAAGCAGCTTTTTAGAGTTGCAGCTAACTTTATATATTTTACAGACAATTTTTACTGCATTTCTAGAGGCACATACAGGTGCTTCTAATGGGGAACCTTGATTAAACATAAACATTTCTTCCCAGCCTTTCTTGGCTCGTAACCTTTAAGCCCAAATCTGAATCACCTTATTCACCAAGTGTATAACATACATATGAATTTGACTTGGTGATACAGTGCAATGGAACAAGAAAAGTTAAAAAGCACAAGTTAAAAAGTTCAAAAAGTTAAACACAAGACTACAAACAAAGAATACTACATAAATTAAGAATATTAGTAGGAATAGTAAAGTACAGTAACAGTTAAAAATAATAAGTACTGTACAAGTTAAAAGTAATTTGTGTGCTGTGCTATGCTACACGTTATGTTTGGCCTTGTAGAATGCTTTATATGCACATAAGAAATTGTTCTTATGTGCATATAAAGCATTCATGTGACAACAAATACACTGCAATATGCAACAGCTCCACAAATATTACACCTGACCAGCATCTTGCAACCCACTGGCATGTGTTGTGTATGCAATTCCACTAAAGAGTGATATTTCCCTCTACACATCTCACTTTGTTTAATTTAAATAAGTGTTTCCCTAGCTAGTAAATGTAAAAGTGTCCAGAAAAAGCAAAGCTTAGAGAAGTATTTTTTAAAAAAAAATCTAAATTGATGTAGTTTTTCTTTCCAGTTTCCTCGTCTCAAGACCCTGTGACCCACTGTGGAGGACCAGCCTCCTTGTTTAGAATCACTGATCTATTGTACAGCAGTGCATTATATTTTATATATATCAGGTTACAGGGTTTTAAAATCTTAATCTGCAAAGTAACTAGATTCAAGATTCAGTACTATATTGCCATATTAGTTGATTGACCGTTGTCGTGGTGGCTCACTTAAACAAAGACAGAAAAAACAAAAAAACAAAAATAGTAAAACCGCTCACTCACAAAGCACACATATATTAAGCAAAGTATATATATATAAAAAAACAGGTAATATCAAACCCATACAATAAAAATGAAAACAGAAAACTGGGTAAAATGAAATCCAACACATAGGAACGCCATGAATAAAACACTACCACCTGTAGGGAACTTTAAATATAGCTGTCAAATTCATGTAGTGGACTGAACACACAAACTGTTAAGGACTAAAGATATGATTGTATATTGCAATAATCAAGCGCTGCAGAAGTGGCTCACAACAGTTCTTCAGTAGTGATTTTATGTGATTTTCAGTGCGTTTTGTGATACTCTTTTATAAATTCTCAACAAGCCGGTACCCCAGTCTCACTTCAAGCTCACAAAACTTCATTTTCAATTCTAGTTGAGAACCCAAAGTTCCAAATATGTTAGGCTGGATTTGTGTCAAAAATGGTGCACAAGACATCAGTTCGATACAATGCGTTGTAAAAAATATAGGTTCATTATCTTGTGTTGTAACAAACTGACAGAGAATATACAGTCTGTGATGCTGTCGGTATCAGGTTGATTTTTACAGAAAAGGAGAAAAAAAGGGTAAAAAGTGGATGTTTAGGTTTTAACCTCAGCTTACCTTGTCGACTCTTGTCTCCGCTCGTGACTCCCTTCTGTCCACAGAAGTCGTTTCGACAGTCTCCAGAGACGAGGGCATGAACTTGTTGCCTTCACCGCAGAGCAATAGTGGTAGTGACAGTGATAACATATCAGACTCCATTGTAGCTCATGCAGGAAACACCACGGCGTGATGTCACATCCTCTCCTTTGGCCGCTGATCCTTGGGAACGAGAAAAACACACCGCCCGGCTCAACAGGCGCGAAGATGCGAGCTCCGTCGCCGGTAGCAGTTTTTAACGATGTTAAAGTGTTTGAGGGTGGATTTTTCCTGCGAGCCTAGCAGAGTTGTTGTTGTCTACTTCACCCCGACGTTAACGGTTGATAGTCCTGACTCAACAGAGAGCCGGCATCCCCCCGTGGCTGTGCTTACTCACTCCTGAGCCCGGCGTTTAGTTTTCCTTGGCAGACCCAGGCCACAGCTCATTAGACTAAGAGAATGTGCCTGCCTTAATTAATGATATGTAAATATCCTTGAATTGGCCACATTTGCATATTAAGAGAGATTTGTGGAATCTGTGGAGTAATATATTTTAATTAGGGATTAATTAAAAATAATGGGAATTTCATTTCGCCTGGCAGGTTGTGTTTGGTGTGAAGCGTGCGCCGGGGCCCAATCTTTGAACGCCGCGGCAGCTCCCAACATGTGAAGGAAGCTCTGCTCTTCCACCTGCTATCTGTGCTGCATACAAACATGTGCGCGTGTGCCCTCAAACACACACACGCGCGCTCTGGCATCAAATTCCTTGAGATGCCAGAGCCTTCCCAGGGGGTCTTCACAAAGCGCTGTAGCTTTGAAAAGCGGGTGAGGAGGAGGAGGAGGAGGAAGGGGGAGGAGGAGGAGGGAGATCCAGCCTGAACACCCACAATATGTTTTTTGGGGATGGTCCCAGTTTGGCTCGATTTCATCTTCTCTCATCTTTCTGTTTTTTTTTTCTCCATGTAGTTGGGGAATGGCTCTCAGACACGGAACACTAGTTATGTTGGCAATTATGTTAATGGAATGCCATTAGGCCATGATTGTGTATGAGCGAATGGGGAGAGAGGGCACGTTTTCACAGACCCAAGTCAATGTCTGCTTTGATCCACTTCTCCGAGACTCTTTGCCAAAACATTTTCCAACATATTCTCTCTTTTTCACTCATACATCTTCAGTTTGACCGTCTGTCAGGGGTGGTTTCATCTCAGGCTATTTGTACCGGGTAATGATGTGCTCGGTGTGTTGTTTTTTTTTCTCTCTCTCTCTCTGACGGCTGTGGAAATAAATCTGAATAGAGACAAAGAAACCATCTGTCATCAGCATCACTAATAGCACTGATAGCACGGCCACTATCACGGCATCTCCTAGGTGGAAATCATCCCCATTACCAAGCATCAAGGCTGCTTCCTGCTTCCTGATGCCCTTGCAGCAGCGGCAGCATCACACACACAAACACACAAACCTGTCCCTGTTTTACTCAATCTGCAAAGTAGATATCACAATATTTTTGACCAAATACCTTGATACTGACATCTATCACAATTGCAACAATATTTAAGGGATGACTGTTGGCACCAAAGTTGTCAAAAGTATTGATACATTACTACTTTTTCAACCTTGTGTTTTAAATACAGTATTTGATATTATATAATTATAATATTGAAAGCTATAAACATGATCCAATCGCTCATTGAAGACCTCAGTTCGGTTTTTATTCTTGTACCTGAATTTTGCAGCAAAACCAGACAGTGTTCAGTGACTTTTTATGTACTAACAATGTGTGCAGGTTGTTAATAAAAAGATGAGAATAAAAGTCATGCTGTGGTGGCCTGGTAGATCAGTGTTAAAGCATTCGCCCTATGTACTTAGGCTGTGAGTCCCCTGCAGCGGCCGTGGGTTCGACTCCTGCCTGCAGCCTTTTTCTGCGTGTCGTCCGCGGACTCTGTCTCCCCCTTTCCCATCCTCACTTCAGCTATCCTATAAATTAAAGGTAAAAAGCCTTAAAATATATATATTTTAAAAATTGAGCTATTTTGTGTGATGTGGTATTGAAAGAGGTATCAAGTTTTTTTTATACTAGTCTTGTGGTATTATGACAACTCTAATTGGTGCTTTAACAAAATATTATTATATGGGTTTGCTGAATACTTGATTCTGATTGGTCAGTTACGGCATTCTAAGGTCTGTTATTTCTGAATAGCAGGCCGTTGCTATGTATAACAAATCGTTATGAAGAACAGACCATTGTTATAACAGACTGTTGCTATGAAGAAGAGACTGTTGCTATGAAGAACAGACCGTTGGTATGGACGTAGTTCTGATCATAGACTCTGGAGGAGCAATAAAATCATTTTTAAATTAATAGTTTGTGTCAAATTATCATATTTTTTGTAAGTGATCATGTAATAAGAGGATTATATACACTTTAAAGGCCATTATTGCAAAATAAACCCGTTAAGGATGATTCAAGCAAGGTCCTACATCACCCTGTCAGGCTTTATTTCGCAATAATGACCTCACTGTACATTATTTTTGGTAACTAATCATCAGTACTGTGGATATAATAGCTAAGTGGGCAATGGCAAGTAATAGTAAGTAAGTGAATAGTAAGAAAGGAAAATTACTTGATTTTACTGTAATGCAGCCTTTAAAGCCGGGAAAAGAAAACACCTATGCCACATCACGATATAACGATATCCAACATCTAAGACGATATCTAGGCTCACATTACTATATGGATGTAATGTCGATATGTTGCTCAGCCCTCCTGCAAAGACGATTTTATGATGCGTTTGGTCATTTCTCGTGGAGGATCAGGAGGATGCAGTAAATGTCTGTTTTTCTTCGGGCTGTGCTCAAAGCGGCGAGCTCCTTTGGCATTTGTGATGTGTCGTCAGCGCGCTGATGTTATTGATCCAGGACCTTCCGAATTCATTAGGAGATCCAGCACAACTGTGCTGCATCTTTATTTATGTAGCTGCCCCCTCCCTGGCCTGCCTCTCTCTCTGTCTCTCTCTGCCTCCCTCCCTGTCTGCCTTCCTCTTTCATCCTCCATGCATTATTCTTTTATTATTCTTTTACAGCTGCCTTATCGCCCGCATTTTGGTGAGGATAAGACCTGTCATCTTTGGGTCTTGTCTGGGGAGATGATGGGAGACTTCAAGGGGGAGGAGGAGGTGGATGGGAGGAGGGAGGGTGTAAAGAATGCCTGCTGTCCCCCTTTTTCCCCCCCCCTGTCTGAAATGGACCTCTCTTTCTCTCCGTCTCCTCCACCTTGCTCTCTTTCACTCTGGCTCTCGCTGTCTCTCTTTGTAATGAGAATCTCTCCCTAATTGAGGGAGCTGCAGCGCGCTGGCCGAGGGCGGCAGGGTTAGATTGTGATACTGGCTACGTGACCGTTATGCTGATAGAGGTGGCAGATCAATAATTTAGGCCCTGACCTTAATGGTGGTGTTAAAACGCTCATTCCTCTGGAGTCTGGAGGCCTTAAAGGTGCAGAGTTGGATAAAGCTGGCTCGGGTGTGTGGAGGTGGTGGAAGTGGGGGATGGTGGGAGAAGCAGATAAGAGGAGAGGTGGAGAAAGACGAGGGGAGAGTGTATTTGCAGTCAGCCCCTCGGTGTGTGAAAGGAGGGATCATGAGTGATGTTTTTCCTGCTTCTACATTCAGACACTCACATTGTCACCAACATTCATCCTCTTAGTATCTATATGAATGCCATAAGCTTTTTTTCCCCTGTTTTTGGTATCTGGTTGTAATCCGTTTTCATAAGAAATCCTCCACCCATCCTCACTGATGCACTGAATGCATCACCAGACACCAGAAGTGAACAAAGACGGCGGTAACGAGTGGGTTTAATCTGGTTCTGGGCTTGTCTTGTGCTCCTAGCTTAAGGCCATGCACACTGAGGATTCGGACAGCCATCGATTTGATTCTGAGGGACATTAACGTCACGGCCTCATGCGTCTCTCTGAATCTGTAAGACCCGACTCATTCCCTGCTGGCAGGATGCGACCATCTCAGCTCTCCCCCTGCTCCCTCCCTCCCTCCCCACCCACCCACCCTTAGGGGATGATATATTAGATATAACCAATTCAATTTTATGCAGCCAGGACAGACGCCCTGGGGACATAAACACACACATTTTTAATACACTCCTCACCAGGAAGCCCAATGCGCCAGAGCCTGCGGCTGCCCTGGGTCTCCTCTCACACTCAATTATTAATGTAACGGCCGTAGTGGCTTAATTAAATAATAAAGACAAGCTCACTGCAAAGGAATGGGCCAAGGACGAGTCAGAAAGGAGAAGTGGCGTCTCTAAATGTCTGATTTTGACATATATGAGGATGCAAGGCCGTAAATACAAGATATTGCAGTAACAGTCGGTGGCATAAAATGTGAATAAAAATCACCAAATATACATTAATGGTTAATATATGTATTTATTATGTCACTGTTTTTATTTAGAAATTTTATTGATTTATTTATTTTTCCTTTATTTAACCAGGCAGGTACCATTGAGATACAAGATTTCTTCTGCCAGGGAGTGATGATCAAAATGGGCAGCAAAAAGAAAAAAAAGTTTTATATAGGGCCCAACTGATACTGGATTTTTTGGAGCTGGTGCCAATACCCATATTAGGGAGTAAAAAAACCTCTGATATCGATTTATTGGTCAGTGTTCTTTAGACAGTATATAATATACAGAAACAGAAAATAAATATACCACACATTTTTGCAGTGATCCATCAAACATGGTGATCACTTCTCACAATGATATGTACTGGAGGCAGGATATTTTACTGTTTAACAATAAACTTTACTGCTTTACTGATATCATGGCACTGAAACAGTAAACTTTAACACATATTTTTAATAATTAGAAATAACTATAATTAAAAAACGCAGTAAAATATAAAATATGTGTATATATATTAAATCTGAAATAAGAAGAATGATCAAATATACATAAAATGGTACTTACAAAGCTAAAAACTGAAAATAATGCACATTATATCTGTTTCAGGCAACATATATGCCAATGCCAATATAGAACAGTATGGATGTGAAAGGCCAATATTGGGCTGATAATATTGGTTGGGTTTTAATAAGGAGTCATTTATTTATTTTATTTTGTATTTTATTAATCCTTTATTTAACTGGGATGTTATCATTGAGATACAAAATTTCTTTTGCCAGTGTCCGGGTCAAAATGAGCAATAAATGAGCAAATTTAAGTAAAGCTGTTGGAATAAAAATTAATGTGTTTTTTTTTCCCTTAAACACAATGAAGTCCATTGAACCATTTAATATAAATTACAAAGATTATCAGAAAAGAAGCCTTTTTTCTATATAAAATTGCTTTCTGACAGTCGTTAGTCTTCTATTATTTTTCCAGAAAGCCCCTTTTCTAAGAAAGAGGGAGAGGTGCAGACTTTTGGCTTCAAGTCTGCTCATAAATCAATTGTCTTGAGAGTCGGGTCAAACAGGGGCTTTGTGATACCTCAACTACATAAAAAGAATGATTTCCTCAGATTATGGATTCCTGCCACCTCAAGGGCAAGCCAGAGGAAGCACTCTGTCTGCGATGTGATGAAATGTGGCGTTATCTTTTACTTTGTTTCATTAGATTCACTGGAGATTACACACTCTATCCTCAAAGACTAGATTTTTCCAGCTTTCTAAGATGAGAGATCTTCTGGCCTCGGGGCAAAAAAATATATTTCCCGCTCCCCTCACCCAGCCCGTTTCTTAGGGGTTCATGTCTGTTTTAGCTTGCAATTAATTATTCAAATTCATTTTGAAATGCAGGGTTACATTTTGAGTGGCTTGTTCAAAGAAAAAAGCAGGAGGGTTTTTTTTTCCACTAATGGCAAGTAAGCTCCGCCATTAGATTGAAAAATAGGCCCATTGTGTGTGTTGACTTGGTGGCGTAGTGCGATGAAGGATTGCGACAAACTGGAGTGTTTAAATCGGCGAATTGAAATTAATGCCCTCTCAAAGCCAGGCTTGCTGACGATACATTAAAGCTAATACTCCAGTGAGGTCGAGCAAATGTTTGTTTATATACATGAAATACGCTCGCAGAGAATGAAATGATTGGATTTCGCCCAAGTAAACACTTATATTAAAGAGGGAGACAAAAGAAACAATTGTAATGCAATGAGGTATGGGCGCTTGCTATGTATATTGTTTGTTTTTGAGTAGACTCATATTTCCTGACATGTTTCATTTATTGTTTTTAAAGGCATAATATGCAACAGTTTCCCCAAAAATAATCTATAGACTCATGCATATGCCCTCACTTAAGATCCACTAGAAGCATCTAGTGCTGGCTGTATCTGCAGACACCCTGCCCTCTGCGTGTATTTCCTTATTTTCTCATTATTTTGCTGTACTCTGGACACTCGGGACCAACCCAAAACATGGGTATTTGATGTCCTGGCATCTTCCTGGTGCATTTACACACAGCTTGGACCAATCCCACGATTCTGCCTTTAATTCTCTGTTATTTTTCTATAATTCAACCTCTTTTTTCGTTATTTCCTCTTACTGATGGTACATTAGAGCTTATACTCCAATGAGGTTGAGCAAATGTTTGTTTATATACGAGAAATATGCTTGCAGAGAATGAAAGGATTGGATTTTTGGATTGTGTAAGCACTTGCATTAAAGACAAGACGATGTTCTTTGTATTTAAAAGGCATAATATGCAACATTTTCCTTAAAAATAATCTATAGACTCATGTAAACATAATCCTTTTAATCATCACTTCTGGGCAACTAGAAGTGTTGTTTAGAAGTGCCTGTATTTCCTTATTTTCTCTTTTTTTCTCTGATTATTACACGCAGAATCAACCCAAAATGTGTGTATATGACATCCTGGCATCATTCTGGTGTATTTATGAACAGTGTGGACAAATTCTGTTAATTCTACCTTTAATTCTCTGTCATTTTGCTACAATTCAGACTTTTTTTTTTTGATCATTTCTTTTTTTGCCTCATACTTACTCCCGTTTCGTCCGCTGACACATTGAGACACTTTCAAAGGTCATGCCTCAAGTCTGTCTTGTCACATCACTTATTCAGGGCTGCTTTTATTTATTCATGCCACTTTTTGATTTTAATAATTTAATGCAGTGAAATGTTTCTTTCATACCGCCATAAAGTGCTCGCAAAGGAGTGTTGATGTCCCTGAGAATATGGTTATATGGCTTCTTTATCCAGTGTGGACAATCCTCCATGTAAAGTGTGAGCTGTTGCTGTCAGTCGGAGCTGTTGTAATGTGTATCGATTGAAATTATCCCTCGCTTCCACCGCAGCCGGAGGACCCCTCTCTCAGGTGCCGAGGTGGAGTGTATAAGAGGCTCTTTTTGTACTTTTCTTTTTTCCTTTAGAATTTAATGCCAGCGGCTGAGAGTGGTATTTATTTTCCTCAGACTGTGCTCTGCTATCCCGGAGTTGGCAGAGTGATTTTGTAGAATAGAAACATTATAGACTGTTAGTGTCAAAGTGTTAAATGTGATGTATAGAGCTGGGGGTTTCAGAGGGAGGGAGGGTGGACGGCGGTTTGAGCAGGAGGAGGCGGTAAGGAGGGTGAGCACTGCCAGCCATAACTGGAGCAAGGTGCTCATGGGAGAGAGGAGCCATCCACCATGTGAGGGATGGCAGGGTAATGTGGCGGGAGGTAATGGCTTTTCTCAGTCCGCTGAAACAGAGGGGAGATCATTAGGGGGCTGCCGTTGCCGCACCGCGCCGTCCGTTTACCCCGACTCTGCCAGCGTCTCCTGTCAGAGCAGGGATGTGGAGACACTCATTGTGTTTGTCTGTCTGTTTTCTGTGGCGCTGGCAGCGTTGCTCCAAAGAGGCAGGAGTGTTTGATTATTATTTCGGGCCTTTCTTACCGGGATGGATAGACGCTGACACTTTGGCTTACAGCTGCACTCAGATATTTCCTTACCAAATGCTTCTCCAGCTGTGAAATCAAATCAAAAGAGCGAGGCAGGACCTGATGACAAAAACAAAACTCCTTGACTTCTCCTTTGCTCTGCTGTTTAACACCAAGAAATACATTTGAAAAAAAAAATTTGGGGGTAAAATAATGTGCCTGGCTCCAGTTTTTCATATCAAAACATTACAGACTCAATCCATTTATAGAAAATATTGGTTAATTATAATGCACGTGATAAATGCATAATAAAAAGCGAAATATTCGGTGGGTTTGGGTCATACCTACCAGACATTTCACCAGGGTTTACAGTATAATGACGCCGTTTGTGTAAAGCGGCTCAACTTTACTCTACCTACTTTTGGTAGAATGCGTCTACTTTGTTTACCACTGCAGATTGTACCCCCGCAAAGTAGACAGAGCTGATCGTCATAGCAAAGCTATTCCCGCAGGTAGGAAACACACGCACACGCTCAGCAGCTTTGCGTTGATCTTGAGAAGTTGTAGCCTTTATTCACTGACAAACTCAAACCGACACTGTACATTTACTCCACGACCGACAGCTTCACTGCTCACCTTTTCTTCCACTCAGCTTGCGTTCACCGTCACTCTCTGCCGTTCGCTCAACTAAAGTTACACATTCACTTTCATTCAAGTTTCGCTGCTCTTACCAATCAGTAGTCTGCAGCATTTGCTGGCTCACCTTTATCATTAAGACTAGACCCAAAATACTAATATTTGCATTTTGCATTTTTCAAACTAGTTAGCCCTGTAATTTTATCCCCCAGCGCCATGTTTCTGCCATGCCTTTGCTCGCCAGTAGAGAGACTGACCTCTGATGGCACTACAAGACATCACCTCAATACGGCATCTCCATATCAGTTTAATAAAAGGAGCACTTTTTTTTCCTACTCCAGCTTTAAGTGTCACTTGAAGTCATATCTGAAGAGCAGCCTCCACTTTTTTCTCAGTTTTCAGACAACAGTATCTTTTTACATTTTCACCTAGTGGATATAATCAGCATCAAACAGTCTATTCAGTCAAATAATGATAAACATAACAATGCCTGTTAAATGGTTTAATTCAGTTATTGGGTGTTTAACTGTTTAAAAAATAAAGATGGTTGTGATCTTAAGGTGAAAAGTCTTGACTACTTTGTTTCATCAAGGCTTAGTTTTGACTTTGAATAATTAAAAAGATCACAGCTGCAGTCGTACATTTTATGTTACAAGCAACGTAACACGTATCTTTATAGTTCAAAACTCAAGTCTTAATCAAAAGAGAAATTGACTTCAGACAGAGATAGTTTGAAAAGCATGCAGACAAAAAGCTGTCAGATCTCAAAGCAAATGTCTATGGCAAAATAAAGATACCTCCTTTTATTTTCTGTGAGGTTATCTTCGGCTCCGGCATGTGTTTGTTTGCTTTACAAATCATTACAGTGGCTGACATTTATGTCTCACTACAGTACGTATGATGAAACACATGATAACTGCTGGTTTTTATCAAAAGCTTCAGAATAAACATCTTTTATTTTGAAAAGCTGTGAATCTTTGGGAATCTATATTTGTTTTCCTACATGCAGCATGAAGGTCTAAACTTTAATTGTGGGTAAAAAGACAGGGTCGGCATGGCTTTTTGTGACCCACCTTAGAAATAAAGGTGTGCTTTGTGCATCAGCGAGGAGTCCTCAAAACCGGTTAACAGCACTTTGAGCTGTCGGTCGATTTTTGCCCTGGTGAGCCTCCAGCCCGGCGTGACAGAGAAGATTGGACGTCATTAAGGGCTACACTCTTTCTGCTGTCTGGGGGTGTGTGAAATGGGCTCTGCTGCTGCCAAAAGCACGGACTGTTATTGTGTATCTCCGTCGTGCATGTGAAATCTCCAGACCTGCATATTCATCCTGTGGTGTCCTTTACCTGCACTGCACTGCTTTTCCAGATGTTTTTCAGTTTTTTATGCCCTTCTGTTCTAGCTGAAGGTTGGCGAGGAAGTCACATCTCTAACAAGAAGATTCTCCTTGTGTTGCTGTCAAGGCTCATTCTTAGCGTATGAAAAAAGCCTCTGAGAAATATGATCACTCCTGTAAAATGGACCAATTACTCCCATTGACAACCTTCAAAACCCACTTTTATTGGCCGATTCAGCCAAATAAAACTTTATTGCATGAGCGGAAAGGGACGCCGTCGTTTTTGCATAGCTTTTCCAAGCCCAGCGTTTATATGATCCCCGTTATTACACCTCTGTGACATTTAAACTTTATTGAACAAGACTTTAAAATCTGTAGGCAGTATATAAAAGATGGAGGAATTTATTTCTTTCAGACGGAGGGGAGAGTCCCCCAACAGTTGAGACCTGAGTGGAGCAGACTGACATGGTTTTGTTTGATCAAATAATTTGGTAGAGAAAGTATATATTATTTTTGCACTTATAGTAGGGCTGAAACTAGCTATTATTTTCATTATCGATTAAACTGCCATTCATTTTCTCACTAAAATGTCAAAAAAATGTCAGAAAATAGTGAGAAGTTCACATCACAGTTTTCTGAAAAATATTTTTAAAAAGATCACATACATGCTGCCAGTGTAGAGGGTCTTGCAGAACGTTATACCAGGATTAAAATTAGGGCTGAAACAAATCATTATTGATGAAGCTTGCAACTGTCAATTTGTTGTTTAGTAAAATGCACAGCGCAATTTCCCAGAGCCCAAGGTGACATCTTCAAATCACCTGTTTTGTCTTATACTAACAATCAAAAACCGAAATTTAGGGCTCAGTGATTGACATTATTGATTCATCTGCTGGTTATTTTCATCTTTTGGTTAATAAAATAGTAAAACAGTGTCCATCACAATGTCCTAAAACCCGAGGTGATGTCCTCAAATGCTGTGTTTTGTCCAAAAATAGTCCAAAACCCAAATATATTCAGTTTACTATTACATAAGACAAAGAAAAGTACAGCTGCAATGATTAGTTAGCAACTGCAATAAAATTTGTTGCCCACTATTTTGATAATTGATAAATTGTTTAAGTCGTTTTTCAAGCAAAAAATTCAGACATTTACTGGTTCCATCTTTCTTTCCATTTTCTTCTTTTCTTTGCCATTTATGATGAATTAACGAAAAGTCTTTGGGTTTTGGACTGTTGGTTGGACAAAAGAAGCTATTTGGTCTTTTTGACATTTTATAGACTAAATGATTAATTGATAATGAAATTAAATGTTACGGAAAGCAGCATATCTTCACAACTTAGAAGTTGGAATTTGTGCTCTTGCTTAAAAGACTGCTTTAACAATTACCTGATTAGCAAAATCAGCCCTGTTTTTTTTTCTGTCCATCAACTAATAGATTAATCAAGAAATCATTTCAGCTCTAATCTACAATATCTGAAATGTTACCATGATACAAGGTTGCTACATTTCAGCTTGAAGCTTTATTTGACACCACATGTGAGCTTCCTCCTCTAAAATCAAACGTGTTTCCTCGACAGACAGGCAGGCAGAGACAAACTGAAGCAGAGAAGGGAAAGGCACACGGGGAGAAAGGTCCTGCCCCCCTCCTCTGTGTAATTAAAAGGGGGTGTCTGTCAGGGGCTGCTGCTGCTTTGTGTGGCCCCATATGTTTGGGCGCTGATACAGGGAGGATTATTCTGTTTGGAGGCCTGATAACAGCCTGTTTATAACCTTGGCACAGGCTGGAGTCTAATCTGGCAGCAGCACATCTCTCCCCACCTCCACCCCCCTCCCCACCACCCCTGAAATTTTCACAGAAAAACCATATTGGCTATTTTTTTCTCCAACTGGGGGAAACAGTCATGACCCAAAAAGACTTGAGTGTTTCACCTATATCTCTCGTTTGCATGTATGGCTCTGCTCCGCCCTAAACATTGATGTTAAACTGTCACATTGGATGTGAGATACAGTATCAGGATCATTCAGATTGTGGATGTTAACAGGTGTAAAATTAGTCCACCTGGTTTTTGCTATTTTGGATGATCCATCCATCATGATACACTCAGTTTGGAGCATAAACACTGTTATGTTCTTGTTCTTCTTTCCACTTTCAAGGTTTCATTGTGTTGAGTTGTACAGAATTAGCTCTGCACTCACCTTTTCTTTCCCTCTCTGGACGTCACTGTTCCCTTTGTTGCAAAACTCCACTTTCATTTTTTAATCTACAGGCTGATTAGTTCAGTCTTTTGTTCTCGCAGTATATTGCCATCGCACCGCCTTTCACATGACTGAATGTGTCGTGATTTTAATTCTGCCACTGCAAACTGCTTTGTGATTTTAAGTCCTTTGTGCTTTCCAAATAACAGCTCCAAATTGTTTCTTTTGAACGCCTAAATTATGCCTTTCCTTGACTAATTGCTACATGATTGATTTTATGAAATTAATTGAACACTTGTTGCCCAGTGTGGAGGCCGTATTCTTAAGAAAATAGAAAAAATCCTAGTGGTATATGCTGGATCACTGTTATATTGTCAAACACTTAAATAGAATTCTAATAATAGGACTATTTTTGACTGAGAGGGCCAGTGGTGGAAATACATATACTGAAGTACTTCAGTACAATTTTGAGGTACTTGTATGAATATTTCCATTTTAGGCTACTTTATAATTCAACTCCACTGTGTTTCCTTATTGGCTGTAGTTACCTTTCAGAATTAAATACATACAAAACCTATAATTAGTGTTTGTTTGCTTGTTTGTGCTATTATGTGATTTCAGTGTTTGAAAGGGTTAGTTTGGATTCACTGAAGGCACAAAATAACACCAACAAAATAGCCAATTGAGCCAACGGTAAAGGAGGAACCTCGTGTTCTGGAAGGTAAAAAGACAAAACAAGTTTGGTGGCTTTGAAGAGAGTAATATTTGACTATATTACAGTAGTTTTCCATCAGAATAGTCTATCTGAAGGTGAAGAAAATATTCTAAATATAGCATACACTTAAACTGATATTGATTTTTGAGGTGGGCCTTATTTGCTCTACCTCGTACATGATAATGCATCAATAATCATCCACTAAGACAGTAACACAACACTTACAGTGGCCATTCTGCATAATGAGTACATTTACATTTGTTAAACCTTTTTGCTAATACTTCTGTACTTTTACTTGGAACCACCTATTTTTACACTGTTGCTTGCTGCTTTTATTTAAAGGTGAAATATGTAACAAAGTGGGCACTGCAGTCCAAGTTCAAAACATTGGAGCGAGTTGTTTCCCCACATCCAGGCAGGTTTCCTGCAGGCTGCAGAGATACTCACCTGAACAAGCACAAGACAAGGCAACATTATACTTTGATAATGACAAGCGACAACGTGTCCTACACTGTGAGTCTACTATCAGATTTTTATAACTCTATCAATCGTCTGTCAATGTTAAGTTAAGCCTGTTACCCTGAAAACAAAAGCCCACTGCTCTGAAAATACATCGAGGGCCTGTCTTACTGTCTGCAAGACCCCAATAACATTTTGCTCAATTTAACCTTTATAAGCATCTACTCCTTTTTAACTATTATACTACTATGATTTCTTACGACTCATAAACACAAACTTACATGACATATCATGGTCATTTAAGATTTAGCACAGTAAATATTTTACCGATTACCCCTTTAAGTGAATGATCTGAATACTTCCAGCACTGAAGATGACTGAGTACGAATACGAACAACAGAGTATTTGCTCTTTTGGTGTTTTAATCAGTGAAAAAATACTGAAATTCATCTCCACTCCCACATCCTGAATCGCGTAATTCTCTGCAGGTCTCTCCTTAAACGTACACGTTAATGAGAAGGTTCCAACCTTGCTGATGAGTTTCCAGTGCGCTGAATAAAAGTCACTCTCGGTAATGCACTGTTCCATAGCGAGGACCCTTAACCGGCACGCTGTGGGGAGAGGGAGTGCTCGGAGTGGCAGGCAAAGAGAACTGTCAACCTGTCACATTTCTCCCTCCTCTTCCCCCTGATAAATTAAAGTTACACAGTGTGCGTGTTGTAGCAGCGGAAGGCTGTGCAGAAAGCCTGGCTCTCAGGTCTCAGGAGATAGCTGGCAACTAGGTCAGACTGATAATGTAATCCGCTGACTGGATCCTACAGCCCACTACATCCAGAGAGAAAAGCATGACAGGAAAAAAAACGGAAATGTAGGAGGAAAATAGGAACTTTCATGTGTTGTTGCACTTACTTAGCATTACCGCGCTGGCTCTAGTTAATCAAGTTCATAAAGGAGGAACGACCATGGAGCTGATTGTGAGGAAATGACTGATAACACATCCAGCTTGTGTACATCTGGGTGTGTGTGTGAGAGAGAGAGAGACTGCACACACACGTGATTATTCATAAAGTGTAATCCATGTCAATATACCTCACACTCCTCACAGGGGAATCTTATTTACATGGATTCCTTTTTGCACGTTATCTGTGCACCACATACTGCACTGCACATCCACAACAAAATAGTATCATGTGAGTCCGCCGGGAGAGAGTGACAAGAATAAGTTCCTGCATCAGCAAGGTGCATTTTCATTCCCATGCAGTATTCCAGAGAGGCTCTGTGGGCCCACTGTGACAACTCTGCCTCCCTGCAGGTGTGGAAATGAAACAGGGCCTATAAATAGCCCAGGCAGCTGGGAGTAGAGCACTGTAGAGCAGGGGGGAGGAGGGGAGGAGGAGAGGGAGGAGGGGGGGAGGATTAGAGGTCCAGCTGGGGATGCAGGTGTGTAGAGGCTGACCAACAGAATACGAGTGCTGTCTCACCCAGGGGGCCGCCGGGGAGGGAGGAGAAGCTGCGGGGCTGCGGCCTGATCCACTTCGAAAAGTTCTTCAACATAAAATAAAGTCAAATTTTTATACTTATGATAACACTAAAATTAGGAGTGTCCCGATATACAGGTATTGACAATAACTGTTATATTTTAAAAATGACATATTGCTATGTTAATAATACACTTAGGATAATATCATGTAAATTGCATATTTTGACATACCTGCTTCAGTGATGTTTGAAGCAGCTGTTATGTTTTTGTTTATCCTGTATTTAGTTTGCATGTGCATCAAATTCAGCTGATTTTACAACAAGTACCCAAGTTACAATCTGCTCTGCGATTCAGTGGGTTCCTCCTTGGCCCATGCTACACCTTTTTACCAAGTGTCCTGAAAATCGAGCCAGTAGTTTTTCTGTAATTTTGCTGAACAAATAAAAAACCAAACCATAACCTGCTTGTAAGAGGTAACAAGATAAACAGTCATGTTCTGCTAAACTTTGATAGTTTTGTGGCAACATTTGATGCAGTTGCTTTATTGTGCAAAATCGACGAGTGTAACTCTATCGTTTGTACAAATAATAATAAAAGTGTAAGTTCATAATATTTAATTGCTGTTTTTTTTTAACATTTAATGTTTTCTTATACATTTAAAACATTTAAATGCATAATGTGCTTCTATGTTCTTATAAGTTTCAACTGAGGAACAGAGAAAAATAGAAAAAAAATCTAGATTGACTATTTTTTGTCTACAGAAGAAACATTGACAAGTGAGAATGTGAAAACATTTCCTTACTTCTTAACACTATATAATTTTATTTATTTAATTTCAACATAGTAGAAATACCTAAATGTTACCTAAACAAGAGAATATAGGCCTGTCATAGTGTAATTATGGTGTTTGGTGAAGAATTTTTGACACAACCTCGTCTTTAGTTCTGTATTTCTCTGTTCTGTTTGTTTAAAGTGAACCAGGTGGAATCTTGATAGAACGTTTGACGCTGTTTCCATGGTTACAGCCATCTGACCATTGAATGTTCTGCTGCAGGCAGACTTTGACTAAGTCTTCTTCTTCTTCTTCTTCTTCTTCTTCTTTAGTATCTCTGTGTTGTCCTCACAGGTTTAACTCCTGAAGGCAGAACAAACTGATTGAAAATATTCACATTAACATTTTTTAAAGTGTTTATTTAAATTCAAATTATTGTGATGATACTTATGTTAAACTAGTTGTGGTTAAAGAAAAACAGCTGTTGAAGCATATTTCTATTGACTCTTTTAAGGTGATTTCATTTGGTTAGTTGTGGTTTGATCGTATTTGAGGTTTCACATTTCATTGACTTATTTTCATGAACTGTAGTACACATATATTTTATTGATCTTTCAACACAGCAGGACAGGTACATCCTGTATTATTCACCATATTGACAGAGCTGACCACAGCACCAATGCAAGTGCTGCATGTCTTCTGATTGGTAGAAATGAGCATGTTGGATAAACAAAATGTCTACCACCTGCAAAAGAGCAAAGAGTACAGAAGTATCCCAGAATTTATGAAAACAGGCTTCACGTCTGCAGACCAAAAACTAAAATGTGCCAAATTAGGTACATATTTAAAATGATCTGTTAGCTGTAGTTCAAATGTACTGAACCTATAATATAAAAAAGTGAAGTGCTCATTCAGAATAAACTTATTTTGCCTTTGTGCCAAGGACTTTTTTTTATGCGTGTAAAAGAAGTTTAAAATTCTGATTGTGACAACTTTAGTACTAAATATACAGTATGTCATTAAAGTTACATAGGAAGTTCAGTGCTGTTGGCCCTGAGTTTGTGCTGTCTCAGCTGCTTTTGTCTTTGTTTTTACAAGTCACCACAAGTGCTTCCTGTCCAAAGTTTTGGTGTGATGACTACATGTGTGGTGTACTTTGGCAGACATCAGTTCCCTTTTCACCCTTTCAGACCGATCACAGTGACCTGGGTTAAACCTGCATTGATTTTTGATCTAAACGGGTCAAGCTTGTGCTTCTTTTGTGAAGTTAAATCTATGGAGGAACAGCGTTAGTGTTAGTGTATTAACCTGTGACAGAAGAATGAAAAAAAAATGGGTCAAACACTGGTTGATTGATTGGTTGAACATGCGCTCAGTCATACACGTTTCTCTTATTTGAATGGGATATTAGTGTTCCTGGCGTGTGCTGCTGATGCCACAGGGCTGTCTGCATAGTATAGTAGTATTCTGCGTTTACAGAGAGCAGTGTTGTCTTTATTTTTTAAGATCAAGCTCCAGCTTTTAGGGCAGAAAATGCTGCTTTCATTCCCAGCGGATGACTCGATATGCTTTTCATGTAAATGACGTCTAGCACTTGCACACTGGTGTTTGCAATAATGCATTAATTCCTCAGTACTATATGCTTTTTTTAGCTGGAGGCAAAATGACACATTCTCATCAAAAAACACACTCCCCCGCTTACAGTCCCACTCCACTCAGACACACAGACACACATTTCACAGCGCTGATTGACAGCAGGAGCTCCAGCTGACCCAGTATTCTGCTACAGTGGGACGATCTCACAGGCCTGTGATTAATGACTAGGCTTTATCCGCAAGTGGTGTGGTACTGTAGGCCTGCCAGCCAGGCCACTTAGACTGCCTGGACCACTACCTCTGCTGTAAACACACACACACAGTCTCTCTGCCTACAGGCATTGCATCGTCATATTCATTGTTACAGCTCTAAACCTTTGTCCCAAGTTGACCTCCTCCAACACACACTCACACACAGAAACACACACACATTAGGGCTGCACAATATGGTAAAAAAAAGGCTTATATTGTGATTGTTCTGACAGATATTTCAATTGAGATGTGATTCACGATTAGTGGGAATGTCCATGTTTGCATCGCATTTTTATATTCTCTGAAAAAAAACCTAATAAAATCAAGATGATTTGACATTTGTTGGGGTTTTTAGCAATCAAACATGTTTTCTTACATCTGGAGAACAAGATTTGTAGACCAGGGCATCTCTGCAGCACTACAGTACTTCACTATAAAGCTGTGTTGTTACATTTTATTTTTATCAAAGTTGCACCTTCCATGATTTGGATATTACACTTGGCCATATTGCAATAATTGCAATAATATTTCAAATAATTTGTGCAACCCTAACACGCAGACATTCACACAGCATCACCTGTGAACTCACATTTTCTGCTTTCGCCCTCATGATGCTTCAGCAACTCATAGCAAAGCAAATATTTTGCATCATTTTACATTAGGTCAATCTCACTAGTGTTCACTGAGGTATCATGCATAAAGTAGTGCCTTCATTTGTCTTTTAAGTGCTCTGTTTTGTTTATGTAAAATGTCACCAACATGGTTTAGCAGGCCGGTTGAAAAAGCAGATGGTTATTTGATGTGGGGTTGTACTTATCCATAGTTGCTGTATCACTATTAGATATCCTTTTCTGACAGGAAACCGCCATTATATAAGCCAAATATTGCTCCCCCCAAACTCCACAGGCAAAATCAGTCATTTTACTTTGCAGAACACAGGAGTTGCTGGTCCAGCAGCCTCAATCTGTTTGTTTGTGATATTATGTGACATTGGTGATTCTGAACTATCCTTTTAAAACAATGAAGTCACACAGTAACTAACAGATTGAAGCAGTGGTAGACCAGCAGCTCCTATACTCTGCAAGGTAAAGTTGCTGATTTCAACTATGGAGTTTGGTTGGTTTGGAGAGAGCGATATTTGGTTTGTCATTAAAATCATAAAGTAAAGTGGCGAAAATTTTTAAAATTGCCTTTGCTGTAGCTTCCGTGCTGGTATTCCTCTCTGCTTCTCCAAACTGGGAGCATGCTGATTGCCATCTGCTGTAGATAATACACGTACTATCCGTAAGTACCATATACAACCCTGCATCAAATAATCCAAACTATTCCTTTAACGGAGCTATCTGACCAAGACACATCTCTGTAGTGTAAGAATTGGAGCTGCTCTCACTAATGGACAGTGATCCCTCACATTGTTTTTCTCTCCTGACAGCTAGGGGCAGACTAAGCATCACTAGTCTTTGGAGTGCCAGGCCTCAGCAAAACAGTAAACCTCGCAGGGATTTCCGTAGTTGTTGTGACAGCGTCCGAACAAACTGCACACGCAGCAAAACAAAGCCGATTTGACTTAGTGCGCCTTGATGGGAAGCTCCCTGATAAATGCAGGGAGAGACCATATTTCCTGCTGGAGCAAATCTCTCAAGTGTTACAATATTAATGGGCCCTCAAAGCCTATCAAACATTTGGATGGCATCAGTCCACCTGCCAGATTGTACGCTGCAACACTGTGCTGGAGCTAGGGCCACCTCTGTCTTGTGTTTTGATGCCCAGGACATGATAAATGTGTATAAATCAGGAATATTTCAGTTAATCCATGAGTTGATTGAAGAAAATTAATCTTCAGCTGTTTTATTAAACTATTAATTGTTTTTCAAGAGAACGTGCCAAATATTTTGTGGTTCCAGCCTCTCAAATGTGAGGATTTAATACTTTTCTGTTCCATACATACAAAGTAAACAGGCTTTGTTCAGATTTATTTCTCAAATAAGATTTTAAAGACAGAATGTCCACACTGTCATTTGCAAGTGATCAGGTGGGACTTGTGTGTCCAGACATCGCCAAACTACCTGCATTTGGTTGCTGTGGTAACAATGTTGGCGTCACTCACACAGTACATACGCTGGCGACACAGCTTAACAACACGGAAGCATGAGAAATGGAGATCCATCATCTAGCTCTCTAAACAACTGTGTTCGTGGCAGCATGGACTCTGCTCGCCTGCTCTGATCACTCTGGATTTCATGTAATTATTGTGTGTCACATTGTGAGTGATGCAAAAGACACTTTGAAATCTGATTTCCGGATCGAGATGCGTCTGTAGAAATCCGATTGGTAACGCATTGCAAACCACCACCAAATGTGGATCCGATTTGCAAAGATCGCACTTCATGTTTTTTTTTGTTTTTTTTTTTTTTGCTGCCAGACTTTATAAAAATCAATCTGGATACAATCTAGATATGCCATAAAAATGGATTTGAGCTGGCAGTCTGAACAATGCTTTAATATCTTTGTGTTTCAGAGTTCCAGTTGGATAAAACAAGCAACTGAAATACATCACACAACAATTCTCAGGGAAATTATGAGCATTGTTTAATATTTTTTGACATTTTATGGACAAAACAATTAATCAGCTGAATAATGCAAATAATTATGAGCTCTGGAGCTCTCTTGCAGCTCTGGACTAAACAGTGAATTGATTAATCAAAACAGAAATATTGTGAGATAAATCAAAAATCAAAGCAGCAGGCCTAAACATTTGCAGCTGTACTTTGAATCCTGGAATGTCATTCAGCCAGACCCACCACAGCGACTGTGTACTGATATTTTTAGCCTTTCCATGGTTTGTCATGGGACAACAAAAGTGCCCTTTGTAGTTTTGTGGGAGTGTGATCTGAACTTGTGGAAGGCTGCAGGGCTTCTGCTGTATGACAGCCATGAGGGAAGCTAAACAGTCTGCCAGTGATCTAACCCATAAAATGAAGGAGGTAAAGCCGAAAGCATTACAGTCCAGGAATATCACTGCTCAACCAACCAGGTCCTGAGCAGCTGAGAAGAACACAAGATTAACCTTCATCACAGCTGACATTACCTGTCAATTCATATTGTTCATGTGGAACTTACATCTCCTTATACATAGATGCTCAGTTTGGATGGTATCTATATATAGAAAAGACAATAGGATCATATCTATTTACAGAAGAGGCATTGGCATATGGCTAACATTATTATCATGCCATTCAAAGCACTCAGTGACCACTTGTGCTTTATGGAGAGGAGCATTGTCATCATGGAAGATATTGCTCCCCGTGGAGATGCAATGCATCATGGGATAATCTAAGTAACCACTCAGAATCTTTTTTAATAGTAGAGTATAGTACAGACTGAAACATGTGACTCTGAATGGACTCTAACAATAATAATAATGAAGCAGCAGCAGCAGCACTGTTAGTCCTCTATGGTACGCATTATGATGCCAGTTGGATAAAAAAAAAAAAAAAGCAATTTATTTTGTCATGAAAAAAAGACAAAGTAAACATGATTTAAAGACATTTTCAAGGTTTAGGGTACACTTTAGGGTCTGTTACCTTAAAGCAACATCATACCATGATGGTAAGGCATGAAAAAAGAGAGTTATTGTTTACAATTTCAATACAATTTTTGACAATACTGAAAATATTTGGTTCCCTCACCAGTTTATTATTTTTTATTATTTTTATTTATTATTTATGCCATTTGAAACTGAAAAAACATGCTGGAATAAACTATTTTCAGATCATTCTCTTTTCATTAAACAACTCACAATTAAACTTGAATCCAGTTTTATTCCAGATTTTAGAATGATAGAATAAGACATTTTCATGCAGTTTTGTGGAGAGAGATGATGGAGCTGAACCATGTGAGGAAGGCCACAAAAGAGATTCAACATGACCTCCAGAAAGTCATGTGACAAATTAAAACGCTGTGATTAGTTTCCTCAGGGCCCTGCCTCTTTTTTAAACTATTGCACCATTATTGAGGATGCATTGTGTGAGAGAAAAAGGTCAAGAATGGGTGTTACCTGGAAGGTTAGGGCTGCACAATTAGTCAAAATATTATCGAAATTGAAAAATGGCCAAGTGCAATATCCAAATCACAGAAGTTATAGTTTTTTGATAAAGGAAAAATGTGTTATAAAAACATTATAATGAAGTACTGTAGTGCTTCAGAGATGTCCTGGCCTACATATCTTGCAAGAAAACATGATTGGTTGGTCCAGACCCCAACAAATGTCAAATCATCATGATTTTAATAGTTTTTTTCAGTGAAAATTAAAACTATGATTCTACAATGGTCATTCCCACTAATCATAAATCATATCACAATCACAATATCTAAATAATGGCAATATGATTTTTTTTAACCACACTGTACAGCTCTAATCTGTGTGTTTCTGTGTGTCTGTGTTTTACCCCGTACATCGTGGGTGTAATTTTGTTCTTCCATAGAGACAAACTGCGAGCCAGGTTTGCTATCTAGCGACGCTGTGTAAAATGCATGTTCACATGTTGTCGGGTGAAGCCGAGCACAGCGAAGCAGAACCAGCAGCACTATTGTCTATGAGCGACCATATGGTGGGTGTCCTTGCGTGGTAGCTTAAGGGAGCCTTTCTCCCTGAGATGAAACAATTTTGTTCAGAAATGAACCTGCTCTCTCAGCCCTCCGTGTTCATCAGACCCTGCCCCATCACCCACCTCTGAGATCGCACAGTGCATCACCGGTCCCACCAGACGGCCTGAAGCGGGGACGGCAACCTGGACATCCCAGGTAGACCTAAACAATCTCTGTCACGTGTTCTCTGCGTCTCCCCCTTGTCAAAAAGCCCACCCCTACTTGTCGAGCCCTGCTCCGTGCCTCCAGATGTGGCTTAATTTACTGCGACTCTGCTAATTGCTGTAATTAAGGATTAATTACTGTTAATTACCTTCGCATAAACTCATCACCAGTCAAAGAGCGGAGCCTTATGAAATGTGCCATGCACAGGAACACACACGCGGGGACTTGAGGAGGATTGTGTTACCGGACCTCTTGTTTCATGGCTTGTCCTGGTGCGTAGGGAGGGCTTGTAGGGCAACAGTTAGGGCAGGATGCTAACTGTCATGGATCATCTCCTCCTCCTGGCTCCGATCGCTTCACACGTCACCTCCTCACTAACTGTTGCCCGGGACAACATCACTGCGCTGGCTGTCATTTGATTAGAGGCTGGCATTTATTTGCTGAAAAGTAGATGACAAATTTCATACATTAAAGAGATCTTGTAAGATTGTCAGCAGTAATTTGTGACATTTTTAAGTGTTTCATAGCATATAGAGCATATAGTGGCCTTTGGCTCCAAGGGCAGGGTTATGCTTCAATAGAACTAGTTCCTTTGAAATTTTGTTGCGCTGTGTCAGAGTTGTCTAAAAAAGTTTGCACCTGGTCAATGTGAAGTGTGTGTGAATGTCAGATTTTTGGTTTTGGGGAGTTACAGAAATTGTTGGACACAGCTTCCCAATTCTGATGTCAGAAATGTGTGGAGGGAGTTTCCAGAGCTGTTTGACCAACTGACCAGCAGTCTTATTGAAGCATATTAGCCTGTTAAGACACTGAACATAGTTGCGTATCCACCCAAAATACCAGAACTTTTAGACTCAGGAAGTACTTCTCAAGGAACTAAAGGTTTCCTGAGCCCGTTTTCCACTCCAGTCTAAAGACCCACGAAGATTAAGTTTTTACACAGAATTTTTGTATGTGACTGTACAACAACGACACCATAAAAATGGTGACTGAAATAAAATGCTGCAAGCACTCAACCAATCAGTAATGTTCAGTGGTCCAGGCCCCATCCCCAAAGTTTCTGTACTTTTGGAAAGTAGTACTACTTGAGGAACTTTTAGGGGGTAAAATAATGTCCCCAGAAGTTGCAGCGGAAATGCATCAAGTTCCTCGGAAGGTTCCTAGTCCCTGGGAAAAGTTCCTGCGGTGGAAATGTGGCTCTTGTAGTTGCACAATAAGTTGTTTGTCCATGCCCTCTAGAACAACACATGGAGCCATTTTCAGATCTATTGACATTAATAGTCTTTGCCTTCCAAAATGATTACAAATCACTGTTAAAAAATAAATTGGTTCCGTGAAATAGCAATGCCATGGTTAACTTTTAGACACAAGAATGGCTTGGATAGGTTTAGGTTAAAAGAAATACTCTGATTAGATTACAAAAACATGGTGGCCACTTTGCTAAGGTTAGAGGATTATTTGTTGTCACAGTGACAACAAACATGCCTTGTTGTGGTCAGGTTTGTGGTTGGAGATAGTGTTCTGGTGACCTGTCCATTTAGCCCGACTTCCTGACTGTGTAGACTACAACGTCACTTGACTTCCTCCTTTGCTTGCATGAAAAATTAGAGAGCTTTGTTATATAAACATGAATGTATATCGTCTTGGTGCACGTCTCTGCATATTAAAAGAGCTTTTCCTCACCACTGTCAGCAAGTGCTTGCTCATGGTGGGAATTGTTGGGTCTCTGTCAATAACATTATGAAGAGTACGGTCTATTCTATATGAGAAGTGCCCTTCTGTTAGGATTTGGAACTATATAAATAAAATTGACTTGGCTGATGCTGTCATTCTTCTCAGGAGGACAGCCTTGGGTTGCCCCATGTCCCAGGTTCGATTTTGGGGACCTTTATTGAATGTCATCCCTCTTCTTTGTCTCGTCATTTCTGTCACCTGTCTACTGTCAAATAAAGGCAAAAAAAAATCCTAAAAAAAAAGCTGTGTCAAGATGTGTGGCACAATAAAAAGCCCTGCACAAGTGCCCAATCCAAAAGTTAGTGTGACCTGTCATTTGTGAACTTTGTGTTTCCGGTTGCTCGCTCCTCTCTCCATAGACATGTCTTTGTCTCTCTGCTAGCAGGCCGACTGTGCAGCTCGCTGCTCCACGAGCTCGTGACTTCTCAGCCACTCGGGTTTCCAGTGCAGCCTGGAGCTGTTAAAACTGCACAGGCTGAGCGGGCATGAGTTTGATTCAGTCAAGAAGATATATATTTTAAGACACCTTAAGAAAGACTGACAGCCAGGGGGCTAATGTATTGCCTATTTTGAATAATGAATTATTTTAATGAAGGCTTTTAAATGGGAGTGCTCAGTGTTGGTGGCAGGGCGGTGTTCTGAATGGTCTTCTCCTCTGGCGCTGGCTGCCTCATTATCAGGCCAGCCCCTCAGGCCTCAAACTGGCCTGCTTAAGCCTCAGATGATGACGATAATTACCGTTATTAGGAGTAGCTGCAGGGGGAACTTGTTCTGAAAAACACCAAGCTGAGTTCTTGCCTCGCTTGCCGCCGCCGCATGAGAAACTACCGATCGCCAGTGGAGAAAGCCAGAGAGGGAGAGAGACAGAGGAGGGAGGAAAAAAAAAGGAGGGGATGAGGGGAGCGGCCACCAAATCCGCCTAATGTGACGCCTGTCAGCTCGTCTCCCACCAGCTGTCACCTCCCAAATGCACTGGGGTTCATTTTTTTAATTGACACCTCGCTTTCCTATTCCATTTCTATTTTTCGCCTTTCATTTTCCCTCCATCACTCTCTTCCCTCCTCTCCTGAACCATCCACATCTCCTCGTCTCCTGCCTGTCCCTCCAGTATTTCTTTGGTGTTTTTCCTTGTCCTTGGTATCCCTCCCCATCCCCCCCACCTAGTGTCGGATACAACACCCCAGCGCTGCCCCCTCTCTGCACATGATACTCGAGATAGCTGATAAAACATAAAACTGTTTTAGAGGTACTTTATGACTATGCCCTTGTGTACTGAGGCTGTACAGCTTCCCATTATCTGGTGATGGAGGGAACATTTTGGGCCTGAGAAAGTTTCCCAGGAGTTCATGGATAGACCACAAATCTAGCTTTCAGCTTACAAAATACAACACTTTAAGACTATTTAAACAACACAATATTTAGAATATAACAATAGTTTTCATGGCATAGACTTACAGCAAGCTACAATTAGCAATTTCATAATGATTGTGTTTCTTTATTACAGATTCAATTCAGTAGAAATGACCAACATAATATTCATTCAGTGTTCTCAGTAATGATAATAGCATTGCTTAGCAGTGTACTTTACCTCTAATATGTGTGCCACTATGTGAAATATGGCACAATGTTGCGTTTTATGATGATTGCTTTATTGGTTGGCTGGTTTTTGAACCTCAGTGCTTTTTAGGCATCAACTGAAAGATGCCTGTAGCACTCAGATAAGTGATCAGATTGATATTCATCTTTAGAGCTGAAATGATTAGTTAATTAATTAATTAGCTGGCTGAAAATGAGTTTGTTCCTCTTCTAGCGAAAAATTCCAAACATGACCTAGTTTCAACTTTTTTTTTTTTTTTTTTTGCTGCTTTGCTTTGTCTTATTGATGATGGCAAACTAAATTTTAGGTTGTTATTTGGACAAAACAAACCATTTAGACATCACTTCCACCACCATTTTCTGACATTTTATATACCAGATGACTGATGGGTTAATCAATAATGGAAATAATTGTTAGCTGAAGCCCTGTTCTTCTTGATTTATTATTTGAACTGACAGTTCCTGGTTTAAATATTTCAGTCCATCAAAATGAAAATACCTTGCTTTCAAGATAGCTGAAAATGTTTGCTTAATGAAGCATGGTCTAGAAGAGAAGAGTTGCGAGACGTGTTTTAATTTGGATGAACTTGGAAGGTCAGAACAGTCTTCACCTCACTGTGTGTGGGCTCAAAGTAAGAAGTAAGTAAGAAACCGTTCAATCCTAATTTTAAAAATTTTAAACTGCATTTTATCCCAGCAAAGCTTTTGTACAGCTGTGTGTGTCTGGACATTTCGTCTGTTTACAGGTAGTGGGGAGTAGGCTATTACTGCACATGTAAATAAAGCGGAATAAAGACTTTTGTGGCTTCAGAACGAGCATGGAACAAGTCTGATAAATGACCTCAAGTGATGTCATTTGAGGCAAGACTACAAGTTTGAAAACAGGACAAATCTGGGGTTACCAGACTTCTGTAGCCTGCTTCATATCTCTGCTTTAAACTAATAAATCAAAGCTACATTAGCTGCCACTAATATAACGCACCTGAACCGTGGGTGGAGACGGTGCATTGTGGGTAATACAAGTGTCAAGAATGGAGAATGCATGGAATCAAAAAGATGATATCTCAGATTTTGCAGCATCATTTCTAATCATGTTGATAGTTTTAAGTTTTTAAGTTAGGCTTATATTCATTCTAAATAGTTGTGGTCGCTGTAAAGGTCGTTCAGAAGAGCCAATCAGATGATGAAGTGGCAAGGTCCCAAATTAACACCTGGCAAGCATCAGATGTGAGATCCTTTTCGTTTCTACAACTTGAATTCTGTTGTGCAACCTTGTGTTGTAGAGTGACAAATAATTGAATCTTGAGTCCAATAACGTTAAAGGTGTGCAGTGCTAAGCTGGTGCAGCACTCTTTTAAGAGTGTCCCATTATCTGATGAGAATATTTTGGGAATGTTTCCCATGAGTTTATGGCTACTCCACAAATCTACAGACTACAATAACAGTAAAGGGCATTTTCAGAAACTGCTTTTTAAAAATGCTTAAAAAAAGTGGGCAAGAGGCTGAAGAAGGAGGTGGGGATGGATGTGTGAAGCAGGAGTTGCTCAGTGAGATGTCTGCATTGATCTTGCAAGGTTCAGGCCTGTTTTTGAAATGGCAGATGGTATAACTGCAGCTAACAATTATTTCCACATGGATTGATCTGTTGATCATATTCTTCATTAATTGATTAATCCATTGAGTTGTTTGGCTCATAAAATGTCAGAAAATGGTGAAAAATGTTGATCACTGTGTCCAAAAGCCCAAGCCCAAGGTTATAAATTTGGTAAGAAATGTCACATGTCACGTTTCATCACAGTGCAGTCGTATCATTTCGTTTACAGCTCAGAAAACACATGCAAGTGTGCAGCACCTCCTTAAATAAGACAATATTTAGAATACAGTTTTCATAGCGTGGACGTTATTGTGAGGTATGATTATTAGTAATTCCATAACGATCGTCCTTTCTTTATTAAAGCCCAGATTCAATTCAGTAGAAATGACCACATATACAGTAAATTGGATGTAATGTAACATAATATTCATTTAGCGTTCTCAGTTATGATAATAGCATTGCTTAGCAGTGTAGTGTGTGGGTCAGTATGAAATATGTAGCAGTGCTGCTGCGTCTTATGAAGACTGCTTTATTGAGCTCGTATCAAATGCAGATGAGCGCAGGATGCTGAACTCCTTGAAGGAGCGGAGGGGAGGGGAGGATTTGTATTAGTGATACTTGTCATGTCTGCTGTAAATCACGCTGCTTTTTTTCAGGTTCCTAGGTTGTTGTTGTTTTGTCTCAGAATGCTGTGTGGCAGGGATGAATGGTGGTGATGTTACATTATCATGTGGCTGTCGCTTTCACTCCTGCTGACTGGTCTGTGACAGGCCCACACACACCCACACACACACACGGATGTACTCTCACACACACACGGTTGTGTCAGGAGCAGGCCTGATTTATTAACTGCTGAAACCCTAGATGACGTGTGCCCACACAATCAATAGAGAGCACAGCCACTGCCTGGCCCTCTCTGGGGTCATGTGATGTGGACAAGAGCTACGCAAGGAAAGACACACACACACACACACACACATACACTACAGTGCTGCTGCGGAGTGTATTGCATTACTGTATTGATGGGAAATGAATCCAGTCCAGCGTTGGCTGCTAGCTGCCAGTCAGAGGCAAGAAGGGTAAACTTTCATCATGGCTGTCAGGGACATCACTGCTGCCTTGTTTGATCGTAAATCTTCCTAATTGTGACAGAATACTTCAACATCATTAATTAAACATGTTTTCATTTAAAAGCACTCACAGGGCGCCAGGCTGGGTGCTCAGGGTAGTCTGCCAATGTGCATAGCTGTGTGTTTTTCCTGTGTGTGAGTGCTTACATTAAAGCACAAAGTGTATGTTTGCGTGTGTGTGTGTGTGTGTGTGTGTGTGTGTGTGTGTGTACCTTGCTTCTCCCTGTATGAGTGGGTGGCTTAATCGTCATGTTTATTTACACTCCTGTTGTCTGCAAACAGCAGGCAGTGTGGCGATGGGCATGAGCCAGCTCTTAAGGAAGTAAAACAGCAGAAATTAATTTTGTCAATAACCAAAACAAAGGCTTATTCTTAGAATTCCATTCATTATTCAGCAAGCGGCTCGAGAATTGTTTATGATACGTATTCATTTTTTATGCCTTGCCTTTTTGGGTTTAGTGCCCCACATCTCAGGGAAGGAATTATACAAGAGGAGCGCGCACAAAGAGGGAGGAGAGAAGAAGAGAGGAGGAAGGAGGGAGGAGGAGGGGGGAGGAAGCGACAGAGAGGGGAATTGCGTCCTCTCATTGTTCAATTAAGTCTGTCGGTAATGATCAAGATTAGATGATGGCCATCTTCCTTTTATAGATACTAATCTGTGACTGTCCATGGAATAAGGGAATCGCAGCAGAGCAGTATGGACTCCATGCCTTTGTTGCTACAGTAGACTAGAAAGTGTCTATAAGATCGAAAAGAGCTTCAGTGTGCAAAGCGAGATACTTGAGGGTGCAGTTAGTGGCGTGCAAAAAGAATTTGACTAGAAAATAGCTTAAGAAAGACATACCAACCTAAAATCAGTGGACTGACGTAATTTGCAATATATACACGACAAGGTGGTAAGAAAATATTGATACACTTAAGTATTGCGATAATATTTTGTGATACTGTATTGATTCTCAAAAGCACAATATTGTGACATCGTGACGCATGCAAACATTTGCGCCAGTGGTTCTTATTGTGTTGTGTTTAAACCTCCGACCACTAGTTAGCAGTGTTTTTATCTGTTTTCACTGTTCTGATCGCATAAAAATCTTTAAACTTAAATTTTATGCGTATGGTAGTGTGTTCTTTGAATCATAGGCCCTGTATTGTGATATGTAACATATTGACCCTAATACACAATGGAGCGAATCACATTATAGGAGCAGTATGTACATTTCTGAATAATGAGTTTGAACCATATACTCGAAGCTCAGGCAGGTTGCGGGAACACTGCAGGGGCATAAGTTACACAAGTAGAAGACGAACACAACATTGTAATTTGACACTAACAAGTGATGACGAGTCCTTCACTGTAAGTTGATCAGCTATTTATAACTATCAATCGTCTGTCAATATGAAGCTAAACTTGGTATCCTGAAAACAAAAGCCCACTGTGCTGACACCGTTAACATATTGCTCAATTTAACCGTTATGAACATTTACTCCTTCTCAAAGATTACTGCTTATTCTTTGATTCTCATAAACAGAAACTAACTCATTTGTTGAACGTTCTGCATTTATTTTAACTCTAATATGTTTCGTCAACCTCTGTTGACATATCATGGTCATTACATGATTTAGTGCAGTAAAATATATTACAGATTTCTCCTTTAAACTAAGAACTCAGTTTGATATCTTTGATGAAAATTGGTCAAAATGGCAAACCCATCTGTCAACCATGAGGCCTGATGTTGTATAGCAGCACGATACTTATATTAAGGGCATATCTTCCAATTTAAAATATTCTTCTTTCCCCCAAGGGCAGAAGCATTATGGGCTGAATATGTACGTGTATGGATATACATGTATGTGTGTGATCACGTACATAGGTGAAAATATGTGTAGGTATATATAAGTGAAGGTATATATGTAGATTTTGTTGTTTATTTAAAAGATGGATCATCTGCTTGTTGTTTATTTTATTTTAATTTCATATATTTAAAAAAAAAAATTGTGTGTTTTGTGTGTGGTTGGCACATCTGTATCACTTTTGTTTACCGGTGTCCTTTAAAAGGAAACCTTATAAAAAGTAAATAACAGAAAAAGAAAGTGTGTATAGAAGGTTTTTGGTGTTGCGAGTGTGTGATGTATTGTAATAGAGGGCACTTGCCTCTGTCAGGTGATTATGTTAATGTATAGTCCACGGCTGCAGAGTTCACAACGAGCCACTCTGACTGGCATTGAGGTCTAATCGATTTCATTGCTATTACTGAACAGAAATAAATAAAGCTGATGGCTGTGGTTAGGGTAATTACGCCACAGCACAGTGAATTGTTTGATTTTCCTTATTAATTGTATTTATTTAATCCATTTCATGCTTTTAGTTGTGCACTCGGGGACTTGGAGGGAATGAATAAATCACTCTTAGGCTCATTAGATTCCCCCTCTGGTTGGGATGTGCCACTATTTTGTCAGAATTAAATTGGCGAGTGTTATAATTTCCCGCTGGTGTGATTCACATGAAAAATATCCACATATGATCCATCTACCGGTACATGTGCATGCACACACACACACACAAACGCACACCCACACACATGTATGCGTCTGCTCCCAATCTGAACTCCTGACCTTTTCCAGCCGTCTGATAGCCATTGACATTTGCCTCTTGAGCTGAGCTTGCTCACGTGTTGGAGCTGATGGGAATGGATGATGTTATTGCTGGAGGAGAAAAAGAGAGGGAAGGAAACAGGAGAGAGATGGGGGTTGTTGGGGGTGGGGGGATTGAAAAGAGGAGGACCAGGGTAGACAAGCTCCCCATGTGGGCCCCAAGAATCCATCTGGACCCCCCCTGCTCACCAGCAAAGGTCACAGGGCGACTCAACCTTACATCGTCATTACAAAAGAGCCGTCGCTGTGACCGGAGACTGTGGGCTCCAATATGGCTTTACTGCTCTGTCACACGGGCTGTCATTTACCCTCACTGTCCACAGTCATCATGGGGGAGACATGCAGGACGTGGTGTTAGATCGTCCTCCTGAAACCTTTTGATAGATGCGTGGATTAAAGTGCGTGTGAGAAATGTTGTGGCAGCGGATCGAGCTTTGTCTTTGTCCTTGAAGACAGTGGATGGAATGGAGGGCTGCACCTGGTCGGCTGTTTTCAGCACCTCTGAGAAAAAGCAGGACGCTCTGCTGCTGCTTTACCGAGGGAGCCTTCTGGTGGCAGAAAGAGGGAGGGCAGTACAGCTCATCTTTAAATAAAAACTCATGCTGAAACACCTGTGTGTGATTTATATTCTAGAACATAGTTAAAATAGCATTATTATATATGGAAGAAATTCAAACTGACATTTAATCATGACATTTTTTCAGACACCAGAAACAGTGGCTGAAATGGACCCAACACACTCAAATAGATTTTGGAGAAACTGGTACACAAGTTGCAACTATACCCCATTATATTCCACCTGCCCTAAATTAAGAACATTATTTAACCACTAGATAGCTGTGCTGTCATCTGTCTTCACTGTTCTGGTTGCTTAAAAAAGTAAACTTTACTAACTCAGATTTTATGCATCTGGTGGTGTGTTCTTTATATTGTGACAGATCTCCTAAAATTAGACTGAAAAAGACAATATATCACTTTGGTCACAGTATCCTGATATATCACAATACATCAATATACACACAGACCTAACAGATGCAGCTGTAGAAAAAACAACAGGATAATTGTGATTGTGTAAGTCGCTGAAACTGTTTTAAAAAATATAGCATTATTGACACAGTCAGCAGCACAGTTTTTGTGCAAGTTCTCTGAATATCTGCACGTGTGCAAGACTGCATTTGTTTCTGTGTGTATTAGGCTGATGTTTTGCGTATATGTTGTTTGTGCATGTCCATCTCAGCGGGCCTGTCTTTGTTGTGTTTACACTTCACTCTCCACACCATGGGAGCCGTGCGTCAGTCGAGAGCTGAGTGCCCGTAGGTGTGTGAATATGTGCAGGTTCAGACCCCCAAACAAGTGTGTAAACAGACCTCAGTGTCAGTTGTAAAAGCATCCTGAGTCCTGCTATAATAAGATTACAGCACAGTGAACACTGCGCTGGTGTTCAAGGTGTTGATGTTGAAAAATGTTGTTTGATTGCTGCTCAGGGTGTTAAAATAATTAAACTTAATGGCTGCAAATCAAATGATTATTGAACCTTTTATCTTTACGATACTTTTTGAAAATTAAAGTTGTCATCATATTTTCAGTTTGTGTGTCTTCATTTGGATTTAGCAGGAATTCTCTGATTTCCTCCGCTAATTTATTTGAGCCAGGCGTATTTGCATTAATATTCTGAGTCTAACTATGTTTGTTTTTCTGTTTAGATAGCATCTGACAAGATAATAAAGCCATCAGCCAGAAACTAAACATAGTCTGAGCATAAGGAGAGCAATGAAAGATGAACTCTGGTGGAAGGCTGTGTTAATTTTTTTTTTTTACATGAAATGATAGCCAGAATCGATAAAATTATAGTTTTATGGTCCTGCGTAGCTGCCAGCCACTGTGAGGCTGCGGGTTTTTATGGCTCAGACTTGAACTATTAAAACGACGGCCATATTTCAGCGAGTTCAGAGAGAAATAGTTAAGAGTCTTTTTCAGTCGTAGTAAAATTCTTGCTGTAATTTGGAACATCTATGCACAAATAGGACTGTTTTGTGTCACTGTTTTCATGTCTTCTTCTTCTCCTGTCCTCCACAGTGCTCAGTATTCGTGGCGCCCAGGAGGAGGAGCCTCCAGATCCTCAGCTGATGCGACTGGACAACATGCTGCTGGCGGAGGGCGTGGCCGGGCCGGAGAAAGGTGGCGGGTCGGCAGCAGCAGCGGCCGCCGCAGCGGCCACCGGCGGTGTCGGTGCCGACAACTCAGCAGAACACTCCGACTACCGGGCCAAGCTGACTCAGATCCGACAAATTTACCACACAGAGCTGGAGAAATATGAACAGGTGGGGAGGAGGAACATTACCACCAGCTCTCATTTTTCCTTTCAGCCATTATTATTCTCAGTTATCTAGCTCAGTTCCTCTTTTTCTAAAAGATATTCATATTGTCAAGTATTTTATCAGCAAATACAAAAGGAGGATTGCCGTGTACTACACAGTGAATGTAGATGTTAGATGTTTTTTCACCCACTAAGCTTTCATTTAACCTCCCGTAACAGGAATATCTGCCTCGTTAATGTGTTCACGAGCCGGGCCCCGTTTAAAAAAACCTTTTTGAGTATTTTATTTACACCACCTCCAGAGGAAGTGTTAAATAGCTGACCTCTGACCTCTCCCTGCAGCGAGTAGCAAGCAAAAGGATAATTTTCGCTATGAGGATAATAAAAATTCAATTAATAGATACGACAAAAATAAAAAGGGATTGAGACTTTATCCTTTTCTTTTTAAAATTGTTTTTTATTTTGGAAAAGCATTCATTTCACATTTAACATTTTACACAGAAACAGTATTACTCCAAGTAGATTTACATAGCATTTACAAAGCATAAACACTTAAAACAAAAAAATTTACAGTGTTTTTATAACTGTTTTACAGCCTGGTCTTCCACAGGTTTTCCTCTATAACATTAAAGGGATAGTTTGCATTATTTGATGTGGGGTTATATGAGGTACTCATTGATAGTCAGTGTGTAAGCTATAGTTGATACAGTAGGCATGCCCCCAGTTTGGAGAGAGACACCAGCATGGATGCTAAGCAATGTACCCCTCAGCAGCAAAAAGTATTTAGCCACTCAAAAAAGGTCCACCTAAAAATATGAATAACAGTTTAAGTGTACACTATATTTAGAATAAGCCATCAAACAGCCTTTTTCCAGCCTTTTCTCCTCAAACCAACCAAACTTCACAGACACAGTCAGTCACTTTACCTTGCAGAACACAGGAGTTGCTGGTCTACCGCTGCCTCAATCTGCTAGTTTGTTTGTGTTGTTGTTGTGTGACTTTGGAGTTTTAAAAAGTTGGTTCGGATTCACTGAAGTCACACAATAACACAAACACACTAACAGATCGAGGCAGCAGGAGAGTAAGTGGTAAAATAACTGATTTCATCTGTGGAGTTTGGTTGGTTTAAAGAGAGTGATATTTGGCTTATGTAACGGCAGTTTCCCATCAGATTAGGCTGTCTGACAGCAAAGTAAAGCGGTGAAAATATTCTAAATACAGTGTACACTTTAAACTGATAGAGATTTTTTTAGGTGGACCTTGCTGCTGAGCCTGTCCACAGCAGTACATTGCTTAGCTTTCGTGCTGGTACTTCTCTCTGCTTCTCCAAACCGGGGGTCTGTACACCACCAACTAATGTAGATAATGAACTAACTTCATACAACCCCACATCAAATAATCCAAACTATCCCTTTAACTTTAATTATTTACAATTAAACACAGGAAGCTTTCCCCTTAGATAGTACAAAGGGTTCAAAGAGGAAAAATTGATAAAGAGCGAGCTGTTGATAAATATATTTGGAAAAAATTTTTTTTTAGAGTTTAAGGGAGGTCTTACACAGTCTCCCTCAAGTTTATCCTTAAATGACCTCACTGAGGTGAACTGAAGACTCTAAATTGCCTTGTAGTTAAGAATGTTACCACCATTACTGCTCCGCATTGGCTTTTTACTTGCCCTTTGTCCAATGCATGGTGGAAAAAGCTCTATTTGAGAGCCTAAATAGGAATAAGTTGGTATAAATGATGGATTTTTTTTTTTTTTTTAACTAAGTATAACGCACTTGAAATCAGCTCTCACAGGCCAACTCATGACAAGCCAAGCTTTCAGAGATGTTATCTTCGGCAGGCAAGCAGCCATTATATCAGTCACACACCAGCTCTCTTCCAAAGACTGTAACGTCTTGTCATTCCCTCGGAAAGTCAAAGCGTTCTGGGTTTGTCATCTTCTCCGAGGAAGGCTAGTCATCGCTAACTGTCACAGTCAATACACACCTGAGCATTTTTGTGTCACCACGCTACGTACACCTTGCGCGCGTATGAGTGAGTAGTGTCTGGCGTGTGTGTGCAAGCAGAACGGGCTGCTCGGTGCATCACTTTGACTGACGTAACCCTGGTGTTGACAAGCAACAGACACCTTGACTCTGAATGCAGTCATATCCAGTGACTGATTCAGACAGAGGGAGAACGAGGTAGACGGAAAGATGGAGTGAAAAGAGAGGCAGACAGTTTAAACCTCTTGAACGTTAACGGGACTGAAAGCCTGCTGTCATTTTAAATTTCTCTTCACTTGTCACATTTTCTCTTCCATTGAAGAGAAGTCTTTTTAATATTCAGAGCACCACGAGTCTCACTGCCTCCACTGTACGACTCCGCCACCGCCACATTTGTTTGGCGTGGAACATCGCACTGTGTCTGCTGCTTTAATTCAGACTCTTCTTATTACCTCTAACACTGCTGCTGCTGCTGCTGCTGCACTGCTTCTACCAGGGCCAGACCTGCACTCTGAGGAGTAAGGGTTCTTCCCAGAACCATTTGCTTGTAAAGAACCCTTTTTTGAAGTACATAAAGGGTTCTATGCAAGACTAAAGGTTCTATTAAGAACCCTTTTCACCAAAAGATGACAGATTCTTCAAGGATTGTTGAAAAACTCTTTCACTAATGGTTTGTTAAGGGTTCTTTGTGCCATAATATAAAAGGGTTCTTTGCAGAACCCCCTGGTTGGGTTCTATATAGAACCCTTGGAATGTATAAGGGTTCTCATGAAACCCTTGAAATATAAAAGGGTTCTGGATAGAACCCCCTGGGTGGGTTCTAGATAAAACCTTTTAACATAAAAAGGTTCTCGGTAGAAGATGCTGGGTGGATTCTAGATAACCCATGTATTATAAAAGGGTTCCTTGAATGGGCTCTAGATAAAATCGTTGCAATATAAAAAGGTTCTAGTTAGAACCCCCTAGGTGGGCCCTAGATAAAACCTTTAAAATATAAAGGGGTTCTTAGTGAAACCCCCTGGGTGGGTTCTTGGTAAAACCCTTGAAATATTAAAAGGTTCTTGGTCGAACCCTGTGGGTGGGTTCTGGATAAACCTTTGTAATATAAAAAGGTTCTCAGTAGAACCCACTGGGTGACTTGTAGGTAGAACTACTATTCCATAGAAGGGTTCTCTGTAGAACCTGTCATAGGGGGTCCTGGATGAAATCGATCACAGATGATTCTACTTACCTTTATGTCAGGTTCTAGGTAGAACTCAAAGAGTTCCAAGTAGAACCTTAAGGAAAGGTTCTACCAGAAACCAAAAAGGATTCTCCTATGGGGACAATCTGAAGAACCCTTTATGGTTCTAGTTAGATCTTTATTTCTAAGAGTGCACCAGTGAGGCTGCAGCCTCTCCAGAATCCAATTTCACCCTTTTTGTTCTGTTCTTTTCTCTTTTGTTCTGTCCGAAGCTGTCGAGCCAGTGTGATAGTTATTCTTCTTATGAATCCTGTCTGTCTGTGCATCCAGGCGTGCAATGAGTTCACCACCCATGTGATGAACCTGCTGAGGGAGCAGTCTCGAACACGACCCATCTCGCCCAAAGAGATCGAGCGCATGGTCGGCATCATCCACCGCAAGTTCAGCTCCATCCAGATGCAGCTGAAACAGAGCACCTGCGAGGCCGTCATGATCCTGCGCTCGCGCTTCCTCGACGCCAGGTCTGTGTGTGTTCATGTGGCAACTAGAATCTAACACAACTGTCCTTTACAGATTAGGCTCCAAAGTGTTCTTTATTTTTTATTGTCACTGGTTAGACAGATTTAATTGTGTATTTACACTTAAGTAATGGCAAAAGAAATCTAAATACATTTTAACAGCTTTTCATGTTTCACAGTGAAGAATTAATTTCTTTATTTACTGAGTATTTTTTATAAATTTCTTATCTGTCTGTCTCATTTCTGTTGTCTGTCCAGACGAAAGAGGAGGAACTTCAACAAACAGGCGACAGAGATCCTAAACGAGTACTTTTACTCCCATCTCAGTAACCCCTACCCCAGCGAGGAGGCCAAAGAAGAGCTGGCCAAGAAATGCAGCATCACAGTGTCACAGGTATCCACAATAAACAAAGTTGTCCTCTTAGACTGTTGTTCATCGTTTGTTTAGAATAATTAAAATCACTCTGAACCGAAAAAACAAGGCTTTGCAGGATTTAAGATCTTACTTTGATTGAAGCTTCAGTAAGTAACATTAACTTACTTTTAGCTGAGTTTTACAAGAATTGCAACCTTAACATTATTTTAGGTTACAGTGACCTTTAGGGTCAGCAGTTCTGTGGTTATTGTTGCTATCAGCCCAGCAGGCCTCTCATTAGCTTGAGAACATCAGCTCATGATGGGTTTTGAACAATGGACAGGTTGATACTAAATATCAACACTGTCTCAAGTACATTTTAACTTATAATCAGTTGCTACCAAACATTAGTACATGTCTCCATGAGCACAATGGTTTGCAGGACTGAATTTTGGGTTGCAATTTATGCATATTTTTTGCAAGAGTCCCAGACACTTCAAATCCGCCCATTCTACTGAGTTGATTCTATGGCAAGTAAATTTTATAGTGAACTCCCCACTTTTAAATGATTTCCAACCTATCCATAGATCCTTATTTTTCTAAGTTTGAGTTTAGTTTAATCCATTAAGTTTACTATATATTTGTGTAAATATTCATCTTCACAATTAGATTAAATACCATTAAAACTGATTAAAGATTATTTTTAAAAACAAACAGTTATCTGTACACAAGCAAATAACCTGAGAGGAGCAAATCTGTTATACAGATATACTCGCAAACCTTGAAACTCGAAAATTAAAAAAAAGTTTTTGCAACTTTGTTTCCTGCATTCTGAAAATAAATGTATTTTCATACTCATTATTTTTATTTTATGTCAAATTTTTAGGAAAAAAATACAAAATAATTTGCCCCTCTAGCGTGAACTTGCGTTAATCTCTGGCATAAACTAATATTCATCAGCTTTCTTTGATTTATTCATTCCTTTTTTTGCCCCTGCCCCTTTTACAAAATGCATGCCCCTTTCCTTTAAAACTTTCTGTAAGAAAATTCTTCTTTCCAGTATTTTTTCTCTTAGTCGTCTCCATTTCTCTCATGAAATGAAAACAAGATCTGGGAAAATCTCCCGGGTAAATCAGAAGGGCTGGCAAGACACATAAAGTAAAACCATGTGGAGCATAAATATGAATGCTGATCTTCACACGAACTAATGACTATTTAAAACATCTTATTTCATCATTGTTATTTGAAGCACAAATACAGGAATATTATAGAGATGCTTTGTGAATCACTGATCAAAACACACCAGCACTGCAGTAATATTACAGTGCATGCATACAATATATTAGGTTGGTGGAAAACGGGACTGTTAAAATATTCTAGTAATATTTCCCCACGGGTCTGATCCATGACAATCAGTGTGAGGGAAGCTAATTTGAAAACATAACTTTGCAAACTACCAATTACTTCACACTTGAGGAAGTTGATCATCAACAAAGGTACCTTAGGGAGAAATCTAGTGTGGTTAACTGAAGCTGCTTAAAACTGCTTTGTAACAGCTTTGATGGTGTACATGTGATACGATTAAAAAAATAATACAAAAAAAGTCACTGCCAGAAGTGCCACCTTGTTCACAGGTCATACATAAACCAAAAAAAATAACATATCCTGCTGTTCATGGGAAAGTGCAAGTCTGTTTATGACCTAATACAGTTTGTAGTTTCAGTAGTTAGTTAATTACACAAAAAATGACAAAAAGTAATTTAACTGGTTAAATCACCATGTAAATATGAATGTAGTTGAAGCACCACGCACCTGAATCCATATATGTTATTTGGGAAAACGCAAATAATGTGATGAAAACAGGCGTTTCTTTAATCTGAAGTTGTTCATTATTAATTGTGAAAAGGCAGCTTCATGATTATCTTTGCATAGTTAAAAAGGTTCCATCTATATTAATCAATCACTGATTTAATGCAAGATTATTCCCTTCAACTGAAGGATATTTTTATATAATATAGAGTTTCTATTTCCAATGCAAAACAGAAACTTCCAATTTATAAAATATTTATTTCAGTTTCTGATCTTTCAGAAACCTATTTAAAGGTGAGGTGGTGGTGGGCTTGAGATGTTTCATAAAAATTAATTTAGTTAAAAAAAAATGAAAAGAAAGAGAGACATGAAAAGTAATATATTTCATAAAATTATTTCACAAATATATTTCAAAATTAATTACATGCCAATATTAAATAATTTTGATGCTTCGTAAGCACAACTACATTGCCAATGAATATAAGGATAGAAAATACAACGTGCCAGATTTAACATGACTTCTGGTGTAAACCATGTTCACTTCTTCTATCTGAATACAGATACAGAGACAAATAATTTTGTGAGTTGAACAGATATTAATAATGGCATCTCTGTGCACCTTAAAACACCAGCAAGCTTCTGCAAAATGTAGTTAATTTACTAGTTTAATCACATGTAGTTCACAGCTTTCCAATACTGCAATCAAAAATATGTACATTTTGAAGGAGTACGACTTCAGTTAAACATACCAAAAACCAATAATAATCATGAAATCAATTATGTTATAGCAACCACAAACACTGATGTTGAAAGGTGGCGCGCTAACTGGTGCAGAGAGCATCCAGGGTTAGTAATTAAGTGTTAATATTCAGTGTTTGACTTTGATTTGTTTGTTTGCAAGGATCTGTGTCATTTGAACGTGTTATAACTCAGCTCCTGTATCTTGTCATTGCTATGTCAACAGGTATCAAACTGGTTTGGGAACAAGAGAATCCGATACAAGAAAAACATCGGCAAGTTCCAAGAAGAGGCCAACATGTACGCAGCGAGGACCGCAGTCAACGCGACCAGCGTGTCTGCCCACGGCAGCCAGGCGAACTCGCCATCAACTCCAAACTCAGCAGGTAAGCTGAAGCACAAACTGACCGCTGGAATATATTAAAACCAGCTCTATAGATTTGTTATTCTTTTTCTACCAGAGCAGATACAGACAGGTGCACAATAACTCTCTCATACCTGAGCTGCGACTCAAGAATTCAGTCTCTGGTGCAGAGGCCCCTCCTCTCCTTAACTAACCCAGTAATACAGACTGGCTTTCTTGCTTTTCTCGTTACATTTTTTTTTCCCTTTCTTCTCTTCCTTTTGCCGTCTGTCCCTCTCACTCATTCTCTTTCTCTCTCTCTCTGTCCCTGTTATTGACCTCTTGGTCTCGTGGACGTTAATTTTTCCTGCCTCTTGTCCGGTTGACCTTGTGCATGCCATTAAGCTGCTCAGAGGGCACGCGGAGTCTTTTGTCATATAGAGACTTCGCGACTGTATTGGATTAGGACCGGGTGTTGAAATCAAGTTACGCGATGGTCTCTTTACATCTGGGGAGCTGGGGTCCATTAAAGGACGAAGACGATTCTTTGGGTCTTCCTGCAGATCAATTATTACTTCCTTAATGAAACACTAGCAGCACGGACGTTAAACTGGACTTAAACCGTTTTATGATGATTATCTGTCTCATGGTTCTTGTTGGCTGATTTTTCCTTTTAAATTAGGCTGCAGTGATATTTTAATGTGCACATTCTGCATCTGTAGCGTCCCGGTTTGTAGAAAAAGCCTTTTTCATGATGCCAGCTTCCCTCCCGAACTAACCCACTCAGTGCACTTTTGCTTATGCATGATCATTTTAACTCCTTTTTCTCTTCCTCTCTTCTCCCTCTTCTCTCCTCTTTGTCCTACTCTCCTTGCTCTCTTTTTTCTTCTTCTCTGCCTCTGTGTATTCTCAGGTTCTGCTGGCTCTTTTAACATGTCAAACTCCGGAGACTTGTTCATGAGTGTGCAGTCCCTCAATGGGGACTCGTACCAAGGGGGGCAGGTTGGGGCCAACATACAATCCCAGGTAGGCGCCTCCTCAAGCTTAGTGTCCTACATCGCTGGTACCACTGTGCGGTAGGGATGGGTTTCGTTGTGATTTTACTGATACCTATATCAATACTGATACTGCTTATCAATACTGACACTTATTAATACTCTTATGCCTGTGCCCTCTCAGCTGTTTATGTAATGCTACTTAAATACCAATAGCCAGTGGCATGAAGAAAATCTGTACTCAAGTACAAGTACTGTTGCATTGATGAAATATTACTCAACTACATGTAAAACTACAGGTGTTAAAACAAATACTGAAGTAAAGTTACAAAGTATTCTTCTCAAAAACTACTCAGAGTGTTAGTTACTTTTTAATCATTGATGTTTAATGCATTATCAGTAGCAAGCATTAAACCAAAGGGCTTTCTGTTTCTCCAGATCTTCAGTGCACTTCGCAGTGTACTCCTGTGGACGCAGCACAGCATCTGTATTTTAGCCACTTTAAAAGTCCACCTAAAAAATTTTGAAAAATCAGTTTAAGTTTCCGCTCTATTTAGAATATTTTCACCACTTTACCTGGTTATCAGACAACCTTACCCACAGGAAACCACCATTATGTAAGACCAATATTACTCTCTCCAAACCAAACAAACCACATGGATGAAAGCACATTTTGTGTCACAGAACTTGGCAGTTGCTGGTCTACCACTGCCTCGATCTGTTAATTTGTTTGTGTTATTGTTGACTTCACTGAATCCGAATTTAAAGCACAGAAGGCACATAATAATACAACCAAACTAACAGATCAAGGCAGCGGTAGATGAGCAACTCCTGTGTTCTAGGAGGTAAAATGAATGCTTTTGCTGAAGGAGTCTGGTTGCTTCGGAGAGAGCGATATTTGACTTGTATATCAAGGATGCAAGGACAATTTATTTATCATTTTATTTACATAATACTTTATTATAACAGTGGTTTCCAGTCGCAAAAGCCTGTTAGATGGAAAAGTAAAGCTGTGAAAATATCCTAAATATCCATACTCTTGAGATGATGCAAACTTTTTTTAGGAGGCTAAAACTCCGCAGCTGTTCATTGGTTAGCTTCTGTACTTGCACTCCTCTGTGCTTCTCCAAACTGGGGTTGCGTTGACCGAAATAAACTGTATGTAATACACTGACGATGAATGATACAACCCCACTTGAAAATAATCCAAACTATCCCTTTAAGCATGAGTAAAATCACTGATTCGTACCACCAAAAAAATCACTTAATTACAGTAGTTGAGTATTTGTGAGTTGTAATTTGTTACTTTAACCCTTGCCAGTAGCAGTAATGTTTTCCCAGGAGCTTATTGATATTTTAATACTGACAAGGAAAGAACTGTTACCAGATTACTACTGGTTCTCAATACCCATTCCTGCTGTCCAGTCTACAAGTGCAGAGGCCGACAACAACTTGACCTCCACAGTGAAACAGAGGTTAGATTTAGCCTGAAGCGTTACATTAATGTAGGAGCCATTGTCAACCCACAGTTGAGTAGACGACTGCAGACAGTTTTGGAAACGGTGCAACACTCATCAGCACTCCTGACAAGAGTTCACATAGCCACTGGTGCACTGTAGCTCCCTGACCTTGCCCCAGTGGACAATGATGACCAGCGCCGTGTTTCTGAGTGTTACAACTCTCACCATAGATTAAGGAATCACCACCCGAGGTGATATAATCTCATTTGGTTTCACTGCTTTTGGCATCATTTCTCTCTTCCTCCACCGCCCCCTTTTCTATTCAGATCAGCTCTCCGAACGCTTTAGGTCGTTCATGAATATGCAGAGGGACGACCCTTATAGGAGGTAAAGAGGTCTTCAGGGTCGGCCGTTAATTAGTGAAACTCATGTTCCTTTAAAGGCGTTCTTTTTTTCTGTCAGAACGGCCTCGCTGTCAGGGCCTACAATTACAACAAAGTGAAAGAGAAAAGAGAAAGTACAACTTTGACTAAATTGGCCTCCTGAGCAGATTGGCCTTATTTGTTGTGAAATCCATATGGCAGGTGTGTTTTCATGCATAACCTGGCAAACTGCTCTGCCAAAAGCTACAAAACAGCTTCCAGTGAATCCGTGGCCACATTCCAATGAAACTTTAAAACAAAATAATGCAAGATGTGACCGCAGTTACACCGTGTTTTCACTGGCAGCCGCAATGGGTGAACATGTTTCAATGTGAAGATTCATCGGAGCATTTGCTTTGGTGTCATGTCAGTGTCATTTACATGAATGAGCTGCAAAGTCTTCTTTTTAATGCTTTGCTTCACATTGTGAAGCAAAATTTTCAAAGATAACAAAACATGGTATTGCCATGCTTCTTTTCCTTATAAATACAGTGTTTAGAAGCATTGTAAAAACATACTTTCCTCATATCTAAAATAAGTAAATGCATGAAAGGAAAAACATAAGACCTCTAACCCCTAACTGACTGCTTCTTCCTACCCCATCCCCACCCCGACGGATTGCAGATAAGATTCGGTTTCCTCTGCAAGATGAGACTAACAATGACTGATTTTTAAACCTGATTAAATCATGGTTTAACTTAAAATTATGTTTCACCAAAGTTTCAAAGTAGTTTAAAATTAAGATAGATTAAATTTAAACCTCTGTTTAAACAAATTAGTTTTTACTGAAACCTAGATTAAATTTAACAACTGTAATTCCAATGATAAAACTTTAAACTAAAACTTTAAACTGTGATCCAGTATTAATTTTAAACCAATGCTTGAGGAGGTTTAACTTTTAAAATAGCTGCCTTTAGTCAAAAAGTCTATTTCTCAAATGAGAAATTAGAGCTTCTGTGCTTAGCCATCATAAGTAGGCTAACTAGGTACATGTAGTTTGATATTAGACTGAATTGTGAACTTGTTACACTCCATTTTCTGTAACTCAGTGGAATGAGCATATTCGAAGATCCGGGCTAACTAGGCTAACTAACTTTATAGCCAACTGGCAAACATTTTTACATTTAGTTAACTTTTAAGCTAGCTAGCAAACAATGTAATGTTTTGCTAACATTTTTACCAGGTAGCAAACAATGCAAGGTAAAGGAATACAGAACAGTTAATGGTTTCCCCCCATCTATTATATTTAGGAAGTCCCAACAGCAGCCAAAATTATTTTGTATTTGTTAATTTATTTAGTTATTTTTATTTGCCAGCATCTTCATATTGATTGAACCCAATTTAATTTCACAAAACTTGGACTTACTAAACTGAGACTAGTTTTTAATTATGCAACAGAGCTCAGCTCAATTTCAAAGTCTGGATTTACTTATTTCAAACCTGATTACAACTAATCTTAGATTAAATTAATCTTTGTCAGTGCAACCCAGTCTAAAGGTTGACATATCTTCTCATAGTATTTGAACTTGTCTTTAATTATATCCCCACAGTTATAAAGATTGGATCTGGGTTGATCTGAACATTAAGTATCTTAGATACAATTACGTATATATATGAAACAGTGATGTACATTTATTGAACATGTGTTAATATCACCTAGACTCTCATCTCATTAGTCACTTTGTGTCTGAGTACCTAATTCTTTTTCCGACTCCACTTTTATGGTGTTTGTATGTGGTCGTTTTAGGTCTTTTAATATCTGATTTTGATGTATTATTCAACCACAACTACAAATACATGCATAATTAGTTACTTCTTGACGTTTTTCTTGTATTTTCGTCCTTTCGCGATGTCTGTTATCAAGCTTGTAATAGCGGCCAAATCATTGTGATTCGTTGTTTGTAACCTTTTCGTGTTTATGGTACCCTTTTACTATCAGACTGACCTTTCCTTGTGCATGGCTGTCTTTGTTATCCTGAGCTTTTGTCTGACCAGGCCTTTTGTCTGTGTGTCCCTGCTGTTCCAGGTGGATACCCTTCGCCATGTTATCAGCCAGACCGGAGGATACAGTGACAGCCTCGCAGCCAGCCAGATGTACAGTCCACAGGGCATCAACGTAAGACCTGTAAACAATTTCCTTCTGTCCTTCTCGACGTTTTCTTCGCTGTCTTACTGTGCAATGATTCCCCAGTTGCAGGATGTGTATAATACTGTGTAATTCTTCTGTGTGCATGCTGGGATGCCACTTAGCAGCGTTTGCCGGTTTGGGCTGTTGTCCAGCCAGTTGCCCCCCCTGCTCCAGTCGTGCCCTAGGTGGCAGGCAATGAGGCAGCTACCAGGCTGAGGAGCTGGACACGCTCCTAGTCTGTCGGAGGATATTAGCGTTAGTGAGACACCTGCAGACGACAGGAACAAGGACACAGGTGTCATCCTCCCTCCCAGTGCTGCTCTCACATTGGCACCATAGGACAAGTCATACTCCTTCCAAGACTGGAAAAAAAAGTTCCCAGTTGCTAATTCTTAAAATAACTCTTTAACTAGCCTGTCAGAGGCTGGACCAGTTTTCCAGGTCTCCTTCGCTGGGCTGGACTGGTCAGGGCGGGACAGCCAACACTGGAGGCAGCGTGTTAGCATGTAGATCCATAGCGACAGGCCGCGCGGGGCTGAACAGAATCAATACGACAGTCACAGGGACAGAGAGAGCGGGGCTCTGGGCTAACAGTCCAAGCACATTGGTCAGATCATTCATCCACAGGAACAGCGGCACTGACAGCCAAGCCTGCAACACCCCTCGTGCTAAAATAAGAACATGGATGCATGAAGCCAGTAAGAACATAAACATACAAGAGGCTCAACTGGACATAAGTGTTTAGTACAGATGAAAATATTACAGATATTTACAGAAAGTGCAAAACCAAAAGCTAACCAACAAACTAAGTGTTAGTAGGAATTGGGATTAGCAATGAACCAAATTTATTTAATTACTGATGCCAGTTTGTGCCTGTCACACATCAAACTTACACTGAAGTCACAGAGCTGAGTATTTAAAAAAAATAAAATAAAATTCCCAATGATTGTTTAAAAGCCAGGAGGTTGTTTAACAAATGTTATCACTGTTATGAAGGTATTTTCTAATTTTAACCATGATGGCACCCAGAAATCAAATATCTTCTCGCTCAGTTTATGTAACGTTAACCGAAATTAAAAGTCTATTATCAGTTCTATGTCATTTCCAGTGGTGGAATGTAACTAATTACATTTGCTCAAGTACCATATTGTATTTTTATATCCCCAAGTAGAAATTTGAGGTACTATACTTTACCTGAGTTTTTCCACTTTATGTAACTAAAACAACTTAAACTACCCAACAGAATATAAAGCAGTTTAAATTACTTCAACCTTACACATGTAGAATAATAAAATGCAACATACACATTAATACATAAGTAATATTTATCCAAAAACATAAAATATAATAGTATAAAACTGACAGGGATCATTTTAACTAACATAGTAACTACTTTACTTTTCATACTTAAAGTGCATTTTCAATTTATTTATTTTTAATAATAAATTGTCTTATATGATTAAAATGAGGTCAGCTGCAACAACAGTTCAGTCCAGATCTCAAACTATAATAATCAGGACAAACAAATATCATGCAATGATGTATTCAATAAATACATTTATTGTTATGAAACTAGGCCTGTCACAATAATTAAGTTATCGACTTATCAAGGTCAGCTAAAATTAGCGTGTTCCCCGTGTGGGAACGTTTTGGTTTAAGACCAAATGAGAGAGGACAGGCACATTTTAATATTTTTCTCAGTCTAATGTCTGAATATTCATAAGAATTTAAAGTTAATTGCTTTTTTAAAAGGTGTACTTGCATTATTATGCTATTATATTGTATTTATACCATTATAAAATTTTATAATAATAATATTGTTTATTGCAGTTATTTCTGGGTCAATATATTGTCCAACAAAAAGTCGTTGTATGTAAACTACTGTATGAAACTACTGTGAAATAGATTTTAGGCTACGTCACCCAACACTAGTAGAAATACATAGTTTGGAAAATTTGATTTTAGTGCATTTTGGTGATGATGAAGGTTCTCTTCTAGTTCTTTTATATTAAATACACTTTAAACAATAAATTGCAGTGTTTCAGTAGAGCCTGTGAATGAAGTGTTGCTGCTTGTATTTATTTAGCTCAGATAAAAAAAAAAAAATCTTTTTTTCTAAGATCTACTGACTGAACTCTTGTGGTTCACCTCTCCTTCTTTATCCTTGAACAGCAATTACACCCCTCAAATTGCTGGTGGGTGTTGCCTCTCTCAGAGGCTGGAAATGTTTTTTTTTTTTCTTCCTTTTTTCCTGCCTCTGAATAAGATGACAGACAGTCCTTACGCGAAATAACAGGGTTTGGAAATAAGAGGCTGCCAAAGCACGTTCCCAGCTCTCACTAATAGCGTGGAAATTGCAATTAATGTCCTTAATGGTCTTTAGTCAACCTTTTATCATGATTTGAGAGGGCCTCTGCTTTAAAGAGCTATTTTTTTATTGTGATAATTTATTCTTTTATCAACCATCTCAGGGGTATATTCTGAGATATATGAAAGGTCTGCGTATTCTGTGTTTCATCTCCTCTGTTTATCTCACATTATGTCAGCCGCTCGGAGGGAAAAATGAGGGAAGTGGCGCAATAATATTTTTAATGAAGAGTCCCTTAGAAACGGTGTTTGTCAGTTTTTCGAATGTTAAGTAGCAGTTGGACAGACTTCACTCGCTGTTGAAGAAGCTGGGTGGATTTTATATTTGCATTTGAGTTATGGATTTATGTAGATTTTATTTACTTGAAAACCAAATAACTACCTGTCTGAAACTGAAGGTGCATTCTACTTTTTGAATATTTTTTAAAAACCAATACATGCAACATAACCAAAATGATGCAGTGTATCCCATTTCATTCAGTCTAATTAAAAGGATAAAGCCGGTGATATTGATATTCATTTTATTGTCAACAAATAACGTGTTAGTCCACCTCTCAATACTTTCCCTTCCCGTCTGCAGCACTCATCCCCAAGCCCAAATGTTCCTTCTGAAGATGTAAATAAATAAATACTGTAGTTCAGCTGAGCTGTAGTTTATAGCAAAAAAAAAAAAATACTCAGACAGGGGTAAATAGTGCATTTGTTGGGGGCTATTTTCACCTGTGGATTAATACAGATTTGATGCTCTTGTGAGTACAGCAGCAGTTCAGTGTATGTATGTGCTCATGTTGATTTTAATGAAGAGACATGTTACCCAGTCCCAAAAGTGTAGCTGATGTGTTTTACACCAAGAATGATAACTATATACTATAGCAACTATAGCAACTATAGTTGCTTTCGATTTAATCTTTTCCTGAGATAACTATATATTGTTTTAAAAATTGTTCTAATTCCAGTGGATTGAGTCCACGCCACAGTTATAACGACAGTGGTGAATGATCTCTTTGTAATGACTTTCAGAGCGATTTGATGAATGATAGAAACACTGACAGCCAATCAAAATCCATAAAACATTGTGGTATACAACTTATTAATTAAATGCTTATATAACATGATATTACATGTTACAAATTACATATTTAAAAAATAAACATTTTACAAGGGTTGTCCTGATACCAATAGCTGTCTCGGTCCTGTCTATAATACTGGTATCTGAGTCAGTGGATACTTAAGTCTGCACTAATCCGATACCAGGTCATTTATTAACCCAGAAACAAGACCCTGCTACTTCCCAGCAATCGTCTTGGATCGGTACCTGGTATCGGCTCATACTCAAAGTCCAGGACATCTCTACATTTTACCTGAGGCATACTACCAAACGGTCTTTGGCACTGGTACAGTCTCTGAAGTTTGTTTGGTCTGTACAAACGTCCCCTTTGACAATCATCAGGATGCCATCAAATTGTTGCTGACTCTAAAATATGTGTCTTTGATGACAACTGTCTTATCACAGTTTTGGATCCTAACTTCTCTCGTCTTTGAAGAATTTTGTGAACCCTTATCCTTCTGCTTTTCTTTTTGTTTTCTACACAACGTACAGCAGTAACCAGTCATCAACATTAATATTCCTAAGCTGCCATGTGCAGCGCCAGTGTTAAAATGTTTTTGTTCATCATTGTGGATGTTCACATCGTTATAATTACTGTTATAGTTGTCGTTCTCGGTGTGGATGACCCTTTAATTTTGGTCTTATCATGCGATTTTCTTCCAGTAAGAAAAATATAGAACTGTGCCAATTTTACCTTCAATGTAAGGTCTATACTTACATTGTATCATACAGTATAATCTGTTACTATGAAGCTAAACTACTTCCTGTCTTATCTACACAGACAAACGGTGGCTGGCAAGATGCTCCGACTCCTTCGTCAGTGACATCGCCCACAGAAGGACCGGGAGCGTTCATTCGGATACTTCCAACTGAATATATCCATCTCTACGCCTCATCTACAAAAAAACACATGGACTGACCTTGCTATTCACAGTATTAAACAAAGGAATTCTCTGTCCCACAGTTTGGAGAGGTACTGTGAAATCCTAACCAGAAAAAAAAGAGAAATGATATTTCCTCTACGTATAACGTTGGACATTTGGGATACAAACAAAAAGTTTCACAATAAAAATCCAAACAAGTCAATGGAGACGTTTGTACAGATTTCACATTATATTCAGAGGGCTGGGGTTACTTATTCACTCATAATGTTTTCACTCATAATGATGAAATGATATGATAAAGTAAATAAATCAAATCATTGGTTTTAACTGAAAATACTTCATTCTACCTCTCAGCCACTAAAAAAAGTAGAAAAAATATGTCAGTGACCATTATTTGTTTTGTAAAAATGAAACTTTTGTCTTTGCAAGCAAGAGGCACATCTTCTTACTTACATTTTGTTGTCTCTCACCTATTCTATGGTACGCCATTTAGACTTAAATATTGCTCAGTTGTTTACAATGTGTGCTTGATAAAAGTATGTTCATCTTCCCCCTCTGTCTCCGACAAGTCAAAACAGAGTTCTGTCAGGAGATTTTACCTCTAAGGTAACCCTGTGAAGTATGTTATCTGTAAAACAATAAATAAATACTTGTCATCAAATCGGACAAGCTTGACATCATTCATTAAGATGGAGGTTATACAGTATATCAGCTTAAAAACTAATTATTTTTCACTCTGTTGGTTTTGGTTCTGCAGCATATTGGTACAGTGACAGTCACAATAGAAAAAACAGGAATTCTGACATTTTCTGTTGATTTATGCTGGACAAGGAGAATATTTTATTTGAATTTATTTAAATCTTTTATGATACTGTATTGTTTTCCACCACAGATGAAAAGTTTTTGACGATGCCAAAATGCTGATGTAACCAAAACAAAACTGTGCCATCATGAAGTCGGTTATAAATATATTCTTTCATCAGAAATATACGGCATCATGTCTTTTTCTACTCATTTAAGTCAACATCTTCTGTCTTTTAGTTCTGGTTCTATGGAGGAACAGAAGTGTAACAGAAATAGTAATAAAGTATTTAATTAATGAATAACTAACTGTACCATAAAAATAGGCATTAATAAAAAAAAAAATACAAATTAATTTATCAATCTATAAATGAATAAAGTAAATTACACAGTAATTCATAATTTGATATTTTAATGGGCAGAAAAGAGGGATCATAAAAAGAAACAAATTATATTTTAATCAATAAATAATTCAAACAAAAAAAAACTATATAAAACAAAAAACAATGCACATTATGCATCAATGAATGTATACATAAATAATACATATTTCCATACAGATCAATTTATATTATTTATGTATACATAAATAATATAAATTGATCTGTATGGAAATACACTTTAAAAAGAGAAATAAAAAACTGGATTTACAAATTGTTTTGAGAATATAGATTTTGATCAAGCATTCAAAAGGCCAATTTCCTTTACCGTTAGTATTTCAATTTCCCTGCTGCTTTTCCTTTTTCTGTTAACTGTTTGATGCACCTAGGGTTTGTATGTTTTTTCATGCAGCCTGTGCTCAGCGTCTTCCCCCCCCTTATTTTGTGCAGCCGCTCCAAGCGCCTCTAGCTGAAAATCTGAAAACATTTTAGGAAGGTGAATCTCTGAATCTTTGTGGTTTAAAGTTTACTTTGTCTCCTGCGTCGCTCTTTGTACTCTCAGGTTTCCGCTTTATTTTACTGTTTAATCTTCACTTTCAACTGGATAGAAGTCGCTGCTGATGAAAACCCAACATTTCATGATTTTGCTCTTTAATAATAAAAGCTTTTAGATAACAAAATTCTGGGGGGAAAAGGAAATGTGTTTAACCAGCGTTTTATCGCCTTTTGACGCAAGACAGGCGCATATCAAGACACACCTTCAAGCAAGTAGCCCAGATGTGAATCCCCATGGTGCTTGGCTGACACGCTAAGTCAAACCACACCAGCACGTATGTTGGAAAGGGCCATATGAGAACATGCATCTTGCAGTTGGTGCTACAGTGGAAAAAAGGTCAAACAGATAGATTCAAACAGATAATTAAAAAACAACAGGGTGATGCCAGACTGTGCAGAGTTTTCGTTTTTTTTAACCACAAACACTTCATCCCAGTGCTCCACAGCACCCAGGCTGCACCTTTCTGCTAGAAAAAAACAAACAAACACACTATGTGAACATGGGGCCGTAGTCAATCAGCTTCTCCTTGAACCCTTTCCATTTGGCCTTTCTGTGACACTTTGGCTGTCTCTCTAACCAATCAGGAAGCTTGTTACATCCTATGGCTAATTTGCATTGTTTTACCTCGTTTTAAGAGTGCAAAACCTGAAGTGTCATAAAATTGGCCTTTCTAATTTGAACTGTTTGTTGATTAATTAATATTTCATCTATAAATCGTTTTTTATAATTCCTCTTTTTACTGCTATTAAAATACCAATTTTTTTTGTCATTTAGTTTATTTATTTATAGATTAATAAATTAATTTATAAACAATTTTAATAACGCCTATTTTAATTGTACAATTAGTTTTTAATTCATGAAATGCTTTATTACTATTTCCGTTCACTCATCATCCTCCATGTGGTGCTACAATCGAGTGAACAATGCTGTCCTGTTGAGAGAAATACAAGAAGAAATATCGCTTTCTACAGAAAAGAAAGTTTGTCAAGAACGTCTGTAACTGAGTTTGTTTTTCAATACGTGAACCACAATCCACTTAAACAGGGAAGTCATTATGTTAATAGAGTTTTACATGCTTACACAGTGGATCCTTGCTCCTGAATCTCCAGCACAGGTCCTGAGATGCTTCAGTATGGAGCCACTGATCATCGATCGCCATGAAAGAAGCATCTGGATGGACCTGAACTGCTGCTCAGCTCCAAACGAGGGCACTTTGATGTAAAGATAATGTTGCGTTCCTCATTTTTGATGAATTGTGTCCTCGTCTGGGCATTTATTTACATATAAATCATTGAAGTCAATACATTATTCTGATGGTACTGCTTTAGTAACCCTAGAATTGACACCAAAACAAGTGTAGACATTTGAATTCATGCTATCAAACTGATTTCTTTTCAGTATCAAACATTTATGAGCATTGTAAATGTTACCCATTAAGCACTAAAGAAGGGACAAGTCATTTTGTCAAATAATGTGTTGTTTTCTGAGCAGTCTAACCTTGTTTATAGACACTTTTTATGTTGTGTGGCCTATTTGTTTTTTGTATTTTGTTATTTTTTTATGGTATGCTTAATGTAGGCAATTACTTTTTTTTTTGGCTTTCCTACTCTCGTGAATTAGCTCATGAACTTTCAACATGTGTTTATGTGCACCATTGTGCTTGACTTGCTTTGTTGGAAAGGGTTTTCAACACATTAAAAAATGATATGTAATACAGCCAGATCATACATCAGCATCTTTTATTGTGGAGTTTACGAGAGAGCAAAGACTCTTTGCTTTGCTTGGCATCAGTGGATAGTCGATGGTGGTGGTCGCAGTCGCTGTTGTGAAAACTGAAAGTCAACCAAGGTCAGTGACTGCCTGTAGACATCAACCCATTTATGGCTCTGCGTGTCCCTGCCGTCCATTATGGCTCCTATCCAACATATTAGTGTGCACGCACTAATACAAGCAGAAAGAAACGCACATAGTAAACCAAAATCAAGTTTATGTGACAGTGTATCTGACAGAAAGAGGAAAATAAAATCACTTTAAGACAGTGTTTGTCAGATACACGGTGAAGATACTGAAGCCTTAGTCTGGTATGGACGAGTATGGCCAAGCATAAGGTTTCCAGAAGATGTAAATTTATAAAAACATGGTCACAAATATATAGTTGCATTTAAAACAAAAACTTAACAATTTTTTTAAACAGCTGATCTGTGTAGTTTTCAGCAAATTTCACTCAAACGAGCCAAAATACTGTATTTTTTGAGGACTATTTGCAAAGAGGATTAGGTGTACAAAAATAAACGAATACAATGTAAATGGAAAGGAATTTCCCTCCATATTTTGATATTTTTCCCCCAGCCCCCTCCCACCCAACCCACTGCCAAAGCGCTGTCTTTTAAAACAATTCAAATGTTTTTATTGTTTGCAAAGTTATTGTTTGTAAAGTTATGCAAAGTTCAATGACTATGCTGTGCATTGTCACATCATTCTTTATCATGGTGAGACGGCCTTGGAGTTTTTTGTAATTTATGAGTGCACATGTATCCATATCCAAAGAGAAACTGAAACAACTGGAACAACTGCTCCTGACCTCTAACATTTGATACAAAAACGATTGGTTGGATAACTTTACATCAAATACTAAATACTCAAACAAGATAATCAGCCATGTGGGATTGATTTAAAATACATTACAGAGCCCATGTTCATGATCATTTGGTAGTTGTTTGACAGCGATGGAGGTCAATTTCAGGACTAATCTATATCAAATTTTGGTTAGAAAAAAAGAAAAAGAAAGAAGGAAAAAAGAAAGAAAGAAAGAAAGAAAAAGACATCCATTGTGTTGTATTTAGGTCATCTTACAGTCAGTTTTTGTCACCATATATATAAAAATCTGATGGTAAAGGAGATGAATGGTCACGTCCTTGTGAAATTCTCCCTTCAAACACTACAAACAGCGCGGCTGACGCTATCTGGCTGGACAGTTGCATGTCTGACAGAATTACTTTCAGAGCAGCTGAATATTCATAATTGGCCAAACAACAGGGGCGAGGGTATAAGGGAGCAGTTGGCTGTGGAGTCTGCGGACGGTCACAGGCCTTGACTGCTGAGCGAGTGTGAAATGCCAAAGCCAGACTGCTCCCCTGCGCCTGGAGGGCAGCGAAGGAGCCGGCCTGCTCTCACCAACAGAGAGGGCGTCAAAAACAATCTGACAAGACTTCATCCAAAAACATCTCCTGGCTTCTGGTGCAGCGCTGGACACTCATGATTATCACAACATCTGAGGCCGCCCTGAAACACAAACATCTTGAGAAATAAGTTGTGCAGAGAATAATAACTGTTTTCTGACATTTTTGAGGTATTTTGTCATGCGGCGTAGTTTTTACACCTCCTCATTCCTCAGGAGTGTTGACACTGTGCAGGCTGATTGAAATCTAATGTTGCTGTTGACATCTGCCTCCCCAGCTGTCATTGCACCACTGTTTATAATTACAGCTGCTGAGGAAAAGAATGGGTGGGTGGCCCAGACACCTTGTCTCCCCCTCTCAACAGAACCCAGCATACGACTCTAATGTGCAGTGACACAACCAGTCCAGATCCTGCTGCTGCTGCTGCTGCTGGATGAAGTGACCACATGGGTGCTTCATCCAAATTCACTCATCTACACACTGTCACACAGACACAGAGACACACTTTATATTGTGCACCGGAGACGGGGTGTGGCATCTGGATGTCTTAAATTACGGTCTTTCTTTTCTCTTGTGTAAGATGTGACAACAATTGAGAGGGTGTGTGAATCTAAAATATGGGAACATTACATCAGATCACAAACAAAATGATTTGATCACAACAAAAACATTGTAGAAAAAGTGCCAGAAGTGTCTGTGCCTCACCACAAGATGGCGATGTTAACCCATTTGTTTAAAGGATTTCATCCACATGATAAAGACATTAAGGGGGAAGATGTAAGTTTAAATACTACCTACTTTGTGATTAGTTTTATTTGCACTGCATTGAAACTATTTTGCTTTCCACTTGTTCTGTTTTTCCACTTGCTTGACTTTACAGATGTTTAATATTTCCCCTGGGTGGTGTCTTTCTGACTTTTCCTGCTGATCTTTCTCTTTTTCTCTTCCTCTCTGTGCATGCGTGTGTTCATTTGTCATATTTTGGTGTTTCCACTACATTTCAGAGGGAAATTGCACTTTTTATTCAACTACATTTATTTCACAGCACCTGTAGATTTTACAACTACAACACTGCATATGGATTTAAAGGTCGAGTAAATGATTCTGAAGTAAGATATTTGATTACTGAATCTCATTCTCAGGTCGGTCTGAGCCACCAAGCCAAACCATCAGTATGTGACGACCTGGGAATGAGACTCAATAATCAACTCGGCCTATTTTCTTCACCTTTAAAGTAGTTAAAAGGTAACACTTATATTAAGGTACCTGTAATAAGTGTTAGTGAATAGGTAATAAGGCCCTTATAAGATTCTTATTAATGTTAACATATGTTACTAAGATCTTTAAGTGTTGGTAATAGCATAATAAACATAAATAACATTTATAAGCTCTTATAAATCATGTTAACAGTTTATAGACTTCTTAAAAATGCTAATAAAACCCTTATCAGTTTCTTATAATTGTTTGGAATAGGCTTACAAACACATTTATTGAGTTGAACTAACTTACCTATTGTGTTATTGTTAAACCTTTACTAAGCTTCTGTGTATTGCTTTATTAAGATTTCTACATACTTTATTATGCATTTATAGCTATGCACTTATTAACAGTTAATTCTGCATCATTGGGGTACTGGATCTGAAGTGTCAGCAATGCTTATTAAGGTCAATCAACTCTTTATCATGCACTTATGAACAGTAATCCATGATTGTTTTAAAATTAGCATTATTTTCAGACTTTTTGTCTTTATTGGACAGTGACAGCTGAAAAGAGACAAGAACATTGCTGCAGTTCTGGAAAAATATCACACAAATTAGTACAATGCTTTATTTAAATGAAAGAACTGTACTGTTTTTTTTCATGAATTTGCAAAGTATTCACCAGGGAATGTGCAAAGGTACACTAATAGAATATTTAAAATAATGCAAGATTGCAATCCACAAAATATGTGCGTTAATTTAACACACTCAAGGTCTGAGGACTTCTTTCACCACCACTGGCATGTGTTTAAACCGGAGTCCTGGCCTTTCTACCCCTGCCTGTTACTGCAAACTGAGAGCAGGCTCTGCCAACCATCCAGGATCTCTGAGCACACCAACATGTCGGTGTTATGTCGCCCCTGGTGGCCGCAGAGCAGAATGACACAGCTCAGAGGGGGTCAAACTGTTTAGTGGTAACAGGGAACATTTTTTCCCTCTGACGCTCCTCCTCTCTCCTCACCGTGCCAAGCTCTCCTGAAAGCTGCACCACCACTTTCCTCACGACAAGAGGCTTTTCTGCGTCGGCGGAAAACAACATGGCAGACCGCACCGACGGAAGAAACGGCGGGATTGTGGTAAACAAAACGAGAAAAACACGACAAGTGCTGCGTGGCGTCAGGAGAAAGTTGATTCGTGGATGCACAGCAGGCTCGGCTGCTGCTGCTGCGCATTCACACAACTTTACGCACCTTGTAGTTGTACTTCCTCTGGGGCCACATGTGTCTCTCAGGATGATTTGGTAGCCCGCAACTTAGTGATGAAGCTCATGTTTGAGGGTGTACTTTTTGAACATAATGTTTATATTTTTCCTCTCAGATTACCGATGACTGGCCAGGCTACAGTTTAGACCTCTTCAGTTACCCAGCTCACTACTCCGGAGATTTAGACTGTGTCATCATCCCTCATGGCGTGATTATGGACAGGTACAACACCAAACCAACCCAAATCCCACCAGTGTTTGACTTTTTACGGATGTTTTCCTGCTGTGATTCCTCCGAGGGTGCGTTAAAAAAAAAAAAAAAGACGCGTGTCTCCTGGCAGATCTGAGGGATTTGGGGAAGATTCAGGGGATATTATCTGTCATAGACTATTTTGTGGGGTGAAACTGTGGGAGGTTATGCATAAAACCTTCAATAAAATGATCACTGAAAGAAAAGACAGAGAACAAGCATCAATAACTCATGAAGAGACCGATATAAATCATTCTGAGAGTGCTGTGCCACAAAAAACCCTGTAATTAATGTAACTGTAAATTTTAATGTGCACCTGAAAGTTGATCTGCATCAAAATATACAGTGATTAACAATCATAGGATATGTGTGTTAGAATATTTTTCAGTAAAGAGCAGTAGGCTTTGTGATGAGAGGTAGGCGATACGATAAATTTGGTTTCAATCCAAGATAAAGTAATACCGAGTTCAGGATCAGGCCCTGGTATTAAGGGCTGTAACAAGGGCTGTGTTGGCAAGAATCTGTAGTTGTGATACGGATCATGATATGGCGTTACGATTAAATATATTGTGATACTGTAAGTCAGGTGATATATTCCTGTTTCCTGTTAAAAAAAGTTTATTTTTTAATGCAATCAGAACAGTGATGATAGATAACAACACTGCTTTCTAACAGTCAGGGTTTAAACAACACAAAATGAACCACTGCCCTGAATCTTTGCATGTATCACAGTATCACGATACAGTGTTTTTGAGAATCGATACAGTATTTTCTTACACTCGTGCATACAACAACAGCCGAGTTACAGCATTAAGAAGAATACTCACGGGCCCAGGATGTCATCAAACATGTGATGGATCTGTTGTTTTTGGTATTGATTCTATTGATGCTGGTACTGATTCTCAAATCAAGACTTAATATTGGTATTTTGATACTTTGGGGATTGATCCACCCACCCCCAGTTGAAATGTCACGTGTGACATTATCACTATGTAGCACGTTTGCAAAGTAACACAAAGTCTAATCAGATCACCTTTTTTCTACTGTTATGAATTAACAAAAAAACAATATTTTTAGTTAATATTGCTCAGAATAAGTTACTTATTATACTTATTATTACTTTCACTATCCATGAATTTATTTGTCTTATTTTCTTGACTTGATTGTTTAGTCAGAATGTCAGAAAATAGGCGAAAAATCTGTTGATAATTTTCCACATCCCAAAGCAGCATCTTCAAGTGTCTTGCTTGACGATCTGAAACCAAAATGTACTCAATTTACTATCATGTATCACAAAGAAAAAGCATCAAATCTTCACATTTTAGAAGCTGGAAGTCAGCAAATTTGTGCTTATGAAAGTATTTGATTGTGTAGTAAGTAAAACAATAACAACAAACATGTCACATTCATATTATAATATTATTCTGTCGATAGTTGAATGTTTCCCAGGTGTAGTAAAGTAGTTAATGAGAAAAGTGTAAAAATGTTCATGTTGAAATTGTTTAAAAGTGCTTTGATCTACACCAAAAACTGTTCACTTGTTTTTAGCCTGTGGCCTGTTTGTTACAAACATGAATCATCCACAGCTCTGAGCTTCAGTCCTGTGAAAAAACACACACACCTTTTCTTTAGAAAGTTAAAGAGGAAGTTGTCGCATCGTTCACAGGACAGAACGTCTGGCTCGAAACATCATGGATGACCTGGGGGACCACGACATCGTGGTGCTGTGCGTGCTGAAAGGAGGCTACCAGTTCTGTGCCGACCTGGTGGACCGGATCAAGGCCCTGAGCCGCAACTCCAACCGCACCATCCCCATGAGGGTCCACTTCATCCGTCTCAAGAGCTACCTGGTGAGTCTCCGCCCACTGCTGCAGAGACAGACGCTGACAGTTTGTGTGTGAGAACGGAGGGGCTCTCTTCACGCTTAAGATTATCAGTTGTGATGGTTCTGAGTCCCATGACTTAGAGGATATGTGTGTTATGTTTTATGCAACATGATGACAGTGGCATCTTTGTGTGAATTTGCTTCGGATGTGCAGCTTCATGCGGTCACCATGAAGTCCAGGCAAAAGAGACAAATACCAGACTCTGAATTGAGTATTCTGAAAATATTTATGATTGTGCTGTGCTGTAAAATACACACTGACCTTAAATTCACTTTTTGTTTCGCGTTTAGAGTCTTGTCCATAAATGACGCATTATGAAAAATAAAATGCAAAGGCAAAATAATGTGCTTCAACCTAATTAACTGATTAACTGACACTTGCTAAGTCCCACCCTTTTTTGCTCTATGCTCCAATTACAGTTGAGCAAGTTCGGTACCTTGCAGAACCTCGATCAACTTTCGCCCTTCCTTTTTCCTGTACCATTGTTCTACACTCATCTTTGTTGAAAAGAAAAGCAAATTTTGTTCAAAGACCTGTAAAAGTTACATGTTAGCCAATGTCAGCAGATGGCTAGCTAGCTAATGACTGATGTAGATTACCCAGCCAGCTACTTAGCTAACATTTTCCTAACATTTGCTATCAGATGTAACTAGCTAACTAATGATTGATGTAGATTAGCTAGTTAGTTGGAACTGCTATTGGAGAACAGAGCAAAACGGGTGGGGCTTAAGAATGGTCATTTGACATGGTATCAAAGTAGGAATCACCGCCTCTTTTAACCTCTTAATCTCCACTAGGATGCCCGTGCCCTCGACAGACATTACCGTCTTTCAGAGGCTGCAGCAGTTTGAAGGTACTACTATCATATGAAACTAGATGAGGAAGGAGGCTAAATAACACTCCAAAGTTAGGATACATGTTTGTGAGGTAAAAACAGGTGTGCCCATATTCACAGGGGTCCCTTGACCTCTCACCACAAGATATCTAAATGAAAAGTGGTTCTATTGGTACCCAAGATTCTAAAGGAAACACAGCGTCTATTACAGATGTACGAGTAGAAAACCTGTCAGTACATCTCAAACTTATCTTCAGGCTCCCACCTTTCAGATGATGTTTACCACTTCTATATGACATATACTGCTGACCTGCTATGTCCCCCTAAGACAAAAATGTGTCTATGGTGAGGACGGTTAAGTTGAAAGAGTTAAAACTGGGAATACACTCACATGTTCAGGATGACATAATGTTTAAAAATATTATGTTAAATATGTTTTTATTTCCTCAGAATGACCAGTCGACGGAGGACCTTCACATACTCGGAGCAGAAGATTTGTCTTTTTTAGCTGGAAAGGTAATATTCTTCTTATCTGCACCTTTGAAAACAGCCTGACTTTTAATAAAGAACAGCATGTGCACTCTGTGGAACATTATTATTACAATAAAACAAACACTAACAAGTGACATGGAGATGGAGATGGAGATGGAGGGTACTGATAGACGGCAGCCTCAAGAGGGCAGTCTTCCCTCTAATCTGCCATCTCCCTCTCCATCCTGAGGAAATGATTCAGTGCTTCCGTAAAGGAGATCGAAGATGGCAGTTTCTGACAAACCCAGCGCTGATCAGATACCGACAGTTATAATGTAATTGTCTAAAGGTTTCTTTCACTTTATCTCAGTGGAGAAAATCTGTGCAGATGTCAGGGTAAAGTACCTGCTATCATAGTAGATCAGGAGGATGACAGTGGTCTAGTTGTTACTCACTCTTCATTTACTTGTCTGGTTATCATGTAATCAAAATCAGAACCACTGGACTGTGTGTGTTTGTGTGTGTGTGTGGTGATTGTTCCAAGATCTGACAGAGTGTGCAATTTTACTACATGTGAAATTTATAACCTGTGTCACATTAAACAGAGGAAAGCAACAAGTATTTATATTTGAGGACCTGGATTCAGAGACTTTTTGGGTGTTTGGCTTAAAACATGACTTAAAGGTCCAGTATGTAAGATTTAGGATAATCATTTGGCACAATATGTATTCATAGTACGAATGTATATTCACCTGAAAATAAGAATTGCTGTGTTCATGTTACCTTAGACTGATACATTTATATCCACAGAGGACGCAGGTCTTCTTCCGTGGAGTCCGTCATGTTTCTACAGTAGCCCTGAACAAACAAACCAAACACTGGCTCTTGATAGTTTCTCCTACACGCTTGAAAGGCGAAGATGAGTTGAGCAGTATTCAGTTTGTTCCAATTCTCAAGCTCACTGCTAGATGCAGCTAAATCCTACTAATCTTTTAAACAATTAGTCATGCACAAAAATTAAGATTAGGATTGTGATTGTTATATGATTCACGATAAGTGGGAATGACTCATTTTCACTGAAAAAAAAACTATTAAAATTATGATGATGTGATTTATTGGGGGTCTGTACCAAACTAACATGCTCTCATTCAACTGGTGAACAAGACATGTGTGCCAGGGCATCTCTGCAGCCCTACAAAACTTGTAAACTTATTATAGGGCTGTTTTGACACACATTTTTCTTGGTTATAAAATTGCATATTGATTGGGTATTGCACTTGACCATATTGAAATTTTGATAATATTTTGAGTAACTGTGCAGCTCCAATCAAAATAGTTAGCTATTTATTTGCACATAGCTTATAGAGCAGCATTTACAACAACATCACTCTCCTGAATTAATCGATCAATAGTTTCAGCTCTTGTGAGCACACCTGTCGCACACCTGGTGTTTACATTTTAACATTAGATCTGATTTATTTTTTTCTTTGGCTAGGTGTTTGTTCAGCTGATGTAAACATTGAGAAAACTCAGTCTGTGAGAGTGTGCATGTTTACAGCTTGCTTGCTGAATGTGCATGTCTGCACGCTCATCCTTTTCTCTCCACACATCTGTGCATATCTGTGTGGTGTGTGTGTGTGTGTGTGTGTGTGTGTACAGGGATGAATTACTCAACCGCTACTACAGGAGTCATAAGTCAGTGAGAGTATTCCTAGGTAATATAAATCAGCTGATCTGAACACAACAGTCACACTCACCCCTTAGCTGAGCACACTCACACCACACCACACACACACACACACACACACAGCACAGTAATATGTGCTGTATCCAGGCGTGGCATAAATGCCTGAAACATGAATAGGATATGAGGTAGTAAGCTTGAGTCATTGCCGGCTACTTTGCTCTCAGTATTTTAAGTGTGCTTGTGAAATCCCTGAGCTCCCTGTGATGTACAACTAAATTTAGTCGCCTGTTTGTAGCAGAGTGCTGCGATGTTTTTCTGGAAGAAGTGAACTAATTGTGTGACAAGGAAAATATTACATAGTTCATGTTGTGCGTTCGCCTCCCTGTAGTGTCTCTGACAGACTGTAGCTTCCCCTTTCTGTGAAGGCTTTAATATATAGCTCATTCCTTTTATATTTCTCCAGGGTTTACTGCACTCTTAATAAATCTGTATGAATAATGAGGCCCAAACAAAGCGTGACTGCATGCTTGGCTGAGTCCTTTGTTTGAAAAGTAGAGTAAACTGCATGGCAGTTAAAGTTTTTTTATCTTGACCTAGCTAAGTTGAACTGGAGCTTTAGATTGTGACTCTTAATATAAATAGTGGCCAGTTGTCTCCGGTTGATTAGACAAACATTTGCAGAATTTCAGCTATTTCAGTGTGACATTCAAAGAAGGACTGTAGGAGCATAGATTTCCAATCTGGGTGACACTTCTGCTTTTTCACAGAAGCTCATAGATGATATTTTACTTTTAGACAGAGGTGGCAAAAGGACACACATTGTTTAATCAAGTAGAAGTACAGATACTGGTGTAAAAAAATGTCCTGATTCAACTGTTTTACTCAAGTAAACGTGAAAAAGCACAGGCTCTGAAATGTACTCAAAATATAAAACATTTCTACTGGCTGTTTCAAAGCTAACTGAATCTCACTTTTTCTCTGTGGTCGATCCTACGTCATGTTGTTACGTCATTTACGTTTTTGTCTTTCTATGTAGTTTTCGTCCTGTTTTGTAGTTGTAGTTCTTGTTTTTTTTCTTGTTACATGTCTTACCTCGTTCTTGTCTTGTTATGTTGTTTCATCTATTTTATATCCTTTACTTAATTTTTGTCTTGTTTTGTCGCTCTTGACTGACTACATCTTTTATGTCATTCTCCTCTTATCTACTAGTAGTAGTTTACCTACTTCTCATCTTGTTACATTTTTTATCTTATTTTTTTCTTGTCACATCTTTTTGATCATGTTACGTCTTCTAAGTCATTTTTGTCATGTTGCGTCTTTAACGTTCTCGTTTTGCTACATCATTTACATCCTTTTCATCATTTTTCGTCTTGTTACATCTTGTACGTTACTTTTGTCTTGCTATGTGTTTTGCCTCGTTCTCGTGTTACGTTGTTTTCCTCTTGTGATGTCTGTTGTGTGATATGCACTAATGGATACACCAAAGACTTGTCTTTTCTGTGTGTTATTGTCCATCCATTTAGGTTGATTATGGGAAAGCGGTGCGCAGTGATGCAAAATAAAAATAATTCCACTCAAATGCATCAAAACTAAAGTAACAAACCTGTTTTGAACATGTAAGCGGTAGAAAGTACAGATATTTGTGTTAAAATGTTGGGATTAAAAGTAAAAAGCTGACAGAAAAGAAAAATAAATACTCAAGTACAGATGCTAGAAAACTCTCAAAGTATGTACTTTGTTACTTTCCACCTCTGCTTTTTAGATGTATTTTTCATTTAGTTTTCTGCTGCTGTATAAAAAAAAACATGCGGTATAGGTTAACCTGTACTCAAAAACCCTTTATCACTTTTTGATTTTAATTCTTTTCCCTTTATCTGTGTAGTTGCTATCTTGGAATGTGTGTGTGGTTGATCAAAAGTTACAGCAGTTTATTATCTGTTCCTAACCCAGAATAACTGTTTGCTTCCCTCCCTCTCTTCTTCTCTCCCCAACATGCCTCCATAAGAACGTACTGATTGTAGAGGTGAGTCAGCCATGTTTCTGCTTCTGTTTTTCCTCTTCACCAAATGGGCCTATTGTATTTCTTGCCGTGTTTTGGTTATCCAGGTCAAGAGCAGCCATTTAAAGTTTTTTTTTCTCTCCTGCAGGACCTTAGTCCAGCGTGAGGAAACTTTTTAATTGGATGACCTATATTTGGGAAAATAAGAGCTCTTTTTTCCAACATGATCACAAACTTTCTCTTGTTAGCACAATAATTGAGTCCTGTATCAGGAGTAGGTGCAGCAGGGAAGAAATGACATTTACAGGAAAGAAATCAATATGGTCATTCAGTCATGGTTACTTACTGTATGTAGACATTGCATGATTACACATTTTGAAACAACAGTCATTAGTCAGTGCTCAAACATCTGTGAATATGCCCTTGCAGCCATTCATTGACTATGGCTGCTGTTGCTGTAACTAATGGAAATTTCTTTATTGTAGAATTTCGAATGAATCAAGGACTGATATAACCTGTTTAAAGCTGCTCTGGTCATTATTTTTAAATGAATGAAATGGCCATGTACAATGTGAAAGGGGTTGCTCACTATGGTGAACCCACAGAGATTCCCAGTTCCCCACAGCTGTAAGGAGTTTTTTTTGCATCTTTCAGCTTTTTGGATTGGTGTTATGGCACACTAATTTACTGTTTTGCTTCGGCCTCACCACTCTTTCGGCCTCTGTGTTGTTTTTGGCCACAGAAAGCTGCTATTTTCCACAAAAAAAAAAAAAAAAAAAAAAGCACTGAAGACTACCTGCTCATTTAATTCCCTCAAGAGACCAAAACAGATCTAAAGGAGAGTAAATATTGCATATTATTTATTAAATTAAAATTATTGCATATTATTGCATTCATCAGGTGACTGAAACACTACTCAGAATAAAAGCTAAAGTTGCTAAACTGTGTACTAACAAGTTAGCCAAATGCTGTTGGGTTAAGTTAGCTTTTACGGCTTTCTGACAGAAAGCCCTTCCTGGTTAGGTTTAGGGGTAAAAAATAAGGTTTGGATTAAAATATCAAGAAATCTCTGCCCTGAATGCGAATTTCTCCCATCAATCAAGTATACAAATGTTATGTTCACAGCTTGTTTTACTACCTACAAGTGGCCAAAAAATCAGATAGCGCAGGTTTAGGCGGTACTTTAGATAATGTTATTCAATAACTTTTTAATGTACTTGTACTAAAATCTAATTTTTTAAAAAACTTTTGATTTAAGTATTAAGCTTATCGGCTGTTGGATGAGTCTCTTTTTTCCGCATAGGACAATCTGTGTAATTGCTTTCTTATGAAAAAAAATAGTCGTCACTGGGTTTCAGAGTGACATACTATAGGGCAGAGTTTATTTCTACTGATATGGTTACAATCAGGATGACTAACTGGCTCCAGGATGGTGCCCAAATGTGAGTCATGGCAAGTTTATTTGTGTAGTGGCTTTCAAACGCAGGCAGCTTTAACAGTGCTTTACATATGGCAAAGAAACACATTTGAAAACAAAATGAAATGCAAAGTACAATACAGATACAAATACAGTCCGTCTTGTTCATTTATTTTGTTAGCTTTTCCTACATCTACTTTATCCTACTTCTTCTTGAGTAATATTTAAGTAATGAAACAGCATTACATGAGTTCTACTGTGTATTAGGGCCATTGTAGGAAAAAACAAGATTACAAAACTATTTTTCAGATTTTTTTTTCTTGTAAATTTGTGCCTTTAATCTCTGAAAAATAAAGGCTCAGATTTGTGAGAAAAAAAAGTTTTTTCTTGTAAATTTCTGACTTTATAATCTTAGAGAATATTCAAGTTTTTCCCCCCAAATTTGTGACTTTTTTCTTGTATATTACCCCCCGCTCTCCTGGCTCTGAATTTTGCTATCTACAGTGGTACTAATATGCCATTTTACATGAGTAACAGGACCCTCCAGCACTCTCTCCACCTGAATTACCCTCTTTTCATATCCTGTCACAAATGAAAAATGTTTAGTGCGAGTGTGTAAGGACCATCCATTCTGTATGAAGGACATGTTGACCCACATATATGACAAAGCCAACTTCTGTGGCTTCATTCCACCACTACTTTCACCTCTTCCTAAGAAGTACAAGAGGGCAGAGGCTGGTTTCTTGTAAAACATCACATGTTGGTTTTTAATTCCCCTTTTCAGTCAAGTAATTTTTAGAGACAGCTCATATACGATTATGTAACACAAGTACTGTGTGACCAACTTCTTCCTTTTCACTTGTACTCCAGTGTGTGAGATGAATCTGTTTTTGGTCTGCATTTCCACAGTCTCTCTCATCCTCAATCCAATTTTTCTGTGTTTCCACTGACAGGCCATTGTAGGCACGGGAAGACAATGAAGACTCTCCTGAAGCATGTTGAAGCCTTCAGGCCCAAAATGATCAAAGTGGCAGGGTAAGTTATGGCTGTAAAGACCTCAAAACAAAACCAGCCCATGTGTCCTGCTTTGTGAATCACTCAAGTTTGCACCTTCCAGTCTAGACTGAGAGAGAATGAGGAAAAAAAGAATAAGTGACTGTTTTAAAATGAATACATAAAAAAAGGGACATCTGATAATGTCTGCTTTTATATCCCTCAGATTGCTGGTGAAGAGAGTGCCACATAATTCAACATGTCTTCCTGACTGTATGTACCTGACCAACCCTTTTATCTGTTTATGAGTCAGTGGCTCATTCACAGTAAAAATAATTGTCACAGCTTGTTAGTCAGTGAGTCAGTGGACTCTGGAAATACTTACCATTAAGGCTCCTCTTTATCTTTGATTTCAGATGTTGGCTTTGAGATACCCGATCGGTTTGTGGTTGGCTATGCCTTAGACTACAATGAGTATTTCAGAGACCTAAATGTAAGTCATTGACTTAATTATTCTAGACAACAGTAACTCTGTTACAGAGATAGTTTGGATTATTTGAAGCAGGTGTCTGAGTTTCTTATCCTGGCGTTGACATGCCCCCAGTTTGGGGAAGCAGCCACATGAAACAATGCCCACATAAAAAAAACAAAACAATATCAGTTTAAGTATATTTCATATTTAGAGTGTTTTCACCGCTTTACCTTGTCTTCAGACAGCCTTTTCCGAGACGAAACCGCCATAATATAATCCAAATATTGCTCTATCTCACTCAACTAGACTCCATTGTCAAAAACAGTAATTTTACCTTGAAGAGCACAGGAGTTGCTGGTCTTCTGCTGCCTCAATCTGTTAGTTTGTTTGTGTTATTGTGAGACTTTGATTAGTCTGAACTTACCGTTTAAAACGCCGAAGTCACACAGTAACACCAACACAAACTGATCAAGGCAGCAGTAGACCAGCAACTCCTGTGTTATGGGAGATAAAATGACTGATTTTGCCAATAGAGTTTGGTTGATTTTGATAGAGCGATATTTGGCTTTTATAATGCCAGTTTCCTGTCAAAAAGGGCAGTCTAACAGAAAGACAAAGCAACAGTTTCTAAATACAGCGTGGACTTAAACTGATGCAGATTTTTAAGGTTGACCTGTTTTAAGTGGCTAAAATATGTTTTGCTGCTGACCCTGTCTGCAGCAGTTTATTGCTTAGCTTCCTATATTGATACCCCTGCTGCTTCGTCAAACTTGAGGCGTGTAAAACACACAGACTGTGGATAAGTACCTCATACAACCCGCCTTTTAGTAATGTGAACTATCCCTTTAAGAGAAACGGCTCACAATGAGAATCTTGTAACACTGACCATCATACATGCATCAGATAAAGTGTCCTTGGATTGAATGTCTAGTTCTGTCCTGATTGTTGTTTTTCCTCCTTTTTTAAAGCATATCTGTGTGATCAGTGAAAGCGGGAAGATGAAATACAAGATCTAAAAAAAAAAAAAAAAAAGGAGGCGACTGTCACACAGATGTCATCTAACAGCAAGCCTGAACATTTTCCCGGAGATGCCATTCATTTACAGCTGCTATCGTGACATTTGATCTTGAGCATCCCTGTTTTGTTGCAACATTCCTCCTGTGAAACGTTTATCCGTTTTTAACAATAGACACTGACATCTAACTGGCAATTTCAGCAGAACTAGCACATGCTTTACCATGTTTTAAACCCTTACCCTTAATGTTTACAGAAATTATTCACATGGAAAATGTTTAATAGCACGGTTTGCCTTTGTTAGTTTGACTAACACAAATGCCATCTCTTCCTCTTGTATGCAATGTAAAGAACTTGATAATCATGACCTGTATAAATGTGATTTTTTTTAAGTCGGTGTGTGATGAGGTAGCAAAGGAAAGGGAGGTGTTTTTATTAGGAAAGTAGTAATAGAAGTTTACATTTTCTTCACTTGTTCATTCCCTTTTATAAGTTTATTAGCTAGTTCTCCTGCTGTTGCCTTTAATGCTCAGGGGCAAACAGAGTAGTTCTGTAAACACTAAGTGCGCTAACTACCTCTGTTTTTTTTCAGTATTTGAGGTGTAGTGGGATACTTTTGTCAGTCATGTCATTTTCTCTCATGATTTAACATATGAGTAAAGTATTTTTAACATTGATGTGTTCTGTATTCATGCTTCTTCTGTTGAGTTATGCAGTTGTTTTGCAGAAGTTGATAAAAATTGGTTACAGTTGTGTCTTGTTTCAAGGTTATTATAGCTTAACTAAAATTAAACTGTGAGTCCTTTGCCTTCACGGTGTGTTGTTTTTGTATTGTAATAACTACTCTTAACTTTCTAAATTTCCCTTTGACAAATACACTACCTCCATATTATGAAAAAAACTAAAACTAATACTGAAACTAATAAAACTAAACTAAAACTAAACATTTTTAAGCAATAAAAATTAAACCAAAACAAGCAAACCCACTCATGAAACCAAGTGAAACTAAACTGAACTGAAAACAAAAATGAAAAACAAAATTAAAATAAAAATAAAACTATAATAACCCTGCCTTGGTTGAGGTCATAAAATAAAAAAAAAAACAATGCATACCTCCCATGTTTTTTTAGGCTGGTCATGTACAAAGGAGGGCTCTGAGTCATGGAAACATCATGCTGAATGATGTGTTTTAATCATTTCTATTTATATAATCCTGAGACGGTTTATGGTATTAAGCTGCTGAGATGTTGTACATACTGGTGAAAATAATACAAAAAATTGGCTCCTTCAAAGACTTTTCAATTTCCAAAACTCTTAAACTTGTTTGTTAACTGGTGTATGATTGTATCTTTCTGGTTTTATAACCGGCAAAAGCCGCTTCCTGAAACATCAGGTTACCATTTGTTAGTTTCAGAAAAGGTAAACTGCAAATGAACAACAATAGAGAGACCGTTGTGTTGAGCTGCTGTGCTCTGTGCACACACCTGACATATGACTCCCAGTCTTTAAACTGGAACACAAAGTGCCATAAAGACAAAACCGTTTTTTTTTTTTTTTTTCCCTTGGTACAGAGCTCTGCTGGGGATTACTGTAAACTGATTCTCTGACCTTTTAACGGAATTTAGCTCAAAGAATTAATGACTGGATGAAGTGCTCCAATAGAGTTACATTATTACTATAGTAGGTTTTAGTCAATACTTTTTGCCCGTAGTGGAAGAAGTATTCAGATCCTTTACTTAGGTAACAGTAGCAATACCACACTGTAAAAATACTCCATTATAAATAAAAGCAGTGGTGGAAAGTAACTAAGTGCATGTACTCAAGTTCTGTAAGTGCAATTTTGTGTTGTCCACTTGAGTATTTTCATTTTATGCTACTTTATACTTCTACTCTGTGACATTTCAGGGAGAAATACTGCTCTTTTCACTTCATTATCACTATTTAAGAGCTATAGTTACTCATTACTTTTTAGATTAAGACTTTTCATATAAAACATGCTTAGTTTCTAAAAGATATTGCATTGTTACAGATTAAAATAGTAGCTCCACCTAGACTAACGACAACATTAAAATACACCTTACATATTTATACATCAATAATGATCTAATAATATGACATACTGACAATAGCCACTCTGCATTATGGGTACTATTAATTTTGATACTTTTAGTGGATTTTGTTGTGAATACTGTACTTCATCATCCTGTTGTATTGCTACTTTTACTTAAGTAAATGATTTGAGTATTTCTTTCACAACAGAATAAAAATCTTGCATTTAAAAAGAGGTATTACTAGGAAAATGCAGGCTACTTCAAATGGTCAAAAATAAGTATAGTATATTCAGTAAATTACCACCTGTTGATATTATATTCTTGTAGTATTTAGTAGTTTTACTGTTGTTGCTAGTTAGGTGGAGCTAATATGAACTACTTTTTATAGTGTCAGGTAGTTATTTTTACCAATACATCACTTTTTTATAAACTAATCATATGTTTTGTATGTGAAATCTGAACCTGCAAAGAAAAAAGCAACTATAGCTGTCAAATAAATGTAGTAGAGAAGAAATAACATTTTCCTCTGACATGTAGTTAAATATTAAGAAGTTCAAATTAAATCACTCCTACTAAGTATTTCAAAATTGGTACTTGGTTAAAGGTACTTGGTTATTTCCAACACTTTTTTAGGGAAGTACTTCACAGAGATGTTGTGTCTGTAGGCTAACATTTACATGTTATTTTCTGAGGTTTATAACCACAGTAGAGCCACTGGAAGTAGAACTGGCTGGACAGGACAGCTTTGTGAAAGTCTCCTCCCTGACTGACCTCTGCAACAAAAGCTGCCAATCCCAAGAACAGGTGGTCCCTTATGTCTGAGGGGAATAAAAGGGACATTTGTCAGGGCCCTGAGAATCTCAGCATTTATTTTAGTCTACAGCTACAATCTGTTTAAGATTGTGTGTAGTAGGAAAGGACTGCCAGTGTCAAGTATTCAATTTGAATAATCTGCTTTGAAGAGTAGGGTAGACTGGGAATGGTTGCAACAGGGGACAAGTGCAACAAATATTATTTCTCCAATCAGCATCATGCTGGACTAATGATACTCATTCTGCACATGCTCAGTTAGGGTCAATTAGACCTTCTCCCCACCAGGGACCCAGAAGACACATTGAACATTTGCTGCTGCATTTATTGAAAAAAAAATGTTTTGGAGGTATGAAAGAATTTTTTCATGAGATGTATTTTTGTCACACTGTCCTGTGTGAATAAATCAAAAGTTACTGAGTCTGAATCATTGTTTTGTTGACTTATGACATGGTCAGCATGTGTTAAGGTCAGTTTGTCTACCTAGCACATGAGGTTTTGTCATGACAGATTCGGCGGGGACAACTGCAATAAGTTGTTGCAACCGTCCCTAAGCTAAGCAGCCATGTCAAAACAGACCACACAACAGTATTTTTCAGCATATACTACTCATTGCTGCAGTGTTGTACAATAAATACATGTTTAATAAAAGTTTGTTGCATTGCAAATTGTTCCATTGTTCCTTTTTTCCACAATGAAATATAGAGAGATTGAATGGCATCTTTAACATCTGTACATTAACTCAAGGTAGGCTGATCTTCTAAGCATAAAGAAACAAAACTCAAAATTTATTTAATAAATATTACTAAATAAACAAATAGAGTGCTGGAAGATGTATTTTTGTAGGCAAGCCCAGAAGTTGGTGTGAGATTTTACAATTGGTTTTTGGATTAGTGCAGAAAATAATCTCTGTGGCAAACAAAAATTTGATACTTACACTAAGCATAAATGCAATTGGCAGAAGAAAGAGCTAACATTAGGCTATAAAAGAACTACACCATGTTCACATGACTTCAACGTCACCCCCATTAAGTGAAAAGACTCAGAAAAACTTTATAATTCACAAATGGGGCATTTACTGATGTATTTCATAATGCAAAACTCTCTTAAGCTTTTGTTAACCACTGACCTTACTTAATGCAAATAACTAAACGACTAAAGACTTTGAGACAAGGGAATCAGAAGTGCTAATATGCTAACTCACTTCTGTGTTTTAGGACGAATTCCTGCAGCACTCTATTCTATAAGATTTATGTAAAAGGATGCATGTTTTCAAAAAACTAGTTTATTGAGACAAACATAAAAGTTAATTTGTGAAAATTTATGTATTTTTGATTTGTTGCTAATGTCCCCAGGGTTGGGGTCAGTTGCAACACCTGCTTCTTCAAATTCAAATAAATATTGTGAACGTAGGCTATGTCATAAAATCTGTAAATGGCATAGGTAATTAGCAGAGAGGTGTTAAGTTTAATATATAAAGATTTGGTGTGTCTTGTTCAAAAAGTCCCTAAGTAACAAAGAAATGCAAAAATTGTTACCACCATCCCCTGTCTCCCCTATACAGTGGCAGCACGATGGGGAGCAAAGATTATATGGTTTGGTATGTGTGAACTCACATTCCACATCCACTCACTGCCATCCACATGCCAGTCCTGGTCGACCTCACTTTGAACCAGCAGGACATGTGACTCCTTGTTCAGTCCTTTTTTTTTTTTTTTTTTAATGAAACGAAAGCGAGTAAGGTGGTGAAAATTGTTAAATGTGAACGTCTCACACAGCTTGTCTGTTTTTACTTTGTTCTCCTAAGACAGCGTCTGTGCCCTCAACTGGTTCAACTCCGTTGGAACGGTTAGAAAAACGCCACCTTTTTAACAGTGCAGCGGCGACTTTTTGTAAACTCGCCTCTGATTGGTCTGCTCAAATACAAGGCCGCCCGTGATTGGCCGAGTGTCCTGTTGACCGAAGGTGGACTCCCAGAGAGTCGGGAACGCTGGAAGCAAAAAAAAAAAATTCCAGCTACAAAACTACACCACATGCGCCTCCCCTGAGTGGGTCTGGAGTAATCACCGGGAAGCCGTTTGCACTCAAACTATATTAAATTATGCCAACGCCTGACCATCTTGGAGCTCCCTCGCTATGTTTTTACTTCGTCTGTTCGCTTTTATGGACAACCGCCGCCGCTGTTGTCCGCCTGTAACGACTCCTCACAACCACACAGGTAACTTTGTTTTAACTCCAGCCGTTAGCATGCATGCTAACCGCAGCGCTAGCAGCCTGTTGCCGCAGTTGGTTTGGTTGTTGGCTTTTGCCCACTTTTACACGTTTTACAGGCGGTGTTTGCTGAGTGTATCACTTGTAAAGTGGACGCGGCGTCTCATATCCTCATTTTAACTGTTTTGTGTTGGCGTTATGTGAAAAAGTAACAAAAGAAAAGCTACTTTTGGAGTCGCTTGAGAACAACGGCTCAGCACGCTCTGCTCGCGTTGACCATCGATCTCAAACGCGAGAAATTCAAATTCGCAGACTTTAAATCACATAAGCGTTGGTGTTATCATCGACATACAAACAGTATAATGACTATGAGTGATTTATGCTGTGTATCTGGGTTGTAACTGAACTTCAAGCGTCATGGATCTGCCTCTCGTCTGTAGTCCACTTGTTGCTGGCCATTCATTATGCAGTGTTGACTGCCCACGTTGTTGATGACAACAACCCCCAAATAGTTGTTGCGTGAATAATGCGTTGGTGATGTGGTTTGTCGCATCATCGCTTTTCTTAAGCATGTCCCCAAAACTTCAGGTGATACTCGATTAAATGTGCGTGGTGCTTGGAGTACTTTTGGAACAGGTAGTAGCTTTGTAAAGGGTCAAACATCCCCAAAATCAAAAATACACAGCTTACATATGCGGCCTATGGGGCTATGTGGAGATTTCGAATTAATATAATATAAGTAGATGGCACTCTGTGATGCTCAAAGTCCAAAAAAAAAAAAAAAAAAACCTTTGAAAAGATGACCCAATTACTCAAGAACATCCACCGGACCTTGTTGTGAGCAGCTGTATATAGGAAATAGTTTCTTTACACTATAGAAAGAAAGTAGTAACCTTTTCAAATATATTTTGTTGGCACTTTGAGTTTGGGCTGCAACTAATGATAAGTTTTTATGATGGATTAATTTGTGATAAAAGTTGTTTTTTCCATAAAATATCAGGCAATAGTAAAAAAAAAATGTCAATCATCGTTTCCCAAACCCCCAAATGATGGCCTCACATTTGTTTTGTCCATAACCCAAATATATTTAGTTTACTGTCACAGATTGCTGAAGAAAACAGACAGTATTCACATTTGAGAATAGTCTGCAGTTATTTTAATAGTTCACAAGTGCAGCTCTACTTTGAGTACCACAAGCTGAATGCCATATACTTTCAATTCCCCAACTCGCATCAGAACAATTTTGATGGATAGATGGCACACAAAGCCAGAGGAAAAATATGTGATTTTAGTTTTAGGGTGACCTTTCTCATTAACTAATTTGTGCTTCCATTTTATCATATAGTGTTATATATATTTATCACTCAAAGTCAGGCCGTTTCCCAGCATTTCAGTGTAAAGCTTTGTAAAGTCAAGACACACAAGCATCAGGTTGAAAATAGTGCTATTTTAGGACCTGTTGCATAATGTTGATTGTCTAAAATTAAGCAGGGATGGTGTACTATTACATGCGTTAAACACTTACGGTCTGATTCATGTTGTTTTTCAGACTCTTCAACAGACAGTGCCATATCTGAGCTGTTAATTTAAAAATTTGCCTGTAATTCAACGAGCCAAATGCAGCAATAACACGTCTCTTTCCCCTCTCGTTATAACAGATGGACTGAGAAATCAAGCAAGAATGGAGGTGTAAAATTGGACACAGTGGAACATATTTTCCTGCTTCCTTGCTGGAGCTACCTTTTCGATGTCGGCATTCACGGATAATAGGATTTTAAAGTTTCAAGTTGAATGATGGCGTCACGTTGGGTTCATGAAGATGATGAGAGACAACAAGCAAGATCTTCTTACTGTGAGGTAAACAAAATAACAGCGACTCAAATCACAAACTTTGTACATTATTTGTAAAATGGCAAATGAAAATTTTCAAATGGTGATCATGAAAGTGATTGTTGGGGCCAACTGACTCTGGTTTCAGCATCTGATTTCTGTGTTTGGTGTTAGTGGGGGGAGTAATGTGTTTGACACTTTGGCCCAGCTGTTTGTGCTTGTAACAGCTCCTGTTGGATTGTTTTGCTCTTTATCTCACGAATGCTTAATGATTTTGGTTCTTTTGGCGATTATAGCTGTCAGATTTATGTCAGAAGTTTGTCTGTGCTTCCTATTTATTTCTTGGGTTGATCACTGTAGATGAAGAGATCAAAAGACAGTTTTCAGTTGCGAAACAGCATGATATTTTAATCAAACTCATCAACACTGAAGGAAGTGGGAGGAGACAATGGCATTGAAGCAGTTTATGTGAGACCCGTCTTTCAGATTTTTAAGCTGTGACCCCTGTAATACCAGACAGGACACCATCTGCTCCTCTGAAAGCTTGTCGCCTGAATGAAGACCTTCATGGTAAACGAGGTAGCAACCCCGACACTTTGAAATGGAAGGGCATCTATTTATAGAATCTATAGTTTTCTTTCACTCCCTCCATTACCTTTAATCTAATATTCAGCTCTCCACTTGAGCCTTCCTCCTTTTATGGGAATAGTCTGTTAATGAGGTATGTAAAGCTCCTTATGTTGTTACTTCTAACAGACTAGATGTGCTGAATTTGATTTTAGATCACTGAACAGAGCAAAGGATATCTTTGTACTCAACAAGATATGAAATCAATTAGCAAGAAATAGACTCTGTCTTATTAGGTTTGTTTTTAATTTATGTACTGTATATTCATGATTTTCTTCTATAGCCCTGAAAATACATTGTTGTGTTAAACACAGAACTCATTCAGAAGTCAAACTGCAGAGGCAGCTTATGTTGTATCCTTGTCTTCTTCACCATCAGAGCTAAGAAAAACAAACTGATGATGTGCTTACCTCTGTTATTATGACCATCTGGATACAGCCTCTTAACATTTAAATGAGTTGAATGAATGAATCTAATAGCACCTGACAATTCTGATGCAGAAAATGTGCTCATATTCCCAGAAAATGACTCCAGGCAATATACAGGTGTCAGTATTTATTTAGGCAAAATGTTGTTAAATGACATGACACAAAATAAAATTTTGAAAAAAGTTTTAACTTTAATACATAAGAAAAATGTTCTAGATGTTCTTTTTTAAAAGTGTAGACTGTGAGGAAAAACCTCAGCGCAGTGCATTCAGTGCAGTGGAAATCCTTCTTTTAGCAGTCCTTCTAATAAGGCTACCACACAAACCAATTCATGTGCTAATTTTGAGCCGGAAACCCCCTGGAGTCTCTGGGATTTTCTGGAAATGATGACACTGTGGATTTAATGACTTCAGAAGTTTTGTAAGTGGATGTTTTAAATCACCTTTTGAATGTGTCTTTGCAAAAAAAAAACAACAAAAAAACGAAAAAAACAATTTGCAATCGCCACAGTTGACGGAGTTTGGTCAAAAGGTGCTGATGATAGATGGGTGTGCCTTTGTTTTCATTCAGAGAAAGCTTGGCTGTGTTGCTGTCAGACTCATGGTGGATTAAAGACAAAAAATAATAACCATACTGTTTTACTGTGCTGCATCACAGAAATTATTATTTACTGATATTTATAAAATATGTCTTATATTTTTCTGGGAAAGATATTTGACTTTGAAAATATGACAGTTTGTCCCTGTTGTTTCCCGGTGTGAGCTACTTTCATGCTTGTAAGTCAACACAGCCATCCTCTCTTATAATACTGAACTAATCATGCAGTGTTTTATCTTCTTTTGGCCTTTTTACAACCATTACGGCCATTGTCTTGAGAGATATGTGCTTGTAATTATTGTTCTGGCTATCTACTGGATAAGAAGAACAAGTTACTTATTTAGTTAGTTATTTAAATCAAGATTTGTGTCTTTGGCTTTTGCTGGTGGTTTGATTTTGTTTTCTCTACACTGGAGTGTTTGTCTGCATTATTAGTTGAATAGTGCATGCTATTCAAACATTGCAGCTGAATCCAAATAGCAGACAGAGTTGGCTTAATGTCTCCCTCCTTTACTTCATTCCTCTGGTCAAACATTGGGTTTTCAGTACAGAGATTTGTTGCGTCTACTGTTGTGTGATATGTCTGTGGCAGGATGTTCTAGGATCTTTATTTCTGTGCTAAACCATCTCATATCATGCATTTGTTTTTCCTATATGATGAGTGACTTGGAGCTTTTTTCATGATTCATAGTACTTACATCAGCTTGTTATGCTCCAGTAGAATGACAGAAATGAGAGTGGAGAGAAATTAATTACTGTTTTTGATGATAAAGCAGGGTCCATATTTAGCACCATACAGGGCTGTTGACAAACAGACCCCCCTGTCCCCACAATCTTGGCCTCATTAAAGCACAGCGTTTATCTCATTTAGGCTGGCTGCCTTTTACAGAACCCCCTGTGCAGGCATCGCATGGCTAACTGATGGCAATCGGAAGGGAAAATTGACCTTCAATTGGATAGAAGAAGTCTGTTACTTCCTGTGGCCTTATGGTTGTGTCTGCAATGTCTCAGAGGAAAACATAAAAGATGGGCTATGTGATTACGTTTTTTCCTCATTACACCGTTTCTGTGCAGTAAAAACATCCATATCATCTTAAGTGTAAGTTTCAGAACCAAGTGTTCAATGCACAGCCTTGGCAAAGCTTTGTGAGAGAAATAACCTAACAGATGTGCTTCTGAAATCTCTCTCTCGTCAGGAAACCAAAGGCATCAGTAATTTCATCCCACAGATGAGAGTGGGATGTGTAAGAAATCTGGTCTCATGGCTGAAGGCTGTTTTAGACAGTTGCCACTATAGGTATACTTTTTTTTTTGAGAGGACACAGTTGTCGGCCTTTATTTATTTTTATTCTGCATGTATACTTACACAAGATGCACATCCTTAATTCATTCAGTGTTACTATTTCCTGCAGATGCAGTGTGACATTCATATGTTTTATTCAGTAACTTCTGAGTTGATTTTTTTCCTGAGGGCATTCCCAGGAAGTGTGGAAATGCATTTTTTTGTGCGTATTCACATTAAGGATAATTAGATTATCTGTTTATGTGTTGGACCACAATTTTACTTCTGTATTTGCCTCTTACCGACTTTTTTGGATGGGTAGATTCTTTGTCCAATTCAGTTCCGCCAGAAAGTCATCTAGAGACAGAAATGGTCATAGAGCTGAATCAGTGCACATTATAAAGGCACATAATAAGCATCACAATAGTAATATTTCTGTGCTTATACTGATCTAATTATGTATTAGATTTAAAAATGAAACGCTGTGAAAATTTAATACCACAGTTATAGTGACCAATTTATTGTGATTATCAGCGTTATCCTGGTATTAATAATAATAATAATAATGCATTATACTTGTATAGCGCTTTTCAAGACACTCAAAGATGCTTTACAAAAAAGGAGAAAGATAAAACAAAACAAAAGCAGAACAAAAAACAGACAAACAATAGACAATAGAACAAAGACAAATAAGGGATGAGGAGAAGAAACTCAGTGATTGAAGGCAATGTTGAACAGGTGAGTCTTGAGTGATTTCTTGAATATGGAGAGAGAGGGGGAGTCATGGATGACTTTGGGGAGAAATCATTTCACCAAGTTTTATATTAAAAACCTCTATGATTTGAAAAGTCATGATTTTCTTTGTGATATCAATGCTTTCATTGATGCAGGACAATCCCACTTTAATGTTAATTTTCAATGTTAATTGTAACTGTTTGAACTTTTACTGGGTTTCATTGTGAAATCAGTAATTGTTTCATTTAGTACTGGCAAACAAACTTCTGTACTTTTATGGAACTGCCTGAATAGCTTCAATACTATTGAGTATCCTGGTATCAAAGCTAAGGATTCAGTATTGGTATGGAACATTTTTGAACATTACCCAACCCTAGTTTCATCCGTAATAGGACTGCACCATACTGGGCAGGGGGTGATGTGTCCATTCTCTGTAGTTTTTGAGGTCTACTGCCTGCAACAATGTGTATGAAACACAAATTATGTCAGTTTTAGTAGGAAAATTATTATTTTCCACCCTTAAAATTGGTGAAATACATGTCATCCCACTGTTACAGAGCTACCACAGAAGTTTAAGTCATGTTTTTGCCTCTTAAGAAAATGATGCTTGAAGAATTTTAATGAAAAGGCCACAGTCGCCACAGGACTATACCATGTCCCATCTGTATGTTACAACTAGAAGTTTGGCACGCACAAAACGCACCACGTGTCTACATAGGCTGAGTAATGATGCCCCTAACCTTGTCTTGCACTACATGGCTGGAACGCCCAGAGCTCACCAGTGGCCCTCTGTATCATTATCTTGGGCTTTTCACAGTTAAGTGCTTGGTTTTAACGGGATGTGGTGTAGAATGTAGCAGCCCACAGAGAACTAGGCTTCTTCACATTTTAAGGTGGTGTACTTGTCTGATGTTTTTAGAGCTGATGTCATGATGTCATGTGGTGCTTGTAATGTGTCATTTGGTGATGTCAGCGCTGCAGAGGTTTTTTAAACATACAGGACATGCAGGTTGGTTTCATAATATTTGTAAAAAAAATGAGCAAGGTGGAAATTCCAGTTTCTTTTTTAGTGTGCACATAGCCTCTAGACATCAACATTTGTGGTGTGTAAACAGCTGTGCATGTACAGTGTTTCTCCTCAAATGTCTGATGTTAGTGGGAGGTATTGGTTGGCCTGCCCTCTAATCTCTGTGGTGGGGGAACCACAGATGTAGTCACCTCTTAATCTCTCAGAAAATGACCACATGTACTCTGGACTTAACAATGTCACTTAATATGATGGTACAACAGTGTACCATTTGTGAAACAAGAATAGATTTTGATAAGCTTCGATCTAAGTGGGTCTGGGTTTGTAGCCATAGCTCATTGTAAAATGCATGTAAGAAAATTTCTCACAAAATTATCTGTAGGTTACCATTGCAGGCACCTCAGTGCAATTATTTGGTAGTCATGCATGTAGAAAAGCGGAAATTAAATAAAAACACCATCCTTAGATAGTGTTATACTGATGCCATTATGTATTCATTCATTATTTAGGGGATGTATTTACAGGATAAGGCTCAACAGATTCCAGGAAAAGACTAAAACCAACAATTGTAGCCTGGATTATACCACCAAACGCACATGGACAGCTGCGGACACCATGGACGAGTACCACTTTCCTCTTTGGTCTGCTTGGAGGAGGCCCTCCACACATGGGCAGTAGATCAGTGTCTACAGGATCAGTGTAGTGGATGCGTGGATAAGTCTGTGTGGTCACAACAACGTTGGCTTACATGGACGTCTGCACAGAGCCTATATGTGCACCCTCTTATCACAAAATTTATGCCACATGGACCCTCGCACACGTGGTTGCGGAAAGTATAATACCAGCTTTAGGACATATTCAGACAGAAAAAAAATGCAAAAGAAACCCAAGGGCACTAAAAGAAACAAAAAAGTCAAACCATGGTAAAGAAAATGTTGTGTTCTCTCTTGTGTTTATGTACTCAACTTTGTCTTGGTCTGGCTTGCAGTTTATGCTGCAAAATAGTGATACCAGGAACTTTCCTGTGGTTTGTGTCCACTTGTTTGAGAGAGTAAAGTGGGTTTTATGCTTACCACGTCCATGAGTGTGTGAAGGTCTCGTTGGGTCTAGGTGACATAAATTTTTGAGGTCTGCAGCTATCTGTTTATGTGTCTGTTTGGGACTATAACAGAACCCAGAGAGAGAGAGATTGCAGCTGTGGTTGTGCCAGTTAGAGACTGAATGAGGTGAGGGAGCAGTGGTAGCGAGAACCAGTCACTTAGAGAAATAAAACTTTATTTCCTGATTGTTTCACAGCTGTTATGTTCTAAGCACAAATGAACACCCTCACACTGTTGTGTAACTTGTGGCTAATTGCCACAACATCTGATTCTTTCTAATTATGGCCTTAGTTTTCTTAAGCTGTCTGTCGCTCTCAGCCCTAAGCCAATTCATTCATTCATACTGAAAATGTAAATCCCTAAAAACCGGTCATGAATATATACTTTCACTTTTAAAAGGGCTCAATAATATCCTAAAACATCTGGGTGCTTAATTTTTTAGTAAATGTCACTCAAACATGAGTAAATAGTTTGTTTCAGTTGTTGGAGACTACTTTCAGCTGTAGATTAACTCACATTTGGTTTTCTAATGAATATGTATTAGAAAGACAGTGCAAGTGGATTGCCTCAGGAAACAACAGTGCCCATGCACATCATAATAAAGAAATGTCTCAACCAATCATTAATGAGTTTAAATAGTTTTTGGTCAAAAATAGATGTCTATGGCATAGAGGAATAAGCCACAGCATATCAGGCTTTTGATACACTAGCAGTACTTGTTTGAATGATCAATTCATTCTTGGTTTTATTTGTTTAACCAAAAGAAAAACATAGAATATCACCAGACTACCCGCGATCTGGTGGTTGAAGGTGGTGTTCCCACACAGACACAGGCTTGGTCACTGCTTGAATCCAAGAACTGTCCAGCAGAAGAACAAATGCCTTCAAAAACTCTCTCCCAGCTGCCTCACCCTGTGCAAATATCAGTCTAGCATTCTGGTGATTCATAAATGGCCAAGAGGCATTCGTTTGTGGCCAGGAGAGGATAGGTGCGTATTTTGATGTGGGTGTGTTCCTGTTATGGGCTCTTTGTAGCCCCTTCATTGACAATTAATCTCATAATTTTCTCCCTTGTGCAGATTCCCCTTTGACTTCTTGTCACAGTTATATGAAAGATTATTAATCTGGTCTGTCAGGTTTATACCGGAGCTTTGCTTTGTTCTCCATCTTTAATAATAGTTTTATTTTAATTAAATAAGAGGAAAAGGAAAACCATGAGGGAAATGTTGGTCTGGAATTTATTGACGTGGAATGTCACAGCAGTATTAACTATGCAATGATAACACTGCTTGGCATGCGTCTGTCAGGAGGCCCACACCCCCTTCTGTCGTCCACATCTAAAGATCAGAGGGTTGGAAATTGCCCCGTGCACTGGCTGCTAAATCAGTTCCAGTAGACTGGGATTGGCCTGACCTGGAGACATGAGGGGGAGAAATGCAGGCATTTCAAACATCTAGTTGATCTATTGTCATATCACCAAAAGCACTTCTCCGGGGATGGATTTAAATGTTTTCTAGCTGAGTTAAAGCACCCAGAGCTCGCACAGACGCAGACTACAGCATGGAAATGCCGGTATCACAGAACAGCCAAAGCTTAGTTATACACAGTAAAACCTGTTTTGCTAGTTTCATCAAAATACATGGGTGTCAGCTGCACCTGCAGCTCTCTTTCCCAGCCAGCCACAGGAGTACTGTGGGTCCTTACTTTCTACAGTATGCAGGTTTTAACCCCTTGTATGTGTTCAAACAGCTCTCATTGCCACCTGCAATGACATTTAACAAAGTAGTTAGTGTGCGTCTTTCGGGAATATGTGGTTGAAAAGCAGTTTTCTCATTGATGAGAAGCAGTAAAACTTTTCAGCGAAGAGTACAGTGAAACATGCTTAAACTTGGTACAGACCTCCAGGCACACAATATATTCTAATGAACCATGGAGTGTGAGGTTGAATGTTCATCATGTGATATATTCAGAGCACTTAGATGGGACGTTGGTGATTTTAAGTTGGTGTGAACAAACTGTTGGTCATGTTTGTTTTTTGTTTGTTTGGCTCATTCACTACTCCGTGCAACAGCTGGATCAAGTGGGAGAGCTGTTCAGATTTATTTACTTGTCTTTTGATCAAAACATACAAGTCAGATTTGAAGAATTTTTGTTTAGTTTTACAACTGCATTAATCAGAAGTAGATGAACCTCCTACAAATTCTTTGTTTATTGTAGTTTAGCACTGTTTATGTTAACCTGCAGGTAATTCACTGATTTTCTGACATTTTACTCAACATATCTGCCCAGGCAGAGATAGCATGAATGCAAGCTCATCAAATTCCTCACATTGTGGGGGACAGTCTGTGCTTGATGGGGGAGGGGGAGGGTTTGTTTGAGACAGGGTGAGGAAAATACTTTTTCAACGTGGAAATACAAGACTGTTTGAACAGGGGTGTTCCTGAAAGTTGTGATGGAACAGGGAATTTGATATGGGGAGATCTGAGTAAAGGGGGGTGTTGCTGCACACACGATACCACAAAGGTGTGAGGCTATAAATAGCCAGTAAACAGAGGGGTGGGTGTCTAAAGCCCTGAAGCCTGACATGCTCTGCTCTCCAGCTGTGAAAATAGGATACCATGACTTGACTGTAAACACTGTACAGCTAGTAATGTTTTTCAAATAGATTCTCATCCTCCTCTAAACCATATCCAACTGCACTGAATGACTTGATGGTGGTAATTTACAGTAACTTCGCTTAAAAAAGTGAGTTATTATGGGGTTTTTATGTGTGGTATATTTTTAGGATGATGTTTTTGGATTGTTGCACTGGGGTTTTCCAGCATTTACACTTTCAGTTTCTAGATTTCGGTACTACATTTTCCAGTAGATATTAATCAGATCTTCTTGTGATTGTAAAAATGAAAGTAGGATTACTTTATTTCAATTCCTTTCTCCACCCTTCTCTTTGTGTAGAATGACTCTCCAGAGTGGAGAAGCTTGGCTGATTCTCCTGCATACCCAACAGAGGAGGAGTTCTCATGGCCGAGGCCAAAAACTGTGCTTTTGCGTCGAACCTCGCAAGGATTCGGCTTCACTCTGCGCCACTTCATTGTGTACCCTCCAGAGTCAACCATGCACTCCTTTGCGGTAAAGTTCGGGATTGTATTTGTTATTAAACTTTTCAGAAGCTTTGCTTAGTTTCACACACCTGAGTATTATTTGCTTATCATGTAAGATTACACTGAGTCAACAAAAAAGCCTGATACCTAAATTCTATGACCATGAGCAACAAAGTCACTTGAGTACTTCTGTGTTTTTACAGGAGGAGGATCATGGCCGCAGAGGTAAGCAGAAAAACTCAACTGTTCCTCTTCACGCATGCCCTTCAGCACTGCTGAGTCAGAGCAGTGCCTCTGACTTCTAATGACTCTTAATCCAGCCACTCTTTGGCTCTTTTTGCTTCCTTATGCGATGAGAACAATGTAGCTCCTGTGTGTCATTGACCTTTGTGGAGGCATGAAAGGTTTGGTCAGCACCACCTGTTTCTGTCCTGCACCAACCCACCTCTTCATATTGTTTCACTTTGTTATTCTTGCTGCTTTTCTCCCGCACCGTAAAAAGGCTGTCAGAAAGAGACGGCCTCAATTTTGACTGGGTTGTGTGTATTTGACCCTCTTTCCCATTCTGTTTTTCTCTCTCACATCAAACCCCTAGCAGAAGTTAATGTTGTTTTGGTTAAGTACAAAGTTGCATACCTTAAATACTCAATACAATATAACGTTAAGATTCTTACCAAATCCTTATGGTCCACTTCCTGTTTTGGTATGCCTAATATGAACCCTACATTTTTAAAACACATGTTTTGGACGTTACTCCTTTGGTCATTTTCACAAGAGCGCAAGAAAATGTAGTAGCCAACAGTCATGTTCCACAAATGTGGATTTGAGAAAAAAATATTGCCTTATTTTACAGTTTTGATATTTTATAGAAAAAATGTCTGCATTAATCATGACTCTGCTTTTACTGGAGACAGAACTCACCAGTTTTGTCTTAATCAGTTTACGCCAAGAGGACACATGATGTTGATACGTCTTGATTAGTATGTGTGTGATGTCTAATTTTATCTCTTCTTTTGCCAAAACGTCACAATTTGACTTTGAATTTTATTTGAAAGTCTAACTTGATTTTCCAACCTTGCCTGTTGACAAGAAGGAAACTTGAGATTCTTCCTGAAAGATGGAAAAAAATATGTACTGTACTTATTGGGGCTTCCCCAACTATAATATATTTCAATTAGATTTTCCTGATTGGAATTCTCTTTGAGTTAATGTGATCACTGTAAGGTGATGTAATCCCAGTAACTTGTTGTTTGTGTGCTTAACTCTGTTTAGTCTGTTGCCATTTGTTGGCCACGAGGAGGTTGCTGTTGCTGGAATTCATCCAGGTGGACATTAGTAATTCTATTGGACATTTATTTTTCTTGGAGAAGAAAAAATGTACAGGAAAGCAACACTTGCACATGTTGAGGAAGTGAATTATTATTTGCACAAGTAATCGCTTTGTTTTCATTACACATGGGGAAGGAAACCCCATAAATCTGGTCTAACTTTCCTTGCTTCCGTGCTTGTTATGTACAGTTGTGAAATGGGAATGCATGGACAGACGTTAATATTTTTAACCACTGGTCCCACAGGCCAACAAGCCCCTCGATTTGGTGGTCCAAATGTAAACTAATGTAAAAACAACACAGAAATGGCAGCCTAACATAACTTAACACAGCCTTCCTTATCTGTGATACTGTTGTCCACTTTTCTTATGAACTGATGTGGTGTTTCCTGAAAGCATTGTTTTCTATGAAAAAGGAGATAAACTTCTGGGCTAGTTGAGGAAACTGGAGGCACACACCACAATACATTATAATAATATAATTATAATCTAAGGGCTCTGGAGGAGGTGTGTCAGGTAGTATTGCCATAGCAGTATTCTATCTACCTGTATAATTAATGTCCTCAGTTGTGTTATATCTTAACCACTTTAACTCCTGCTTCCATTCACTCTTAAATTTTCATTGCCATTACGATTTTTCATTGTCTGCCTTTTGTGTTTCTGGTACTTCTGTAAGGATCAGCTGTTTGAATGGGCTTAGTAAACCCATACTTCAGTAGCCCCATTATATCAGTAGCTAGCCAGCAATGAGTTCTATTCGCTATCGTAGAATATTGAGCTAAAATGTGCAAAGGAATCAGGATGTTTGTGAAACTCTAATGTTGTGTTGGTGAAGGCTTGCAGTATGGGGATGAAACTTGGAGTCCCATCAGATATGTTGTGGCTGCAGAGTAACTTTTTGCGGCCACAGGCCACGTTTTGTTGATTTATTTAACAGGGACAGTGCACATTAATGAACATTTCTGTAAATTAGCTTGTTACCCAAGGGGTATTTTCTTAGTACCCCTGGACATGGACAGATTTGACCCCACCCTAAAAAAACAGAATATAAGATTTAAATTACAAAGGTAATCCTCAATAATTAGCCTAATTATATTCATGTTGAACCCTGGAATGAGCAATGGCAACAGAATCAATGTCACAATATGTTTGACCTAATACCGCAATATGTGTTGACATCAGTTTAATGTAGGATTATTTGTGGTTTTGAGACGACATTTTCACATGAAAATCAATCAAGGAAGAACATTAGTAACGTAATATGGTGACTTTGTCAGGTAGAGGCATTCATAATTGATGTCCCACACACAACACTACAGTCAGTTAAGCTCAGATATTTGTCACATGACTGTAAAGCAGCTTTTTAAAGTCAGAAATACTAAGCAGTAACTAAAATCCAAGATTTTTTTTTCATATCAGGCCGAGCAATATATCACCCAGCTTTAGATGTGGGTGATATATTGATATTGATTAACTGTATGAGGCAACTGATCATCTGGGCTGTTCTGTAGTATGACATGGAGATGCCATTCATTTGAAAGCAGATAGAGTCATAGAGTCACATGCTCATCTTTATTTACTCGCTGACATATGCTTGAATTTGCTTACAGTCTGGTGGTAATGATAATTTCTCCTTTCATTCAATTAAAGCCCTGAATGGGCTGTATATGATATGTGTACACACTGAGAATGTGAACACATACATAGAGGCTGCTCTAAATAGTAAATGACTTGAGTTTTCTACAGCATCTGTTTGTAACCACATGATGAAATGGTACTGTACTGTCTAAAGATTCATTTTTTAACTGTTTCTGTGACCCCCTTTGTGTTTTCTCTAACAACAGGGATATGCTGGAAAGAGACTTTGCCCATCTTCCAATTTTAAACTTCATGTAGCAGTGCAGAAAGCCAGCTCACTTTAAATGATTTATATTTCACCCAAAAACTAAAACACAGAAGAAGACATACCGCCTTTAGTTTGGAGCCTTGCTGGTTTGGTCTGAGTAAGCCAGAGAATATTAAAGAATCCAGGCAGTTGCATAATGCTGGACATGGGGGCTCATAGGCAGCAAGCCAGAATTGAAGAAGAAAAAAAAAAAAGACGCCCTGGAATCATTTTAAGTCCAGACCGGGCTAGCCTGGTCACAGTACCACACCAAACAAATAGAAATGCTGACATCAAAAGGAGGGAGGAGAGAGCTGTGCATTCATACCTTTTAATGCAGCCTTTCATAAATCATTTTGTTGGCACTCTGCCCTCTTCACAATAAAAATACACTTCATCTGTATGATATATTTAGTCTGCAGGACAACTTGGATTTTTCTCCAGTACATTGACAGTCAATGTATGCGAGTAGTCCCTCTGCTTAACTTAAGTTAGCATGCAGAGCCTTTGTACTATGAAGCACAAGACATTAATACCATCAGTATACCTGCTGGAAATAGATTATTTACAAGATTGAAGATTTTTCTAAATTTAAAGTAACCTGCATAGAGACAGCGAGGCATGTGAAAGTGCCATATTTATGTTCATAAATGCACCACGTTTTGCAGATTAAAATAATTTTTGAGCACAAGTAAGAACTAAATTGACTTAAGAGAAAAGAGGGCCAAGCTTTCAGAAAGTGCTTTATTGAGATCACTGTCATGTGGAAGAATAATGGCTATCGAGGGTAACTAATAATGTGGTTCAAATGAATTTACAAAGGTTACAACATCTCAGTCTTTTTGACATGAAGAGGTCAGGAGGTAAAGCCCACAAACCAAAAATATTCAGTTTACTGTCATAAAGTATAGAAACCAGAAAATATTCACATTTAAGAAGATGGAATTAGAGAATTTTGACTTTTTATTTCTTAAAAAATTACTTAAAAGATTAATTAATTATCAAAATAGTTGGTAATTAATTTAATAACCGATAAATCGTTGCAGCTCTAGTTATGAATTAATAGCAGGATGTTTTTTGCTTTAGCCAAAAATCAGCATCAACTTAATGTTGTAATTTATCATTGTTTGCTTCTCCTTGTTTGTTAATGGGCAAAACATTTCTATCATTTTCAATATTATATATTTTCTCTGTAGAAAAATTCAGGTATTTACCAAACAACCTTTAACAACTGTACCTTAAAATGGTCTCTGATCCATGGTAATAAAATTTTCGACCTCTTGCTTTGATTATTTCTCGTCATTGTGTTGATCATCCTTTGACACAACAGATATTTCAGATGAACTGTGCTTTTATTCAGAAGAAGGCAATATGTGCCAAAACATGGATTTATGGATAAAAACATTGCGTCAGAGTTACGAGCGCTACACTCTTCATCCCTCCGCTGTGCCATCAATTCTTTTATTGTATTAGAGTCGGCTGTTTCCCAAGACAAAGCTCCTCTGTCACTACTCTGGGGTCAAGTTTGGGTGCACTTGTGATCTAATGTTTTCTTGTCAGCTCTTCGCTCTCTCACACGGAGAAAGGCTGTCTTTTACCTCTTTCGTAGCAGTCTTTTAATCTGAAGTTTTCTGTAAGTGCTCCATGTGTACAGGTGTTGTTGGTATTCCTTTTGAAATGGCAAGTTGATGATATGAATGCTTTGAGTTTTTGCTGAATTAAGTTTAGTTTTTCCTCACAAATCATTCTAGAATTTTTTTTTTGAAGTAGTCTTCATCAGGTTTACAGTGAATGAGCATAAACACCAGCCAACTGTAAGCACTTGAAGCATATCGTGTTCTCTACTGAGCCTTATCTCCCTGCATTCACCAAGTGATTAAAATGGTGCAAATGAAACCTGATGAGGTTTGAGTTTGCTTGGGCAGGATTTTCACTGGTTTACAGGAACATTTTTTGTGTCTCTGTACTAAACACACAAAGATGAAATTGATACTGATCTTTGAACTGTGGGTAATCTATCAAACAAAAAGCACTTCCAAAAATGTTGGGAGTGTTTCTTTAAAAATGGTTACGTGCCAACAGCTTTAGTTAGGTGGAGGTTTATGTATGATATTTATGGTTGGGTGGTGCTTCAGAGTATGAAGAATTAAGACATTTTTATTGCCCAGAGCAGTCTTGTGAAGCAAAGATAAATCTAGACAGACTAATTTAGAGCACTGTAAGAAGAAAGCAACCTGTACACAATGTACAGTTACTGCTTGTTAATTATATGTTTAAGAATACAACAGATTAATGCACAAATGTTCTGGTCTCCTCATATTATCTCATTTTCTTTGAGGCAAAAATATTCATGTTGGCTCATGTATGGATTTATGAACGGATCCATTGTGGAGATAGTGGTGCAGTTCTTCTCTGTACCACTAGAGGGAGCGTGTCTTGCAGCTGTAGTTATATGGGACTCCTGTTGCAGTATTACATAATGTTCCCAAGATGTGATTCTGCATGAGTAATCTTGTGTGGAAGAAATAAAAATGGAGGCACAAGTGTGTCTGTGTTTTTGTGAGGTTTTCAAAGGTTTACAGATTGTTGCTGATTATTATTGATTAATTAACCACTGAGTAATATTAAGCCACCTGTTTGCTTATGTTCATCCTCTTTTCCAATGCCTAAAAACAAAACATTCAAAAATAGCAACTAATTTTGTGTCATTCACAGGCCAAAAGCCAGATTTCTCATTCTTTTATGTTTTGAATGACACTTAAATATTTAACCTTTTTTTATTGATCATGTCAGGATTTTTAAACAACTTTTAGTGCATTTTTTTTAACTATCACGCCTGTTTTCATGCTGGCCTTCCCAGCCACTGTAGTTTGTGAGCTGTCGTGCGCTGACTCACTACCAGAATGTTAACTACTGGGGAAGGATTGTAGCCACTCTTTGGCTGTGCCCAGAGCTATTTCTCAGTTTATAAGGAAAGAGTGGGAGTTGTGCAGCTGAGCACACTGTCACTCTACCTTCTCTCAGTCTCTCTTTCTCTCACCCCCTCCCTTTTTCTTTTCTTTCCTTCTTTTTTTTGCAGCCATGCAGCTGCTAGGAGACAGGAGCAGCATGAGCAAACAGGTTTCCACTCTTTAGCCGCTTTTATCCACCTCCCTAAAACCACATCATTTCCCCCTATTGAGATCTTTCTTTTCTCTGAACCAATTAATGATCACGTCTATTCAAATCTGGTGTTAATGTGGGCAAGCACTGGCCCAACCACAGTCTGTTCAGCTGTCATAATGTTGATTCACATGCCTCCAAATCTTGTGACAAAGCTCCCAGTTTCTCCCTCATTCTCAAACACAGCCATTCTCTCTTCTCACCTAAATGTCATGGAACAATTTACTGTTCAGCCTGGTACTCATTGGTAGGGTTTGTAGTTGTTGTTTTTCACATTTCAGGTTCAGCCGTGGTGCAAGTGAGAGGCTTTACATGAACCTTCAGGATAGCACTTCTTGTATCAGAATATGAAGTAGTTATCTGGGGTTTTTATTTCCTTACTTCATTTGTAGTAAAAAAAAAAAATCTCTAAACCAAATGCCTCAGGTAAAACAAACTGATTTGTATACTTTTATTTGTTATATGTTGTATACTTGGTTGTATAATGTGTACTGACATGATTTCTTTTCATTAGGGAGACAACGGAATAGGCTAGAACCGATGGACACCATTTTCGTGAAGCAAGTGAAGGAAGGTGGCCCAGCCCATGGAGCTGGACTTTGCACAGGTAAAAAGCAATAATCAAACAACCGTCTAGACATTGACTGGGGCTGTATTCGGATTTCATGACATGACAACATTCCAGACCTAATCCTGTAATTTATGTCAGTGTGAGAGCAGAAAACTTCTTCTAAGCTAGTGCACTGATGTTTTAGAGGGTTGCAAACAAAAGGGGAAAAAAAATGCAAGGAGTGCAGTTTCAGTAGTGGCCTGACAGTACCCCTGCTGAGAAGCAAAACATTAGCCAGGCCATATAGTTGTAGGAAAGTGCTCTTTTTTTGTACTCCTTTATTGAGTAGATACCCCAGTGATTTTATGTTTTAGTGCTGGATACAGGGGACCTTCAGCTCAGTTACTATAAATGTCAACATCATGTGACTGAAACTTTCTTAAGAGGAACAGCCTTTTACTACCCCTCTCTCTTACTGATGTCATTATTACTGTTTTCTTAATGCCTTTTAGGTGATCGATTAGTGAAGGTGAATGGAGCGAGCATCATTGGGAAAGCCTATTGTGAGGTTATATCCTTGATCCAAGACAGGTGAGATTTAAAATAAATTTAATGGCTCATTCTTGCCAGTTGGCATATTTGCCCTCTTTTAATTCTCCTTTTTTCACTAACAGTGGTGACTTTCTTGAACTTTGTGTGATGCCAAAGGATGAGGATATCCTGCAACTGGTAAGTCTTCTCATTCCTATTTTCTAGATGGGACTCACTTCTTATGTTACCATCCTTTCTTATAACAGAAAAGCACTGTTTTGAATGTGTTCAGAAATCGCTCCCCGTTTCTTCAGTCACACAGTATTTTCCCTTATATCTGCTCTAGTTTAAGGTGTTCATGTTGGGACAGGAGTCATGAGATGCAGGCAGCCCGCCTATCCCATCAGAGCTCTCTATCTAGGCCTCCTAATCAGGCCAGAGCAGCATTTCTGTCCTTGTCCCGCTGCTGACACTACTATGAAATGGCCTAATTGGATTGGTGGAGCAAGGATTATCTTAAATACATATACAGGCATATTATGATGGACAAATCTGTCTGTATAGATTATATGTCTTGACTTGTAGGGACAAAGGCAATATTTTGCTAAAAAGTTGTCTTCAGACTTTATGGAGTAGACCTACATTAAACTGCTGAGTTTTAGAAAAGTTGTGCTCATTACTCTGGCTGCATCTTCAAGTACAAAACATCCCGAGGCAATAATTGTGTCACATGCTGGACTATATGTGACAGCCTCTGTTGATTGTTAACTGTGACAGGTTAACTACTGCTTATTAGCTAATCACTACTAACTATCAAAACTACCAACAAAATTTGAAGGGAGATTTTTTTTCTTTGATGGTTTCAGATGGTCACTAAGTCTGATGTAGCCCCTCAGCCGCACTAAATGGACCCACTTAAATAGAAAATCCAACAAGGACGTTAAGTGAAATGAGGATCTTTTCTTGTAACTAGTGATTGTGTTGTCATCATCAGATGACTTTATAGTGATGTGCTGTTTCCATTATGACTGTGGAATCTATGACAGCTTTCAAGGAAGCAGTTGGCCAATATGGTCTCTCTTTTTAAGGGAAGTGGTCATAGCACTCAACTGCCATGACTGATTAAAAATAGCTTGAGATGTGTCCATAAAATACAGAATGTTAAATTACTCAACTAAAGGCTGTAAATCAGGCCTATTCAATCGTAATGTTTGTTCAGTCCGGTCCTTTGATCATGGCGGTAAAAATATGGTGAAGAAGTGGAGAAAAAATAAAAAGGTGCATCATTTTATGCATTTAAATTCCTAACTTTACAGGTTAGATATAGGAAATGTAAATATTCAGCTTCTTGGCACTTTTAAAAAGGTAATTGAGTATAGCTACAGATTGATCATCAGAAAATATATTCATAAAAAAGAAAATACCTTTTTTAGGTTGAAGATAGTTGTCAAGTGTGTCTAAATACCGTGGGCTGAGATCCTTAGCAGTGATATGAAAAAGTAATCTGAAGTTGAGTCTTACTAAATTGCTATTTGAATATTTTTTAAATTTAAGGCTAAATTACGTCGTTGTGTGGTGGGAATATCTCACATATTAGCTGCAAATTTTCAGTAGTCAATGTTAAAATAATGTTCAGGGCAGAGATTCCTGTGTGGTGCTCACACAGATGTTTTCTGGTTTAGCTAGTCTTACAATTTTTAGTCAATCAAGCGTGTCAGAGCCATATGCAGGTTTTTTAAATTAAAAAAATAACACAATGTTAAATTAATTGTCTGATTTAAAAGGCAGTATATTCAGATGTTTGGCTTTTATAATCCATCCCTAATCCAATTAGGCTTCATATAACGTATTTGTCTTCCTTCATCTTAATCTGGCTGTGTGTGTGAAATGTGAAAATTTTCATTTCAAATGTGGTCTACATGTCTCCAAATACTATTTCCAGTGCGGAGATAAGCTCCATACCTGTGAGCACTTTAGATCTCCTCCTCATTAACCTTTTATGCACGCTGCAGGCAGCTGTTTGCAGCTACTGTGCATTCTGCACGTTCAGGGCAAAGTGAAGGTGCACTCATCTGTTCCATATCTATAGCAAGTTGCATTAAGTGCTTTGTCAGGATGCTCGGGAATCTTCTCCCAAGGGCCTATTGTTATCTGACAGTCTGTTTATGAATTATGTAATGAAAGAGCCTGACTGTTTTCTTTATGTCTAAGTTTCCCCTGTGGATCCTTTATGTCCAGATTGAATTCTCATAATTAACTTTATAGATTAATCAATTAATCATTTAGGACAATTGCATTAAGAATTGCAATATCAATATATATTGTTGGAACAACCAGTCATCTCTCTCTTTATGTACCACACCCTCCTAAAAATATGCAAGCAGTCAATCATCTAAAACATTAAAAACTTGTATGAATGTATAACATTCTATCATGAGTCAATTAAAATAAACCTGCATTGTCACAGAAAAATAATACTGACAACCACATAACCTTTTTCTTAGATCTATTATCAATTAATTTTCTGCTTTCTTATAACCAGTGGACTGTTACTCCACCCTTCTTCCCTGTTAGTTCCTCCCCCTCTCTTGCCATTTTTTTCCTCTCTCCACCCATTTACACAGTCCGCTGTATCTTACACGTGTGTTGTGATAACACTGGCTACAGTATTGCGCTGTAAATGGCGAGCAGCTGCACAAAAAATATCTATGAATGTGGTTAGGCAAACTGATGAGGACTGTCCATAAGAACAAGAGGATTATCAGAGATGCTAGCAGGATGACATTACACTGTAGGAGGCAGCACACACTGACTGCTAGGAGACAGGCAGCAGTTGCTTAGCAAAGAGACGGAGAGGGTGTACATTCAGGGAGCAGAAAAAAGGGAGGGAACTGTACGCCAGGCAAGCAGAGGGAAAAAAAAGAGGGAACAGCATGAATGATGAGCTGAAACCAGTGGATAAAATCAGCTGACTGCTCCTGTGTTTTGAACAGGTTGATGCTAAGGGAAAAGGAGAGAGGAGGAAGGAGTGGGAGGGGGAGCTGTACCATCACAGCTGAATGTATAATCAGCAGCTGCTGCTTCTGTCATGTGAGCAATAGCAGAGGGAGGGAGAGGGAGACATAGACTGGAGGCACCTTGTTCAGTTAGCGTAATATTCTGGCTGAAGATGGATAAGAACCGTGGAGACTTAACAGCAGCATGAGAGGCAAGCTTCTGCTCCTGCCACCTCGCCCAGGACAGACTGGCACAGGCAGGTCGTAACGTGGCAACCCCTGCTTCTTCACCGCTCTGTACTGCTGCTGCAGCTCTAGTATATTTTTAGCATGTCAAGCCCAGGCATTGCTGTGGCTGTGTTTTTTACAATATGTGCATTTTGCTCTGCTGGCATCTTTTTCTCTGCCACCCTTTCTCCCTTGATTTCTTATCACTCTGGTTTTCACATGCTGTAACGGCAGCCTTTTTCTCTGGGAACCACTAATCTGGTAAGCAAACAACAGACTGGGCAGTCACTTGACGTTGACATGTTGTGCTTGCCATCTCATTTTGCATGTGTCATGCATGTCATCATCGTCATTACAGGATGTGGTCTTCAGTTTTTACATCATTGCTGTTCAGTTGCCGTTGGTGACTGTTAAACGGTCAGCTGTGTGTCGGTGATTCAAATGTGTAGACTGTAGAAATGGCCGATGGACTGTGCCTGCAGTACCTGTTAGATTGAGCACTCGAATTGGCGTCCAGCTGGCATCACAGCGAAGCCTCGCCCCTTCTTCATCCTCCCTGCCAGATGTCATTAGCGTGATAAAGGCCAGTGACCTCTGAACTCTCCTGCACTCATGCTTACAAAGGGAGGAACATAGCCTGGCACTGATTACTATGGCACTCACACAGCTTTATGTAAGGTTGTAATTTGACACCAGGTAGCAGGATCAAAGTCCTCATACCTTCACACATCTTTTTGCTTGCAGTACAGTATGTTACGAGTAAAGCAGATAAATGTACTGAAGCTTACATCCCCATAGCAACCATCTAGCTTTAATTTAGTATTGATTAGGAAGGATTTCATTAGTATCTGCAGTGAAATAGTATAAGCTTCCAAACCTTGGATGATATATCAGGCATGCTAAATATAGCACTTTTTCTATGAGGGATGGGCAACCTCCTGTCTGTCCGAGGTTAGAGTCTGTCAGTCTGTGGTGGGAGAATGAAGACACTGGTTACCTGTCAACATCTATGTCAATTTTTCCTGTATATTTTGTATGTTATGTGAGTGTTAGATACTTGATTTCCTTAACTAACAGGTGTTTTGCTTATTAGACAATCTGCCTCAGTGCAGGTTAAGTATTGAGTTCAGTACGAATAAACACCTTTTGATATTTATTTATGGTGTTTGCAGTTATGATGGGTGTTCATTTGTTACATAGATGAAAGGTTTTTTTCCTTCATATTGAAAATCACAGTTGTTGTGTAGCAACAAACCGTCGTTGTAGAGAATACAGGCAAGAATAATGGAGAAAGACTGATGTGCGATAAAAATCTTTCGTGAAGCACCATCGTAAGACTCTGCTAGTGAAAAATATTGTCTACCTTGGCTTATCTAGTGTACTATCACCTTCACAGAACAGGGAACATTACCATGATAACTCTAAATAAGGAGCAGATGAAGACCACTGACACCCCTGAACTGCTAACGCCTCCACTCACTCATACTGCAACATGCACTGCCCACACACATGCATCCGGTAGCATTTGTAATATCACGCTTGACTTCTCTGCAAGCATTGAGTAGCACACTGTTGAATATTACACACACACACACACACACACACTTGAAAATGCTGCTTGTACTATCTATTGTAACACTGCTTTGTTGCTCTGCCTCTAGGCCTACTCCCAGGATGCCTACCTCCGTGGCCACAGCAGCTACAGCGGAAATGCCCGTCACATTCCTGATCCACCCCCAGTATGCTACCCCAGAGTAGACTGTAAGCCTCCGGGCATGGCCCAGGCGACAGACTCAGCAGAGCAGGTCTGCCGAGGGCCAACTGCACCTCCTGACCATGGGTACCGCAAGGAAATCACCGTGCCCCCATCTCCCCCTCCTCCTCAATCATATCCAAAAAGCCAGATGGCGGTGTGCATGCGCAACGACAGCGTGAGGACAGTGGTGGTTCCTCCTGAAACAGCCCATATGGGGCGCATGGGTCCAGCACACAGGATAGATTATGTGGACCCTATGTTTCTCAGGGGCCGGCCTGGGTCACTGGCCCAGTATCCTCACCCTCGAAAGGCTGATGTCTACTCCAGTGGTCCAGGAATGCTTCCATATGGAGGTCAGGCACCTCACTACCCAGCCAACCATCAAAACATTGACTGGCGCACTTACCAAACGTACAGGGAGTACATTGACAACAAAGGTATCCATTCCCATGGTAGTCGGACTATCCAGGAGAGGCTGGACAATTTGCGAGCTACCAGTCAGACCGCCTTTGGCGCTGCTCATCACATTCCCCGGGGAGACTGGGGACCTAAGGGGATACGCCGGAGGAGTACCTCCCATGATCGGTCATACCAGGGACCTCCACCCCACTTTCAGATTGCCCCACGCAGTGCTTCACAGGACCGCATCATCAGTGCAGAGAGAATGGGCCAAGCCAGGAACTGGCCTCCTCGAAGTGTGTCCCAAGATGGCCTCATGCACAAAGCCCGGGCTCACTCCATGGACTATGCTGACCCCGCAGAGCTGGCTCGGCCCAGTGAGAGGAGAGGAGGGTAGGAAGGGCAGACCAAGGTACGAGGCCTAGCAGACAGTCTGTGCCCAGACACGCCATGCTCTACAGGCCGTCGGGTGGATACAGCGGTGGCATGAGGGGACCACCCAACCCCTCTCTCTACTCTAAAGGACCAGATTCTCTTCAGACCCGCTCCTCACCCATACTCTCAGACAGACCCTCACATTTCGGAAAGAGCACAAGTGCTGAACATTCTCTTGTTGACCAAAGAGTTGCAGTCAAAGGAAATCATGCAGCCCACTCTACGCAGCAAGGCCTGAGCAGGATGCGGGCTGAAACCATGCAGCCTGTTGAGGCAGGCAGAGACGTAGCGTTGGTAGGACACAGGTCTTCTTCGTGCTCTACCCCAAAACAGATGCCTCAGAGGCCGAGCATCCTCAAACCCCTCCCCCAGACTCCCACAGTCAGGTCAATGGGCGAAGCCCCACAGAGACTGGGGTCGTTCTAAGGGAAAAGCCCCCCTCTGGAAAGAACCCCAGCCCCCTTCGCCACCCCTCCTACATCCTGGCTGTAACCGACGATGGAGCAGATTCCACGGCAGATGTAGCTGCATGCTGGCTTCCCAACGATGCACGTCGAGAGATTCACATACGTCGCCTTGGGGAACAACGTCACACCTCCTGCTCCAGCAACCTGGATGAGTCTCTGGACTCCATTCCATTCATCGGTAAGAAAATAATCAGCTGTAAGCCTTGCCGCCCCGTGTTGTCATGGCAACGCAGCAGGCAGTAGTAACATGAGGCAGAGTGGTAGTGCTGATAATGTAGCCAGTTGAGGGGCTTCCCCATAGATGCTAATAAAAATCAGTTTAAAATAGATGGATGGAAAGACTGTGGGGCCTGTAGACCTCTATAGTGTCACTGCTAATCTGATTCAGGGTATTAATGGTCTGTGTGTATACAGTGCCGGGGAGATGTTCAAAAATAAATTAATCTTCATGGGAAGATGTTATTAATCAGGCTTTGTGGCATTCAGAGAGGTTTTGTGGGATACTGGGCTTAACTGGGGCGGAGTGAAAGATGGCTTAAGCCTTTTGGAATATATTGAATTTCTCCTCCTAATACATTGTTTTCTTGGATGGTCTCTCTTTAGGATGGATTGCATTATGGTTCAGTAGTCCCATAATGCATTTCCTGGTGATTAAATGGGTGTCATCTCAAAAACAACTGTCTTACCTTGCATGCATTTTGTTTTTTTGTTTAAGCTTTGTTTCAGGTTTTAGGAAACAGCACCAAGCACATTTCTGAATCTAGTCAGTCTAGTCTGAATTTTACAGCAAATATTTCAGTGCATTCAGTCTTGTTTTAGAGAATGTGTTGTAATCAGTTCAACAGTGTGATGGTTCAGTCCTATTCATAATTGATAGGAACTCTCAGCATGTTTTTTGGTGTTCCTAAGTGAGAAAATAGCTGTAGTTACACTGCTGAAGGCAAGACTGAGTATGCAGCTGGAGGACCTTCTAGATTTCTTAATGTTATTTTAAATCCACGGTCATATTTAAAATGTATTTATGTTAAGATATCTCTATTGGTCATCAAAAATATATCATGATATTTTTAGTTTCTGCTGTTATATACGATATATATCTCGACATAGATATTTTCTTTAAAATAACATAATGTACAGTAGGGTTGTGAGACGTGGACAAAATGACTAAATAACTCAATGTTGTGACAATATTTCAGGGGTGAATATGGGTGCATTCACAAAATATTAACACAGTGAAGTTTTTGACAACAGTGATGTGGCTATAAGGACTAGCTGTTTAAAGGCAAGTAATAGAACAGCTAGAACAGTCTGATAAATTCAGAGACTTGACTTTACCGTAATGCGGCCTTTAAAACAGGAAAAGACAAAACTTGTACCATTTAATGGTATCCAAAATCTAAGAAGACATCTAGTCTCACATCACGATATCGATTTAATATTAATGTATTGCCAGGGCGCAATGTTAAGGATCACCCACTTGCAAATAAACCCAGCACCTACACATTTGCCATTTTGGCAAGAAGTAGATTTCTGACCTACTTGCCCGACTGGGCCACGTAAACGCTGACTCCTGATTGCTCAGTCTTACTCTGTTTGCCTGCTCTCTGTTCGTCTTTTCCTCCATCTGTGTCTTCATATACTGTATGTATTATGTATGTTTGGGTATCTGTCTACCCATCTGTCTGTCTGCCAGTCTTTCTGGGATGTAAAATGGAAAAGTATGGGCTCTGTAAGAGTGGATATCCTGTTATTTACAGTTTAATCTTCACTTTATTTGTCTTAGGCCACAGTGTCACCTCTATATGATTAGGTGGGTTGTTCAGAGAAACTGTCCGTCCCTGAGCGATAAGAAACGTAAGATAAATTTGCTTCTATATTGAAAGACCCAGGTCAGCATAAAGTTGGTGTTTTTTAACTTCTGAACTACTTATGTTTTGGAAGGACCTAAAGGAAACATTTTGTACTTTTGCAGGTAGCCTGTATGGAGGAACTAGGTCAGAGGCAGCGACAGTACTGGAAGGTTTTAGTTTGACCCATGGGAGAAGAGTTAGTTTCTGAGTTTAATTTGGGTCTTTTGAAGCAGTTCAGTGTAAGATAAATCTAACATATGTTGCAAAATAAAGTTCACTTGAAAGCTGTTCATAATTCACAAGTCTCAAAGGTAAACCATCAGAGGCCTCTTCACTTCTGTTTATTTTACAACTTTAATAATCTACACTGAGTTTATTAGGCGCACCAGTTAAAAGTAATGCTGTCTAATACAACATTGCTGCATATACATGAAGATTAATCTGTAGACTGCAGTTTGTGGTGCTGTTAATATTAAGAGTTATTTGTAATATTTTGTCCACTTCAGTTATATAGATGGGGATATGTTGGAGGAATGCTGTCAGTTTAGGGATGGGGAAGTTATTTTGATACCAATGCCATCATAGATTCTGCTTGTTGGTCCATTTCTTTATTGTTTCCCTTATTGATTCCTGATCACTTCTACTCAAGCTGTTTGTAGCCTGAGAGCTAGCTGTTGCAACAGTCTGTCTGTCTTCCTCTAAAATATAATGAAACAATATTTGTACAGCATTCATTATTATTTCGTAGTGAAAGAAAAAATGTGCTAAGCCTGCCTGATGCTGCAGCACTGTATTATACCTCTTTTATATAGGCTTTTTTTTTTTGTACCAAAAATGTATGGTATTGGTCAGATTGTGCATAAAAATATTTCAAAGGGTGTGCATTATTGAAAAAAGTTGGAGAACCACTGCTCTAAGTCACATGACCCCACTTCTCTACAGAGAGCTAAATTGAATGTCCATGATATTGAAACAAGGGGAACATATGACAATTTTAAGTTCATGTCCAGAGTAACAGTGAGGTCACTACACTTGTGGCTTACCAACAGTGTTTCCCCCGTTCCTTCAGGGATCCCGTGTAATGTTGGTTGTAAAGGAAGCCTGGCAGGCCAGGTGCAGACAAAGCAGGCAGTGACAGTGATGATGCCGCAACACCACCATTCTGGGACTGGTGCCCCAGCCCAGGAGAACAGTGCTCTGATTGTGTAGGCCGTTGGGTCTCCATCAATGGCCTGTTTGAAAACTCACTAGTCCAGGCCTTAGTCAAATGCATTTTATTGTATTTTAGCTAATCTGCAGGCAGGTCATAAATCTTTTATCTCTTTTACATGGCCATGGCTAGTATTTTTCATTCTATTTTTTACTTATCTTTTAATAAAAGTGTTGTGAGCGTCTTATGGAGGAATATCAAATGCTGCACTATCTGTTAACAGTGAGAATAATCATATCTGTTGTAGCTGCACATAGGACCAGAGAGTGAGCATGTCTTGACTGCTTCATGATGGTGCTGGTGAACAGTTTGGGCCTGGGGCAGAACCCTTTGGGTGTTGCGAGAGCAAGCTGCCCAGTGTATGGCCTGTCAGGAGTGTTACACCAGCTACTGAAGAAACCTGTGTTCCGATCTTGTTTATGTATTTGCAGTTCATATGCAAAAGTTCACAGCATGCATTTGAGTTTGGGTTTGTTATTGCACATTGATTTATGCAGAGTTTAGTAGAAGAGACTGGTCATCTTATACTCTGGAGAGAATTCATAAAAATGTAGGAAGTCGTTTCTACTAAATCATGTTTATCAATGATGGGCAGGGCCTCAGTCAGGTAGCATGATAAGCCTTTTTAGGGAGAGAGTGACATCCTTTTTCCTTTGCCCCGTTTCAAAGTTGGGTACAGGCTGGAACTAGGACAGTTCCTTTTAAATTTAGCTCCAAAAGCCCCTCGGCTGCAGAGAGCAGCTTTGTACTCTGAGCTGTGTCAGGCTTGAAGTGCCAGGAGTGGGCGGTACTGAGGAGTTAAGAACTTCCTTCCCTCTCAGAACATGTCAGAAGATGATCTATTCCGACTCTCAGCTGCGGTGTGGTATGTTAGCCATGTGAGTCACAGAAACTCTGGTTTTAATTTTCATGAAGATGTCTTTGATACAAAGATGTTAAAGATAAACATTCTTCCAGTAAGAGACATAATGTTCTGGAAATATGGAGCAAAAACTATATTACATCTCTGTTCTCACACTGAACGTTGTGTTGTCATCATAGATGAACCAATCAGCCCCAGTGTCGACCGGGAGGCCGCTCCTATTCCACCCTCTGCTGTAGTATCTGTTGCACCATCCATAACTACTGGTCCCTCCAGCCCAGGCTCACCGTGCCCTCCCATTCGTCGTCAACTGTCACATGACCAAGGTAAACAGCACTGGGTTGGTTGGGTGATGGATAGATCAGTCGGGGCTTGGTTTGAAAGAATTCCAAAGTACAAATCTGCTAAATTTCTTCCATGAAATAAAATAAATACATACTATTTTGTCAGTGATTCAGTCGACTAATTACCTAATTGTTGGAGCACTAGCTTTTCAAATTTTTTAGTGTTTAGTTACTTTCTAAATTCATTTATTTGCATGCTTATTATATACAGGTGAATCAACTTAACCCAGCATATGGTTGAAATATTTTTGGAATATTCCTTTAATATTCCCTCTTTAACATTTGTTTAAACCACAGCTATAAATCCAAGCCGCCTCTGAGAGCTTAATGTGACCCCCATTAACACTCATAACTTGGGTTATAGATCACAAATAACATCATTTTATATATTTTTTTTAATCACTACATAGAGTCTCTGAGAAGTGCTTTGCTTGAGTCTGACACAGCCAGCAAAACAGAGCGGTCCAAATCCTATGATGAGGGTCTGGATAACTACCAGGAGGAGGGCAGAGGGTGAGTGCATACTAGGATTAGGTCATTGCTCTATTTTCTTCTCATTTGTATTGAGTTATGGATCTGTCTGACCTTGTCTCTGACTTGAAATATGCTTTTCTCTGTTGTTCTTCCAACTGTGTAGGAGATCTTCCAGTAAGCACATGCCCAGTTTCAGGGGCCTGAGAAAGGTGAGAAACTACAGAATTAGTCACAACATGCTGGACTTTCTTATGTTATCGTACAACTTTTGATTAAAAAAAAATATTCTAGAGATGTTAATGATTCATCGTGGATTGATTAATTGTCAATAAGAATTCAATGGATTAAAAGTTTGTCAACCAATAAGGTATGTTTTGTGTACCATTTCTCCAGAGAGCGCAGATTTTCTCATGATTTGGTTTAGTCTGTCCTCTTACTCTAGAACTGGCAGTAATTATGCCTTATTAGACATTGTTTTAAACCATTTGTTGAATAAGAACAGTTATACAAGAGCAGCTGTTTTGAGCAAGAACCTTAATCTTTTATTATTCTGTTTGCTGAATTTGTTCTTAATACATTGTTTGAAATAACTCGTGCCATTAGGATTCTTTAAATGAAAAAGACGTGTTCATATCTTATTCATGATTAACATCACCTTCAACTATCACCTAAGGAAAATGCACAAAATGTGCAACCCAATTCTTTGCTAGTAACCTGCTATATTAGTCTGCTATTTTCTGACAAAGACTTCATTTTACCTGGCATTGCAATGCACCTGCAATGAACAGATAGCCATCTATAAACACTTGTGCAAATGGAAATTCATGTGTAACTATATCAAATTGGATTTAAATACAGTTTCATGGCTGCAACAACCTGAGCAGATGGTCAATTAGAAGCCAAAAGATAATCATTTGTAAGCTGAAATATGTGCTCATACTTATTGGAAAGTCTGTATCTTTCCAAAATTTTACAGACACAAGACTAACAAAAAGTAAAATGGGATCCAGTTTTGTTTTGAGCATAACTGAGGAATTAACCATCACTGTGCCAACCTACTGGCCAATCAGATTCAGATTTGACTGCCTGATCCACATTTTTACAAATGTAAATACATACATATAATACATGTTAGGTGTAAAATCAGGTCAAGAATGGAACATTTTGCTCTACGGGTCCAATAAATTTAAAATCGTCCTTTAATCTCTTTGACATGGTATGTTATATGTTTCTTGACACAGTTGATTTTTTCGTTACAATCAGACAGGTTTTGATGTTCTCTCAATTTACCTTCACTGTGTTTTGAGACACAATATTGTTTTAGATATTGGAATGTCCTCCTGAACATGTAACTGACATTCCACTCAGAGATCTTTGTTAGATGTCATCTCTTTTTCTCATTCCCCATGTTTCATGTCACACTTTAATAATGGCAGAAAACAATGTCATGTATTCACACTCGCAGGCTCTGGACGGACATAAATCCTCTGGTGATTCTGGATCTCGAAGGGATTCTTCTTCAGATATCTTTGCCGATTCTTCCAAAGAAGGGTTACTCAATTTTAGGCAACTTACTACAGATAAAAACAAGGTATGCCTGCCCACTCATGCCTTCATTTAACATCCATATAAATCATTAATGTTTTGATGTGTGAGCGTTTCCCTGTCTCTCTTGTCTCTGCAGCGTGTTGGTGGAGGAATGAGATCGTGGAAGCAGATGTATGCTGTTCTACAAGGTCACACCCTCACTCTTTACAAAGACAGGAAGGATGCACAGTCTCATGCTTCCACGCAATCTGATGAGGACCCGCTGCGAATCAGCGTCAAGGCCTGTCTGATTGACATCTCCTATAGCGACACAAGACGCAAGAACGTGCTGCGGCTCACCACCTCAGACTGCGAGTATTTGTTCCAGGCAGAAGGGAGAGACGAAATGCTGACTTGGATCAGAGTCATTCAGGATAACAGTAACCCAGATGAAGAGGTGTGTTATCATCACATGATGATCTCAGGCAGCGTGTAGCACTTGTGGTCAGTTGTTTAAGGTTACAGGGGAAAACAAACAAGTTTGAACCACTTCACCATAGCTTTGACAGAGTTAAACAGGCACGCCCATCGAGTGAACAGCAACATGAACCAAAGCCTTTCTTTGAATAAAACACAATGAAGGTGTCAGTGAGGTGGAGAGGATTACAGCCTTTATTTAGAAAATGCCTAACAAAAGCTAAAATAAGGTATCAAGGGAAACTTGTTCTACCTGGGCAGAACAAAAAATGTGGCATGTCTTGGGGTGTGAGGGGAAAATCATATTTCAGACTGAGAGCCAGTCAGTAAGTTGCCTTTCAGTCTTGATAAGAAAAACATTTAATGGCATTAATTTATTCCTTTGATCTGAGATAGAGGTCTGGATGCGTGAGATTAAATAGGAAGGGAAACATTCTGGAAAAAGTGTACATAGTGATTGTAGTTAAACTGCCCAGTAAGCCGGCCCCTATTATCAGCATGGGCCACTTCAACATTAAAAACATTAAATCGCATCATAATATTTTCTCTTTTGGGAAGGGTGGGGGTTGGATAGTAAATAAATAAGTAAATAAATAAACTCTTCTTTGCGTTATACGTCATTTATCCCACCGTGCCTTATAGTGAATTTGCATGGCTAGCAGATATAAACAGGAATTGCTCTGTCAAACACTTAAAAACTGTATTGTATCTAGATTTTTTAAGTGGAATGCCAGTCTGCCCTAACATTTTGACATCAGCTAACTTTAAGTTAGCTGGCCTGTCTGGCTGCGCAGAGGATCAGGTTGTGGGTTGCAAGGTTGTGGCGACAGATGGGTTGAGGTTGTATGTAGTGTGTGTGTAGATTATGTTTCAGAAGCAATTGGGAAACTTGGATGACATCAGACAAACGTTAAACAATTATAAATCTGTGTATCATGGTAATTCTCAATAAAGTTTGAGATCCATACAAATTACATGGGTTTCCCAGGAGAAACAACAAAACTGGAGGGCACTGGGAGATAACCTGGGAAAAACTGGAGGTGTTGGCAGGTCATCTGTATAGATACTTATCTTCTTTGGACAAATAGGTGAAGCTGAGACTTTTTTATATTCTCTCTTGGGTTCAGATAGCCAGCACAGCTGGCAAACTGATTCACTTGTGTAATTTGTACAGTTACTGGCCTGCCTGCAGTTCAACTTCAGGTTTTTGTCTTTGGCCTGTCAGTTGGTCAACTAGTTTATCAAACTAAAGTTTGTATTATATTACATTATAGTTTTTGCAGAGATTTGTAGCTGAAATTTTTAGAGATCTGCATTTATGTGTTACTGACTGTGACAGCCCTTTAATTACTTGATAGTTCTTGTAAACTCAACAAAATAAATTTCTTAACAATTGTTCAGTCATATTAGAAATAATAATCTAAATTAACATCCATTTAATGCAGAAGAAACTTTGTTTTAACTATATTTAATCATTCGATATAGAGATCTTATATAGATAGTAGATATCTAATACCTGTCTGTAATGTATTTCTGCTGTCTTTACAGAATGCTGCTGTAACAAGTCAGGACTTGATCAGTCGAAAGATCAAAGAGTACAACATGATGAGGTATGCAGGACTCCACATTGCCCCCTGGGGGTCAGCCAAAGTACTCCATTTTAATTATATTCCAACCTAATGTTAATATTTGTGTATTTATTTGCTATTTGTATTGTTCAGTGCACCCAGCAGCAGGTCTGAACCGTCCCCCAAAACCTCCCGGCAGTCCCTCAGCATAAAACAAGCCTTCCTGGGAGGTAAAACAGACGGCAGGGGCCACAGCCCTCATTCCCCCAAAACAGGAGAGGAACGGAGGGTGCTGAAAGGTAAAGTCAGCAGCACCATTTAGTGTGATCAGAGGACATTTCTAACCTCAGATAGTTAACTTATGTATGTTTACTCTGTCAGATGACGGCAGTCCACCACGAGACAGAGCTGCTTGGAAAATTGGCATTGCAGGGATCATGAGGAAACCTTTTGAAAAGAAGACTCCAGCTGGGGTCACATTTGGGGTGCGGCTTGATGACTGTCCACCTGCGCAGACTAACAGGGTGAGTCTCAAGCTCTCTTTAATTATTTGAGAGAAAATGCTGGGCATTAAGATGGAGTAGCTCGCTTCCAAACACATAAAATAACGATTTTTGCATCAACTTTTCAGCCAAAATTAGTGCTGGGGTAGTTCAGTTTTGCTAGCTGTAGGAGACACTGATTTGTATGAGACATAACTGCATGCATGTCACACCTGTGCTTATCCAAGCAATTTGTAGACTTTTGTTAAATGTTCACATTCAACAAAGTCAGCGATGTGGCATATCTAATGTCTTTGTGTTGTGCAGTTTGTTCCTCTGATCGTGGAAGTGTGCTGTAAGGTAGTGGAGGAGAGAGGTCTGGAGTACACAGGAATCTACAGGGTGCCTGGGAACAACGCTGCCATCTCCAGCATGCAGGAGGAGCTCAACAGCAAAGGCATGACTGACATCGACATCCAGGAAGATGTGAGTGACTGACTGCTGGGTTGCACAATACACTGTGCCTCTTTACTGACAACATTGTTTAGCGGTGACAGATCTGTGCTGTAAGGACTGCTGTAATGTAATGCTCTCCCAACCTTTCATTTATCTGCAGAAATGGCGGGACCTCAATGTCATCAGTAGTTTACTGAAGTCTTTTTTCCGAAAACTTCCAGAACCTCTGTTTACAAATGGTTAGATCTTGTAAATACTTTCAAAATAAACAAGAGAACCCCTGGTTAATGTGGATTTTCTCTCTGGTTGTTCCTTTGGCGCTTCTAAGTAAAGGTTTTACTGCTCCATTCTCAGAAAAGTATGCTGATTTTATTGAAGCCAACAGAACAGAAGACTCTGTGGAGAGATTAAAGGAGCTCAAGAGGCTGGTGAGTGATAAATCTAATATGAGCTGTGTTTAATTGAATAGCATTTAGGCATATTATTAATCTTGAATCTCTGTCCTTTTTTGTCAATTCTTGCAGATCCATGAATTACCTGATCATCACTTTGAAACTTTGAAATTCCTTTGTGCTCACCTTAAGAAGGTTTCTGACAACTGTGAAAAGAATAAGGTACGGCCATTAACAGGATTTGTCAGTGTTAATGTCATTAGGCAAAACCCTCCTATCCTTTGTAAATCCAGCCTCGCTTTGGGGATTATTTAATTAAACCTTATTTGTCCTAACCTCATCTGTTTAGATGGAGCCTCGTAACCTGGCGATCGTGTTTGGTCCTACGCTCGTCAGAACATCTGAGGACAACATGGCCAACATGGTCAATCACATGCCGGACCAGTGCAAGATAGTTGAGAACCTTATCCAGCAATATGACTGGTTCTTCACTGATGACTGTGATGACGACCCCGTTGTATGTGTCATTTCATTTTTTTCTTTTGTTAGGATTATAAAAGATGAACCTCTATTGTAGATAAAACTAATTTTATGCTGTTTTGTTGAAACATATAGGTATTTGAAGCTGCATTAATTAATATTTTTGTGTGAGCAATGGCTCAAATTAATGTGTAACATGAGAGGTGCCACTCATTGATGAACTCGCAGGGAATTATCACAGCTCTGTGATGTCTAGAGCTTCTTAGCATCATTCAGCTGGTTGTTTTGGTTTTAAGGCCTGCAACTTGATTGTTTTGGTACAGCCTCATCACTCTCATCAGGGGCGTTTCCAGCCACAACATAAGTAAATGGCTGTACTACGAGGCAGGATTTACCGAGGTAACTTCACGTTTCCTGTCAAGGTTAAGACTGTAGTTTGCTTTTTATTGCGGTACATTGCCATGCAAACTCATGCTGCACACTTAACCTGCTCTGGAGAAGGTTATGTTCAAGATAAGAGATCAGCCCATATAAAAGCACCAATGACTGACAAGTCATTTCTCTTGGAGAATCTAAATTAAACGGTGCTGGGCATCACCGTTTGTAGAAGATCCTCTGGAGCTTAGTGCTTGGATCATGAGAGGGAGAGAGAGTGTTCACAGACCAGCAAAGCCCTTTTGTATACAAGTATCATCCTACAACAGACACTGATTGAAGCACTAAAGCCTTGTACTTGTTGTGCTTATAAGATATGAGATTAAGCCTAATAAATTCATAAGGCTTTCAAGAATTTTTGCCAGCTGTCTTTCCTGCATTTGGCAGCTGCAACTGTGTTGCTTTTAGGCTGGATTATGCATTCAACTTCTGTGTATTTGTCTAATTTTATAGTGTGCTCCTTTTCAGTAAGATATGCTGCTGCACTGCCAGTATACTTGTCAATGTTTGTAATTTGTCGTGTACCCCTTCATGTGAACATGCTCATGGCTAGTTTGGGAAATTGTGGGTAGACTTATTGAGTTGATACCGTTGTGTGACCGCTTTGGGTTATTGCTGTTGTTAGGCTTAGTGAAGCTGGATAACAAAACGATATCCTGGTCATGTTGAACTTGCTTCATAGAAAAGGCCTCTGATTAACAGACTGTACACTAACCTGCTTAGCACCAAACAGCAGACAGACAGAGTTGGTGTGTAGCTGGTGAACAGAATGAAGCATTTTGGGGCTAAGAAGCCAGATATTTCTCTCAGGAGTTGGTGGAGACCAGAACAGAAGTAATTCAGTTAATTCATCTTTTAAGTTAATCTATTAATGTAGCTTAAAATAAAAAGCACCTTATGCCATCTTTTTTTTCTGCATTAATGTTTTGTGTTCAGTCACTTATCTCTCTGCTTTGTCTTCTACTCTTGTCCAAACTGTGTTTCTCCCTCCATGTGCGGCTGCAGACCACAGCTGAGCAGGAAAGCACAGTGCAGTCTCAGCCTGTGCCCAATATCGACCACCTGCTCTCAAACATCGGACGAACCGCAGCATCACCAGGCGAAGTCTCAGGTAAATCTGAGAGAATTTCCTCTTAAGAGCAGCACTCCAGCATCATCACAGCAAAGATATTACCATGGCAGCAATAATATATTTCATTAATAATGTTAGAGTAGATTAAAATGTAAAATATATGTGCTATAGACGTATTGTAAGATTAAATGTTAGCACTGTGTCAGTTTTAATGCTAAGACAATGAACATCATGCCAATTTTCCATAATTTTAAATGCTTTGAGCAAAAATAAGTCTACCAAATTTTATTTGTGTTTCTGTTAAAGCAAGCTTTTTCAGCCATTTTTCAATGAATACATTTTGTGGTTTAAACATTGGAAAATTGTTGAAAAACACCTTGCAGTATGTTGAGCCTTTTTTATTACTTTATTTATTTTTGATAAAAGTCTTGTTTTGTTTCGATGTTGACGTTTTTTTGCCCAAAGAGATAAAATTGTCCTCAAGTTTTATTTCCGTTCATTTGTTTGCTTTTCTCTTTATTTCCTCTTGCTCAAGTCATTTTTTCTCCCTGTGCTTTACCTGTGTTGAGACGACGACTCCTTTTCTTTCAGTTCTTTTCTTCCCCTCCTCCTCGTCTCTCACACAATCCCGGCATGTTCTTTCCCAAAGAAAATCTTAACAGACAAAAAGAAACGATGGAAGTTTTAACCCTTCTGACCTCTGCCCTTCTGTGTGTAGTGTGTTGTTTTTCTCCCTTATCCCTGTCCAGCACTCACACATTACCCAATCTTGACACAGGCCAAGTGGGCGGCGTCTATCACTCGATGATGTCACTGATGGACTCTGTTTTGTCAGTGATGGACAGCTGGGACTGTAGGAAGAAGGACGAGTGTTGTGCCCAGTGTAGCTGCCTAGTCTGCAGAAACCCGCAGCTCTTTTAAATTTGGGCGAAAAGGAGGAAAAAAGATAAAAAAGAAAGAAAGAGAAGTCGATGTTTGTCATTTTTCCTGTGGTGTGCACGTCTCATATTTAAACCAATACCCTAAATTGAGGGGATACAGAGCGATGCTGCTGTACTTTCTCTGAAAGCCCTTCTGCTGTCTCTTGTTGTCTCTAAAGCTGATCGCAAGGACAAGTAGCATGGTACGGTCAACCTCAGGTTCTCTCCCGGTCATGTGGCATAATCTGTCATGATGTCTGAGGGGTGGGGGTCGTAGTGGTGGGACTGAGCTGGATGTTGCCCCAGCACACATGCGTTTACACTCAAAACAAACCCACACATACAGATCGTTAAATATCTAGTGACTTGTTGATGCAGTCAAATAGCTGTCGACGGGACCCCAAGCATGTAGTTATAGAGGTTTTTGATGCAACTGGTAGTTGGTTTTTTTTGTTTGTTTTTTGTTTGTTTGTTTTTTTGTTTTTTTTTTTTTTTGTTCAGGTGCCTCCTCTTGTGTCTTTTCGTTTGATTTGTTGTCTGTGATGTCCTTATTTCAAAGTCTCTGTCCTCATTCAGCTTTAAAAACATCACATTGTACAGACAAACATTGCTACATACTTCCACATCTCTGTTACATAATCTGTAACACCTACAGTACATCACTAACATTTCCCTCACACTGTCTCCCTTCCCAACCCTACAATACACAGACACACACGTTCTGGTCCTAATTTAGATCAGAAATAGCCCGTTTCCACCACAGGAGCTCTTTCAGAGGCCCAGGAACTATTTCAGGAACTCAGGAATTTTACATGCGTTTCATCCAGAGAATCCAGTGACTAAATTTAGTAGCTCTTTCTGATGGACCTGGAACTATCCTCTTGGACAAATTTGCAGAATGCAGGTGATTCATCAACCTCAGGCTCATGCTTCTTACCTGCAGCTTTATTCAAACAATAAGCAACTGGAAGCACTGGCTCCTATTAGTAACAATATTAGGACAAGACTCTGACATTTCTTGTCATGTCTGATGTTAACAGTAAAGTTATGTTGTCTGCTTCTGAAGAAGTCTAAAATGAACATTTTCTGAATGTGTTGTAGGGCTGTGTTGAAAAGTTCTAAACTTTGTTCATAATGTTGACATTTGAATGCTGCACAGCATTATTTTTTCTTTTTCTTCTGCACAGTCGCAGATAAAGCTGAAGTGTTTTTATCTAATGAAATACTCAGTCCATATTTGTTGGCATTTAGACTTTCGAAAACAAATTTTCACTGCTCTTGCTTGCTGCACTCAAAGGGAGGCACCCTGTGTTAATGGGGCAGCTTAGCAGCAGTCTAACAGCACCATAAATCACATTTACATTGATGAAGCTGCCGAGTTATGTTTATTAACTTCAGAAAGATAATTTAATAAATAAAGATGAACTCATCCGAAATATATAACCATTAAACTCTCACCATATTATCTACTTTTGAAACCTTTGCATCCATCCATTATGTCCATCTGAATATCAGAGCAAGAGTAACACAATGAATTGTATCCCAAACATTGTCATGATTTTTAATCCGTTAACCCTCAGGCTTTTTCAAATGTGGAGGAAGTGCTTTGAAAAGGACCTCCAGGTCTTGTGTTTAGTTCTTGTGGCTCTGTGGTTCCTGTTTGGTGGAAATGGCCTATTGGTCTGCTTATCTTTGTTAGCTGCAGTGTGCGTGTTTTCTCCTTTTGCAAAGTGAGATAAGAAAGTTTTGTGAACTTTGTTTTGCTTTTATGTTGTTTAGAGTGACAGGCTACACGTTAAAGGGCCCCCACAGGAGTTAATCTAGCTTGGAGTAAGAGCAATCTTTCAGTTATACTAAGGCTTGCCTGCGCCAGCTGTATCGACTACGACACACACTCACTGATCTGTTCAGCTCAGGCCCCTTAAGTCTCTCAGTCAGAGCAAACTCATCACTCCCTCTCCTCTGTGATGTCTTTGAGTTGGGAAAGAATGCCTACAGCTGGTTGGTGGCTACATGTGATGCTCTGTGACTGACGTGTTTGTCCGTGATGTGCCGTCGATCCATCGATACATGAGCATGAGCTGCTTTTTGTTGGTTTACTGCTGGGTTTTCACTTCCTTTCCTCTCATCCTTCATCTCAGGCCTCCTCTGACGCTTTCTACACTTCTCCATATACTGCTTAGTGTGATTACTCGTCCTGCTGTCTCCTCTCTCTTCTCTCTGAGCCGAAAATGTGTCATCCGCTTTCATTCAGCTGCTCTCATTATACTCATCATGTCCGTCAGTTTCACTCTGAACAATCTTTTAATCTGCCTTTTCTCTTTCTTTATCTTTATTTTGACTGTTTTTAGCAAGTCTGACGGTTGGCAGACTTTTACTAATGACTCTCTTCTCTTTAATACAGATTCAGCATGTAGTGACTCCTCCAAATCAAAGGTAATGTCCTCTGCTCATTTCCTTATGTTTCACATAAATCCATCATTCCTTTGTCTGTACTGTTTTTATATTTATGTAGGGATAGTTCAGATTATTTGAAGTGGGGTTATATGAGGTACTTATCCATAGTCAGTGTATTACCTACAGTAGATGGTGGTCGGAACACCCCCACTTTGGAGAAGCAGTGAAGAGTATGGGTGTAGGAAGCTAAGCAAGGTACTAGTCAGCAGCAAAATGCATTTTAGCCACTTAAAAAAAGGCTCATCCAAAAAAAATCATTAGCAGTTTAAGTGTACACTATATTTAGAATATTTTTTGCTGCTTTACCTTGCTGTCAGAGAGCCCTTTTCTGACGAGAACCTAATGTTATGTAAGCCAAATATCGCTTTCTCCAAACCAAAGTCCATTGGCAAAATCAGTAATTTTGACCGATTGAGGCAGTGGAAGACATCTCATCCTGTGTTCTCATCCTCCACTTTCAAACACTGAAGTCACACAGTAACACAAACAAACTAACCTATTGAATCTGGTGGCTTTGGAGAGAGCGACAATTGACCTGTCTGAAAAGGCCATCTGACATTAAGGTAAAGTGAAAATATTCTAAATAAATTGTGCATTTAAACTGATACTGATGTTTTTTACATGGGTAAAATACGTTTTGCTGCTGATCCTGTCCACAGCAGTTCTTGTAGGGTGTGACAGTTTAAATTCTAAATCAAAAATTGATTAAGATCAAAAGCAGGATGGGCAATTCTACCATATTTTTTTTTCTCTCTACTCCTGCCACTTTCATGTGTCTCCAGCATTGTTTTATCTTGTTTTGTATTTGGACATGTACCGAAGACAACACAGCGTAGATTACCAGTAGCTTATTTCTGCTTATTTCTGTCTTTTTAAAGAAGAATTTTAAAATGTTAATGACAGTTGTCAGCACTTTAAACTAATGATCTGCTAATCTTTACAAATCAGGACTCTGTAGTCTAACAGTGGCATAGCTGTCAGTGCTAAAGGTCAAATTAAATCATGAATTTGTAGAATTGTGACACCCCTAGTTCTTTGTTTATCTTCCTGCACTGGTGCTTCTGTCCTTTCACCACACTGGTGGTGTGCTAACTGCCGTCATATAGCCCCATTTCAAAAAATCCAAACTATGCCTTTGGGTCTCGTCTTGACGAGTCTTTAATGCTCTTCTGGTTCTGTATCAGCAGAGCTTGTGGGGGTCAGGGAAGGATCAGTGTAGCAAAGAGATGCTGCGCTCCTCCTTCTTCGCCAGCCGCAAACGCAAGAAGCCCAAGGACAAAGCTCATCCCAGCAGTTCAGACGACGACCTGGACGCTGTGTTCCCCAAGAAGGAGCTCCCGGAGGAGAGCCAGCAGCAGCCTCTGTGGTCCCCGGACAGCCGGACCGAGGAGGAGGGGGAGACGGATGACACGAGTGAGCAAGAGAAGCACAGGAACAGCTCGAAGGAGCAGCTGGACAAACCCAGCAGGAAGGAGTCTCTCTCCAGCAGCCTGATATCACAGCCCTCCCCCTCCCTGCCTCCAGAACACATCTCCTCTGGCCTTCAAACCGGCTCCCCATACGCCTCGCCCCCCCATTCCCCCAACCTCAGCTACCGCATGCCAATGGCCCACCAGTCCTCTCTGTCAGACCCACCTTCCAACTACGACGACACAGTGTCTGACCTCGGTACGATGAACAGCACCAGCTCTCAGGCGTCGGTGCCCAGAGCGAGGCGAAACAGGACTGCGGCTCTCGGTCCGGAGGCGGGCCCCAGCGGGCTGGGGGCAGAGGTTTGTTCTATCACTTCTGACTACTCCACCACCTCCTCCATGACGTTCCTGACCGGAGCTGAGCTCAGCACCCTCAGTCCTGAAGTGCAGTCTGTGGCGGAGAGCAGGGGTGGAGATCGATGCTGATGACGAGAGAAGCGAGCTCATTAGCGAGGGACGGCCGATGGAGACAGACAGCGAGAGCGACCTGTCTGTGTTTACAGTCGGAAGATCTGACCAGCGAGAACTGCAGGAAGCTCCTCGGCCCCTCCCCTCCCACAGACTCATCGAGTGTGATACGCTGTCCAGAAAGAAAGCTGCTCAGCAGAAAACCAACAGCGAGTCTTCACTGGAGGGCACCACGAGCGATAAAGATTCCAGCAAGCTGTCGCGTGTGTTGAGCTCGGTCAAAGGCCGCTCCACGGGCAGCCTCAGCTCCTCGTCCCGCAGCGAGTTAGATAAGACAGAGCCTGCGTGGAAGCTGAAGATCACAGACAGACTGAAGGTGCGTCTGCGAATGTCTGTGGATGACATGTTTGGCGTGGGCAGCCAGAGGAGCCGGTCCCCGGAGGGCCGCAGTAAGAAGAAGAAGGACATCAGACGCAGGCACACGATGGGCGGTCAGAGGGACTTTGCGGAGCTGTCCGTGTTGGGAGACTGGCAGGTCGGCATTGGCTCAGGCTCTCAGCTGTCAGCTGTGGACCAGCTGAAGCCGAAGTGCAGCTCTCAAGACTTCTCCATCGGGGACTGGATCGCCCGCGAGCGCCACCGCACCAGCAACCCCGAGGTCAGCCTGGACCTCTCTGACCAGCAGGGGGGGCTGTGCCGGGCAAACTCCCAGAACATCGGAGCCTCATCCTCCTCTGAACTCCCACACCGCCCGGCAGAGGTGTTGAATGGGGACGTCCCCCAGAGCAAAAATCTGAGCCTGTCGGCCACCGCTCACCCACATAAACTCACGAGTTCCCAGGTGGTCCATTCACGCTTCTATCAGTACCTGTGAGAAGTGTCAGACGTGCGTGTGACTGTGTGTGTTCCTCGTCTGTGAGATGTGTACGTACTTGGGAGTCTGTCAGTATAACGTCTGTTGTGTATGTTAGTGAGTTCACCATATTCACATGGTGGCCACTTTCCTCTGATGTCACACTCAGGGCAGGAAGCTCAAATGCTGTTATTAAGGATAACGTTGTACTGCTGTGTTCCTAACATGCTCATAAATAAACAAATTGTTATATCAGTGACTCCTGAATGATCAACAACTGAAAAGACAATAGGTAGTGAAAACCCAGAGGGACATGGAGTCATATTACAAGCTAAAATAAAATATTTGATAACACATTAACTAAAACAGCTAACCATCTCCTAGCAAACGTTAGCATTTAATAGTGTTACGGGATATGATAGGAAAGATGTAAATTAATGCAGAAATATCAATGGAGGAATTCATTTATACCTTTCAAATCATATTATGTAACACCATCAAACAGTACTGTTAGCTAGGAGATGGTTAAATGCTAATGTTAGCTGTTATCTAATGGCAGCTAATAGGTTATCAAATATGTTATTTTAGCTTGAAATACGGCACTGAGACCCTTTGAATTTTACAATCATTGTCTTTTTCAGTGCAAATGAATTGGGGGTCAGTGACATGGTAACAATTTGTTATTGATATTTCAGACTAAAGTAACCAATTAGCTACCATGAGATAACAGCTAATGTTAGCATTGAACCACCTCCCTTGCTAATAGTACCGTTTGTTAGGGTTACACAATACAATATGAAATGCGTCTGAAATCTTCTGTTGATATTTCAGTATTAATTTACGCCTTTCCAGCTGTATCGTGTAATAGTGCAAAACAGTAAAGTTCACTAGAGGGGGGTCAGTGTTAACATTAGCTGTTGCAGCCAATGGGTTGGCAAATATGTTATTTTAGCTTAAAATATGGCACAGAGACCCTCCAGATTTTTACTATCCATTGTCTTCTCAGTTGCTGATTAATGAGGAAGTGTAGAAATATCTGACAATGATGACGTCGTACTCTTTGTTTATTCACAGCAGTCAGACATTTGAGCGTCCCATCCTGAGTGTCACATCAGGGGAAAATGGTTGGCATGTGAATATGGTGGATGAGCATGTTGTACAAAAACGTGTCTGGAGTGTGTGTCTGTAACGTGTGTGCGTGCTTGTGAAAAAGAGAATTACTGCACACAGGGATCGTTGATCTTGCTCATGTAGAAGGCATGAAACAAATTGTCGTTTATACCTTTTTAATTTTTTTTTTTTTTTTTTTTTTTTAATGACAAATGACTCTGGGATGGTTGAACAGGAGGACATCCTCCCTCCTGATACTCATCCCTGTTATGCTGAAGACTGAGAGGACCTGTCGCTCATGAAACGATGAGCCTGTGAAGTCTGTGCAAAGAGGAAGTGCAAACAGTGACACTCGAGTTAAGTTTCAAGGTTTAGCTAAGTGGCTTTAAGGATGAACTGACTTTTAGAATGAATAGGAAGTAGTGAAAAAGATTTTTAGTATTGCAGAGGAATATTTTTGTGTAAAGAAAGTTACGATGTTCAGAGTCAGCGAGTCTCAGTAACCAAATGAAGAATGTACAGACATGCTTGCTGTAATACTGACTAAAAGCTTTAGATGCTTGTGTTTCATTCTAAAGTGTACATATCCCTATTTTTCTGTGTACTTGAATTGTGTTTTTGGTACAGCCTGTGTGTGGACTGCCTACGAGCTCTCTGCTGTCAAAGGGGCCTTTCCAAAGGTACAAAAGGTGACGAGGAGACACTGGACTTATGCAAAATGGAAACAGAGTTCTAATTCATCCCAGTTATGTGGTTTAAAGAGCAGTGAACAACATCCCTCTGATGCAAAATGTTAATGCTGTGTTTTAGTGTTAGTGGTTCACACATCTGTCAGTGACTGGCAAAGAGGAAGAAAAAGAAAATGGGTAATCAAGTCAGAAAATCATGTTTCTTCTTCACAATAGGAAGTGCCTCACAATGAAATGTTAAGGGTGCCATATTATTGTCTTTGTTGAGACACTCGAAGATGTTACTGTGAATGACATTTTTATTGTCGACTCTCAGTCATTCTACAGGTTATGTAACAAAATGCCGAGCTTCCATTCCTTAGGCATTCCACTCTGGTCTTAACATGTTTTATACACTTTTTTGTTTTTCTCGTTTTTTCATTTTTTTTGATTTTATCAGAACTTGAATTTTAAATATTCCTTGTAAAATAAGTAACTTAAATGTACATACAAATGCCATGTTTTAGCTGCTTTACTTTTCATTTCCATCAGATTTGCAGGATTAAGTACAGTATTGTGAGATAAATGATGACGCTGATGATGATGATGATGCTCATGTGGTCTGTGTGGGTGTTGTGGGCAGTTTGGTACTCCTCTGTGGAGAGAGAGGTCTCTGCATGAGGAAACACTTCATTGAGCTGGACCATTTGTACCAATGCTGTTCCTCTGATTGTTAGAGGGGTGTGCACAGACTCCTGAAACACTGGAAATAAATTTTGTCAATGGCAAATGATCGGGTGTGTTTGTTTTGTTTTGTTTTTTCTTTTTACCACATTGTAGAACAGCCTCACAGGAGTATAATTTCTTCAAACTTGGTGATATCTCAGGAATTCCTGGAGGAAATTTCTTCTAATTTGACACAAATGTGAACTTGAGGGATGAACTGCTTAGGTGTTGGTGGTTTAAAGGTCACTGTGACCTTGCGCCTACTCTTGTGAATATATCTCAGGAACACTTAGAGGAAATTTCTTCAAATTTGGTACAAATTTGGTCACTTTAAGTCTTAATGATAAACTGATTAGATTTTGGTGGTCAAAGGTCACTGAGCTCACAAAACTCAAGAATACATTTGCTAATTATGATAAAATTTCACAGATACTATACACACTGGAAAATAAATTTGTAATTGTTATTAAATTACAAATAAATATAATTGTGATCTGTTACAGTTGCTGCAAAAAATATGTTGTTAAGTTACAGTTATTAATCAAAATTACATCCAAATATTCTTTTTGGATTGCTTGGTGGAGATCTGCACTCTACTGAGTGATTTCTTTACTTCTTATTCCTAAAATGCAAAAATAAAAAAAAAACTTTTAGTATTTTCTTTTATTTTTCTACTTCCTTTCCTTACCTACCTCACTTCCTTTCCTTTCGTCATTACTGATTGGCTCTAATTTTCACCCTCATTTACTTGATTAAGTTCACCTGGTCACTCCTCATTTAAAGACTGCGCACCCTCTGTCACTGTTTGACCGTTGGATGTAGCAGCTGTTCTGGTAAGAGAGGTTTATCTTATTCTCTAGTTTTATCCCATGTCCATGATTAGTTTTATTTAACTTTCTTTATCATTATTTCTTTGAGATGGACATGAACTAATTTGTTTTCTGTGAGATTCAACAGCCCCTTTATGTTAATCAGTGCACGTCTTTTCTTCAGAGGATTGAAGTTTTCTGGCTGAGTCCAAACATTCTGATCTGGTGTCCATGATGATGGTCAACCTTTCGTTCTGAACTTCTAATTAACACGCCTCATTTTCCCAGCATATGCTTGGTCCTAAAACTCTGCTAGTAGAACGAAGGATCTGCGCATCAAAGTTAAAGTTTGAAATTTTCATCTTGAATTTTAACCATATCCAAAAAGTGACCTAAATTTGAGCACAGTTTTTGAACACTGGACGTTTTAACTGTCTACGGAAATTTATGAAGCCTTAAAATACTTGAAAGCGTGTTTTTAAATGTGCACCATTTGAAAGTACCTTTTGGAAATTTAAGAGAATTCAAACCACCTACAGCACCAGTCAACAGTTTTGGCACATCTTCTCATTCAATGTTTTTTCTTTATTTATATCATTTGCATTGTAGATTAATACTGAAGATATCAAAACAATGAAATATGGAATTATGTATTATATGTAGTAAGAAAAAAAAATGTGAAAACAAGGCATAGTGTTTGTACTTTTTAAGAATCTAAGATATAAAACACTCTTGCAGTTTAAATCTTTGACTGCAAGTGCAGAAGACTGCATGAGTCTTTTTGCTTTTTCTTATCAATCAGTGGTCTTTTCCTTTGCAACTGTTGACCCACAAGTGTGCAAAAGTTTTTTGCTCTTTGATATTTTAGATTCTTCAAAGCAGACACCTTTTGCTTTGATAACAGCTTTGCAGACTGTTGGTATAATCTGAGGAAAAAAAAACAGCATTGAATGAGAATTGTGTCCAAATGTTTGACTGGTTTTGACTGTAAATTTAGATGAATGAGTTTCATATTTCAGTGCTGTAATATGTAATATTAAATATATTCAAATTATTATCATTAGTTATTTGAATGAGTGCTCAGTTGTGGTGACATTTAACAATAGACCTTTTCACTAAAGACATTTTGACATTTCACAGTAGCAATGGCACAGCTGTAAATAAGGTAATGATGGTTGAATTTCATTTGGCTGTTTCAGGTGCATGCTGACCATGACTTACTGGCACACTTTGGGCCATTATTAATGTAATTTACACCTATGATTTTCTTACTATGACAAGTCAAAATGTCTGCCATGAAAGGCGTTCATTTCCGTATTTATGACTGCTTTGCTTCCTTGAACTTAAGTCTCAGCCTGCAATGTAAGTGCAATACTACCACTACACACTAGGGGGCAGTCACACACCTTGTTGGTTTACTAAAGTAATGTAAAGTGACAAAGCCAACTTTAGATACATTTCAAAATGCTTTATATACAAGTTGCACATACAACATAAAGACTTAAACAATATAAGATTTATACACTTTGTACATCAGCTGACTAGAAACCACTGACAATACTAACAGAAGTGACATGGAAGGAGAGAGTCAAGCTATTTAACACACAAAGTAATTCACAAAATAATGAAAATTCAGCATAGTTAACTCACCAGTATGCCAGTGTGGAAGGTAAATATCAAGAACTGTATTTGCAAACTAAATACTTTACATTTTTGTCAGTATAATACCATCTTTCAAGCAGACATACAATTATTCCGTATCCAGTTCTGTCCATGTTTTGAGATAAAATGTGCCATATGTTGTGATTTAAACTTCCCTCATTAATAACTGGCTATCATTGGAGGAAAATGATATCATGATCTGGTTTTTAGTTACAGTTCAGACAAGGTCTATCCATATTTACTCATTTTCAGTGTCATGTGGGCTCCTAACATGAACATTTCACCCACAGTAAGGCACAGTGACTAAAAGAACAAGAGTTCAATCAGAAATATGAGCAGGGAAATTATGATTTCATACCATTTCTGTATAGGTGTGTTTGTTTTTTGAAGTACAACACAAGTTAAACATTGTGCCCTCGCTTTGTAAAGCAACTAAGGACAGATGCAGCCAGACATCCACTCATAGACAACACTGAACAGAGAAATTCGGAGAAACAAGTAGCAGTAATCATACTCATGAACACAATAATCAGTAAGTTGGTCGGCAGGGGTATTAGAAACTGGCAGCTTGTTCAAAAGTTAAATCTCAACATAATGAACTTATCGTCACGGGGGGATATTTTGTGCTGCAAAGCGCTCGATTAATGTGCCTGGTTTGGAGTGGAGACGCATTGCTCAATGGACATTATGTTTGTCCTCTGTTTGTCCACCAGAGGGAGTGCTAGTCCACATATTCCAATAGCAGAGACGGACTGTTCACATCTGAGATTTAGTTTGTCTTTCTGGCAGGGTTCCTCGCCAGCAGCCAGCACACTAGAGGTGAGGAGAGGGGATGCAGGCCGCCAAGGCCCCGTTGCACATGCAGGTGCTGCACTTCAGAGTGGAGCTCAAATCTGATTGGACAGCAGGTCGTGGGGGTTGACTGGGTTAGAGAGATCTGTTGCATATTGTGCTGTAGTAGCTGGCCGGGGGGGAGGGGATGCTGCTTTAACTGTCATCCTCGTCCTCTTCCTGCTGGTCTTCTGTCAGCACCTCTGGCACCCGGAAACACTCCTCGAAGAAGTTGACGAGTGATTGGCTCAGGTGCTGCTGCGTCCCGTCACTGTGCAGGAAGTGTCCCTCATCTGGGTAGATCTGTAGAGAAATAACCAGTAATGAGTTTATGTAGAGTTGCAGCTCTCAATATTTTCATTATCAGTTCTTTGTTATTCTTTTTGTTCAATGATTAACCATTTATTAAAATGTGAGAGAATACGTATCAATAAGACCCCCAAAATATTAAATTTACTATAAAATAAAACAGGAAAATGCAACATTTCCTCAAATTTGTACAGCTGGAACCAGGCACTCCAACAACTTACAGGATAGATAAACATTCAGGCTGAAAGAGTCATGTATTTTTCAACGTGAACCCTATTTTCACATGTATTTGTGTCTAAGTGACAAATAGGGACAACTATTTTAGAAATCGGTCCAGTATTGAGGGTGACTGCTGCAGCCGGTGTAACAGGCTATAATGTAATCCTTACGGGCAGCGGTGTGCTGTCAACATAAATCAGCTAAAAATGCTTGTTTTTGTCACTGACAGGCTCAGATTTCTATCTGACATCACCACAAAGAGAGAATAAGATATATTTTAACTAGAAACATCAGTTTGATTGCTCCGGCCAAACCCACCAGACTACATTTACAGAAACTGTAATTTTATTGTTGTAAAACACACCTCATTCAAACTCGACAAACAAAATAAAACACACCAAAACCTTCTCAGTTTGTCGTTCCACTGCTCCAACAATCACAAACTCTGGTTTTGTCTAAATTAACCCTTAATTCGTTGTGCTTGATGAGATAATATCGGGAGAGGAGCGAGAGGAACGTTGTAAATCAGAGAAGCAGGTGGGAGAAAGGGCGTTGAGTTGACGCTTGTTGGAGCAGTGAAAAGATGAGCCAAGACAGTCTTGGTGAGCTTTAATTTGTGTCTATCGAGTTTGAATTATGTTTCATGGCTATAAAATTAATGTGTCTGTTAATGGAGTCTGGTCACTTTGAACAGAGCAGCTGTCAGTTTCTGGTTCCCTCTGCTGGCTGCAGCACTCTCACTCAGCAATTTATTCAAAAATTTGTCTCTGTTAGTCATTTCGACACAAAAATACTGGAAAATGAGGTCCATGCTGAAAAATACAAAGTCGGCCTTTAAAACATCACTCACATGCCCAAAGGTACATTGAAAAATTGAGATTAGCTGTTCGCCAGATCAATCTGCAACTGTTCTGGTAACTGACTAATAACTTAAGAGATTTTTTTAGCCAAACATGCAAATAAGAGTTCTAGATTCTCTAATTTGAGTATTTGCTGCTTAATTTTCCATCACAGTAAGTTGAGTTATTTATATATATCAAACTGGGATATTTTACAGACCAAATAATTAAGAGAAAATCTTCAGATTAATCAGAAAGTTAGTTAATTTCCCTACAATATCATGACAATTGGGCACTTTCATCTACTGATGATCTCATAATATGATTGAAAGCTGAAGAACAGCTACTAATGGATGTTGTGTTGACATGTTGGTCAAACTACTTTAATTGTTTCTCCTGTCTGAACTGGGTTTAAAGAGGCAAAAAAAAAAACAGTTCTTTTATTAGCTGTGGCTGAACACAAGATTGGATTTTTTGCACAGAATGAAACTTCTGCAGTCTGAGTTACATTAATTTAGTGGGTATCTTCCAAACTAAGTCTTTTTTAGTATGTAATTCCTTTTTTCCTTCGACAAGGAAACAGGTAATGAGATCTGTGGAGTTTGTCCTCCATCGAATACATTGAAATGTTAAGAAAGAATGTTGTTACAGTTAATATGGACGGAGGGAACAATTACAGCTGACAAAAAACTGTTTTCATGCACTCATGGGCATGTGAATGTTATAAAAACATTACAATTTGTGAATCATCTTATCATGTGAGCACTTGATTAATCTCCTTAGACACTGGAGCTTTTCATCATCTTATAGGGACAAATTCTGGTCTAACAGTGTCAAGCACATCTTACCTGTAGAGTGTAATTGGCCTTCTCGCTGATTAAATGATTGATAAATTTGGCCGTGTGCTGGAAGTGGACCTTTTCTGTGGTAGTGAAGAAGATAAAGCAGGAGAGACACATTAGTTGCAGTTAAATACTTGGTATTTCACTCAGTGAAGTACTGAGAAATAATATATAAACTATGTCTGTTACCGTCGGCAGTTGGATGAATTATCAAGTACTGTTTCTGCAGAAGCTGACCTGCTCTGTGTGCTAAATTTGCCGTCTGTGGGAAAGAGAAGAAATCCACAATTTATGTCATCAGCAATTTCTAAATAATGATCTTTAACTCCATCACTGCTCACTTTAGCTAAACATCCTGGAGGCATCTGAGACTGCGAAACTTTACCGTATATACTCTGGAATCTGTCTTGGAGCCGAGGTATCGTTCTGAAAATGCAGATGCTGCAAGAAGAGAAAAAAACTGAGTCAGAAAGACCATAACATCTGTAACACATCAACAGAAGAAAAATATTATATATCTTATTATATATATAATATATCTGAAAAGTTTTACCATATAGCTCAAAATCTGTGATGGGAGAGACGGCTGTTCCACATTTAAGTTGGGTAAACTCTTCAGAGCTCAGAAGCATCGTGGCTAAATATCCTCCATAGGCCTGAACACACAGAAACACATCAGGAAGTCTGTTTCATTATACTTGATGATAAGAAATTCCATGTGAGGAAGCTGCTCTTTATCTCAAGAGCCTCTTTGAGCCTGAGTTCTCCTTACCCTTCCATAAACTCCCATCCTTGTCTTGTCGATGTACGGCTCTTTGGATATGAACCTAAAAATTAAAGAAAATGGGTTAAACCTCCGTTTGTTTTGGTGCCTTGGCTGCTGACACGCCTGCAGTTAAAGCAGAAGTCTGACCTGAGAGCCTCCAGCTGGTCCCTCTCCTCCAGTTTTCCCAGTTTCCTCCTGACTTTGTGGAGGAGGTTGGTGCCCTGGAAGCCGCTGCCGTGGCCGTCGAAGCGGATGACGATGGTGCTGAAGCTGCTGACCAGAACTGTGGCCCAGTCCACGTGGAACTGCTCCGACACCATCTGCCCACCGGGAGTACCGTCACTGTGGAAAATATGGACGAGACAAAAGAACAGACCAGACACGCTGATCATTTTAATTACTGTCACATTTCTAAGATTAATTTTAGATGGGGATCTTGTTTTGTAGTCAAACTACACAAAACCCTTTAAAAAACACCATAAAGTTGAACTAATTTATCCAATCTGATATTACAATTTTAATAAATCTTGAATTTAGTGCAGGATATTCTTGTTTCATCTATCTTGTATTTTATTGTTATGCAAGAATGCATGATTGCATTTGTTAAATTTTTTTTAAGCTAAAAGATAAAACATTTTCTGTTTGTAGTTCAAATAATTTTATGATTATCTTACATATAAAATTCAAACATTTGTTGTCATTTGTTGAGACCATTCAGCACAATGTTTTTGCACTTGCTTAGGTCATGGCTTCCTACATTTATTTTTATTGAAGGAAAGCAAAACAAATTGTGTTATTATTTTAAAAGGGACCGTTTTTGCCGTCATTATTCTTTGATATATATCATATGGTATTGACTCATACCAGGGACAAAAAGTCAGGAACCTTTTTGACTTTTTGTTTTCAAAACAACTTCTATGAGTCTCCCAAATATAGGGAATACTAAACTGTTCTAACACTGAAATTTTTTGTGCTTTTTGGAATAAAAACAGATGCGTTCATACTTACACCAGCAGCAGTAGAGGGTAATGGGCCGTATCTACAAATCCAGCTGGCTTTAGAATCTGCATCGTCAGAGCTACAACACAAAGGACCACGTTAATGGGCTTTAATGTCATCAGGATACACACACAGGTAATCGTGTGTCTGCTAACATGATCACGAGCACGTACTGTAGTCGTCGATGATGATGGTCTTGTTATCCACTTTGGGCATCTGCATGTTGTTGTATGTGTTGTTCACCCGCTCGTTCGTCTCCACGTCAAACAGCTCTGCAGGTAAGCAAAGTAAACAGGATTTGTTTATTAGAATCTTCTAACTGACATTTATTTATCAATGAAAACACATGTGCAGAGAATTCAGTGCAGTTTATCGAGCGTGGTGATGTAGGAGGACAAGACTACCAGGATGACCCTCAAAATATTAGAAAAGAGCAATTAATTTGACTTCAGAGTGTTTCATTAATTCATTCATTCTGTAATATTCTAAAAATCTGCTGTTTTTTTATTGCTCGTAAGAGCAAGAGAATTAAGCATTAAATTAAAATCAAACAAAAAAAAAAGAGGGAGAAAAGGTGGTGAACCTAAAAAAGATTTCTATTTAGTTTCCTATATTTAATTTTCAACTTATCTGAAATATTTATTTGTTGCATTGATTTATTTTGTCTTCACCGCTTATGTTTTATATTTATACACATGAAAAAATAGTTGAGAAAACTCAAAATTTCAAGGTGACTGCCTGAATAAACTAGTTTAGTTTTAGTTTAGTTTCAAGTTTTGCCAGTTTAGAATCTTTTTTTGAGATAATTTTTTGAGATAACTTTTCTTCTTTAAGTACACTTGAATCTTTGAGTTTTAGAAACCAAAAAAAAAGGTTGTGATCCTGATTTGTCATTATTTGGGTACTTGACAATTATTCACATGATTCACAACACTTCAATGAATCTAATACATTTTTACATCAATTAAAACATTATTAGTTAGTGAGACATTTTCAAAACTTTTAAGTTTGAGTTGGGCTCAAAACTCAAATCTATTGAAGTAAGTAACTTTTTGTGTTTTTACAGTGTATGTTTCATTGTTGTCATCAGTACTCCTGTATTGTGTTCTGCACTTTTTGTGCCTGACATAATAAGTACATTTTTTGTTGAATATAACAAAATTAAAATAAAATATAAAACTCACTCTGTTTGTCCTTGGTGCTATAGACTGCCACACTGGGTACATGTGGACCTGCACAGAACAATTCACAGAAGGAACAAAAAACAGTTAACAGGAATGCACTTACAGAAGCTGACACTTTCAATTTCATGAAATAAGGCGCTGATGAAAGGCTCAAATGCCTCCACCATACAGTACATAGCAGTAATCAAGCCTGTGAGACCCGATACTGCTCTGCAGCAGCAGCATCTCCCTGTCTCATCTTAAACAGACTTCAGCAGCAGTCCTCTCAGCCAGCTCTACAGTTAATAATCTACTTCCGTCCCACGAGGAAGCAGCTTATTATTTCACAATGGAGCTACTCTCCAAAGATCCAATTAATGAAGAAAGCCACTGGCACTTCTCCTCTCTGGAGTGAGCCCTCTAAACAAATCAACGTCCATAGAAACTGCGATGTTGTGCCCCTGTGCTGAGGCCACAAGGGTGAAAAAAAACAAAAAAAATAAAAACAATGATGGTGTCTCTGAGGAGGAATATCTTGTGAACAACACAATGCTAACCACCAGGCCTCTTTTTCATGTGAAAAATACTAAAAGCAGAGAGCCAAACTCACGCTCTGTGCCAGCAGCTCAGCAGTGCTCACATGACTGTTGGCGTGTAGTCAGACAAGACATTTATTTCTGCAGCTAATCGCAGGGATCCAGCAGTGGTTTGAGGTTATCTGCTAATGTCCAGTTCAATACGAGCTCTCAACCTGACATGGAGCACTAATTCAATTACACGCTCTCTGTCCGGGGTTTATAAAAAGAACCTCGACTCAAGAGACCCAAGGTCGAGGATGCTCACCTTTGCAGTAGAGCAGGAAGTACTGCATGTTGTGGCTGAATGAGACGTCCACGTAGCCGCAGTCGAACTCACAAGACAGGCAGCAGCGGTTGAATGGAGGGATTGTGTCAGCACTGTGGGATGGAGGTTAAGTATCATGGTATACATCAAAGGAATAGTTCAGATTTTCTGAAGTGGGGTTGTATGAGGTACCGCGCAGTCGTCAGTGTTTTTGCAACAGTAGATGGCGGTCAGCGTGCTCCCAGTTTGGAGAAGCAGCAGTAGTGCCACTGTAGGAAGCTAAGCAATGTACTGCTGTGGACAACATCAGCAGCAAGTTGAATTAACGCCACTTAAAAAAAAAAAACAACACACAAAACATTTTCACCCCTTTACATCGCCAAAATACAGCCTCTTTCCACCGTTGCATGAGCAAAATCTCAAAGCCACCAGACTCCTTTGACAAAAACTTTGTACATTTTACTTTGCAGAACATAGGAGTCATTATCTACAGCTGTCTCAATCAGTTAGTTAGTTTGTGCAATTGTGTGACTTCAGTGAAACCAAACTAATACTTTAAAACAACAAAGTCACAGAATAACACAAACAAACTAACCATTAGATCAAAGTACAGTAAAATTACTGGTTTTGCCAAACGAGTCTGGTTGCTTTGGAGAGCGTTATATTTTGCTTATATAATGACAGTTCCCTGTTGGAAAAGGTTGTCTGACGGCAAAGTAAAGCCGTGGCATACACTTTCCCATTCCTTTCCCATTGTCAGTGAACGAGTTGCTGTTGCTTCCGTTTGTTTTTTCTGATGCGTCCATGGAAAACTGAGACTGAACTCATGTCTGTGCAGGAAAGCAGATCGTGTCTGTGTTCAGTACTTTTGTAACTTCTAACTGAATGTCTGTGGTATGAAGTTGCAGCTGCATTGCTGTTTGCACTTTCAGGTATCTGCTTTATTTAACTGTGTCATGTCGCCATCAGCTCACAGGAGTTGTGTTAAGTAATTTCCGACTTTTATTGTCAACAGTATATAGGAAATGATTTTGTTTATCCACCGTGTTACAGCCGCTCTACTTAAGACAAGTTCAACATTAGTTAAACACACCATCAAGTGGTGCAAACTCCACTATGCTGGGTTGATATTCCGAGTCAGTAAACAGACAGAAATTGGGAAAATCAGTCACAGAAGTTATCAACGGAGGTGGCAAACTTTCATTGCCTCTGCCAGAACAGGGGCAAAAATCAGCTGGAGCTGATAAATACCTGTGACTACTGCAGGGCCACTTGACCCCAAAGTGAATGCAGATTGTACCTTTTTCCACTGAAGACAAAAGCCAGATGTTAGTGGGTGTTAGTGATTGGGTGTAAAAGCTGCTTGCTGCTTCTCCAAACTGGGGGCGTCTGACTGTCTACTGAAGGCAATACACTGATTATGGGTAAGTACCTCACACAACTCCACTTCAAATAGTCCCAACTGTCTCATTTAATTGCTCTTGCAGAAAACCGGAGGTAATCATAACTTCAACTACAATCTTACCTGTATAAGTGCCGTCGTTTGGGGTCGTCCTCTGTGCTCAGAAAGTATCTGAAAAGCATACGAACATCACGTCAAATAACAAAATAACGATTTTGAATCACTGGTTGTTAAAAAAATATGCATGTAAAAGCATCGAAATATCTTACATGAGGTTCCTTTGATGGTTGTAGGCCAAGATGCTGGTGACATCCCAGTCTCCAGAGGTCAGGGACTGAAGAATGTCTGTGCTAGTGTTAGGCTAGAAGAAAATGAAACATTACACACACTCTGCACCAAACCATCAACATAAATCTTCTAAAAATAATTCAGCAATAGCTTACCATAGATGTGGACATTGAGATGTGGAAAAACTTTCCTCTCCCACCCTGAGGGATTGCTCTGGTGAAGAAGAACTTGTGTCCATCTTGGGAAAAGAGCGGCGGTTCATTCTGCGAAGAGAAGAGAAAAACATCGGCGCATGTATACAAAGTTTGTGCCTGCAGGGCTTTTTGATATGTTATTTACTCATTCAAGCTCAGACACACGTAGCAAGCGCCGGCTGTTTTTTTATACTAGATACAGGCAAAGTGTTTTCATCACGTACCTGTCTGTGCAGCCAGCTCTCACTCTCATCTTCATGTTTCTGAAAATAATATGAGGGTGTAAGTTTTTCTGAGTCTAGACAGCAACAAAGAGAAAGTATTTCACAAGATATGGAGCTCAATTTGCAAAACTCTGTAGATTGTGTGGAGCTGCAGAGTCACCCAGCATAAGGGACTCTGTGTTTCATCTTTGTCTTGTCCTGTTTTGTGTTTCTGTCATAAATTTATATATGTTGTGTGGTACAATATTATTGGAGTCAAACAAATTACATGAAAATTAAAGTTAAGTCTGGAGATGTTCTTTATATCTTTATCTATTTTTGTCAACAAATCATATGAAAAGACCCAAAACAACTGTGTGTTTGTCTCTTTCAAACTTCCATAAATGGTAGCACCCTGAGCCCATTCGTTCCTGCAGAAGATGTAAGTCTTAAACAAAAGTTTGATGTTTTGATAAAAATGCTTACTTGCTTTCTAGCAGAGAGTTAGGTAAGACAACTAATACCACATATCTGTTGAATATGAGGGTGTATTCACAATTGTAGTTCACTTCATTTGGTCCAGACAGGGGGGGGGGGGGGGGAGGAGACTCACTGTTGCATTTTATTTCAGGTCAAGTTTGTGTTCACTCTGAATTTTTACAAACAAAACAAATGAGTAAACATGACGTTTTACAGACCAACAGGTAACGCATTGATTGGACAGTTTTGCCGATGGCCACCGTGCATCATAGGACCCGGTGATTGACAGAAGTTTTTGGAGCCCTTTAAAGGGGCAGTTCATCCCCTAATCAAAAATACAAATTTTTCCTCTGGTCAATAGTGCTATTCATCCATCTATATTGTTTTGGTGCAAGTTATGGAGTTTTGGAGATATCAGCCATAAAAATGTCTGCCTTCTCTCCAATACAATGGAACTAGATGGCACCACTCTTGTGCTTAAAGCGCCCCAAAAGAAAACAAAAAACAAAAAAACTCAACAGCAATGTCTCTTTCGAGAAATCGTGACTGCATTGCTCAAAATAATCCACAGACCTTTTTGTTAGCAGTTTCATGCAGGAACTGATTTCTTTTTGCAGCAGAATCTACCAGAACTACATTCTTTCTCACAGAAAGAAAGTGGTTCCTACATGAAACTGCTCACAACAAGGTCTGTGAATTATCTTGAGTAAATCATGCACCACAAATTATATTGGAGCAGACATCTCTATAACCAATATCTCCAAAAGTCTACAACTCATGCCAAAACAATCTAGATGGATACACAGCACCACAGGCCAGGGGAAAAATACCCATTTTTGATTTTGGGGTGAACTGTTCCTTTAAGGCTTCTGATATGTATACTTCTGTTCTTTGCTGTCACCAAGAGCTCACAAAGAAATAAGTGATTGATAAGCAATATTAGTGTAATTATACTGCAAATCAGCCACATGTTTTGAATAATGACTGACAGGTAGAGACAGGACAAGAAGGAGGCGTCTTGTACACTGATGATTCAGAGCTTATTACTGTGGGATCGCTGTCACTCACTTTTTAATGGACTTAATGAACTGACAAAGTACACAGAGATACATGCACAGCAGCTTTAACTGCTTTTGACCTATTAATCAGGGAAAATACCCGCTGTGATGTGCATCTGTATTACCATTGTTGCCAAATGATCTGCATAAACATATACATGGCACACAGATCAATCATAAGATCGTTTCTGGACAGATTTTATGATACGCGGATGGATTTATTAACAGCTTAGTTTCTGAAATAAAGCTAAAAATGGCATACTTGCTATCAAAAAAATCCTGTAGTTGATTTATTTGCTTTCAGACCACAAACAATCCGCACCAGAGTCGCTTGGAAGTGGACTGAGACCACCCTTTTCAAACTGTCTCAGTCTGTTTTTTTGGTCCACACCAGGGTTTGGATGACAGCTTTCTCACCAGCCAAAACAAACAACAGTAACAGTGCAAAAAAGTTAGGTATGAAAGCCCCCTAATCCTACAGCCAGAAGCGGGTTAGCTTAGCTTAGTTTAGCGCAAAGACTGACACAGGGGGGAACAGCTAGTCTGGCTCTGTCCAGAGGTAACAAAATCCACCGACCAACACCAATGAATGTCAAAATTTAACAAAAGACTGGTGTACAAAACAGGTCATGAAAATATACTTTCCTTTCCTAAAACACTAAAAGACTGTTTTTTAACAAACTTTACCGAAACAGGCCTAAACAGTGTGTTTGTGAGGGACTATTTTCAGCTGTAGACTGGAGAGCTAGTGAGCACTGCAACAGAAGAACGGGCCTCAAATAAACTACAGTTTTAATGTTCATTGTAACAAAGGAAAATGTCTTCTCATGTACTCAAAATGGAGTAAAAATATGTAAATGTGCTTTAAGTATAGAAGAAGAAAGTATTTTGCAGTTATATACTTACAGTCTATACGTACTTGTTATGGCTGTTATGTGTTCCTTGTAATGTTTGTCTCTGTCCCTGGCTCTGCCCACGTGTGCTACACCTGATTACTCAATGAGGTGCACCTGGCCTGGGACTGAAATGCTTTAAAACACCTGAGCCAGCATCACGAGAGAGGAGAGGCTTCTAATGAGAGGACTGCTGCTCTTGTAGCCTCTCAGCCTGGGTTTCTGTATTGCTGTTGTTTTGACTTCGTGTCTTCTGATAGTCTTTATTTAGCGTCTTAGTTATTTGTATGTCTTCATGTTAATAAATCACATTGATTTGGATGTTTTAAAGGTGTTTTTCTGTGGATGATCTGGGTCACAGGTGGAGTGTTGTTCGCGCCTTATGGCTGCCTAAGGATGGGGTGTAACATACCACAACATATATGATGTTTTTGGATTAATATTAAAGCTGCATTAATGTGTATGTTGCATTTTACTACTGTAGATGTTTAAAGTTGTGCTAATTTTAACTACATTATATACTGTTGGGTAGTTTACAGCAATGCAACATATTCTATAAGATGATAAAGTTTGTAGTGTTGCTGTCTAGTGATAACCATGCTACCTATTTTTCTAACCTTGAATCCAACGGCTGACGCGATCCCAAAATCTTGTTGGACACCATCAGTGACATTGTCTCTCCTACGTCACCTGCTGTTCCCCTCCCTCCCGCCAATGCCTTGCCCTTACTGGTAAACAATCCTGGAAAGTTTTTCTCCAATCTCACCACTCAGCTCACAAATCTAGTCAGTCCAATGAAAACCTCCTCTAATCTCCTTGAAATTCTACCAACCCCTTTGTTAAAAAATGTCATTGACTTCTTCTGTCCTCATGTGTACTCAAATATAATCAAGAACTTGTTGACATCTGGTCATGTTCCAACTTATTTCAAAACATCCCACTGTTCAACCACTTCTGAAAAAACAAATCTGGTCCTTCCATGCCATAGAACTAATGGTCTGTTTCAAAATTGCCTTTTTATTTCCAAGAAAGTCTTAGAAAAAGTGGTTGCTAAGCAGCTAACAGTTGTTAGATGGGCACAACATTTCTGACAAGTTTTATGCTAGAAAGACTTCTAAAACACTTTACCCTGACACTCTCTCACATCAAATTTGTCGATTTGTCAGAAGTCACAGAGTTTTTAGTCACAGACTAAAGACCAGGGATCCTGCAGTGTCACTATTTGCAAGACTACATCTAGATTATTTTGGTCTGAATTTTTTGGCAAGATGTCTGTATATTTATTTCCCGATGTATTGATTCTGAATTTTCACTTTCTTATGATGACGCATTGTTTGATGTTTTTAAACATTTCCTACAAAACCAATCAAAACAAATACTATATAATCAATCTGATCCAATTAACTGCAAAAATCTCTAAAATTTCCAATCATGAACCATATTTTTTAAATTTTGAAAATTAGGTGAAAATGAAGGCCTGCATAAAGCTGTCAGACAAATGTAATGGAGTACAAAGTACAGTCTAGTAAGTAAGTAAAAATTGCATAAAATTAAAATACTTAAATAAAGTACTTAAGTATTTAGTTACATTTTACCACTGTGTTTTTGGACAACAATAAATGTCTAACACACAGAGGAATGAGCTTTCTCAGTCTTTAGCTACACAGACGATGCTTAGTTCTTATTAGTACATTTAAATTCATTGTTGTTTTTTTTCACAGGATTTGTTGGCAGTAAGAAAAACAGAAAATCACCATATTTATCCTTTAACATAAAACATAAAATACACAGTGACAGCAGATTTCACACTATTGCCAGTAACATTTGCTGAATGTTTCACCTTAATACAGACTCCAGTTGTAGCCTCACACAGTGTCAGGATGGAGTTGTTCTGGGCTCTGTTCAGCCAGTTGACAGCCAGTTTGGTGCTGGTGGCCCATTTCACCATGGTGATATAATATTCCCTCCTGGAGAACCAGAAGGTGAGAGGACATCACACCACTGACAACCTCTGGCTCTGCCGCCTTAAGAAACGCTCCGGGGCACAATCAGGCACCACTGGGCTGTCACTCACCCTATTCGAGGGTCATCAGGTTTCTTCATCACCACGGTGTGCAGGGGACCGTTGAGGCTCACCACTGACAGGTGCACTACAGGGTTTTCCTCGCCAGCCTGCAGGAGCCAACAGGAAATTAGATCGGTCAGACTGGATTTCAGTTTAAGACAGTGGGAAATTGTCTTTCTGTTGTCTTCAGAGTTAGTTTAATCTGTCAAAGTCCTCTGAGCATGACAGCATCAACAGGTTAGAATACTTAAACCTGCAGTACCTGATTTTTTGGCCACATGGTGGCAGCAAAAACTAAGTCTGAACACAACAATACATCTTTTAAGTTGATGTGGGGGCGGCGCGATGGCGCAGTGGTTAGCGCTGCCGCCGCACAGCAAGAAGGTCCTGGGTTCGAATCCCCGAGCCGGCAGGGCCTTTCTGTGTGGAGTTTGCATGTTCTCCTCGTGTCCGCGTGGGTTCTCTCCGGGTACTCCGGCTTCCTCCCACAGTCCAAAGACATGCAGCAGGTTAATTGGTGACTCTAAATTGCCCGTAGGTGTGAATGTGAGTGTGAGTGGTTGTTTGTCTCTATGTGTCAGCCCTGCGATGAACTGGCGACTTGTCCAGGGTGTACCCCGCCTCTCGCCCAAAGTCAGCTGGGATAGGCTCCAGCTCCCCGCGACCCTCACGGATAAGCGGTTACAGAAAATGGATGGATGGAAGTTGATGTGGTGAACTTGTTGGCAGAAGGATTCTGATTTACACATATTTAGTAGCCCCAGTTTGTGCCTCTCATGTAGCTATTAGAACACATTTGCAGAGGTAACATCAGCTTTTTAAAATTATAATTAACCAGTAATGTTTGAAAAAACCCAGAAGGTCATTTATTTTATTTTTATTTATTTATTATTTATTTAACCAGGAGAGTCCTTTTGATATTAAGAATCTATTTTTCACAGGGGAGACCTGGACAAGAAAAGTCAGCAGCAAAAATAAAACACACATAGTTACAGACAGAAAACACAAAAGGAGACTAAATAGAGTAAACAAGCACTCACAGAATTCACATTTCAAAAAGAGAAACGAGTCAGCTACATAAGCAGGTAAATTAAAAACATCGATTTAAGGGCTGGCCCATATGGTGATACTTTAAGGCTATTCCACAATATGTGCTATATACCTAGATATACATATTTTCTCTAAAATAAAATACCATAAATTCAACAATATTATTGCAGCTATTAGCGTTTTCATAAAATATTAACACAATGAGATTTTTGATAAATTGTTTTACTAATAACTCATCAGTTATATGAATATAATGACTAAAAGTGTAAAGGCAAATAATTGAACAGTTAAAATGACATCACTGTTCTGTGATGAAGCCTTGAAAACAAAGAAAAGACAACACTTATGCTTAAGTCTATATCTACTCTCATGTCTCATCTATAAAATGTTGATATATTCCCAGCCATATCTGACATCCTAAGGAATCTGCCTTTAATACTTTCATTTTGGATTTTAAATATTTTAATGAGATTAATTCTTTGAGTTTCAAGTCACTCTGAAACATATTCCAGAAGATGGTGCAGAATACACAAATGGCCTTTTTTCAGTTTCCATTAGAGAGACCATAAAACAGTTCTGAGAACGCAGAAAGTACTGTCTGGCACTTTTCTGAGTGATAAAGACACCAAGAATTGCCTTATATATTATTAAGGTTCACCAATGGAAGAGCCTACATTTAAAAACAGGTACTGTCAGCTGAACGATTAAAAAAAAAAAAAAAAAAAAAAAAAAAAAGATTTCTAGTCTGAGATTCAAGTTTGTTTGCGAAACAAACCAAATAAATCCAGCTACCTGGAAAGGAAACAGACTCACAACTTGGGAAACAGAATAAATTATTTTTTATTGTAAATTTGATGTTAGAAGACTCATTGTGAATTCTATAAATACCATCAGAAAAGAGCTCAGTGTTTTTAAATAACTTTAAAACATTGTGGGTTAATTATATTTCAGAGAAACTGATGGTTACTAATAAATACATGAAAGGAACAAACTGGACCTACATATCCAGTAGATACAGAGCAACATTATCATTGATTTTGATTTGTATTTTCCGGCCACCTGACAAATATCCAATATGCACTCTCTTTTAGCTCTGTTTTTGGTCTCTACCAACTCCTGAAGGAAACATCCAGTTCTTTAGCTGCAAAATGCTCCATTATGTTCACCAGATAGTCTCTAACTGTGTCCGTCTGCTGTTTGGGGGTTGGACAGGTGGTACACGGTGGGTTTTTAGAGGTTTATAACTGAAAACAGCTGCTATTAGTGTAATGAAAGCAAACTGAATCAGTAAAATTGTGGCCTGGACAACTGAACTGAGCTAAAACTCACTATATAGCTCTGCAGATTCAGACTCAGGTGATAATTCTGTGTAGGTTCATCACTATGAGCTTTAAATTTGCTTTAAATTTGCTCAGCTGAAAGGGCGTTCCACACCTAGAACAATAACAACAATAACAATAACTATAAATACATAGTTTAAAAACTCAAGTTGATGGCAGAGTCCAGACTGCAACTTTATAGTTATTGTGTGTGTCGTCCATTGTGCAGAGCAGGAGTAAGTAAGAGTAGGTGTGAGACTGTGGCTTGAGACTTACCTTTGGGTAGTGATACTCCAGGCTGGCGGGGTAAGGCGTTCCTGTGAAAAAGGGAACTTCCATCTTTGGTACGAGCGTGTCATTGATGGTCATGTAGGCCAGACGCAGCCCGTCTGGAGACCACCAGTGGGCGATGTGGGTCTGCAGGATCTCCTCTATAAAACAAAACAACCAGATATTAAACACACTGGGAAGAATGCCGAAGATGTTGCACTCAATACCAGCATATTTTATTTATTTAGGCTTTTATACCTGTTTCTTGTTTCTTGTTTTTTACACTGAAGAAACAAAGTGTTGTTACCCTATAAACTGAATACTGCAGGCGGAGAGAATAACAACAAACTCTACCTTGACTTTGACCATAAACCTAATGACTCCGGGGAATTGTCCTAAAAAAGTCAAATCCATATAAAACTCTTTAAAAATTTTATTTTTCACTCCTGACACTTTAAAGTATTTTGCTACAACACTATTAAGTCCCTATAATGCCATGCCATCTGCTGCTTTCCCATTAGTTGGTGTTTACGTTCTGACATTGATAAAGATGTTTCCAATATGTCACCATTAGAACAGACACTAGTTTTCTATACAGATGTGTGATTTATGGCGCCCATTCCCTGTCGTGTCAATGAAGAAAAATACATTAATTACTCATATTCGATTTTGACGACTTTTTGGCATGCAGTAGGTACACATGTTTTTGTAGATCTGATGCTTGTGAATCACATAATGACAGTTTATACTAATCATGATAAATATATATCAGCACAACAGATGTTATCAGTGCTATTGCCATCTTCATTAATCAAGGATTGCTCATGTGCATGTGATTCCAGACACTTTTCCTTCCTTTCTTCCTTCTTCTTTTTCTGTTGATATGATAACCTGTAATTACCTGCTTCTCATGGCTGATACAGATAATGAATAATCTAACATTTTTGTTTTTTAAGAAGTTCATATAACCTGTAGTTTATACACACCCAAGGATGACAAAGGCTCAGATGTAATGAACAAAGACTGAACAAATCTGACTGACATCAATATTACAATGAAAACAAAGGACAGTTCTGAATCTTCAAATGTTACTTTTTCTGGTAAAGGATGTAAAAAAAAAAAACTTCATAAATATATGTTGCCTTTTATAAAGTGTTTGCCTAAGAATTCAAATTAAATGCTATATATTATTTAACAGATTTTCAACCAGTATCATTATCATTATTGCATTATCAACCAGTAATTCATCAGCCCCCATATTTATTGTGCATCCCTAACAAACACAGCTTTTTTGCCTTGCCTAGTTCCTTTGTTCGAGGCTTTGTTTCTGGTGGTGGAAAACACAGCCTTGCAATATTCCCTGAGTTAAAACTAGACTTTGATCAATAAGTGAGGGGGCTGACATTTTGGAAGAAATCGAGACAAGGAGTACAGAAATACCTCCTCACAATGAGAACCGGATTGTTTTAAAAGGATCGGTACTTGCTCTGCTTGCATTTTCAGAATAAAAACAAACAAACAAAAAAAGCTCAAGGACTGTTTTCTTTTTTTTTTTCAGCAGTGACTTTTATCCAGCAGGGGGCAGAAGAGCTCCATGAAAAGCACACAGAGCACCCTGCTGTACTCTTAGCATGAAGATCCAAACAACAGCCTTCTCCTGATAAAAATGACGATCAGCTCAACCTTGATGTGGACTGGATGCAGTAATTTGTCACATATAATAAAACAATTCCACATCACAGTGAATGCACAAGGTGCTGCCTATTGAAAACGGTGATTGCGGGAAAAGGACGCTGTTCAGTGTTGAACGCTCAACATTTGATTGAGTTCTCACTCTGAGGCCAACAAGTTTGTGCAGTGCAGCAGGATTTTCAAGGCCTGTGCCCACAGAACATCAGCCAACACAATCACTTCGATAACCGAGGGAACACACAACATCAAATGTATTTTATCCATTATCCTCTGAAGGTCGGCGCGTCTAATACGACTGCTGGCATGTTGCTGTTAAAAAATTATGCTTTTGTTGAATTCATCATCAACAGTAGGATACACACTGTATCTGCACAATTCATACAAGAAAAAAAAACTTAAATCTACTCTAACAGCCTCAGAATAAGATGGTTTTGTTTTGCTCCTCTTTGGTGAATCAGCATCGTGATGCAGTGAATCAGATCTGAGGTTGATGTGTCAGAGGCAAACATACAGCGGTCTGAACCTCCATCACATTGGGAAAGTGCACATTACTCGCAGAAATCCACATGTGCAGATAATTATCGATACAAACACACAAACCCCCATGTTGCACTCTTGTAAAATTGATTTCTTTCATCTCCTCCACTTCCCCAACGCACTGCTCTACAGGAAACATTCATCCCAACTTCAATCCCAGGACTTCACTATCTTTAGTCTCTTGATCAAAGTTAGAGCTTGCATGTTTGTTGAGGCATTATTATGACAAGTGAGGAATAATTATTAGCTCTGATCAACATCAAAGCCTCACAGATAATTATCTTTCTTTTTGGCCAAGCATTGTTCAAGCCCACAGGACTCAATTTCACATTTTAGTGAAGTTAAGTTTTCAGTCCATTATCTAAAATATTCCATTTGATGTAGTGGTGCCGCCATCGAAATGTTTTGTTTGAATAATTCAACAATGTCTGCGTGATAGACTGTAACTTCAATGAACAGTGCAACAGGCAGATTCTAGACTTATATATGGTAAAGTTTTTTCATCGTGAAACTTAAAGCCTGTAAGTGGAAATTTAAAGGAAATGTTTGAGTTTTAGAGGCTCAGAAGGCAATAGAGAGAAGGCATACACAACATCCCCGTCTTGAGGACGACTATGCCGCATTTTGTGTGGAAACACAAGTGGATGCTATAAAAGTGAGAAGTTTTACAATTTTAATTACGTCCACAAAGAGCAAACGACAGTAAAAGAAGATAATCTGTGACTTCAGGCCATCTGCAGAGAGGATGAAAATGGTAAACTAATGAACACAACATGACATGTGTGCTGATTATGATCAAAGATCAAAGGGAATCAGAAAAGAGTCTTAGTGATGGTGTAACTAAAGTTTTTACGGCGAAAAAATATGGCACTACCATAAAACACCTGATTTTTTCTTTGAGTTTGGCTTAGCTGTCTGTCCACTCGAAAGAGCTTTTTTTTTCATGGAAGAAATTGGGGGCTCGTCTGGGATCAGAACCTCTCGCTATATATGGTATTCTTGTTTTAGGCTATTAAATCATCAAATACTTAAAATAAATACCAAAAAGGGGCGGGGCCATGAGGCAAGGGCAAAATACTCGGATGGGTGCTCTCATCTAAAAATCAGAACTTTGTTGAGTCTTTCTGAAAAATTCAATGATTGTAGCAGAAAAAAAATGTTTGAAACTAAATGTGTAAATAATGATTACTATAACTAACAACGTGAATGTTTATGGATCAACTGAACTGAACTTTGTAGAGTAATATGGGAAGTTGAGCTACAACTGACCTGTTTTCAACTCCTTATGGCTCGTAGTGAAAGTGCGCCGTATTAAGCACAAACAGCTATTGACTCTGCTTCACCACAGATATAATTAGTTTACAGTAACGTCACATTGTTAAGACTACCAAAACAGCAAAATAAAGTGACTTAATGACATAAAAAGTGACAGATGTCACTAAATACATTGCCCGGAGATTCTATAAGGTTGTTGAATATATCAGGTTCATCCACTTTGATGGAGGCAGACTGAAAGGACACTCATCCACCCCTCATCAACACTATCGACCATCGATCAGCAACAACATAACATCAGTGATTGCATGACTGGCCGTAGGATTTTGGCTCCTAATAGGTTGTGATGGTCCCCTGGCTCATTATTTATTCAAGTTGGTCCCAAACCTTTTATGGCATGCCCATCTTTCAGAGGTCGAAAAAAGTTGACACTCCCCCACCCTACAATTATTATCAATCATTAACAATAATTGTGGAAGCAATTATTTTAGTTTTTTGTTTATTTCCCCTACATAAATCATATTCATTCAACTTCGTTTCACTCCATATTTTTACCCTGGTTACTCTGCTTAAATAAATGTAATATTATTTTGCCTTTAGTCTGCGACTCCCTCGTTGTTTGCTATGATGTCAGAGCCAGGCTTTGACAAATCGGGGGCTTGTCCGGGACCTGAACCTGGGAACTCTTGCAATATGGTATTCTTATCTTAGACTATTAAACTGTCAAAGACCTCCGGGTTTGTATTCACAGGCAGTGAAATTAGAGGGGCCACTTTCACTCAAAAACGGTGAAAGGGGAAAATTAATTGATTGCAGCAGAAAAAGTTTGAAACTGAATGTGTGGATCCAGATATTAGTACCTCTAAAAAACAGACCACTAACAATACTACAACAGAAACATTTGCTGCTCACAATAAAGCTTAAATTCTCTCACTCAAGATTGTGGATGAGGATTAAATACCAGAGAGAAATGAGGCCACCTCACCTTGAACCATAACCAAACAACTTTTGCAAAACCTATCTCACCTAAACAATACAGTAGTACACGCTATTATCACTGTAAGCAGTGGTGTGTAAAAGACTTAAAGCACACAATCTCTGTTTTTGTAGGACAGTGTGTTATCCACTGACAAATCCATGAAATATGACGGGAAAACATAGCGGGACAAATCTTTCTTCAGCATGAAAATGGATTACTTCTTTCATGTCATGTTCTGTGTCTACAACAAAGAAATAATCCCATTAATGAAAAACCGATTAGAGCCGACCCTGAAGCATTTCATGCGCTGTAACAGAATTCCTTTCATAATAACTAGCATTTTGCAATTACATTATACAATTACACTGCAATTATTCTCTCTGAATAAATCCAAAATTAATAATTATAACAATGACAGAAACAGAAGTCTCCACTTACTAAACAAGCACCATATAAACTTTAATATGAATGAATATGAATGAATGCACAGTGGAGAGTCTCAAACATGGCAGCTCCTCCATAAACAAAGCCATATCCAAGTGGTATGTAATTGGAATGTCTGTCTCACATATGCAGCAATCAGAAAAATGTTTCATATTAAATTACAAGTACGCCAGCTTTTGAACATCTGCTCAATGAGATTGCAGCGCTGCAGACATGAATTAATTAAAATTGCCTGAACACAAAGACGAGCTATGGGAAGCCTAGAGAAGGAGGGGCACTGAAACGTAGCCAGCTGTGCCCTTTCAGATGGAATCATGCAGACAAACACCCAGCCTGCCTCCAGGTGGGGGCAGGTGTCACAAGATCGCATCAGAACGAGCACTGGGGGTGTTTTTCATAGTTTATCCTGGGCACTGTAGATCCAGTTATTTCAACTCATCATTACAGCATTTAAACATCTCTTAGCTTATTGTTCTGGTTTTCGGGCCCTCAACTTGCCAAGTCTGTGTGACAAAACTAGTCAATGGCAGGTCAAAACCATCCCAATGTCCAATAAGACCAGCCCAAAAACCAGCCTAATACCAGAACTCAAAATATGCCCTTGCCAAAGCATATAATGCTGCTTTTAAAGTCCAACAGAACTACTCATTGCCTGTGTATTAGCATAAATGCTTAGTATGCCAGCACTAAATGCAGTTTTCCAAAACCAGTTCTTTCAGCCTTGTGTTATTAGAGTATCACCTGTTACAGAACATATAGCTCTCTGAACATGTAGACCAATTCACTGATGCACAAACTAACCTGTTGCTAAATCTTTTCACTTTCTCTACCCTTCTCCCTCTTCTATTCCTGTGATTTCTGTACAAAAAAAGCAACATACAGTAACACTTCAAAAGTAGCTCAATTCCATGGGGGGAAAACTACAAACCTGGCAACCCAGTTCAACTTCACTGTTTCATTTTAATCTCATTGTTCTCAAACCAACTGTACACTATCTGCTCAACAATTTGTGTTTCATGGACTGTTTCCTGCATTCTGGCAATGTTAAAGAACGAAAATAACAAAATAATAAGTAGACATTTTCTTGCAAACAGATGCCCGCAGACAACCTCTAACTGACACCTATTAGCTGGAAAGCACAACGGAACCACAGCATTAACCTTTTCTGATCCCTTTTCAAAATTGATTTGATTGCAAAAATACTGTGAAATTTGCTTAAGTATCTTATTATCTTTTATTTTCTTAAGTTATCTTAGTAATCTCCATTTCTGTCTCTGTCTCTCACTGAGGAGGAGCACCAGGAAGCAGCTCTCTTCCCGCATCATGTGTGTGCCAGACATTTGGTGCAGCTGTGTTGTTGTCTGGGTGGACTTTTGGAGTTGAAGGGCTTATATTCACTGTACAGTGCCAGAAACAGGCTGTCATAACCAAAAGAAAAAACAGGTACCTCTGTCCAAGTCCTGCCAGGTTCCAAAAATATTGTGGGAAGCCTTCCCAAGAAGAGGGAAAGGGTATTATAATAGCCCATAAAATGAGATCATGTTAAATGATCACATTTAAGTGTGACGCTGAGGTGCCCACATACTTCTGACCATGTAACGACTTCAGAATTTGGCCCAATTCACTCACTCCTTCAGTTTTTTCAGCTCTGAAAGGGACAGAAATTCCTACTTTGTCTTACAGGGACAGTTCGCCCCAAAATCCAAAACAAAGTTTTGGAAATATCGGACATACAGATGTCCACCTTCTCTCCAATATAATGGGACTAAATGGCACTCGGCTTGTGGTGCTCGTTTGTTGTGAGCAGTTTCATATGGGAACTGCTTTCTTTCTATTAGAAATAAAGCAGTTAGACTCTACTGCAGAAAGAGAGTAGCTCCTGCATGAAACTGCTCACAACAAGCTATGTGGATTATCTTCAGTAACTGGGTCATGATTTTTGGAAAGAGATGGTGGTTTTGAATATTTCAAATGTATTTTTTTAGCCTCTTTAAGCACCACAAGTCACCACAAGAGAGAGAGAGTAGACATCTCTACAGCCGATATCTCCAAAACTCTGCAACTCACATAAAAAACATTTAGATCAATTAAAAAACACTGAAGTCCAGGGGCAATTTGTGATTTTTTTTGATTTTGGGGTGAACAATCCCACTATTTGCAACATTTAAATGATGGACACGACAATATTATCCTGGGTTGTGTTTCTAGTTGTCTTACCTTCGTACAGCCAGTCAGCGAGGCCATTGAAGACGACTCCCTCTTTACCAGTGGAAACCAGGCGAATCGCTCGGCTCTCGACTGTTGTTCTGTAGTAGATATTATTCTCAAATATGAAGAGCTGGACAGAGAAATGCAGAAGGGAGAACCATCATTAATCTCTGTATCACCGCATGTTGCCAGGAACCATTATGTGTGTTGCTGTAGTGCTAAGCTTACAGCTGTATTTACATTTTCTGTTTCATGTGTTCCACCTCCAGTGTAATTCACATGATAAAATGCCTTGTAGGTTAGCTTATGTTGGTAAGACATCATGTTCATTAAAGCAGAGAAAAATAAACACAAAAGCTCCATACGGGGAAATGACAGAGATTACCCGGTAGTAGTACATTTCAATGATTTCAAACATGATATCTCATCATTTAGGTACCAGGGCACTGAAAAGGTGAGAGATCGAGTATATATTTGACTAAGTTGAAGTAAGGCCAATGTTTTCATTTAAATATTAGAGTACTTAATTATGTGTTGCTCACTGTTCCCTGTTTTTTCCTTTCTTTCTGTGAACAAAATGTGCCAGATTGCACACGGGTGGCTGCCAATTATTGAGAGACACTACCACAGAGTGAGAAGGACATTATCTATTTAAGATTAATGTTCTATTAATTGTTTGAAACAGGACTTCCTAAAAACTTTGTATTTCACCTGGATGGGTGCGGTTTTGCAGGATGTAGCATTGTATGCGTCTGCCAGCTCCATGACCACAATATGAGATAAGTTTGTTTAGCACATGTCAAGTATGACTGCAGACAGAATACACTGTTCATGTTTTCCTGCAATTTGCATATTTGGTCTCACACCTACATGGAAATTGATAGTTTGTCCTGTAAGCCTGTGTGTTCTGGAAGACACTAACTTACATCGATTTGAGATAAAACTGAAATAATCTGAGTAGACATAATTTAGTCCATCTAAATGTCAATATATTTTAACACTATTTAGCTGTACATATTTCCAGTTTAACTTTATAATGATCAATTTGAGAATTTACCAACAGCCAGGTGATAATCATTTGAAGGAAATCTAGTCACAGTTGCAGCAGTACCAGCAATACAAGGAGTAAAAAAGTGTGTATATGAAAATTGCACATAGAAAATTTAAAGAAAAAAAAAAATCGCCTCTGTTATAAGTTACAGTTAGGTGTGCGGTCTCTTGCATGTTTAATCTTGGAGTTAAGGCAAAGATTAGGTTCATAAACTAAGTTTAAGTTTGCTAGTTAATCCAAAAAGTGATGAGACGACCCAATGTGAGTTGACGAGGACGAGCATCAGCAGGAACGCGACGCTCACAGTGTGACACAGGACGTAATACACCACCACCGGGTCAAATACAAATTTTTTAGGGAGTCCCATTTGAAACAGTCTCGACAAAGATCCAGAGAGACCAAAACATTAGTGTGACCAATAAATTGTGATGCTGAGCCAGAGCAGTGTGCAGGATTTTCTTTTCATAAGACTGTAATTTTCTGCAGTGCAAAGCCGGGACCACTTCTTCCTGTGTCGAGCCTTTGCTTGTCTCATCGCTCTATCTACAGTGCTCCAAACCCACCTGTGGCTTCTTATCACAACATGACTTCATCTTAATCCCGATACTGCAGCTACCCACTCAGTGACACTTACAAGCTAATACAGTCTCAGTCAACACCTGCCTTAAGCACTGTATTAACGGGTATTTGCCTAATTACAGTTCGAGCTTGATTCCCCTCCAAAGCAGTATGAAATCCTTTCTATTGCTAATCAAGCCACTGGAGCTGGCTGCGGCCCTGCAGGCACACACACACACACACACACACACACACACACACAACACACACACAAGCACACACAAGCACACCATTCTGCCCCTCTGTTTATAGAGACATTATTCTGTCTGTTGGGGGTGTGTGATGGCTGAGCTAAACTGCTGGTTAGACTGCTGGTTTAAGCCCCTCAGCGGCAACAATGGCATCGCCTGAAGGGTTTAAGACACACCGCTGGCGGATGAGTGTGTGACACTTAAAACCTTCTGTCAATCCACTCCAGTGTTTGCGGTGCTTTCGCCTGGTGCCAGTATGAGGGAGATGAATGTGGGATTGATTTGTGTCTGACGCTCGGGTCGTGTTGGTGTGACTGGGCTGTCAGCTGAAACCTCTTCAGTTGAATCTAAGCCTCAAATTGCCGGCACAAGAATCAAAACCAGAAAGAAAGACGTGGCTCCTTTCGCTCTGATCTATGGCGGCTGTTGAGAAAATCAAAGTTTTATATTGTGGGATCAACATCTGAGGAAAACAGATCAATGCAGGGCTGTGTAAAGCAAAAGGAAGCTGGTGGTTGGTGAATGTTGCAAAACCGCCACGGGACATAACCAAAATCAGAAGCTTTCAAAGACTTGTATAAAAAAATGAATTCTCAGTATTTTAATTATTATGAATTACACTTTGGCCGAAGGTGCCTCAAAAACTCAACCTCAACACCTTGACTCAACTCCAGAATATTAGCACATAAATGATTAAAAAGAGATATATTAAATCTCAAGGTTCATTTTCTGCACTAAACCCATTATCGCATTTAGTCATAGATGATCCTGACTGGCCTCAGAAAGCTGGAATAATTTGTAAAGCGGTGACAGTCTCTTGACTTAACCGCACTGATTTGATGACTTTTCAATCTTCAAGGGATTTAGATGAGAGAAAACAGAGAATAAGCAAAAGGATAGAAAAGAGACATTTCAAACGGGTGGAGAGATAAAAGTGGAAACATCAAAGATACCTGTGAAGCTCGAACAGCAGGGTTTCTTATTTGTCCATGAGTGTGTGTACATGTGTGTTTTTAGCTGTGAAACAGTGTTCAATAATATTCACAATTCTTCCATTTGGTTTATAATAGCCATCATTAATATATAGTAAATTTAAGTTATAATAGCTATTTAACTGTTAGCAAACAATGACATTCATTATTATTATGATAATTAAAAACTATAATTTATCTCATTTTATCTTAGTTTGTGTAATATAAAATAATTATCTTATAAATTCTACATAGTGTCATAACTGATGAGAGATGATTACAACTAGATTCTGATTAAATTCATAAACTAACAGTTTATTGCTGCCCACACTTTTTATACTATATTAAGTATAGTATAACCCAATATATATATATATATATATATAGTATATACCCCAATTCCAAAAAAGTTGCAATATTGTGTAAAACATAAATAATGCAGAATGCTGAATTTGATACCTGCAACATGTTCCAAAAGTCCAAAAAAAAAGTTGTGACCTCGGCATGTTTACCACTGTGTTACATTACGTTTTCTTTTAACAATACTCAGCAAGCATTTTGGGAAGTGAGGACACTAATTGTTGAAGTTTTGAAACTAAAATTCTTTCCCATTTTTACTTGATATACAACTTCAGTTGCTCAGCAGTCCCTGTTGTCATAACTTGCGTTTCATAACACATCACACATTTTCAATTGGAGACAAGTCTGGACTGCAGGCAGGCCAGTCAGGTACCCAGAGTCTTTTACTATGAAGCCACACTGTTGTAACATGCATCAATAGGGGCCTTCACAGATCTGCAAGTTACCCATGATGCCATGGGCACTAACACACACACACACACACACACACACACACACAGGCTGGCTTTTGAACTCAGTGCTTTGGACATCTGGATGGTTTTTCCCTCTTTAGCCTGGAGGTGATGATGTCCATGATTTCTGACACAATTTGAAATGTGGACTCGTCAGACCACACCACACTTTTCCACTTCGTGTCATTTCTGGATGTTGATGATATATGGCTTTCACTTTGCATGGTTGAGCACTTATAGATGCAGCAATGTGTTTACTGACAAAGGTTTTCCAAAGTGTTTCTGAGCCCATGTAGTAATATGCTTGGTTTTAGGCCTTGCCCCTCAGGCACAGACATTTCTCCAGACTTTTTATCTCCATCTTTTAATGGTAATTGCAGATGTTGAAATCCCTAAAGTCATTGAAATTGCATTTTGAGAAACACTGTTCTTAAACTGTTGGACTATTTATCCACAGACTTTCACAAAGTGATGAACCTCGCCCCCATCATTACTGCCTTGTGAGGATACCCCTTTCATACCCAATCATAATACTGTCACCTGCGACCAGTTAACCTTTTTACTGGTAAACTGTTCCAAACAGGTGATTTTTAAGCATTCAGCAACTTTCCCTGTCTCATGTTGCCCCTTTCCCAGTCTCATGTTGCCCTTTCCCAACTAACATACTTATTTTAAATCCAAAGCATGATCTTTTCTTTAACCTACCCTAGTCATTCTTTAATTTTTAAATCTACTTGAGTTGAGCTCAGAGCCCTGCACGTGCAGACCTGATGTTAGAGAAGAACCTCTGTGTCATAATTTGATTTGTAGAGCCACTGACAAATCTGCTGTATTTGACAGCTTGGGAGTGAGAACGTGTTGTCTATAAACATTATCTGGATGAAAATTGCAACAGATGTTTTTAAAGCGTTGCAATTAATATATAAACATTTGAACACTTGTTAACAGTAAAATAACTACTAGCTAACTGTCAATACCATTTATTAATGATGGTTGTTATAAAGTGTTACCGCATTTGCAACACTTTTGTGTCAATATAACCTCTTTTTCAGGTGTGTGTGTGTGTGTGTGTGTGTGTGTGTGTGTTGACCCAACCTCACTGATTGCTTTGTCACGGTAGAGTAATTGCCTGCTGTTTAATGAGGGGAGCGGCTCAGGATTCATCTCCCGTCTCCTCTCACTGTACATCTGATGCTTCACTGCACACAGCCACACTGCCACAAACACTCACACACACACACACACACACACACGCCTCTCATCTTTACGTGCTGATGAAGTACCTGATGATAAATTACCCCAATTCTGATCAACTTTGGAAAATCATTATATTCAAAAACCGTGAGGGAGAAAAAAAAAAAGAAAAGAAAAGAAAACAAGCGCGACATCGGCAGGTCAGACGGAGACAAAAGACGAGGGCTCATCTAATTTTTTTCTCATAACCTCAGCTCTTCATTAGATCAAACGCGGAGCTACAGTTACAGCATTGCGAAAAGAACAATCAGGTACACTATTACCATATGCAAATTAATCTGCTTTCTTCCCTTGGCAGGCGAAGTCTCATCACACACTTGAAATGTTAATATTTTCTCACAGCAATGTATCTGTAATTTAAGCAAATGATACGATAAGAGCAATTATGGAGGAAGAGAAAGCTTTGAAGTAATAGCTGATGAAACGTGGGGGTGTCTGTTGTCTAAGCACCGCAATCCCAAACAGAAACTAATTTAAAGTCAACAAGGTAAAAAAAAAAAAGAAAGCGGAGCACTGCATTAGGCGACAGAATGGAATGAAAGATTATCAGTGCTTGGGTCAATGGCACTTTTAGGCTCATTAAAGGATAAGGCTACCACTTCTTATTGTCAACAAATCACATAAAAAGACAAAAACAACTGTTTTAGTTGACCCTCAATACTCTTTGACACCCCCTCTCTATCTGTGGAACTCAGCTTCAAGCCCTACGGAGATTTAAATCTTTGAAAATGTGTCAAAAATAAAAGCTAAATAATCTGTTTAAGCAGCAGGGCACTGTTTTTACTCAAGGTTACTCAAACAGGAGTAAATAGTATATTTGCTAGGGGATAAATTTCAGCTGCTGATTAATACACATGTGGTGCACTAGTGAGTATTTACAGCAGTAGGATTTTTTCCACTGGCACGCCCATGAAACTCTGCGTCTGATTGGCTAGTACTCATCGCCTCCATAAGTTTGGTTGGTTATAAAGGCTGTTTTGCATGGATATGAATACAGGTGTGCCTGGAGATTTTGCTTGCTCTTTGGTATGACTTGGCTTGGGCAGAAAATGTTTGAAAACATGTGTGTCTATGTGTTTTTTATTTTTTTTTTTTTTTTTCATCTGACAAAGCTATGTTTAAGGCTTGGTTAGGTTTAGTCGCACTAAAAAACTTGGATAGGGTTAGGAAAACACTGTGATTTGGGGTAAAATCGCCTTTATCATTATGATTAACCATTGCAGTCACATTTTGTCCATCCAACACTGCTCCCAGACATTCTGCCACCCTAACAAAAAGTGTTTGCCTTGGGAGCAAATGAATTGTGCTATTCAACTCTCAAAATTCAAAACACAGAGCTTAAACCTGCTCTCACTCCCAAATTGACTGATATGTCCTTTAATACATGGATTATCACTAGACAATCAACCTTACTTATTCATCTCTTTTGATGCAGACAGAGGGGTTAACAGACATTGCTTGAACTCCCCATGATCAAAAGAATTACAGAATGGAGCACATTTTGTAGCTGGCCTCCAGTGAAGTTCATTTAAAACTTTAAAATTATGTTTTATTGAATTCACCAAAAATAGTCCACGGCATTGCTACTGTTGAATTTGTAATAGGTTGAACTATTCAAACTAATTTTCCTGTCCAGCTTTGAAGAAGCCACTCTTTGGAAAGATAGAAGAACAGTGTTGAATCCAAGGACTTCAGGCAAACAGTGTAGTAGGCTTTATCTATAAGTATCTCTACACTCTATGCACTCTGAAAGCTTTTGAATGCTGAGTAAAAAAAAATTACAGTTTAGAGCAGCGTCATACCAATATAGAATGAAAAATGAAGGTACGGTATTGCCAAACAGAAGAGCGATGAAACCAAACTGAAGACAACGATTTTGTTTGTCCAAAATGTCTCCAATCAGTTGGTGTGTTTTACAAAATCTATCCCCAAATGTGGTGGAACACACACACACACACACACTTTAGTCAGTGCTGTGTGTTTTCTCCCCCCCAGCAACCTCAGACTGTCCAAGCCCCGGGTTGTGCCACCGAGATGCCATCTGCCACTGTGGCTCTCACCAGCTCATGTGTTGTCACGAAGTTGTGAAAAGTAAAAATTATCTGGCTTCACAGCGACATTGACGGAGATCAGATCAAGGAGAGTTCGCCCTGGAACCCTTAAAGCGTTCATTACAGTGCACATAAACCTCTTATTGCCACAGCATTTATCTGTTCCACTGTGACAAACCATAAATCACTGCTGTGCCTCATCTGTGATGCCAGACTGATCCTGACAGACCTCCACCAGTGTGCCAGTGCTCAGTGACTGTAATCTCGAGGGTACGGCCTCCTTACCAGCTGCTGGCCTCGGGGACCCCATCCAGCAAACTGCAGGACGGCCTCATGTACTTCAGGGGGATTCAGAGGCCAAGTTTCCCTGCGGAGACAAAACATGAAGGAATCAATGCAGGAATTGTCTGTATGTCATACAGGGTTCCTACACCTTTTCCAAAGTCAAAGTCAAGCACTTTCCAAGCATTTTCAAGGTGCATTTTCAAGCTTTTCCAGCCCCTTACAGCTGTGGTAAATTACATATTTATATGCGAAATTATTATTTCACTTCTTCATCATAGTAAATCAGATGTTATAGTGCTATAAAAAAAACAAAATTATGTTTTGTGATAGCATTCTACAGAAGGGTGAAAATTAAAGTAAAACAAAAAAAGTTTCATTTTTCAAAATGTGTCACCTATCTGTGAGTAGCAATTTGTTAGGAAAGAACCGCAATTACAGTTTCAAGCAGTTTCGAGCACTTTACCCAACATCCAAGCACTTTTCAAAGCTTGGAAACACAACATTAAAATTTGCATGTTTTCAGGGATTTCCAGCACCAAAGGAACCCTGGTAATACTTGCCAAAGTTGAGACCTCAAATAGAAGAGGATTTCAAAACAAGAGCAGGGGTCTTTGAGTTTCATATACTTTGTTTCCTGCATTCTGGTGACTTTGAAGAATAAAAATAAAATAATAGTACACTTTATTTTGCAAACAAATGCCAGCCGATGACCTATAACTGACACCAAAACACAATGGGACTACTGCATTTAAACTTACCTAGTCCAATTTAAATTTTGATTACAGAAAATGAATATTTTAAAAATGTTTTTCTCAGGTTGTATTAGTTTGGCTGCTCTGAGAAAAAATGTGTCCCTTTGCTTTAAAACTTTCAATAAGAAACAGGAATTTTATTTTACAGGACGGTCTGAAATTTGCTTCTTTTGACCTATTTCAACCTTTTTCGCTACTTTGTCTTAGTATGCTCCATTTCTCTTTCCCATCTCTTACTCAGTCAGGAGGATGAGACGTGAGAACTGGATACAGCAGGTGTGACACGTCTGTATAGTTGTCCAGGTGGACTTATACACATTGCACAGTGCCAGAATCAGGTTGTGATACTGAAACGTTTAAAAAAGTGGTGACATTTGTCATAAATCAGGAGAAATACAGAAGATTTGTGTCCCTGAGAAGAAAGTTGGCAAGTATACTGTATGTGCAGTTCATGTACAACGCACAACGTATATCTGAACACAATTGCATAGTCAGAGCAAGGACGTCACGTGTTTTTTGTCTTGTTCCCTCACTATAGGCTTCATCAATCATCCACATGCTTTTTTTAGCATGAGCTGACTTTGCTTGGGTCCCTGCAAACACAGAACAGTGGGGAAATAAGCAGACATAGATGGATGAAAGGCTAAAAACAGGCCAGGCTGAATGCAGCACTCAAAACTAGATTAAACTTAAACGTCTTTCCAAAAAGTGGCAGCAAAAGCAGGTAAATGGGGCTGACGTCAGAGGACCGTCTACATTAGGTCAAGCTGAGGGCATATTACTGTCCAGTCATATGTCTGTGAGAGGAATAACACAGACGGACAATGGAGAAAAAGACAACAGAGGTGGGACTTACTGTGTCACAAGGCTGTAAATAATGTACTTGGCAACATAGGAGTGCTGGTAGATCTGCAGAGACAAACAGCATCACAGTTAAAGAAGGACAACTTCTGGAATAACTACACGGCGCCAGGAAGCACATGAAGGGTTTCTCACCCGTTTCACTTCAAAGGCAAACAAGACATGCTGCAGGTCTGGAGACACTTGGTACTTGGCGGCTCTGGATCTGTCCTGGATGGAATCAAAAACAAACTTGTAGTTCTAACAGTACAACACCAGTAGAGGATACACTTACTGCTCATGCTGGTGTAAGATGATACTCACAAACAGCTGGTTTGGCACGACAACAGTTCTCTCCTTTGTGTCAACGTTGAGTTTGACAACATCCCCATCCCTTGTACGGTACATCAGCTCATTGTCTGTAAATCACAAATCAAAAACAACCATCAGAGACAGAGACAACTGTAGTTTATATACATTTGTATATAGAGTCTTTAAAGTGTCTTGGCCACTTTGGGGCAGTGAATCCAAACTGTGAACACAACATTGACATATTATCATCTTTGAAGTTAATATGGCTAAATTGTTAGCTAACAGTTGCTACAGTTGGAGACAGTTGGTGCTGAGCATTGACAAATTCAAAGGTGAATGACATGACAGCTCACCAAAAGTGAAACCAAAGCATTTTTGATTGCCCCCTGGTGGCTGGACGCAGTATAGGTCATAAATCCCAACTCCTTCCATGTTTCATAGCACATTGATGTATGTTCAAGTGTTTGTTTTTTCTGCTAATTTTGGTTTTAATTAGTTATCTGATGCTATAAAAAGGGGGTTTCATGTCTTGACTGACAGCTGAGTCTTGCTCAAGATTAAGTAGGCGAGCTGTATCGGCGGCAACTCAAAAGTCCAACCCTGATCACTGCTGCACAGAGTCTGGCTCCAAGTGACATCACCAGCGCAAGATCCCTGCAGTCATATCCGAGATATTATTTGGAGACGTGGTGTCTTTATTTATGTGACTGGTGCTAAGTGGTAGGTGGTCATTTTCTATGTTCTGATGTTTCTGTGTTCCTCAGATATATATGGCACATACTGACAAAGGGTCTTGTTTTCCCAGAGTCCTGTTTCTCAGCTCAACATGAGCTTTCCCAAAGTTTGATTATACATTATGTTCCCAGGTTCCTGTTCACTGAGACCTGTTCCTAGGGACCTACTTTCCTGAGGTCCCAGCTCTGTATAGCACATAATGGGTCAGGGGTTAGCATAAAACATAGAACCCTGGGAACATGGAATATTGGGAACGTAGAACCCTTGGAACAAAGATCCTAGGACTGGGCGATACAGCTGACAAATTTATCACACTATTTATTTCAGTCAATATAGACTAAACACATAAACTTAACAGATTTTTTTTAATTGCCATACCAGTGAGCTGACTTGTCCTCTTTTTATTAACAATTTCCTCACTGTTTGCAGTTATTTTCTCACTCCATGCTGTTTCTGTTGTTGTGTCAACAACACAACTGTCGTGTCCACAGTGCAACTGAACAACACACCTGTTAAATAATTCATTCGTGGCATGCTCCATTATCAAAGGATATGATACGCTGTTAACGAGCCAGGGCATATTCGTAATGTGCTTTCATGGCGGTTTGCATTTAATGCATTTAAGTGAAACTACTGAACATTTTATTGGACAATTTTCTAATTGCTATTGAATAAGTGTCAACTGCAGATTCATTTTAGAGCACGGAAAACAGTGCTAATTTAAACACCAAGCTCAATTCAAGTAGTAAACCCAAACTATTGTGTTCCACTTAACGCTGGCTAATTTGCTAACTGCTACGTCTATCTCAAGGCCTCACCTACATCCCCCAAACATCTCCCACTGGAGTCTTAAAAAGGGCTTTGAGTGTATAATATGTCCAGACTACACAGTACACAGTGTCTGCACTGTGAATTGTTATAATGCTGTTTTTCTTGGCATCCTGTTCTACAGACAACAAAACAGTCTAATCTTTCATGACAAGAACCCATTAAATGCCAGAATGCTTTCTTTGGTTACCATAGCAATTAAATGCCAGCATTTTGAAAGCCAAGGTACAAGATTTAACACTGCTGTGCATTTTTTTCTATCATTTGGAGCTTGCTCTTGGGTGGTTTAAATGCTCTGGAACACAAACATTCTCTTTTTATAGAGCAGATTGAATTTCATAACCCCTAAAATTCCCCCAGAGGTATCTCAAATTTGTTGTCTTGTTCAAAAACATTTTTTTAATGGCAGAGGAAATGCTTAATAAATGTGATTATTACAGTGCCATGACTTCCTAGCCAAATGAATTTGGTAACAACTGTTAGTAAAACGTTCATCTTGTCGAGCACAGTTTGTTCTGTTTCATTTTATTGCCAGCTTCTTAGCGGTGAGGGACACTAACACGAGTTTAAAATGTCAGTTCATACTGAGTCCAGGATGGAAAACTGTAATTTCACAGTTTCATAAGAAGATGAGAGCAGGGAGTCATAAAGAGAAGTGATAGTGACTTTTAACATGGTTCTTTTGTTCCCTCTATGAGTTAAAGTACACTCTTAGAAATAAAGGATCTAACTAGAACCCTAAACGGTTCTTTGGCTTGTTCCCATAGGAGAACTCTTTTTGGCTCGTTGTGGAAACGTTTATAAAAGGAACACTACTGCATAGAATCCAACGTAAAGGGTTATAGCTAGAACCATCTGTGAAAGCTTTCACCCAGAACCCTCTCTGGGGATTCTATCAAGAACTGTTCACCTTCTAAGTGTGTTAAAAAGATCCCACCCAGGAGGCTCTACTGAGAACCTTTTTATATTCCAATGGTTTTAACTAGAACCCACTCAGGGGGTTCTACCAAGAACCTTTTTATATGCCAATGGTTTTATCAGAACCACTCAAGGGGCTGGACCAAGAACCCTTTTATATTTCAAGGATTTTACCCTGAATCCAGCAAAGGGGTTCTATTGAGAACCTTTTTACCGTTTTTATGTCCCAGCGGTTTTATCCAGGTCCGACTCAGCAAATTCCACAGAGAACCTTTTTACATTCCACAGGTTTTATTCAGAACACACTCAGTGGGTTCTACAGAGAACCATTTTATATTCCAAGGGCTTTATTTAGAAACGACCCAGGGGATTCAGTCGACAGCCCTCCTGTATTACGGTACAAAGAACCCTTGACAAAAGCGTTTTTCAAGTATTTCAACAATCCTTGAAGAACTCTTTCCTCCAAAAAGGGTTCTTTGGATGAAAAGGGTTCTTAATGGAACCAATAGTCTTAGAAAGGACCCTTGACAAACAGGTTTTCAGAAGCAAATGGTTCTGGGTAGAACCCTTTTGGAACTAGAGCTTGAGATCTGTGCCTGCACCCGATGGGACCCGGTGGGACCCATTGGGTTTGGGGGTGTTTGGTACTTAGAGAGAAGCTTGTTAAGAAAATTGTTGGGCTGTAATCAGCTTCGGGCTGAAATATCCTAATGAGGGACGGGTTTCGGGTCGGGTTTGGACAGAATTTTGTCTGGCTTAGGCTTTTTCTGACTCAACTTTTCAGGCCCGATTAAAGTTCTATTTGGAATCCTCATTTCTAAAGGGTTGACTTTAACGACCAGATTTAGATGTTTCTTGTTGGTACCTTGTTTTCATTGTTGGACAATATTAAATTCTGTTATATCTCAGAAACACGTCTGCGTCAGTCAGACAGCAGCAGCTCTTTGTTTGAGTCTGAAGGTTGAATCCTTTGTCTTTGGATCTCAGTCTGTGTGAGAAACTCAGAGGTGAGTCCAAAGACTACTGAGGCAAGCGGTGATCAAAGAGCAACGGGGATCAATTACGCACTGCTGTGAATGAAGCCCACAAAATATTGATGAGGACTACTGAAGTGTGAGGTTGTCCCATTGGGTTTCTTATCAGAAGGTCATTAACACCAAATGGGAGTTGATTGCATTAACTTAACTGACAAGATGCAATGTCACACAATTGATTGCCGGCATTTCGTCAGCTGCTGAGGACGTTTTCATCATGGTTGTGAATGAAGGGCACAGAAACACAGGAACTTAACTAATTATATGTTAATAAGGCAGTAATGTAAGTAATCAAGGAACAGTCTGCACAGTGGAACAAAAGGACAGATGTAAGGTCGTAACGTGTCACACAAGTAGCAGACATGAGTTTGCACATGTGCAGGTGATAATGTGACTTTATTTATACACACAGCTGCGCTCAGACGTATACATGCAAGTCAGCAGGTGTATTTATGGATGTAGTGTCTTTACGTGAATGTGCCAGTTGGGCTGTGATGGGTGTTCAAACACAAGAAAACCTTTTTATAATGGCAACTAACATTGATGATCATAACAAACAATAAAAGTCTGGAAGTTTTCTCCACAAAGCTACAGAGTTGTACAGCATGACACACATGTAAAAGCTCTTTTATATGATATGAAGTCTATGATGTTCAGTGCTTCAAGGGAAATTGATTTTTTTTTAAATCGATGTTTGCTAAATTTGAAAAAAGCTTTAAAGTTTAACACTGAACAACCTTTAAGATACTGAGTGTTGACAGATCTTATATTTAATGTTTAATATGAAGTCTTTAATATATGATCTTTTCTGTTTGTTTCATCAGATTTCAGATGACTAGCCGTGTATCTTCCATTACAATAACTATGTACTTGGAGAAAAACACCAGAATTGGATTGTCTAAAACAGAGGTTCTCAAAGTTTTGATGACTGAGTGCCAAGTTAGTGAGACAGCGTATGATTGAAGCTTGCGCAGGAAAAGCGATTTATGATTCGTCTCATGATGGTGTTTAACATTAAATTCCTTGAGCACAGATATCACCTGTGTGCAGATAAGGCAGATCACTTAATCTGTCCCCCGAGGTCTGACGAAGTGAGAGCTGATTCGTTTTTCCTGAAATCTCCTTTTCTTCTCAACCATACAACATTTTTTCCCTGGTGGCTTTTCCATCTCATTTCCACCGAAATACAGCACTAGCTCTGATGACAGAGTGTAATTCCTGCAACACTCACATGGTGCCACTAGTTTCCATGCAACCAATAGCATGTAACCTTCTACAAGTTGTCACTCCTCACTTGACAGAGATTGTAGGGGACGCATTTTGATGCATAGTATATTAAATATAGGCTGCTGAAAGTCAATGTCATTGAAATGAGCTGATTAAAAATATAATGCATGCATTTAATGTTACGTTTGGGGGGTGGGTCACACAAAATGTGTGAGAGGTGGTTGAAAGCTCCAGAAAGTGGACCTCGGGTTCACTTTTTTTTTGTAGGGCACAAAGGAGAAAAGTCTGCACACTTCGGCCTGAGGAAGATCTTGAAGTTCGAAACTTTGCCTTAAAAGAGAATGTCCTCAAGGAGAATTAAATAATTTATTTGGAGCAGAGCAGTGTGTAGACTTTTCTCCTTTGTAACCTGCAGCGATACTTTTTGTCTTGCACCTGAATATTTTTGCTTGGATATGCACACACGTTTTTGCTCTCAAGTTTTGTTTTGTTTTTTTTCCTTGGATGAAAAAAGATATCAGTTCTCAAATGAAAATGTCAGGCACAAAAGGAACATTTTTACATGCAGTCTGGGAATTTAAACTTGCTTAGCTATTTGGGCAAAAAGTACTAGAACACATATGGAGGTGGTTAGGTACTACAGTAAATCACCTGATGGGGGGACAAAACAGAACTGCCAAATGTACCAAATTGTGACTCTGCATGTGATAAATGTAGGGGTTGTCACAGCTGCTTGAGTGACCCTCAGGTTTTGGAAAAGTGCATCCCCTCTAGACCTTTCATTTTGGGTCAGTTAACAATGTCTGCTCTGTATATTTCAACTCTGAGAACCCCAAACCAACCTCAATCAAATCCAGATGTTAAAAGACTCATTTACACGCTTTTCCACACGGTTGTGAAAATCACCAAAAAAAAACTACCTCAGAATTTCCTTTTAAACTTTTAAAAATGTAAGTATTTTACACTTGGATGAATAAAAGCAATGACGTTGTTTAAATGGTTGTAAGTACAACTACCACTACAAGACACAATGGCTGATCCACACTGCTGCTCAGTGCATAATGAAAACTATCCACATAAGAATAAATGATCACAGATTCAGTTTATCACGCAGAGGCTGAAAATATTTCCAGTACTTTTCCTGTCGAACACCAGAGGGCACTGAGTCAGCTGATCCAACATTTATGAGCTCAGGTGGCAGCTTCCTACTCGCTACTTTGTCAAGGTTACAGAGGCCACAGCAAACCCGTTCTATTGTACATCTGTTCAATTTACACCATCTTACTCAACGCCTGGTACACAGCATACTGAAGCTGTAGCGCATACAAGATGAGCTTGAAAACTGGTGCATATGTTTTGCCACGGTGAAAGACAAAAATCACAGCTAGAGAGAGTTTATGTGCATCCACATGATGTTGAATTGTGTTCTTTCTAAGATTAAAATCACAGGTACAGAAAAATAATCTCAACAGAGCTGTGAATTTTGTTTTTCTGTTTTTTATTACAGCTGTATTGTTTTTTTTAATGCAGCAAACCATGTGAACAGAAGACAGATGCTTTACTATTAGATACAGAAACAGGTAGGTTTGAAGGCAGAGAAAAAGCTGATGTTTCTTATGTGATTTGAGTGAGACTGAAAACAAAGTTAAAGCTTCTTAAAGCTCACAACTCTTCTCTCATTTAATCTAATAACTATTTATCTTTAGATATCCCACATGTACATATGAACCTTAGCTGAACTACATTTCAGGCACTAATCACCATTTATGAACTGTAAACTGCTCTCAAGATGGATTCTTTTATTCCTGCTGAGACTTTAAAGCTTTACTATCTGATGTTTTTTATGACTTGTTTGTTTTTATCTCACGCTTGATTGAGGTTGTTCAGCTTAAGACCTATTGTTCTTGTATGCCGTTGTATCCCTATAAATGCTACTTGTTCTCTAAATCATACAACCTGTTGAAAGTTAAAGTTGAAATTACTAAGTTATATGATCATTTGAGCAGTGCAGGACTTTCACATATAAATGAAAGTCCGTTACATTCAAGCCCTTTGCAAATGAGTTCACACAATACTAACAAAGCCTGTCGCCATCAGATAAATCTTTGTGTATTTCACATTATAATCATACTTTTTAAATCTGGTGTCTGAGGCGATATTCCCCTGCTGGTGTACTGGTCATAATGTGCTTTATGTCAAGCAGCTATGTTTGGTTTGCTAGATTTAAAGAAGGGAGCAAGTATAGTAACACAGTAGGTGCCTACGATAACAAACTGTTGGCATACGTCTTAATCATGTCAACAGTGTTTGTGTTATTACACTCACTGCCAGAAGGGGGAGACAAACTTTTGCTTACGTTGTTTACGTTTTAGAAGAACATCCATCTCTGATAAACATTGTTCAAATTACAGGGGAGCTAAGGGGAGCTCAGTGTCCCCTGAAAAAGACATGAGCTTCCATAAAAGCCTGATTTGGGACATTTAGGGGGTGGGGGGGCTCTAAAACATCAGGTTCCCGAAAAAAATAATGATAGTAAAAATGTGCCAATGCTGTGCGTCTATTGGCTCATTACATTATAATTTCCGAACATTTTGTCTTCACTAATTAACACAATGATGTGTGCGATGTTTGCTGTGTGTGCCACCCTAGCAGCCGTGCTGTCCAGGGTTCTGACACAGAGATTAGAAGACGGACAGACACACAGAACATGTCATTTACTTTGGCTTCTGCCTAAATAAAACTTTCAGTTCCATTTAGCTCCATTTTCCCACCCCGATTATAACAATTCACAGAAAAAAGGGAAATGACAAGTAAGTGAAGGGACAGTCAACGAGGGAGAGTGCTGCAAGCAATACTTTAAGAAAAGCCCTCCTACGTAAAAACAAATGTCTCTGACAGTTTATTTTGAGTCAAGAACTCTTTGCATTAGTTTACATTCACAAAGCTCAGATGATGATGTGGATATAGAAAATGTTGCCTATGTTCCCCTGGTCATTTTGTGATTTTGCTTCTTGTTTTTTGTTATTCATTAATAAATGCTTTCTTTGATTTTCAAACAGTAGCTTTATGTTCTTGTTATTTAGCCTCTATGAAATGTTATTGACAGTATTAACTGTCTGTAGTAATAACACAGTAGAACATTTTTCGCAGTAACTCTGAAGTTGCTGCGTACCTCCATGTCTGCATGTGTACGTGACATGTTTAGTGACGTAGTGCACCAGAGAATAAAGCTCCCCTGAAACTGACTGTGTAATTCAAACCCTGCTGATAACATTTCCTTGTCGGATAATCAGAGTTGCAAAAATGAAAAAAATTAATTGTCCTAACTATTTTGATGATTGATTAATTGTTTCAGTCATTTTTCAAGCATAAATGTCAAACATTTGCTGGTTCCAGCAGCTGCTTTTCTTTGTTATTTTGATAGCAAAGGAATAGCATTTGGGTTTTGTTTGGACAAAAAGAAGCAACTTGAAGATGTTGCTATTGAGCTTTGGGAAAAAAGTGATGAGCATTTTTCACATTTTTTGACTTCTTTTTATTAAACGATTAATCGTGAGAATAAGTGGCAGATTAATGTGTAATGAAAATAATCATTAGTTGCAGCACTAGTTATTCAAATGAAGCCCAGAGAGTGTTCAATCAGGAAGACGATCTACTCATTCATTCACAACCCTCTAGTGTACCTTTCTCTCACTCCCCCGGCTTCTTTTAATCAGCTGATTATGAGTGCTCACTTTTTTTCTATTAAACCATTAGATTTTGCCATGATTTCAATCAGCCAATCATATTCTATCTGGGATTTCAACACCCCCTTAAAATATACATATATATGTAATATATAACGACGGAGTTTATTCGCCAAAAGACTTCTTACATTTCTCAACCTTCTGTCCACATGTTAAAAATACATTTGTTCACTCAAAATCAAGTCTTTCCTGATTGAAATAGGTGTGTTAGTTGTTTTTATTTCTAAAGCTTCAGAAAGGAGATAAAGCTCTTCGTTTGCAATATAATCATATACTGTATGTACTTTCTAACAAATGCTGTTTCATAACAGCAGTGCTATTTTTGGTGTCTTTTAATTCCATGTGGGCTACAAGACAATAAACAACAACCACTATAATTATATTGACATTTTAAGACAATGGGTCACATCTTAACGCTGATGGTATATTCTGAGTCATGAACAACCAATGATGACTGACATAAAGTGTCTGGATATGTATTGTGTTTTGACATGAGAGGCAGATGCTAAATGCCAAACTGTTCACTCACCGCTGAGCCATTTGGCGTCGGGGTCGTGGATGTGAAAGTCTGGGCCGAAAACATCCTCTATGGTGACTTTCTTCTTAAGGGCGAGGCTGTCATCTTCACCTGTCAAATGCATCACCAAAAGAAAAATAAACATAAATGAAATATGACGTACGACAGCTCACAAGTGACTCTTGAAGAAAACTTCAAGAAATCACTCTTCAGTCTTGAGAGATTTATTTGCATTTCAAGTGTAAGTTTACAAGTTTGAGAGCAAAAACTGAAGAAAATCTTTTTGACTTTTTCCATCAGCGAGTTGCTTTGCTCAGAGGGCTGCAGTCTCCAACTCACTGTATATTATATACTCTCCCTCTATCTCTGGAGATAGCACCTCCAACCACGATACATCACTGTAGGTAGAGCAATTTAGAACAAGGTACAAACAAGAAAGAGGCCCCTGGTATTGCACTATTGATCTGAGAGCATCAGTGCACATCTGCCTGCCTCGTTTTCCGCAGCGGGGGGACGACTCCTTCCATCCCCAAAACTCGAAATGAGATCTGAAGCTGACAGCTGAACCGCAGGTGGAGCCGACAACACGAGGAACTTCTTCTACCACACATTTACTCGGGAAACGACCGTCAGACACGAGTTGTCAGGATGGTTGACAGCCCAGCGTTACTGTACAAAACAGTGCGCTGACAGATTCTTCGGCAGGCCTGATGCTGTGACTGAGCGGCGAGATCTGACTGTGTAAATAGTATGTCAGACATTGTAAAGTGTTTATTGACTTCGGAGAAACTCTCGTCTGGTGAGAAGCTGCAGAGTTCGGGGGGAGAAAACTAATTTCCAACATGAGGCAAATGGTATCTCTGATGCTGTGCCAATCTGACAAATGGCTGGAGTTATTACTGCATAATCATCTCCATTAAACAGGCCTGAATGGCATTACACATAAAAAGGCCCATTACCTAGTGAGAAGATGACCCCGCCTCTGTGTAAAACCAGTGCGCAATCACCAACCGGAGAGACCATGTCATCTGTAAAACCTTGCCCCCCTGAAACAAGGTCATCAAATTAAAATTACTGCCAGTGCTGTGAGGTAAAGAGGAAGAGGAGGAAGAAAGAGTTGAGTTTACTGAGTGTAAAACCTGTCCTGTGTGTAGAGTATGTGTAAACTGAGGCTGGTGTGTGTGTGTGTATGTGTGAATACTCCTTTGTTAGCAGGAAATCTAAAAATCTTCTCAAATTTAAATGGAATTTGGTGTAACATTCGTCCAGGCTTTGTGAACGCTTAGTAGTTTTTAATGAGCCTTTTAGGTTATTAGTTTGCAAGACTGTGAAATAGGGTATATTTCAACATTTCTAATGAATCTTAGGTTCACACCAGCCTTGTTTAGTCTGGTTGAAGTGAACCCTCGAGCATTTACCACCTCGATGTGAATTGAATGGTTTGGTGTGAACATCGGACTTGAACTTTGGTGCTCTCTGGTCTCGGACCGCTGCCAAGTGACTTCTGGAGCGGTTCATTTCTGTTGTGAACACCATCCGAACCAATCACAGAAGCGTACCATTTTATGTGTCATTTCATTGGTTAGAAAATGTTCTTGTTCAGGTGAAAACTGTCAGGGGACAAACCAAGACTCACAACGAAGTGAGAAATGCCAGCAATATCAAATTATTTAATACCCGCTGTCTTTTGAGACGTTCATGCACGGTCCACTAAACTCTGCTGATCCAGGTAGAAATTGGGCCATCTGTGGTTGTCCACTGTATGACAAGTAATCGAGCAACATTTCCACTACATGACTTCTGTTTACAATTTCTGGACTGTTTGAGTTTTGCTTTTGTGAACACAAACTGGCCCTTAAATGCAGCATGTATCAGTGACTGTCTAACACAATATCTGTTTTGATGTACATCCAGATCCAGATTTCTAAAAATGTTCCACTTTGGCAACTGTGGCTCAGTAGAGCAGGTCGTCCATTAATCCAAAGGTCTGTGGTTCAATGCCTGGTTCCTCCAGTCTGCGTATAGAAGTTTCCTTGAAGATGATACTGATATTGTTCCCTAAGGTTTTGCCATTGATGTATGAATGTGTGTGTGGAATGGCTGAATGAGAACATGTGTTGTAGAGTGCTTTGAGTGGTTGGTAGACTAGAAAAGCGCAGTATAAATGCAGTCCATTTACCATTCCATTTATCACTTATGAAATAATCAGTTGAGAGGACTGTGGGACAATGCATGTATACTGAGGCAGAGAACAGGTAAACAGGCATATGTGTAACTGTGTGTGTTGTTACTTCTGCCAAAAAAATTGCCTTTGTTAGCAGACTCTTTCAAAAACTTCACAGATTTGAAATTTGGTGTAACATTAGGTCGTGGCCCAATAAACACTGATGTGTTTTGGTGAGGATGATTTCTTATCACTGCAAAATAGTCTCCCAAACTTTTAGCTATTTTAAGCTATATTTTGTCATACAAGTATTTTCTAATATGCTAAATTTGTCATATTGTGTCCCATAATCTTTTAGCACTATATATATTTTGTTGCAGATCCAGAGCTAGTTAGATCAAATAAAAATCTCTTAAAAATGTGTTGAGTACATGAGGCAGAGAACAGTTAACAGTGCAAGTGTACGTGAGTGAATATTGAGTGTGCTGTAACCTTTGACAGAGACATAATGATTTGTATCTAATCTGCTTGCCTGCCTGTCTCAAAAACGTAACAGGTTTCACTGAAATTTGGTGGAACGTTAGGTCACGTCCCAAGACACAGTGATTAGTATTTGGTACTTTGTGTGAAATCAGGAATTTATTTCTTTGCAAGATTGCAAAATATAACATTTTGGAGCATCTCAGTTATTTTCCCATGAGTCTAAAATGCAAATTTTAGTATTTTGTATGCCATGATTGTCTATTACTATGAGTGTTCTGCAGCCATATTGCCAGACAAGGATCTCAATGATTATGTATAATCTTGCAAAAGCCTAGTTTACTTTAAATTTCAGCATTTTCACATTTAATGCCAGGAATTCTACTGAAAAATTCTCACTCATGATATCTTCACATGCTAACTACAGTACATTTAAAGGCATACTATGCAGAATCTTCCTAAAAAAAAAACAATTCATTGACTCATATGAATAATAATCCCTCTCAGTCATCACTTCTGACCCACTAGAAGTGTGTTATGGTTGCTGTATCTGCAGAGACCCAGAGAGCACTCTGCCTGCCACTTTCCATTATTTTACTGTGTTTGGGATGCTTTTCCAAACCAAAGCATCAGTACTGTATTTGATGACTTGGGAATAAGACTCAACAACCAACGATCTATCTGGTGCGTTTACAAAGAGCAAGTGAAAAAAACCCGAATGTTGTACTTCTTAGAGCAGAAAGTGTTGGCAAATACAATATCGTTAAGGTATAGTTGAGGTTATGCAGTAAAAACTCTTGGATAAGATTAGGGAAAGATCGTACTCATGGTCAGTAAAAAGGTGAACGCTAATTGCAGGTCTATGCATGAAACTGGGACTTGCTACATGTCCACACGTCACCCAGATCTCTGCATCTTTACTTTTTCTGAGTTATATAAAGAGCACAGTGTTCTGCACTGACACAGAACGTGTGCATTTTATGTAAATTGTGGGGTACAAAATCATTGAGTATGAACAGAACTGGGCTGTTTTTTGATGTAGGTCCAGATGGCACATTTCCAAACATTTTTCTGTGCATCCTTGCGGGAATGCACTCTTTCAATGATAGCATATGTGCATGTGTATGTGTGTGCGTGCGTGCGTGAGTGGGCTGTTCATACCAGGGGTCAGCAGGATGACGGAGGTGACAATCAGGGAACAGATGATGAGGATGACCAGCAGGGCGATGGCTATTCCTTTCCAGTTCCGCTGCGGTGGAGCACTGCCCACCAGGTCCTGAAAAACAATATTACATATCACATTACAAAGACGCACACATGCAAACGGCATAAATATGACTTCTTAAGCATTTAGGTAACAGAAAATGATTTGTCGCCACAGGCTGGATGTACGCCACTGCATTATGAAAGAGTGATGACCTTCAGGTGTTGAGTTTTATTTCAAGATGGATGCACGGCATTTGGTCTCATCATACATAAGACAGACGTATTTTGTACTGTCACAGTTGGAGCCCAAGACTGGCCAGAGGACAGCTCATTCTCTGTCAGACAGATGCCGACAGCTCAGCCACTTGTGTGCAGTAACACTGCGTCCTCCAGCTGCTCCCCACTGCTCGCACACGAAGAGTCCCTGCAGCTTTGCCTGATAGCTGGAGTGGAGCTACAGCTTCGACACAGACACAACAGGCAGGATAATGAGCTGCTCTCTTCACACGGCCCAGCAGATGGTAGATGGCTAATCAGCGCTGTTCGAAACACAGATACTGCAAAAATCCACAGGACATACAAAATGTTTTAACTGCAGAAGTGCGGGAGGCAGCAATCAGGTGGCCTCTGAGGACGGAACAGTACTCCAGCACACAGATCTTAAACTGTATTGATATAAAAGACCTTTTTTTGGGAAGCTTTACTGTGTAATTTAACTTTTGGGTCTTGCACACACACACAGTTCTGTTCTTGGCATACTGTGTCCGAAGCAACAGGAACAGACACTTTTCTGGAATAACTGTAGATATAGGTTAACCTCACAAACTACAGGCTGCCTCCAAACAGCAACCTCTGCAGCTGAAAAGTGAAGCCAACGCAGGAGTGCAAAAAAACCCCTGCAATTTTCTCGAATGGCCTCCTGAGACAGGCTCCAGAAGCAAGTCAATCCACAGAACCCCATACTGAAGTGCTGATAAAAAGAAATATACATGTTTACAGCCTGGTACAAAAACCAGTTTTGGTCTAATATCCCTGTTCATAACAATTGTACAAGGAGTGAAATATTTTTATATAACTGCCCCTTTCTGTGTGTCAATATTGGGGTTCTTGATGATTTGGAGTACTGAAAAAAAAAGAGGTAGGCTCAAAGTTATATGTAATTTGAGTGACAGGTGTGTACCATCACAGATAGCTACCTGCTAGCCATTTCATTCAGCCGCCTAAGCTCCACTCACGCTCCGTCTCTCTGGCCATTTTCTGATTAGTTGGGAGTTAGCTGAGTCAGGCACTGCCAGGATTGTGATGGGCACAATGAGCTTCAAAATCGATATACATATACATTATAGATGCCGCACTGATCTTTGGATCATACGTCAACATCACTGCTATACTGGACAGGGCAAGACTGGCCTGTAAAACAAAGAGAAGTAGGTCTGGTTTTTCTGGATGAAAAGCACTATAATGTTTACATTTCTCAACTGATTTCAATTAGTCATTTTTATATTAGGGGTTAATGATCTATGTGAAGTATGTTAGAAACTCTGCCAGCTTTGCCCTGTCCAATATGGTAGCTATGTTGACGTATCACAGCATCTACATATTAGGACTGGGCGACTGGACAAATATATCAACTATCGGAAACTGGTGAGCTCATAATCACAAATTGAGTCCATCACTTGTTGGTTTTTTTGGGATTATTTTTGTCATTTTATTTCGCTAATTTAAAGGTCTGCAGAGTGAGAAAGTGAGATACCCACTGAGCCAGAGGACAAATGCGGAAAACAACCTGTAGAGACAGAATATTTGCACATCAAACGCTGTGAATTAAGGATTTATTTAGACCAAACCTAACCAAGATGGTTTTAATGGGTTTCATTTTGTTTGTCTGAATGAAGTGTGTTGTAGAACGAGTTAACAAGCAATTACAAGCACATCATATTTTAAAAGTATACAGTCCAGACTATTTCCTTTCTTGACACATTGTGAGTTTATGTTGTTTACTGGATGTAGCAAATGTACACAGTGTACATAACACACCATTTCTGCTTCCCAGCTGAGACTGGGAGGGGGCACATACACACATGCACAAATATATCAGCAAACCCTGGTTGATAGGCTGACAGTCGGAAAATCATCAAACATATCACCCAACCCTGACAGCTCGTAAGACCTATGAGTGACGTCACAGAGGCTATTTATTATAGATCTATTACTATTTATTATACTGTCTCTGGCTGTCTCTCACCCTCTTTATTGCTTGGCTTGTGTCACTTCAGGCCTCGGCCACATGACTCACATACTGCCATTATCACGACACACTGAGCTATTCTGATCATACCATCATTTTCCTTATGAGCAGCACTATATATGTTTGCAGATATATTTTTCAGACAAGTGAAATCTCCTTCCAGATGGTTGGAGGGTTACGGTCAGAAATCAGGGTTTCTGTAAAGTGTAATTCCCATCTAATTACAGACAGACACACACATGTGCACATTAGTCTCTCTGGTCACTGTCAGGGAGGAACGTGAGCAGCTCCAGCCACCCGTATCAGTCCAGCTGTTGATATCCTTGTTACCAATTAGACCTGGCCTCTGTCTGCCTACAGCGAGCGGTCATACAGTATGCAGCAGCTCATTGAACCATCTGAAAGTTAATGAGGGGTGTGTGTACACGTGAGAGTGAAACAGACGGCTCAACTCTTGTGCAGAGATGATGCTTTTTATATCTTTAAAGACTTTAAATTGCTATGTTGCAAGATACTTTCCATTTAAATGTTTAAGGCCTACCTGTGTGTGTATGTTTTTCCACTGCTTGTGCACCTTACTGTCTCTGCACAGTTTGTCTCACAGCTAAGCAAATCAATACCGAAAGCAGTGAGTACACATAGAAAAACAGCAGGCACATCAATACGCTGATTTATGGCTGCAGAGGTAAGGATTTTCGCGATAAGGTGTATAGACTTGTATACTGCATTCATAAGATATTAATGTCCCTGTACACTTATCATACTCTAATAGGAAAGACATGCTGTTGAAGTCGCCTTTGATATCAACAATCACTTCAGACCTCTGACCGAGCCGGAGATAAAACAATGAGATGCTTTGACAGGCACGCAGATAACGGCCTTATTTCAGCATCTGCTTACTTGTTTTTCCGGATATCTGCACTGAAAATGGCAAACCGTTTAGTGCGGGCAAGGCAGGTGATTTAGATGCAGCCCAGTCCAGCATCCAGTCCATCTCATTCTCTGCCTGACGCCTGAGAGGAGCTGTATTACAGAAACCTCTTATCTTAAGTCTGAAGTTTAGGAGTCTAAGATAGGATTTTTCTCACTTTGGTATTACAGTGGCAAATTCTAACTAATTTAAGGAATTTGGTCTACTTCATTCTATCTTATCTCACATTAGAAATACTCAATTCAACATTGCTTGTCAGCTTTTATGTCAGTTGCCTAGCAACCAGCGCTACTTTTCTAACTTAACTTTGAAGCCATTGTTTTTTAATCCTTGAAACATACTGATACATACAAAAATAGGAGCAGAAAACAATGATGCTCGCTTAATTTCAAGACATATGAGTTACACGTGTTGGCAACATCTGTAGAGAAATCTTAACGTGCTCTTTGGGGAAAATTTACAACGCTAACTTTGAAGATAAAAGAAGTAGAGAATAACAAGACACAGTCTCTGTAATTTCCAGCATCAATTGTGTAAAAGCAATAAATGAGCAGCCACACAGATCAAACAGTAGCTAACACTACTTTTAGCTACTGTTAGCCAACACTACTGTCCTCTACCATTAACTAGTTGGTAAGTTAGTTACTACGACAGGTGGAAAGCAAAGGTTAGGACATCTTAACGGATATCCTAAAGTTAGGAGAGTTTATTTTAAGATTTTGGGAAGTTAGGATGCTTGTGTAACAATCATTTTCCCTCTTTAGTTAGGATAGGAATCGACTTAGGCACTGTTCATCTGTAACAGCTTTTTTCCTAAACCAGGTCCTAATCCTGCACTCACCATGGTTACTAAACAGTTAAAATACCATCTGCAAGTTAGGAAGTTTCTGTAATATGGCCCCAGATCTATAAATGTGACAGCTGGATGTACGCCACATAACAGAAGAAAAGTGTCTCTCAGCAGAATATTTCCAGACACTTTGATGCCAGCCTGGGAGGCATGTGAGTAAATATTTAGTTCCAGTCATTTTTTTTTTTCCCACCCGTGACAAATTCAGCATGCTCATTGTACTGGAGCACAAGAGGCACAAGGTAAAATTATTTCAGACAGCCTACTTTTCCAATCTTAAATACATCTCCCACAGGCCCTGTGGGCTAATTCAGGCTGCGAAAATTAGGATGCAGACGACTCGAGCAGGAGTAGCTTCCCTCCGGTGCTTGGCATTTCTGTAAACAGACACCCAATTATTCAATCACAGGTCAGGGAGCTTATCCACAATTCAAATCAATATACAATCAAATACAGCTGGACGTTTGCCTTTTTCACAGAGAAATACTCAATAAAACTGCATCCAGTTGAAATGGATACGACCATTAACCTTCAGTCTCAATATTTCTGGAAACATAACGCCGACCTGAGAAAGACATGATCGATGTTTATCGTACTTCCTGTGACAAGCTCAGTGGTGGTCAACAGAGCCGTCTGGATGGTTGTAGCTGCTATTTCAACCACCCACTCAATTAACAAAAGCTACTGCAGAGTACAGCGTTAAAAATCAAGTATCAGGAGTTTGAGTGTTGGGCCTTGAAGCTATGCCAGGCAAGTTTTTTTCATTAAAAAAATAATACGCTGAAAATCAGTTATGTTGATCATCCTTAATTAATTTCTGGCATGATCTTACATGCACACGTGTCTATCCAAAACAGGTCACAGTTCAAAGTGTGGGAAGAAAAAAGCTCTGTAGGAAACATTCTTAATCTCCAAGAGAGTTTTGTTTCTATGATGTACAAGCAAAAAGGCAGCAGATTACATTCTTCACTGGCAATTTCACTGCTTGTTTGAAAAACCCAGTGTTGGCGAAAGAGATGGCCGATCTGTCAAGGGGTCAGTTCATGGTCAAACAGAACTGGTTTATACAATGTGTTGTCCAACCACATCTGAAATCACAGCTGTTCCAAACAGCCACACTGGAAGGTGGGTGAAAAGAAAAAGAGAAGCATTGCAATATTGCTCAAATTTGGGTATGGGGTTTTTGAGACATTATGGGGTCAACGGCGTACATTTTCAGACAAGGTTCTCTTGGAAGGCATTCATAGTGTTGTGCCGTTGCGCTAAATGTGACCGCAACAGATGTGTCAAGAATAAAAAAAGAGCTAGATAGAGAAGTTCAAACAATGGCTCCTCTCTCACCTACGCACAGCTGCATCACAACATGAAGTGGGTGTGGATGTTGGATTGTCAGTTTAGGAAAGTTACAGAAATAGTTGGATGCAGACTCTCCTTATATATAACAATAAGTTAACATTTCTTTGTAGATAACATTTTGTACTATTAATCTGAATCTCTAGTTAGTTGGAACTAAAGCTGTTAAATAAAAATAGTGGAGCAAAAGGTACAGCATTTCCCTTTGAAATGTAGCATGTTAAAGTAGCATGAAATTGAAGTACCCGAATATTGTACTTAAGTACAGAACTTACTTAAGGACACACTTTTTTCTTTATCGAGGAGTTAAATCTTACAGGACATAATGTAGCACAATTTTCAGGCTGGTTTTGATCATTTTCACGTAGCAACATATGTCACATAAATATATTGTGTAACATTCTCATATTCTATCACAAATAACAGTGTGATTCTTTTTGTGTACGCCACGAACGCTCTGTGACATTAAGAGGTTGTTGACTTCAACAGGCTGTGGCGCAACATGTTTTTAAGAACCCCAAATAATGAAGTATCTCAGGACGGGGTTCTCAGAAATGACTAATTGAGGAAACATCTGGGTTCAATCAAGGACACACACACACACATACATGCATACGCACATGTACACACAAACACATACAGAGATGACACTTTATAAAAGAAGGTCGTGCATCTTAACTCTGGATTTCTATTTGCCAAATAAACTGGTCGTCTTATGCACTAAGTTCCTGTCGCTGTCTCATCTCTGCATCAGCTCTCATTTGCCACCACACCCACAGGCTTCTACTGTTGTGTTTGACAAATGCTAATCATAAACTGGGTTGGTGAGGTAAAAGGAGTGAACATGTCATTTTCTAGTAGTGACAGACATTTGGAGCAACTAACATGTTCACTTCTAAAGCTAGGACAATATGCATATCTCTGGATTAAATACTATCATGATACTTGGGTGCTGATGCAATATTATGACTTACTGTGTTTTTGTTTTCTTTTTGAACACTTTATCGTGGTAAAAGTTGAATCATACACCTCTGAAGTCTATATATCATGAATCATATTTCCAGTAACATTGCATATTACATGCCAGTGCATGTAGCTGAGCTTTATTTCAGCAGCATCAAACATCTACTGCTTCTAAAAGATTATTAATGACTTCTTACAACTCATAAACAGACACTTTCTCATTCAGCAAACACAGCATTAATTTTAACTCTAATAAACTTGAAATGCATAAACAAAAACTGGGCCAGAATAGAAATTTTAAAGGAGAACATACTGGCTGTAGCATTGTTGCTGGATATTGTTGCTGTATATTTCTTCATTTTTCTTCTCCATCCTATTTAATTCTCTGTTAAAGCACTAAGTTTGAATATTGAGTTGCTATATCAACACTCAGTACATTTTTTAAGAAACACCAGTGGTTAACCTTCTCATATGTCTTAGACTAGTTACCAAGTAACTAAATATTCTTTTTATTATTTAATTAATGTATTATCTGTCTCATTAAACCCACAACAACCTGCTCCCACGCTGAATCCATGTATTTAAAATCTAGACTCAAAAGTAGCACCATATATTTTAAAATAGCACAGACAATCCACTGTTATTACAGTGTCTTTGCTCTGTTTGCTTTATCCCTGCAGACTGCTTTATCCCTGTGTGAAATGTGGAACATTTCACCCACCTACTCAACCACAAATGAACAGGGAGCTCCGAACTCAGGCTGAATTCGCTCACATAAAATATAATATGAAAATCATCAACACCTCCATTGTTTCCAGAAAATTAAAACCCTGAAGACACGCATAGAATCCAACTTCAGACAGATACGATTTGATTTCCCTGATGTTCAACAGTGTATTAAGTTTATAACAAACTGCACGGCTGTAAACTTTAGTATTCCCTGGGCGCTGACTTTTCTGAAGAGCTCTTAACGAGGCGAAAGTGCATCTGTGTGCGAGAGGAAATCTTGACCTTTGGCAGCGTTTTCAGACATGGGGAAATATTACCGGCTGTCTGCATTAAGCCATCTCCTTCTGTTAGTCTGTGTGAGGAGGCAGGCATGCATGCCTTACAGCTGATAACAATAAAAGCAGCATCAATAAATGAGAACCACAGCCATTTTCACCCTCTTCTCTACAGACACCACATCTAAACAAACCCTGTGCATTTCGCTGCTGACGACTGTAAAGGCTTGAAAATCCCATGAGAGGAAGCAACGAATTTTTTTTTCCAATCCATTTGTTTCTATTTTGATTCTATTTCCAGACAAAGGGGCTATACGAATGAAGCATCTTTTAAGGTCAAGCTTTCTTTATTCCCCCACTCTCTCCCTTTAATCCTCTCTCCCTCCCACTTTCCCTTTGTCTAACCATCTCTTTGTCTCGCTGCTGAAGTGTGAAATGGATCTTTCCTGATCTCTGAGCACCTGGTTTCCAAGGGAACCAAGAGAGTCATTTGAGTCAGATTTGCAGTGACGATGGTGCTGGCTGCTGTACAGTACAGTGGGGACTAATATTACAGCTGAGAGTCATGTGGGAAATGTGCCCAAGGGATGAAAAATTAACTCAGAAAACAAGACACTCACACACATGCCACACGAGGGAATATAGACATGTGAAACAAAAGCAAACTTCAGCTGTGTGAAGACATCGGACACTTGACACACGATATATCACTCCACTGTAACGTAGTCGCTGTGTGACAACAGTCAAACTCAAGAGTGAAGCAGTAGCCTTTGGACATGGGGGTAAACTTTTCCTCTGGAACAGCATCAATAAATTATGGGCATTCATGAGTGAGATTAAGAATTCATGCCAGCTGCCTTTTGGTTCATGGATAGTAGGGCAACAAGCCCGCCTCTGCCTGTCTGTCCAGCCTGTCTTTGTCCACTTCGGAAAATGTGGAGTGTGAGGGTTATCATCAACAGAGGTGAGACAAAGAAAACTTAATGTTGTTTAGATAAGATATTGTAACTTGCAGGCGTATTTGCTGATAAGAGATCAGCTCTGATAAGGAGAGAGAAGCACAAAATCAAGCCTCGTCAAGAGACAAACAAATCAAATAGACCAACACGTCTGGCTAAAAACTGAGAGGAAAAGTACTTGGAGATGATAATACTGCTGCACATATTCTCTGTAACAGTCGTTCACCTCAGTGGTGGAATAGAAGAAAAGGAAAAAGTCATAGGAGAAGAGAGGAGACAGAGAGTTTAGTTGCTGTTGCTCACGTAATGTGTAAGTTGAGAATAACGTTACATAAAGTTACGGTAAGGCTGATCTTTGACTCCACCGGCGTTCTGTCCAGAGGAACGAAAGAGCTAAGGAACATAATCGTTACCTGCAAGAAATATCACAAAAAAAGTCCAGTCTTATTAGGCTGAGATACACCACACATTTGCAATAGGCGACCAGCTGCGTCATAAACATTATTGTTCACATACTTGTCGATGTATTTTGCACGTCACTAAAGGTTTCCACTATAGGCCGCACCAAGAAACTCAGACCATATAGAACTCCCAGATTTATAAACAATACACATGGCGACACTTGAGGAGGTTATTTTTTGTTAATTCTGAGATCACAGCAGATAAAGTAACTGCTTTCCGCCACTGTTGTTGCAGCTGACACACCTACGGACCTCTAAGCCTGTCACATCCATCCTGCCCCTACATTGCCCCTATCATTTATGTGCATTTGGCATCTTGAAGACACGTATCTGAGGATATGCACAACCCACTCTCCAAACAGATGAAGGACACGTGAGGTAGCCATCATGCACAGGTGAACGCATAGTTAAAAGTAAGTTTATCTCAAGCCTTACAGTTACCATCACTAGCCAACACGTAGTGAAGCACTTATAGAATTCTTCTGCAGAGCTCCACCTGAGTGTGCGCAACACATTAAAAAGACAGCGACACAAAAATCCTTCTAATCTAATAATTGTTGGGAAATCAAAAGTCTATGGGTGACCATTTTATTCAGTTTTAATTCTTTAAAACAATTGATTCTTTGCCACAGAACAAGCGAAAACACAACCCTGACATATTATGAAGCAAACAGTTTTTTATTTACGCCAAGGTTATTAAATTATCAGTACTTCCAAAACTTTTTCAATACAACATGATTTAAAACAATACAAAACTAACATTTGATAGTATCAAAAGTACTGAAGCTATAAAAAAGAAAAGATCTAAGTACTCACTGAAGACCTTTCAGTATAATCTTAATTGTCCTGCCTGAATTTTGTCCAACGTCCACTTACGGTACCACTGTGAGCTGGAAAAACATTTTTCTTTTGGTGTGATATCAAAAGAGTATCAAGTATCGTTTTATATACTAGTACTGATATTCAAATTCTGGTACCATGACAACCCTAATTTACACATCCAGACATGTCAGAGAAGTTCAAGTTCAATACTGACTCTACTATTAGCTCTGTTTTTGGTCTCCACCTGCTCCTGAGGAAAATATCTGTTTCGTTAGCTGCTAAATGCTCCACTGTGTTTTCCAGATAGTCCCTCGCTGTGTCTTTCTGCTGTTTGGTGCTAAGCAGTGAGGTGCAGTGGGTTTATCAGACTATTTCTTTGCTGAAACAGCTGGCTGCTGCTGCTGCTGAAAAAGAAAAATTATGAGAGCAGTGAGAGTGAAATAAACATTAAAAAAAATAGCTGATAGACGCTAAAACTCTCTTGAGTGAGGAGATCTCAAAAGTCAGATTGTAATTCTCTGTGAGTTTGTCACTACAAGCAACTCCTCTCACAAAACAAACATAAACATGTAAACAAACATATAAATACTTGAAACCCACTTACTTTTTTGAAAGAATAGTAATAGAGTTAGTCGTAATAGTGGTGGTGGTAGCAGTAGTAGTTGCAGTAGTATTGACATATTGATAAGGTAAGTGAGAAGAAGACAAGTGCATTGTGTTGTTCTTTCACAACAAGTGAAAATAATATTAAATGATTTAGACCACTGCCTTTTATGCCATTATCTGATTCCACCTGGGAATAAATAATTCAATATCTGATGAGATGCTTTTTCTCTTCGAAGGCTCAGACACTTAAATTCTTCCAGTCAGCTACAGTATTCTGTATGTTGACAATCCTAAATTAAATTACACCCAGTCAGCGAGTCTCATTTAAAAATACCATAAGTGCCGCACTAGTCTCATTGTCAGAGCGGATACATTACCAGACAGGAGGGGGAGGCGCTCTGAGGGATCTATATCTTCTAAGACTGAGTGTGTGTGCACATGTTCGACACAAATAGCACCTGGCAATCTCTCACATGTACCTGGATGTCTTTTAAGCATGACTTAAAACAGGAACAAACAAAGAAAAACAAGAATACGACAACGTACAGCACAACACACATAAAACTGCAAACACAGGCGTGCCACAGCCAAAAGTAAGTTAAATAAGTTAAGAAGTTCCTTTATTAGTCCCACAACGGGGAAATTTTCAGTGTTGCAGCAGCAAGGTGCGGCAAAAATAGAAAGAAGCATCAATAAAAAAACAATAAATATCAAAAAAGCAATATAAACAAAGGGAATAAAATAAACAGTTTAAACAAGTATGTCTGTACTTAGACTCAGTGTTTTGAGTGCATTAATGTGTTCACATCATCATTTACAGCAAAACAAAGGTACTGCGAGCACCCAGATGTACTCAAAATGGCTAAAAAGTTGAGTGTAGAACGCTGAACACTTCTCGCACTCAACGGTTGCCATCTCATCTCTGTTGCGTAAGAGGCAGGGCTACCAAACTTATGAAGATGGCTGTCCAGGCAGCAAAAAAAGCAGTGAATATATATATACAGATGTAAGTCATGAATGTATTTTTATCAGTAAGTACCAGTATACTCGGATTGAAGCCACCAATACGTTGGTCTGACTCACCGGGTGCACTTTGCCGGTATAAGTCCTGCCATTGGTCACTTGCTTTAAGTGCTATCTGTATTTTTAAACAGGAACAACCTCCAAGCTGCAACCAACACACTGAAAATGGAAAATTACCACCTGGGAGGCTAATGGTACAAGTGTAAACAATCTAACAGCTGTTACATTTTCTTTTGTAGTGATATAGTCATTTTAATACTAGAGCTCACCTCCCTATGTGGAGATGTTCCACCAAAACAAGTTTCCCCTCGACAGAATGTTGCAGCAGCACCAACGCTGCTTCCTGGGCTTAGCGCCACCCAAGACCAATAGTTCAGGACTTATTACTGTATGATCACTGTCGCATGCTTTTTAATTACACAAAGTACATGTAGCAGAATACAAGAACGGCAGTTTTAACAGCTTTTGACCTATTAATCAGGGAAAAAACCTGCGCTTACGTGCATACATGTTATGACTAGGAAATGTATAAATATAGTCCACACATGGCTTAAGCAGATAAATTATAAGGTTGTTCCTTGAACAGTTTTCACACCAGATCAGCTAAGATAAGATACCTTATATTGTAAAATACTGTGCTTGGTTTGTTTGCTTTCAGACCACAAATAAACTGCACCAGTCTGTTAGGAAGTGGACAGAGACCCACTTCTTCAAGCAGTAAAAAATTGAATATTCAGTCTCTTATGAAGTTCAAGCTGAATACAGTCTTGAGGCAGTTTTATTGAACCATCGGGAGAACTAACCTGGGAGGCTCTACACTGCGGTAATGTGTAGATCTACACAAAGTAGCTAGCAAGCTAACATTAGTGTGCAGGAAAATGTTTTTGTTCCTTGGAAAAAGTCCACTAGTTTATTTGTGTTAGCAGAGCCAAAAAATGCATAACAACACCAAGGAATCATAATCTGTTGGTGCTTCATACCGCTTGTGCCAAAAGCACCTGCTCTCCTGTGATATTGCTTTAATATAGTATAAAATTGAGTATTTATAGTGGCCTGTACAGTTTAGACATTATTACAGGTCCAAGACGAGATTGACAGAAGGGTGGGACTGAGAGAAAAAGGTGCAATTACAAAATCTGTCTGCTACTTCAGCACCACAGACAGTGCAATAGATGTGTCAGTAAACAGAACTGATATTTCAGAGCCATGGTCGCAGTCATAGATTCTGACTTGCACAAACTTCAGATCCAGTACAAATGAGTTTGGTAAACTAACATAAACGAAATTAAAACTCTGACCTGATAATGGGGCTAGATGAAAAGTGAGGGAATAACAATTCATCCTGTGGGGGACATGAATGTCTGTACCAAATCTGATGGTAATACATCCAATAGTTGTCGAGATATTTCACTAAAATCCCCAAATGCCAACCTCAGGGTGACATGGTGGTAGAAGAAATGTCAGAGGATCATCAAAGTCCAGCACATGGTTAATAATTTACAGGAACACAAACTGTGCATATAAGAACTTATAGGGAAACATAAAAGATGCACAGATAAGAGGATGCTCTGCTGGCATTAAACATCATCAGTTTTTCAGAATAGATGGGGATAATTAAGCAATTACAGCAGAGAGACGAGAAAAAACAATTAGTTACATGATCACAAAGCACTACACAAAATTATTTAATAATAACACTCCTCTGTTATTTTCAACTTTGGCTTGAGAACAAAATGTTTTTCAAAGCCAGCTGCTCTTTTTGTAGCAGTATTGTCCTCCAGCATTTAACAGCAGGTGGGGGTGAAGAGTTTTTTACTCCAAAACAGAAGCAAGTTTAAAAATCTCTGTCTAGTGAAGTTATTGAGTCACTGGCATCAACAATCACCCCAAGAGACTGAGTGCTGGGACTATGAAAATAAAACTTTCTTATGCTACTCTAAGAAACGCCAAATTATTGTTAAACTGAACATCGTCTTTGCTTAAAGGGTGAATTCGGAACATTCAACTAGACGCTATTTTCCCATGTTCTTGTCTCTCAGGGACTAATGAGGGCAACAATTTTTGAAATTGGGCAAATTTTGGGCCAAGGTAGGTCCATTAAGAGTGTGCTGATGCTCACACTGTTATTCCATGTGTCTGACATCATTATGGAAAGGATCTCTACAGAGTGAGACCTTTTTTTAAAGAGAAAGATACATTCTGTTTACCCAGAAACCGCTGTTTTATTGGTCTTGCTAAAATTAACCAGACTCCCTTTACAGAAAAGTAAAATCTTTCAAGTCTTTCCACTGCTCCAACAACCACTAACCCTGGTTTGGTGAAATAAATCCTTAATTGACTGTGTTGGATGTGAAAATATCAGGAGAGGAATAAGAGGGAGGTTGGACAGCAGAGAAGCAGCTGGGAGAAATGGCTTGTACAGCCAGAAAATGTTCTCATCCAACATGGTGAATTAAGGGTTTATTTCAACCAAACCCAAGCTGGTCATTGTTGGACAAACCAAGAGATTTCTGGTGACTTTGATTTTGTTTGTTTCGAGTTTGAATTAACTGTGTACTATCTCTAGTAGACCTGGGCAATATAGCTGAGAAGTCTATCACAATAGTGAAGTTTCATATCGGTAGATATGGATAATTATCAATTTTGTAGCTTGTGGCTGATGATGTGTTGTGTGCTCAAAACGGGAGGAAGCATCTAAGGTGATATGCTTGTTGTATTACCGGTCTTGGTCAGGAAGGTATTCCTGCAGTTTACACACAATGCTGTTTTTATAGTTGTCCATCCACACATATCCAAGGAGTCTGGTCGTGGTGACAGCAGGCCAAGCGTGACGACCCTCTCTGCAACTCTCTACTCTTTCCAGCTCGCCCACCTCAGTCGGTTCCTTGCGACGCGAAGGATGATCGGTTTTACTCCGAGCTCCCTCTAAATGTCCAAGATGTCCAGTTTTGTCTGCACTCATTTTGCACACTGTTTCTTATCTCACATGCAAATCTATGCTGTTCCTCAAGTGATGTTGGGGCAACTGAACAATACCAATTGGCTGTTTGCGCGTCACTTGTAGCATCTTGGGATATGATTGGCTGTGTATGAACCAGAGCGGGAGCACACCTGGGGTCTGCCTGTTAAATGATTGGCTGTACACGTGTCATTCATAGCACACTTCATTATCAAGGAAAATGACAGGCTGTCTTTGGGCGGGGCGAACTGGTTTCGTGCTTTCTGGTTGGGCTGCATTTAATGCATTTAAGTGAAACTATTGAATATTTTATAAAACTACTTTCTTATTGCTATTGATGATGTGTCTGTCGCTACTATTTTATCACCCAGGCCTAATCTTTAGTTGTCTGTAAGAATTACGCTGTAGCTTAGTTTCACTTCTGACAGCTGCGGAGGTCTCCCTCAGTACTGGACCAATTTCAAAAATTGTCCCCTTCAGTCACAAATAGGGAAGTTACCCTTTCACATTTGTATCTTGGGTGAATCACACACACACACACATTTGTGAGCCTATGATTTGGCAGCTCCAAAGTTTGTAATGTTATCCCAGCAAAGGAAAACATAGCAAAGTGGCTCGGTGTATTTGCTATAGTGTGCTGCCATATTTGAAAGTGTGTCTATTTTCTGGGTGACCCTTCCTGAAGCTGATCTTTTGAAATAAGCCACAAAACAGATGGAGAGGAAATCCATCCCAATCTGTGCAGAATAAATAAATATTTGAACGTATGCTTCAGAGAACAAGGGAGAGATCCATAGAAGTGGGAAATGTGAGTCGTGACAAAAAAAGAGAAAACATGGAGTTAAAAGTAGATATTTTCCACGCTTTGTGCAGATACATTGGTCTTTGTAAGAATTAATAACATGCCGTACTGAGTATGTGAAACTGGGAATGAGATGAGAAAAGGAAAAAATGAGGGAGTGTTAACTCCTGCTGACTCTATCAACAGGAAAAAGGCAAGACGAGGCAGAAGTGTTTTCTCAGAGGATATGAATTACCGCCTGCCTCTGGACAAAACTAGCACAGTATCTTTTAATCATCAGAAGAACTATAGCACACAACAACACGAGTGAAGCTGAATCACTACCAGAATGGATCGGGTTGAAGTAACCCTCTCTTCTTCTTCTTTTTTTTTTTTTTTTTTGAATTGTTCCCTGAAAATGTCCCTGAAAATTAAATCCATTTTGAGTTACAGAAAAAGATAAGAGACCTATTATCCTTTCAGAATAATTATGTGCAGACTAAATGGATATAGCATGATGAAAGTTTTATGGAGAAAAAAAAATCACAAAAACATTAAAACGAATATAATCACAGCAGAATATTTTCAAAATTGGATGTGCTGTAGTAGGTCTAAAAATCTTGTCCGTTTCATAACAGGTCCTTTTATACAGCAGGAGTGACCTTAAGTCCCCTCAGTCTAGATGGGTACTTGCGTTTTAAATGACAATACGACTCCCTTGCTGTTGGAAATGACAGACAGTAAAAGTGGATGCTACCTTGAACAAGACAATGACCTGAAGCTGGAAAGCAGCTAGTGGAGTAATGGAGGAGATCACAAGCAACAATCTGACTATACTGCCTTCAAAGGCAAACAGATACAGAGGCAGGGAAAGAAAACCTGCTAGTCCTTTTTTTCATTCTTATTTTTTTCTTAATGTGATGTACTACCTGTGACGTGTAACCAAGGTAAATAACAAAGAATGGATTAAACAAATAAATGGAAAACACACTCTAAACCAGGTTGCCAATATTCTATAGAAATTAATAAAAGGTGATGAAATACACACATTTATATGCTCTCCAAACCCCTGCACCAAATCCCCCCATCCACCCTCAGGTCCACACAACACCCAATCCATGTAAATTCAAATTATTCACAGGTCTTTCTCTCAATTATTCTATCACTGACCTCCCTCTTCAACCCCTCCGCTTAAACATTTACATTGAAAACATCTGTAGTTTAAAGCATTTCAACATGAGGTTTATCAGTAGTTTAAACACACCAAATCTTGTGAATTCCACTAAAGTCAAAAGCTGAGATGACAGTAGGGTTTAGCGGTAGTTTAGGCTAGTCGTTTGTTTTCTCCACCATGATTGGATTCACCACCACATTTAGACCAGTTAGGTGACAAACAAACCGAATTACCAAGATGTCAGTTCATCAAAACCGATATTTTTCAACTACAAATAACTGGGGAAAATCAACAAGTACATATAGCTTTTGCTAAGATGCTGTGGCTATCTCACAAGCTAGCTTCACTATTTTCGTGTGTACAGCAAGCAGTGAGCACAGTAATGGATGAGATATTTTCATAAGCAACAATCTGAGATTCTGAGAATTTGAAATATTTAGGCGTAGTTCATAGAGGTTAAATGTGTGTTTTGCTGCGTCTCTATTCATCTTCTATGAACATTTTTGAAATCAACATAAAAAAAATTCTACAATTCAGTAGTTTTAAATACCACACCAGTATTCATGATTTCCACTAAAGTCAAAGGCTGAGATGACAGTGACTGATGTTATGTTGAGTTAGTTAGCTTAGGCAGTTTAGGCTGGTTTGTTTTCTCCACCATGATTGGATTTACTGCCTCATTTAGGCTACTTATGTGACATACAAACTGAATTACCAATATGTCAGATCTTCAGAATTGCTATTTTTCAAGAACAAACAACTGGGGGGAAACCAGTAAAGCTATGCTTTAGCTAAGCTATCACACAAGCTGACTTTCATTTGCTTTAGCTGTCATAATTTTATGGCATAATATTTTTATATGGTTGAATAGATGTCAAAAAGTCATACTCAAGTTAGCTCAGTTTTAACCAAATATGTAGTTACAGCATTTTTGCTTTGTAGGGCAATATTAATGCACAATATGTAGGTTATACTAATAGAGGACTCTCTCACATCAGAACAGTAACAAATGACATGGTTCCACGGTGTTGTGAAGTAGTGTGGGATCATGGGAGCTGTTATATTCACATTTAAACAACCACCATAGCTGATGAAAAGGACGTGACTCAGGCAGAAATCATGATCATGGACAAGGTAATACTAAATTTTTTTCATGTCACATTTAGTCACGTTCGCCAATTTCATTCCTCACCATCTCATGCATTCGACTATCAAGTGTTTTCTGGGAAGTTATACCAACTACTGTAGCTACCAACGACTTGCAGAAAACGCACTGTTACTTTTAATGAATTATGGATTTTTTGGGGACTTTTCAGACAAGAGAAGAAACCACTTCCTACTAAGAGAAACACCTCGAAGACAGACTTCCAGATTTAGTCAAAGAAGTCAAGGTGAGTGAGTTTCAAAGGCTACCCTTTTTGGGCTAACGTAATGTAGTAGCTACCGTCCTCCTACCTTCTCATCTGTGCCATCAATATATAATGTTAGCATTTTAAATAAGTATTTCCAGACTAATGGTCTGTCACCATGTCAGTAAAATTAAACTACTGCTTGCACTCTGAGCACACTGAGCTCAACTTCTGTTCAAATTCAGCAGCAGAAATCACTTTTGCACTTCATTACTTTCCAGACGTGGGCAACATGCTCCCCTGATGGTGATCTGCATCAGGCTTAGTAAATGTCTCCCCGGTCTCTTGTCCAAGAAGCTCTGAAGAGATTTTGTTTAAGATGGCAAAGAAAATTAAAAATGGCTGAATTTCATTACCGTTTTGTTTTTTGAGGTGATATCAAATTGGGTATGGAGAATCATGGAATTTCACTGGTACTGGTATCGACTACTTCTGGTATCGTGACATCCCTGGAGGCGATATAATTATAAGCAACAATAAGTGACAAAACATTGTGCGGGGGCAGCTTCTGTGTCCCGAACAGCAACAATGTGAGGGCTGTTTGCAGTGGTAGCACCACAAAAGCAACTGACAGTGATGGTGTATCAGATCAACAATATGGTGCATTTCCTTCTGCCTGTAATGATGGCCCTAATGAAGACAGCGGCATCTCTAAGTGGAGAGATAGCATGAATTTATTCAGTTATATCTCCAGATTCAAGCTGGCTAAAGAGCCGAGTGCAACACATTGCCCAACTGCATTAAAACCTCCACTGTCAGCAGCAGTGTGTTGCAGTCCAGAGGGCTGGAGGAGTTTAAATCTCAGATGTGCGTTGTGCTCCCTGTGCTGTGATATCTTCGTCTCTCTGCCTCTGTCTCCACATCATTAGAGGAGTAGACGCGCAGGCTGGCATTCGTATTTGAAACTGATATTACCAACGAGCAAGGTCATTGCTGAGGCTCTGATGGGGGAGTATATTTTCCGAGCTCGCCATCCAACAGGAGATGGCGTTGTACAAACTGAGCATATACTGAGAAAAGAAAAGAAGTCGAGGCCGTATGAAAATCACGAATAAAGATGCATTCTTCATTTTTATCAGCAAAGGTGAAATAATTGCTGCACGTGCATGCTGATAACTGCGTGTGATGTTGTGTTGCATTAATGTGTGCAGATGATGAGCGTATGCGCAGAGCTTCCCTTTTCAAGTCTGACATCCGATTTCCTCTCAACCTTCAAAAGAGCTCATGCTTCCCTCCTTTTTTTTCCTGATCTGAACATGGCTAAGGATCCGCTGTACTGCTGTCGACTCCGCACTCCCGCTTTCATAAATGTATGAATAGGATGCGAAAAATACACTTTACACTTAAAATATTCAAAAGTGCTGACTGATTCAAAACACAAGAGAGAGAGAGATCTTCACGCGGTTTATGAAGTGCACAAGGAAATAAAAACAGGGAAATTCAGGTGAGGTTCTTAAAGCGGCAAAACCTTTCCCACTTTGACAAAATATCAAACTAAATTACATCCTGCCTATGCAGTAATTACTCAGTGAAGAGCTTTCACCTCGGCTAATGAAACAGACCTCTTTTTCAAAAATTCTCACATATTCAGTGCAGCCAAATACTCGACAATCAACAATTGTTATGCAACTAAATTTACTGTCAAGATGTTCTCACTTCATATGAGCAAAAACATGAGTTTATTTCTGTGAATCACCTTTCAACCTAAATTATGATATCGCTGCCAGGAGCTCAGTTATGTAAACCCAGAAGTGGATTGTGTGTCTACACACCATTACATCACTTCACAGTGTTCCCTGTGGCCTCATACAGAGCACAATTTAAACTCAATGAGTTGACAGAAGCAATTAACACCCACTCTCTGTCTTTCCACAATTTTTTTTCTTTTTGGCTGTGACAAACTTTTATCCTTGGTTTCATAACCACAAAAATGAATTTATTTCTGAAACCAAAGAAAAAACAAGAGAAGAAAAACACTGTACAAGGGCTGTAAGCAACAATCATTTTCATTATCTATTAATCTGCATAATAATTTCATGATTAATTGAATAATTTGGTCTATAATATGTCAAAAAAAATTTGTGAAAATGCTCATCACAATTTCCCAGAGCCCAAAGTGACATCTTCAGATGGCCTCTTTTGCCCAACCAATGGTCCAAAACCCAATGACTCTTAATTTACTGTCATAATAATATGACAAAGAAAAGCAGAAAATTCCAACATTTAAGAAGCTGGAACCTGCAAATGCCTGACAAATTATGAAGCAGTCAGAAAAACAGAAAAGAAAGGAAAAACACTGTATACATACACAGCTGCAAGTAACAGTTATTTTCATCATCTATTGATTTGTAGATTATTGTCATGATTAATCAGTGAAATGTCAAAAAATGCTTCTCTGTAATTTCTTGTATCTAGATTAGGGTGCAAATAATTATTGGACTTTTGCAATTAATCAACAAAGTGTCAAAAAATTGTGAAAAATGCTCAACACAATTTTCCAAAGCCCAAAGTCATGCCTTCAAGTTGCTTGTTTTGTCCAACTAACAGTCCAAAACCCAAAGACAGTTCATTTACTGTCATAAATGACAAAGAAAAGCAACAAATCCTCACATTTAAGAAGCTGGAACCTGAAAATGTTTGACATTTTTTGCTTGAAAAATGACTTAAAAGATTATCAAAAGAGTTGGCAACTAATTTTCTTTTGATCAACTAATAGATTAATCAATAAATTATTGCAGCTCTAATACCACAGAGGACCAGAGGCTGTTTGCATAAAGTCAAACTGCTGATGTAAACACGACACCACTCAGGCTTGTTATGGTATGGATGCTACCTGTGGGCTGAGGTTACAATAGATCGGACTTCATTAAATATTTAGGCAGAAGTTTCTAAGTTGTTGTTGCATACATTCAAACTGCAGCACTCGACCATCTCTAGACGAGAAATTCAAACAAGTCAGACAGAAACAGTGATAAAGATGCTCAAACGTGTCGAATATTTCAGTTTCGTCGCTGCTCAAACACGAGCTTGTTCAAGAGAGAAACCGCACAGACACGATAATTATATAATGTTATAAGAATATAAGAGCTCGTCTGAGGTCCTACCTGATCCTGCTGCTGCGGAGCCGCTTTCACCGGCCCGTTCGCGTCTTTTGCAGAAGTCATGACGGTGAATAAAAAGAGCAAGAGGAAGAAGAGGAGAGGAGGGAAGAAGAGGAGAGTCCGCTGCTGACAGACGGACAGGTGCAGGATAATGAAGCGGAGAGAGAGACGCAGAGAGACAGAGAGGGAGAAGAGAGAGAGAGAGAGGGAGGGTACACAAAGTGTTCAAGGATATATCTCCAGTCAGTATCCAGTCAGTGATTTGCTGAAACAATGAAGAGACCGTGGGTGCAGACAGCGCAGGGTTCAGCTGATACAGAGCAGGAAACTGTGTGTGTGTGAGTGAGTGAGTGTGTGTGTGTGCGTGCGGACCGCTCGCTGGCTGCGATGTGGGAGGTTAAGTTTGCCTTTCAGAGGCAGTATCATCAGCACCACCGCTCAACACACTCCCAAAAACTCAAACCTACTACAGGCTACTGATTTTTAGACTTTAATTACTTAGACGCACTTATTTGGGGGGATGGAGAGTCATGGAGCGAACACTGGAGAGTTAGACATCCTTTTAGCGGTAAAAAACAAATGTCCGCCAGTGGAAGAAATAGGTACTAAAATCCTTTAACTAAAGAAAAAGTCATGTGAAAGTACGTCATTACAAGAAGAGATCATAAATTCTGAATCCTACATAAGTTAAAGTATTTTTTAGAGAAAAAAAACATAGGGGAGAACAGGGACAAAAGTGTCAGAGGGACAGTTGCAACATGGACCTTTTCTCTTGTAATACAAATGAAGAACACCCCTGTCATAGAGTTAAGAGTGGAACAGCCCTATGCGATCAGTGCCAGAGTTATTGTAGAAATGGTGAATTTTCACTTGGAAATGAAAAAAAATATATATAAACAAAATTAAATCTGTTTTTATGGTAGTGTTTATTTGTTGAAGATTAGAAATGTATATCATTTGTTAGACCTATCTGTAGGCTAAATATCAGTGAAAGTTTCAGTTATCATGCTAGCCTATCTTTGCTGCTAACAGGCAGGCCTGCACGATATGGTAAAAAAAAATTATATTGCAATTATTTTGAATGAAATTGTGATTGTGATTGTGACACCTGATACAATTAGTGGGGATGATAATTTTTTCATCACAATTTTCATTTTTACTGGCAAAAAAAAACCCACATTAAAATAAACATTAAAATTGTGATAATGTGATATTTGTTGGGGTCTGTACCAAACAAACATGTTTTCTGTTGGTGGTTGTGCAATTTCGATATTGCACTTGGCCATGCTGCAATTTTGATAATATTGCGATTAACTGTGCAACCCTACTAGCCAGGGTAAAGTTGACAGAGACGGGGGAGCAACAAAAGTAAGTAGTAGTGTTATTTTTGTAACACTATTATTTAGGGCTGCCCCTGAAAGTCGAAGACTCTAATCCCTACATTCTCTAACTGTGGTACGTGTACCACTGGTGGTGTGTGAGCTTCTCCTAGTGGTACATGGAAGACTGACAGAATTATATATATAAAAAAAAAAAAAAGAAATTAATTAAGTTAAAAATTATATGAAACTATCAAAATGTTACAAAGAAGATAAAAATACATAATAAAAAAACATGAAAATACATAAAAGACCAGATCACTGAGAAGCAATTTTTTCAATTTAAGTTTAGTCTTTCCTCTATTTTTGTTTCAATATCAGCCTGAATACCCATAGTTAAGAGTGAAACAGTGGTGCTTAGATGATAAGTGGAGATAGAAGACATAAAAAATTAATGCTTTAAGAGCAACACAGTCAAACAGGAACTATTACAACAAGAAGTTCAGATCAGGAGAAGAATATCTGGAGAAAGCCGTGTTGAAAATTAAGTAGATGGCAGTGAATCAAGCACAAAGGCTAGTGGCTACTTAAGAAGCGCCAGTGAAGTGTCCACAGCCCCTGCTAGCATCAAATGGCACAAAAAAATTAAGGTGGTACTTTGAAAGCTCAATATTTTCTGAAGTGGCACGCGTTGTAAAAAGTTTTAGAAACTCTGATCTCATCCTCAGTTGGAGACTTCTCAGTCACCTGAGATTCCTCAGTTCAAGTTCAACAGTTGTTCTTTTTCCTTTGTCAGTCAGTGAGCTCTACAGCAACAGGATAAAACCGATAGAAGCTTACAAAAAATGCACCACGGTGTCATTTCAATAAATAATTAGGAATAAGTGAAATCATAAATATGTTTTTGCACTGCTGGTTAACTGATAAGAACGTTTTTGCGTCATTGTAAACAGAGCAATGAAACAGCATGGAAGGCTAAACAAACTAACAATTATTTTCATTATTATAACTTTATTAAAACTTTACAAAGCAAGTCTCAAAATCACCACAAACCACCAAACTAAGTGTGATGGGAGCAGAGAAGGATGATAGAAATGCAGCGCAGGTGACACTCTGTCATCCACTTCACCCCAGCGCACCGCAAAGCATGCAGGGCAGCTGACGCTTGTTTGTTTGTTTGTGCTCGTTTTTGCTCCTGACAGGCTCAGATTGTTATACTGACAGTGTCTGACAACATTATGGAAAGGATTGCAGAGAGAGGCAGAGAGAGGCTTTCTTTTAAGCGTAAGATACATTTTATTTAACTTCAAACAGCTGTTTTACTGTTCTTGGCAAACTCACCAGACTCCCTTTGCAAAACTTCAATTACAAGATCATTGTCTGCAGCTTCATTCAGACTCAACAGAAACAATTATTATTGTTTGTTGTTGTTGTTGTTGTTATTATTATACAGCAAGGTCTTTTTCCAGTTCCAGTTACTCAAGGTAATCCACAGACCTTGTTGTGGGCAGTTTAATGTCGGAGCAATTTTCCTTCTGCAGAGCTTCACCCATCAACTGTCTCACTGCACAGAAGGAAGGGCACAGCTACTCATGGACGAGACATTACAGTGCAGGAAGACGCCATTCATGTGTACATCCTGCGTTGCCACAAGCACAAGCCTCTCATCCATGATATATTATTAATATTAATATTGTTGTTTTGGGATAAACACTTGAATGCATCAATGTGTAAACCGCATATAATTGTTGTAGCAGCTTGAGATGGAGCTAGCTTTTAATTTGACATACACATTTCTACATGTTTTCTCTAATCTTTACTTTTTTTGCAAAATATTACCTAATGTTCCCTCTTTGAAGTTATTTAAGAAGAAGTTTAGAGGGGAAATGTCTCTTGGAAATGTATCAAATAAATGTAGTAAAGAAAAATATATATTTCCTCTGAAATCTGGTGGAGTATAAATATAAAGTAGCAGAAAATAGAAACACTCACAGGTGCCACAAAATTGGACTCCATGTCAGACTGCTATCAAGTTATTTTTTTCCATCATTATCTTCAAAATTCTATTTTTACACCCACGTGAAACTACAAAAATCAGATCTTAATTGGGAGAATGAAGCCAAAAAGAAGCAAACACGGCAGTAAAATGACTTCATTAACAAAAGACAGCAGCTCCAGGTGGTGAAAAAGTCTTCTCAGACTGCTCTGAAAGTGCAGAGCTTTACCATTTCCATTTCTGTATTGCTTTTTCCCCCCTACACTGTACTATAAAGGAGAGCTCAAGGTTTTGTCCTTCCACCTGGACCTATATTTAGTCCTACCAGGCTCCACTTCCCACCGCTCAGCTCCGAGCTCACAGCAACTGATAATATGGAGACCTGTCAGTTTGGATCAGATCACTGTGGGCACTCATTACTGGCAAGTCCATTACACAGGAAATGGAAACAGGAATCAATGCAAGTAGAACAAAATACTTTCAGGTATCAGTGCAGTTCTGTTCGGACGGGATTTTTAGTCATATCTTGCTTAAATTAGGGTGCATTCATGACTGACAGTGTTCTGTGCATTGCAGTTTGGGAAGTAGGAAGAGAAAAGATTTGCATAGTGTGTCTATACCCATAAAATCATATTTCCTGCACTATAATGTATGCCAATGCTGCTGTATTGTCTGCCAATAAAACAAAGGGTTGCTGCTGGCCTGGCTCTTGAGAAGCAGTGCTACCGTCCTCCCACATAGAGCAGAAATAGTTCCAGTTCCTCACAAAACATTGTTTGTGCTGTAACTCTCTCACCGTGTGTCACATCTCTGTGCACACACAATCCACACTCTTGTTAGCACAGCTTGTCTGCCTATTTGTGCTGCACACACACATTTACACACAGACACACAGCGCTGGTTCTGGAAGGAGCATTCCTTCAGAAGTCGTGCACAGTCTCTGCAGAGCTCCTGGCCTTTTGAACCAGTCATCTGTTGGAAGGAAAGGAACTGAACAATCTCAGATAAAGAAAGAAAGAAAGAAAGAAAGAAAGAAAGAAAGAAAGAAAGAAAGAAAGAAAGAGTCAGTGATGTGAGTCACTGGCATACAGAGATGAGGATGTGCTTGGCTTTGGCACGAGGGAAACGTTTCCTTGTTACAATAATTTCTTCAGTGTAATGCAAAGCAGTACGTTTATTATCATCTTAAAGGGTAATTATTGTTACATGATGGCACATTCTCTCTAAGTCATTTGTGGATCTATACATGAACATGGACAAACAGAACAAAGTCTAAACTTCAGAGTAAAACTGTCCGTGTATCTTAAAATCACAAGAGTGCACGATGATTAATTAATAATAGCCTACAGTAAATCATGAGATGTTTTGATTGGTGCAGGAAATTAAACTGTGCAATCTATCTCACTCCCAGAGATAGACACCTTCGTTCATTACTTACGAGGAAATTATGAACATGAAGACATGAAGTGCTTCCAGATCGTATAGTCAGATTAGGAAAACACTAACTGTTATCAGTCCAGGTTGCACTTGGGGAAAAAAATAATTTGATTATAATTGCATTTTTCGGGGGTAGATTTTGCTCCTCTGTTTTTGAATGTGTTATTCAGACTAAAATCTTTAAAGATCCAATTGTTCTGAACATCAGGGCTGAGTGTTCGTAACAAAGTGAACTATGTGGTTTAATTATCCTCCATGAATCCTGTTCTGTTAAGACTTTCTGCATGCCAAAAACATTAGATATGAATGTGTTAAGAAGAAGCGGTACTATTTGTGTTGAAAAGTGGTGGGGACATAAGGACTCAGATGAAAAAAAGAATTATGTGTAATGGGGTGATCAGTATGCGGTGAAAGGAGATAATTACAGCGGAAAAAAACCCTGCACAATGGCACATCAAAGCCTAGGCTACTACAGAGATGACAATATAAAAATAATCAGTATAAAACAACATCAACAGCACAAGTAAGAGTCATCTATCATATCCAGAACAGCAACAGCATGTCAATCAATCGATAAATGCCAATGTAACATCTAATGTAGAAAGCACCAGCGTGACAGTGAAACAGTAAACCTCAGCTAAAGATAATAAATCAGCCTTTAAATGTTAAATCAAACTGCCTCATTATGCCAATGCTGCTTACTTTCACATTACAGGAACAGAGTTCATAAGAGTTAATGAGTCAAGTTTAAACAATCATGACTCATTCTGTGTTTTCTTACTGTGCAAATAATCAGTTCTCAAAGCCTTCTCATTTGTTAGGTAACATTTGTTAGGTACAAGCTATTTATCAGAACATTATTAACAAACTATGCTTTTAAAAATGGGATGGGGACAAAATAAAGTGTATATAACAATGTGAGTGATGTGGTCTAATCGTCCTCCATGAGTGAACTCTTACAGGTTTCTGCAAGCCAAGAATATAAGATTTCTTTATGTTAATACATACACAACATTTCTCAAGAATTTTAGTAAAACATAAAATTTTAAAAAAGCAGCATACAGAGATGCACAGAGTACCAATACTAGACATTATTATGTGAAACTGATAGTTTCCACTGTCAGTTAGTGTATATTCATTCAGTCATTATGGGATGCTGACTCTGCTTTTAACATCACGACAATCCCTGTTCTCATATTAACGCACAAAAAATTCCCTCAGGATAAATGAAGTTCTGTCTGACCTCATCTAATCCTCCTCACAGTGAAATGTACAGATGTTAAATTTGGGGAAAAAGAGAGCACTGGTATTGAACTGGCACCAGAGAAAAAAGTCAGAACATGTTAGTGTTGTCAAAAATATTGTTATATTGATACATATCAAATCTAAATTTTTGAAATGCTTTCACTGCTCATTTTGCGATACACCAATACTGACTGCACATTTTTTTGTCTCTTTTCTCTGCAACAGTGAGATGACAAACTCTCACTTGCTCACAGTGCTGCGTGTCTTCTTCTTCTTGGCACCCGTCTCAGTTGCTCCAGTTGACTATCTGTTGACATGTTATAGCCTTATTATATTTTCTTAAAGTAAGAATCTAAAATTTTATGCCCTTGGTGTTATCTAATGTTATTTTTTCCTTGTGTTATTAAAATGGTACAGAGTATTGATATTTTTCAAGGTATTATATCAAAGTTAGAAATGTCAGTATCATGACACCACATCACAACAATCCCTGTTCATATTAACTTACTCAAAGTCCTACTTTTAAACAGTTCCCATTTATGATCATTATTGTTAAACTTGTTTTTATTAACACTGTGTATATTTTGTATTTTGTGCCCTATATTTTCACTATTTCCTCCTTTGCACTGCAACTGTTGCACAACAATTTCCCTCGGGATGAATAAAGTTCTGTCTGATCTCATCTTATCTTCCTCGCAGTGAGGTGTACAGATGTCAAATTTGGGAAAAAGACAGCACCGGAATCATATCTGTGCCAGAGAGAACACTACAACAAAATATTGTCAAGTACAAGCCAGCAGACAAGCACAATTGCAATAAAGTATTAAAATGCTGCATATTATATCAGCACCAGAGGTCACGACTCTAATCAGCCCAATTCTCGCCTTGATCATTGCTGCCTCTGAGCATTATAGGATCAGGATAAAAGGGGAAAAAAAAGAAAAGAAGAAAAAGGAAGAAATCAAAAGAAGTATTAAGAAAGAAAAAGTTGGATGCAAAGATTAAGTTTCTTAATGTTGCAGATGAAACACACAAATGTCGTCGGCTGGTTGGGTGGACTTTAAAAGGCCATACACCGCACCAAACACAACATTTGGCGCCGCTGTCACTGTGCAGCTCCACACATGGCCTGAGGGAGCTGCACGACCAGCTCACTGCCAAGACTCATTTCAGCACCACTGCTGTGGACAGCTCCACAGACACATGAGCAGAGACACTGTTACCTTTCGCCAGAAAACATTCAATCCATTCACATACGAAACATGTGTAATTGGGTCTGTTTAGCATAGATAGCGCAATAAATTAGAAAACAGCACGGAATTAAACAAATTTCACAATTCCAGATTACGGTTTAATCCTCAAATGTGTGGCAGTCTCGCCCCTCTCCTTATTATCCCTTTTCACTCATGCTAATATGCTTTCCACAGTTGCTCGGTGGCAGATTAAACTCACCTCGCTCCTGACAATTAGCCGCACAAAAATGTGAACAAAGTTTTGCGAGAAGTGAAAGGCAGCAAGGCAGCATTTACAAGACAAACACTGCATTAAACAAAAAGCAAACATGGGGAGAGCTTAAGAGACCAGCCAAGCTCCAATAAACACGAGACGGAACCTAAACACAGCGCGGGGTACAAAGATTGATCATCACAACACGATGCACGTAGGTTCCTGGCAACAATTACCTTCCGAAGAAACAGCAGACAATCAGGCTTAATTGGAGAAGGAAAAGCAAACGCAGCCATGTGGGGTCAGAGTGTGCCAGCAGAGCGTTTGTTTTTACAACAAATGCTCTCCTTTATACCACATTTTTATCAGCTAATTGACATAATTTTCATTTATATTCCCTTTTATCATTTTGTGCTTTATGTGCAGCCTGAGACGGCATCTCCAGGCAGCACCTGTCAGATAAGGCCCCTTCAACAAGCTCTTTACACCAAGCAATGAATGTGCAGTGTTGTTAAAGTTGTCTTTTTTTCTTCTTCTTTCTAAGGGCTCAACAAAGAGTCATTTATTTAACTGTCAATAAACAGAGTGAAAGTCTTCAACTGCATGCTAGCTCCCCCCAGTGATCACTTGTTGTCTGACATCTTTATGTTGGACAAAAATAAATAAATATCTAGCAAATTTCTCACAGGGAAATTGCTCTTTTAATTGTTTTTACTTGAGGGCTTGTGTTCAGTTTATTACAAAAACACAGTCACAAATTAAGGTTTATTATAAAGACCCTGTAGTTATCAAAAAAACAAACAATTTCCCTTGAAAAATGGCAGTAAATGTCTCCTTATGAAGGAGACTGTGGACAGAGAAAAGTCTGAGTCCCTGACCAGCTCAGCCTACAGCTGTGGCCATCAGTCCTGTCAGTTAAGCCTGAAAGGAAAGAGGAAATGAGGAGAGCGAGAGAGACGAGGTCTCCTAACAAAGGCCGGGACAGTTTTGTTTGATAACCGATCATTATCAGCTGCTCTCTCTCCACAGTCCAAACAGCAGTGGAGAAAGCCTCACACAGCCACTTAAAACCAACAATGGCAGCCTGCACACCATTATCCGCCATGTTTTTGTATAAATGCATCCCAGAGGGTTTTTTCCAGCGCACAGACAGCACAATAACGCTACGGTGATGAGCATAATGTCATCAACACCTGTGCAATCTAATGCAAAGCAATACAACAGCTTTGGAATAAATACTACCTCTGCAAAGTGTGTAATTTCCACATTTAGTCGAAACTGTGTCAGAGAGGTGCAAAGTCAACTGTGTGGTACTTTTTGCCTTTGTAGTGATTTTGTTAATGTTTCATGGCCCGTCACTATTATTTTAGTTCCACCTTTAACAGTGAGAGCTGCATTACAGGACTGGGACCTTCAGACTTCTCCAACAATTCATCTATCCCTGTCATTATTACCACCAGAGAACACATGAAATACCACAACAAAGAAATTTCCTCTGGCCCTAATCTCAATAACTTGAAATTTATAAAACATACGTGACCCCCCTGCTGTTCCTCCCCAAACATTGTCACTGAACATGGCACTTTTAAATGTGAGATCTCTTTCAAATAAGACCTTCCTTATAAATGACCTTATTTTAGAGAAGAATCTTGATGGTATGTGTTTAACTGAAACGTGGTTTGGCACTGATGGAGCTGCAACCCGCAAAATGGTAGAAGAGGAGGGGGGACAGCCACAATCCTTTTAGCAGCACATGGTTTTAAGAACATTTTATTTGGTGAATACATGTCTTTTGAATATCACTCTTTTCTCTTTAGCAGTCCTCCCACACTATGTTTGACAATCTACAGACCACCAAAACGATGCACCTCTTTTATCACAGAACTCCTCTCGATTATCCATGCTAAATATAACAGGATTATTATTTTAGGTGATTTTAATATTCATGTGGATAATAAATCAGACTCTTTGAGTTTAGATTTTTTAAACTTAATTAACTGCATGAATTTTATCCAACATGTTACACACACTGTAAGAAAAATCTGTGTATTAACAGTTGAATGACTGTACATTTTAACGGATATTGTCCATATATGAGATTAACAGGTTTATTTCCGTAAATTTACATCACGAATTGCATTATGGGATTTTTATCTCCAACAACTTCTCTTGGCGGCCATTGTGTGCAGCGTCTGCATTTCATTTGTGGTAAGTAAAAAATGTATTAATTATGGTAATAACAATACATTAAAAAATAAATCAATGATAAAGCAAATGTTTTATTAACAGTAGGTCTAAAGGAGTTCAAAAAGTAATATTCTGGGATAGTCATGATGAGTAAAATACGGCTCAGATATCACGTTAATTTGTTAGCTAGCGCTGACGGTAACTCGCAACGTTACGTTATACACTAGGAGTTACTAGGCTACTGTAAATTAAAACACTTGTTTTGATTATTTTAAATTTAGTAACTGAGAGCTGAATTCATTGTTTGCAAGATTAGAAAAAGCCGCGTTGTATGAGAGCCTGTCTGTCGTGATAATGATCACTTGTCAGTTGGGTCATTTGAATTTACAGTATAATTGACAGTATTTTTTGTCCACGGGCATGACACGTCATAAGTCAACCCCCTCTTCACTCTGTGTCTGTGTGTCTGTTGATGCAGGTTGGCCCCAGTTCACTCTCCATGTCGAGGTAAGCCACGTATTTGAAAGAGGTTAAATATTAAACAAATATTATCCGCAGGGATTAAAGTTCTCTTTCCCTACGACGGATTTCCGTCAGTTAACGTTAGGCTAACGTTTAGTGTTTCTGCCAGGATTTTTTGCAGCGGCAGCGGCAACGCGCGCGCGTGTGTGTGTGTGTGTGTGTGGCCGAGACATTTGTTGCTATGCGACGTGCGACGCGCTGCAGCTCAAAGTTGATTTCAGGCTTTTACAGCACTCCAATGCTGCTGTGAAGCGTCCACATTTCCACTCCGCTCTCTCCCTACTAAACACGTCAACGAGCGCTTAACGACAGTTAAACGGCGACTCAGCGACAATGTAGACGGTGACGCTTTGTCGTTTTATAATTAACGTCGTATTAATTGTGGTCCCCCTCCCCCCTCCGCTGCTCCCCTCACTACACCGCAGGCTGTGCTGTGCAGGTACAGAGACGCCTTGGAGCGGTGGCGGTGCTGCAAAAACAATAAAAGCAAAATACGAGTTACATGTGTTTTGTTGTGGTACAGTTTAGACTATCCAACTGAATCATGTTTGACGCTGTTCTAAACCAATAAAGCGAAAAGTATCAGTTTTATTGAATAGACTGAAAACAAACAAACTGAAAATAGAAAAACTTAAGGCCCAGCTACTATCTGAGGAAATACAGTAATCGTTCATTACTCATAACTGAGGAAAAATGTATATTCTGCAATTCATTTACAGTTACAATGATGACTGCACTGAAGGAGAAGAGGAGACCACAACCAAAAGATAGAAGACACATGATTAGGATCATCATGGAAGACATGATGGCTTCTGTCAGATCTTAATGACTTCGAGAACCCTTGGAAGATATAAAGGTCATTTCACTCACTCACTCACTCACAAATACACACACACTCACACTCACTCACTCACAAATACACTCACTCACTCACAAATACACACACACACACTCACACTCCCTCACAAATACACTCACTCACTCACTCACAAATACACACACACTCACACTCACTCACTCACTCACTCACAAATACACACACACTCACACTCACTCACTCACTCACTCACTCACTCACAAATACACACACACTCACACTCACTCATTCACTCACTCACAAATACACACTCACTCACTCACTCACAAATACACACTCACTCACTCACAAATACACACACACTCACTCATTCTCACTCAAATACTCTTCTCTTCTCCTCCAGTTGGGTTCTCTCTCTCTCTCTCTCTCTCTCTCTCTCTCTCTCTCTCTCTCTCTCTCTCTCTCTCTCTCTCTCTCTCTGTCTGTCTGTCTGTCTCTCTCTGTGTGTGTGTGTCTCTAACTCTCTGTCTCTCTCTTTCACACACACACAAAGAGTCTAGAGGAGTCTGCCTCACAAAAATTATTCTTTTCTCCTCCAGTTGGGTCCTGTGCTGTGGAAGAAAGAAGGGAGGAAGAAAGAAAGATGGAGGAGGGGAACAGATTGGGTCAAGAAAGGCAGAAGAAGGAAGGATGGAGGGAAAGAAGGTATAGGGAGGAAGGAAGGAAGAAGATTTTATCTCTTTCTTGTTGTAATTCTTTTCCAAACCATATTTGAACATTATACTGTTATACTGTTTACGATACTGCTCCTTTGTTAACACATTGTTTGATATTCAAATGTTATGATGGTTTTAAACTATGTGTTGTGAGACTACAACAATACTGTTTAAACTATAATTTTCTGGTAATATTGTTGGCTACTTTTTATTCTACCACATGTATTTGCAGTCACTATGAAGTTCTCAGATTCTTACTTTGTGTTTGTGATAAACTGAAGTATTAAGTGTTTGTGAGATTTTAAAACATAGTTCACAGATTAAATAAACTAGTTTGGATCAGAATGGGGATGGAGGGAGATGTTGATTTGGATGATTTATCTAAAAAAAATAAACCATTAAACAGATGACTTCATGTTTGTTTGTCTTTTTTACTGTAGGATAAAGACCATTTGATACCAAATAATAATTTTTCACAGTAAATGCCCTTTAAATTACTGAAATTAGATTACAGAAATTGTTTTATTTCACCATAGATATACCATTTAATAACAGAAAATTACCTATTTTTCCACTATAAAAAATCCATCAAATGACAGAAAATATCTTGCTATTTCACAAGAGATATACCATTAAATAACAGAAAATCTCCTGTTATTTTTACCTGTAGTTTACTGTTAATTAATGGTAAAATTCCGTTTTTTATGGACAGTTAATTAACAGCAAAATTCCGTTTTTTAATTAACGGTCAAAGTCCTGTGTAATGAGCTGCCAGTACTTTTACTGTTATTTTACGGAAAAATTTCTGACAGTGCAGCCCACCCATAACAGAGGACATATATTTAGACCTGGTCATAACCCATGGCCTGTCAGCACAGGTTTCCTCTGCTGTGGATGTGGGCTTATCAGATCATTTCTGTGTCTTTTTTAAGGTAAACAATTTTAAGCAACAGGAAATTCTAGAACATACTGTAAGGAAACGCTATCTTACATCTGAAGTGGCTGCAAGTTTTATTGATATTTTACGTGATATTCCTCCAGAGATTTTTACCTTCTTCTTGTGATTTTATTGTTGATAATTTTAACAGTAAACTCAAGTCAGCACTTGACATAGTGGCACCAGTAAAGCTTAAAAAGATTAAAACAAACTCAAAACCTCCCTGGAGAAACAGCGACATAATAAAACTGAAGAGAAACTGCAGAATAGCAGAGAGAAAATGGCGGAAAAACAAACTAACAGTTCATTTTCAAAATTTTCAGGAACAGTTGACCATCTACAACAAGGCAGTTAAAAATGCAAGGAAAGAACATTTTTCAAAATTAATCAGTAACAATCACAAAAAATCCAAGAGTCCTTTTTTTCAACCACTGACCATTTAATTAACCCTGTTTTTAACCAACCTCTTGAACCAAACCTTTCATGTGAAGATCTTGCAGTCCACTTCAGAAGCAAAATAGATACTATTAGATCTAATCTTTTATATTGCCAGTCTACGCATTTTAATTTTTCAGAATCTTCGCTTTTAAATGAGGAAACACTGGAGAGGTTTGTCCTGGTGGATGCTGACATGCTTGAGAAAGTTATCTCCCAGTTAAGTTCAGCAACCTGCCTTTTAGACCCCATTCAAACATCACTTTTTAAAGACGTTTATAGTTTTTTAAAAGACAATCTGCTGACTATCATTAATCATTCACTACAGACTGGCGTTTTCCCCACTGCTTTTAAGACAGCCATAGTTAAGCCACTCTTGAAGAAGAACAATTTGGACGCATCATTACCAGAGAACTATCGACCTGTTTCCAACTTGCCATTTTTAAGTAAGATTCTAGAAAAACTTGTTTTTAACCAACCTGGTTTTAGAAAATATCACAGCACGGAGACAGCACTAATGAAAATTGTCAATGACATCAGGTCAAACATGGACACAAAAATGCCATCTGTCTTGGTGCTTTTAGATTTGAGTGCAGCGTTTGACACAGTTGATCATACCATTCTTTTAAACAGACTCTGGCATCTCTGGTACTCAGGGCCGCCCCTGACTAAAATGGGGCCCTAAGCGAAAAAAGACCCCCCCCCAAGCCAAAAACGAATGAAATTTTGTCATGACCCTTTACCTCCATTAAAATAGCCAAAACCTTGTGTGGTGATAAAATAGATTGATAGGTTACAAACTTTAGCTGAAAATACGACCAACAACTGATAAATTTACCACTGCCTTTCAACAGAGGTGAATGCATATGCAAACAAAGGTGTTAACAAGACATTTAATAAATGGTAAGGGCCGCTGGAAATTTACTTTCATCTCCAGACCCCAGTCCACATCTAGACTCTAGCTAAATGGACTGGAGGCTAGCATCTCTCTCACCTCTTGAGTAGCAGCAGCAGCTGTGCTGAGCATGGAGGTATAGTGCTGAGGTGTTATGCCACAAAGTTTTACATTTTTACTTCAACAAATACCCACCTTCAAGAGAAGCACGAGTTTCCTCTTGTTTTGACTTTTTTTCCTCTTGCTTGCTCCTGAATCATAATGTCTTTTGGAAGCCATCACGTCTTCTTCACCTGCAGCACTACAAGTGCCTGCAGCGCATCTGACCAGTGATTGGTCAGATCGATTGCTGTCAATCATTGCAGTGACGGCGCATGCGGTGTCAGATTACCAAAAAAAAAACCCAAAAAAAATAGGGGCCCTATTGGATCGCGGGGCCCTACGCACTGTGCGTGTTCTGCGTGTAGGCAGGGGCGGCCCTGCTGGTACTGTTTTTAACTGGTTCAAATCATATCTCACAGACAGGAAATTCTATGTCAGCATGGGTGAACATGCATCTAGTTTTTATCAAATGAAATGCGGTGTTCTCCAGGGGTCAATTTTAGGTCCAACCCTTTTTAACCTGTACATGCTACCACTTGGAAATGTCATCAGGACGCATGGCATCAACTTTCACAGCTATGCAGATGACACACAACTTTACATCGCCACGTCTCCTGATGACACAGGACCACTTGATGTCCTTTTTAACTGTATTTCAGACATTAAATCCTGGATGGCAGAGAACTTTCTACAGCTCAACCAGGACAAAACTCAGGTTTTAGTTATTGGTACAGGAGACCAGAGAGAGAAACTGGCTAGCAAACTACAAGCTGTCTCTTTTAGCCCATGTCAACAAGTCAAAAATCTTGGTGTAACATTTGACGCAGAACTGAATTTTGAGGCTCATATAAAGGACATCACAAGAAAGGCATTTTGTCATTTAAAGAACATTGCCAAAGTACGCCAGTTTCTCTCTCAAGCCAATGCAGAGACACTTATTCATACTTTTATTACCTGCAGGGTTGATTACTGCAATGCTCTTCTTTCTGGTCTCCCTAAAAAGAATAGTTTTCAACTACAATTACTTCAAAACTCAGCTGCTCGAATGCTGACAAAGACCAAAAAGAGAGCTCATATTACACCGATTTTAAAGTCTCTGCATTGGCTTCCTGTGCGTTTTAGAATTGATTTTAAAATTCTTTTATTGGTTTATAAAGCTCTTAATGGTCTTGCTCCTTCTTATTTATCTAACTTGCTTTTACCATATGAACCTCACCAGAGCCCTCAGGTCTTCTGGAAGTGGTCTTTTAACAGAACCCAAAGTTAGAACCAAAACATACGGTGAGGCATCTTTTTATTACTATGCCCCCGTTTCTGGAATGGCCTGCCTGAAGATCTTTATTTTCTTTATCTTTGATTGTAAAACACTTTGTGCTACATTTCCTTCTGTATGAAAAGTGCTATACAAATAAAGTTATTATTATTATTATTATTATTATTATTATTGTTATACATTATTAATCTGCAACCCACGTTTTTGGATTTAACTTCTAACGGTTATTATCATGTACTGACCGTCAGCATGTTAATATTTGACCTTTTACCATGCAGAATAATTTTGTGTATTTTAGACGTGGCAGGGAAGACGTCTCAGCAGACTGTTACCACTGAGGACACTGAGGTCATTTCCTCACTATGTCTTCTGGGAATTTGGGGATTTTTTGCTGCCGAGGACAATTACACACTTATATGCTGGTTCGAGAATTACCTTTTTTCTGGACTACTTTTATGCTAAGCAATAAATGAATAAATAAGGGATTTAACATTTCCCCCCAGAATGATATTACTGGGAGTGTGTTGATTCTTATATTGGGTCTTATTACAGATGACTAAAACTAAAAACTTAAAATGGGCTTGAAAAATGTATTTAGTTAATTAAAATAAAAAATAAAAACAAGACTTAAAAATGCTGTACAAAATTGACTAAATTAAAACAGAAATATTCAGGACATGCCTTTAGTGTTAATTTGGACAAATTCGACACCTCAACAAGCATAAGGAGGCACTGATGTATAGAAGTGTACTGATGCTGAGATATCTATATGACTGCGTCAACTGCCTTCATAAATTGTTGTGATTGTATTGTAATACCTATTATTAACTACATAAATATTGCCCCTGTCCCCCACCTCCCCACCACCCCACCTGTAATTACAGCTAAAACCTAAAACTCATACTGAAACTAAAAGAAAACTAAAACTTAATGTTATTAAACATTTAAAAAATCAACTGAAACAAGCAAAACCACTCTGCAAACTAACTGAAGCTAAACTGTGTTGATTACAAAAATTAAAAGGCACAATAAAAATACAACACTAATGAAAAATACAAAACTGCAATAAGTCTAGTCTAGATGTAAAAACAAATATTGAAAATGTAATCAAGCAGTTGAAAGTTAATATCCTAAAGCTTTTAATACCTGTGCAAAGTGTTCATTCAGTTACTTTCAGTAATTAACTCTGTATAAAGTAGTTTTATTGGTAGTGGCAGCGTTCCCACCATTCCCACACTGGGTTCAGATTACCTACCTAAACACCAGGGAGTCACAGGAACACAATGTATACATGTAACCCAGTCTAATTGCGTGTCACTGATAACAGCCTCAGTGTTAACTGTTCACTCTCCTCGCAGCCATACTGAATTACTGCTAATGCAAAGAGAGCAATGTACTGCTGCTGCATTACTGTCCTCAGGAAAGTCTTGGTGCCTGAAATCAATTCGCATTCACAAACACTATTGACTTTTTTTTTTTTAAAACAATGTTAGGTTGTTTGGTTGTACTGTAAACAGACACACCAGTTGCTCTTTTGTTGTATTTCTGACAGTAGCTCTGCTGCCTAACTGGAAGCAATGTGAATGAGCGAACATCAAATTGTTTAAGTTTATTCCAATTGAGACGTCCTACTCTGTGCATCAGCGAACAGGCTAATAAACATGTCACTTGTTTTCATTGATCAAAAATGATAATGCTGTCCTTGACAGTTCCGTTTCCCATCCAGTCAGCTGTCAACATGGTCGACAAGACACTAATTTATGCAACTGAGAAGTGACACATCCTATATGATCCACAGCACCCTTTTTTAAGGATATCCTCAAAAACCCACAAGGTTTGGAATGAAAGCGGGAAGATGTTCAGAGTTACAAGTAAGTAAACTGTCTCCCAACTATATAGAAACAAGGCTGACACAAGGAAATTCTGTTACTTATGAATAAATAAGTAACTCATTTGTAGAGGGGGAAAACAAAAGCATACCACTGTGACATCGCTCATATATAGCTGGACAATTTTTCGCGCTCCATTTGGTAGAATTGTATGAGTATATTAGGAAGTGGTACACATGCCCAGTGTGTGTTTGATTCAAAATGTTCTGATGGGTGAAGTATGCAGGGCATATGTTAGGGCACTTGAACCTCAGCATTTCAAATATCTTAGCTCCAGCCCTGACTCTTAGACGGTGTTTACACCACTGCATTGATGCCAGTGGAATGTAAATTTTAAATGAATTAATAAAACATGCAAATAAAATAAATAAAACAGCCCGACTGTAATTTTAAATTGTCCTCATGCACAATGCCAATATAATCCTATCAATCAGCGACGGCCGCTGATTTAGGAACAAGCTGTTCCTGTTCAGCCATGCTGCCAGCTGTCAGCCAGGCCAACTCAATCATCAGTCACGTCCCCTTCGCCCTCTGGCCCGCCGTGACTCCTTCAGCTGTCCAACTGTCAGCACACCTGCCTCACTCAGTGTAAATACTGATGTTTGCATCTCCGCTCCAGTCTGCCGCACTGCTGTGGCTGTAAATCACAGGTTAAGGATAGAACCGGCATGTGGGCAGGCGCTTCATGGTTCATCACAGATCATTACTGTACTTAAAGGTCATGAATTTGGCCCTGAGAAAACACGCCTACGTATGTCACGGAGCGATGAAAGGCACAGAAGTTTTTAGACTGCAGGCGGAGGCAGTTTTTCACTGTCTGTACGTTACAGAGGGGTAATTAACAAGTCCGCAAGTCTTTAATCAGACTCATTATTGGTCTGCTACCAAGAGAGGACTTTCAGGGGGAAACAATTAATCTACCATTGTCTTGTCTGGAATTGTTTGGACGCACACACACACACACACTTTATAAAACATTACACTAACTCTGTATCATTCCCTCGCCTCTGAACCTCACTTCTTGACCCCTCATCAATATTTAACTGTTTTTCTCGGAGAGGCCTGCCCTGCCAGCCAACTTTTAACAACAGACCCAGTTGGTTCACATTATTCAATGGCACTGAGCTGTGGGGTTTTTTGTGTTTTTTTTTTGTTACATACTGTACATCCAAATTTTAAATTCATAAATACCAAATCAATACTGTTTTAGAGTTTTATTTTTATACCACTGCGGTCAATTGCTGCACAGTTTTTGGCTATAAACATATTTCTTAGATAAAGTGCAGTGATTGTAACAGATTTCTTTTGTTTGTGTTTATAGGCTCCAACTTATAATTACCTCCGCATGCTGACACGCTCTTTTTCTCCAATTGGCTACTGACATTTACACAAAATACAATATAATGTAAACAAGGTAATGACATCCTCCCACCACCTACCTGAAACCCATATGATGATTAAATAAAAAAAAAAGTCAAGTTTCTAATCTTGTAAAGAAGTGCAGTTTTTCTACAGTGAAAGGAGAGAGAGTCCTGTTTTTTTGAAAATATTACTTTTTTCTAGTTTAAAGGAGCTATTTATAAGAATTTTAGTTTACAGTTCCCATGAAATGCCTAGCAGCGTGCTTATTGGTTACGTGTTTTCTTGTAAAACAGGCAGTTAGGAAGAGATTAACTGCAGCCCTGCAGCTAAAGTGGTCCGTGAAACTCTATAACCTGACTTTTCCCTGACTGACCGAACATGGCCTCACAGACCAAAGGCCTCTGTTAATGCTAACATTGGCTATAAAAGTACTATAACATCACTGACAGCACTGAAATGTTTGCTTAGTTAGTTGTTTGTAGAAAGAAAAGCAAGACCCATGGGAAGGACTGTGCATTTCCATGTTTATTTGGAGTAAGAATTCAACAAGCAGCCAGTTCTTACTCGCAGCTCCTTTAAGTATAATTTCTTGTTAGTTTAATTTGCTATTATGAATGATAAATTAAATGCTTTTACTGTTTTAATATAGTATTTGAGTTGCATTTTAAAGGACTCTTTACACAGAATATTCTTTATTATTTAAACAGCATTTCATAATGTCTGTAGTCAAATAAGACCACAGAGGATGAAATTGGTTTGTTTTATGTGTTTGCATTATAGCAGTTTCACATCACCTCCACTGACTGACTCAGGCTCATGACTGTACTTTTTTATGCTCTCAAGTCTACTGTGTTGCTGTGTGCCCCATAAAAATTATTTCATGCACAGAAACCCAAAATATTTTCTCCTGTGGACCCTGAACAACAACATCCCACCGGCTATCGACTACCTGCGCTCACAACTATCAACCCAAGACTCTCTCCTCCCGAGGAAAAAGATTATCTTGACTGCTCAAAACCCCACAGAGCAGCACAGAACAGGCTTTTCTCTGAACACCTCAAACTCGAACAATAATAAAAGATCCATACAGATCATTGTGTGACAGCCTCGGGGAACAGAGAGGGACTCTTCCAAGGGAAAAGTGCACCATGGGAGAAAATAACTATGAGGGAAACAGTATTACAGGTTGACAAAAATGGAGGCTCACAACGTGGTCCCAGTTTGTCCTCCGCAGTAGCTCTCAGCAGTCCATTTACAAGGTGTCCAAACCCTCAATCCTTCATTTATTGCTGGTATTACATTAGATTCCCTTGAACATCAGTATAATCTCACCACAAGGCTGCTGGGACCAAAATTTCCTTAAATTTAGGACTCAAACGCAACACAAAGCCAAACACTGACACATTGCAGACTGCAATATTTCCAGGATATTGCAGTTTTCTCAGAAAGATAAAACAAGATCCACAAGAATCTCAATGCTTACAGGACAAGAGCTTAACTAATGGTTAGAGAGAAATTAAGATGATTTATTTGTGCGAGTGCTCAGAAGTAGGGATGTTAATGATTAATCATTAATTGATTAATTGCTGTTCACAAACTAACCAATTAAAAACTGATTAACTGATAATATATGTCTTGTGTGCCATTTCTCACAGGTTTACTCACGGCTTGGTTTGGTCTGCCTTGTTAGTCTAGAAATGGCAGTAATTGTGCCCCATTTGACCCATTCTTTTGTTTGGCGGAGCCATTTATAGAAGACGGAGAGGTGGGCAGGAGTAGCCGTTTCGAGTGAAGGCCTCATTATTTTATTGTTCTGTTCACTTAAATTGTTTATGCTAATGAATTAATATTTCACATAACAAATGCATCAAAGCCAAAATGTAAAGCCTGCACACTTTTTCCAAGTTTAATTATGACAACATTCTGATCCCAGTTGGATCTTTTTCAGGTCTTCAGTGTTTAAACAATGGAAACTTCCACATCATGCACCTCAATAGGCTGACAAGCTTTGTGACAACAGGTGTTGTTAATTATCTAAACCGATTAACAATTCATTAAATTATGAAGAAAAAATACAACAGTGATACAAAAGACACACTTCAAAATATCAAACATATAAAAACATCAAATTCATCATGTCATGTATGAAAATCTACACGAGCTTCATTCAGAAATATTTAATAATAGATATGAGGAAGAAAGACACAATCTTGAGCTGTGTGTGCACATGATGTGCGTATAAAGAAGTTGAGTACAAGACATGCATTTTGAATCTTAGATCATCTATCAGTTGGGAAAAGACAAAATTTGCATTGCAACCGTATTCATAAGAGCGAGAGCTCCACCAAGAAGTCTGAGAGGACCTGCAGGCGTGGCGTTAACTGACAGATTTTCTTCATTTAAACTGCCTCTATTGGTTTTGACTGTTTGGTTTATCTTTGTTTAGCCACATGCAACACTTGGTTAACACATACATATTTAATAGTGCTCACACCCTAACACAGATTTCACACATCATGCCCTGCTTATTTAAAATTAAAGATCCCCTCCAGACATGTTTTAAAACACACAGAAATTCACTCAACAAAAATATAAACACAACACTCATGACTGAAGTTAAACAATCTTGTTCTATGCACACAGGGACGGTGCTACGATGGGGCTGAGGGGGAAGGAGGGCGGCAGGACGGATGTTTATAATCAGCCTGCAGGTTTTATTTTTGCAATAGAAACATAATCACCAAGCTTATGATGATAGCCCGTTCAAGTGTGTACACCAATAGCAGACACAGGCTAAAAGCATTGCTCTTCTCTTTCTGGCTGCACTTTGGATATTATTAATTTCATTACTGATGCTGTAATAGCCAAATGTGCTGTGCATCTCTTGAAAAAACTTCCTTATGAGGTAACTCTGAAGTCATGAGAATGTGCAGTTTTAACTTGAAAAAATGATTAAGCACCGAAGTATGGCTATTTTACCCAGGGCTACAGATACCAGTTCTTTTCTGCTTCTGAGGCAGAGCAGGGTGGGTCATGATTTAGCCTTCCTCAGTAAAAATTGGTATCTGCAGCCCAGTGTGAAATAGCCATATGATTTCAAGATAAAACTGCACAGTGGCCTTTTATTGTGACCAGTCTGAGGCGCACCTGTAAAATCATGCTGTTTAATCAGCATCTCTGTATGCCACACCTGTCAGGTGGTGAATGAAGAGGAGAACTGCTCACTAACACAGTTGTTTTACTTAAACTCATGTAAAATGGAAGCAAAAACAAAAGGGTTGTATTTATATTTTTGGTGAATGTATCTGTTGTATAAGGCATCTTTTCCGCATAAAGGTTATCTTGTTACATATTCTTAAAACTACATCTACTCCTTCTCCCTCTATGAATATGAATATGCAAAATACACATTTTCATTTCAAAGGTTTAACTGTTGGACTCTGCTGGATGTCTCCTACTTCACAAGTTCATTCTCACTGTATGTGCACTCGAGGCCTCAAACTTCCACATAACACTTGTGTAAGTTGCAAACTGCACCAAGATTGACCTCCAAAGTAGCTGTAATGTTGCAGTGGGTTTGGTGTTGAAGTGCACAGTGACAGTCAAACATCAAAGTGAACTAACAATAAGCAAAACATTGTTATAAGTAAATTCATGAAAGTTAGAGCAACGCTAAAAAAACATCAAGTATCTCTGATGAGTTCATTCTATCAAAGTGTCTTTTGAAGATCACAGTAATTCACAAAAACACCCAAAGGCAACTTTATGCTACTGCGGTCAAACAGAAATTAAGCGAACAGAAGTTGAGTGCGGCTGTACTGAGTGGATATGACTAATAAAACACAACAGCGAGAAAATAATGTCAACAAGGAAACAGTAAAGTTGCTCATTAAGTATAGCACACGGGCAGCTGGCATATATACAAAGAGAGACGGGCAGGGTGAGTCAGCATGCATTCACAGAGCATTAACCCATCTGCTGATCTAGATCGCATAAAACAGACTTACGGGCCTCATGAACTTTATGTGTGCTCATCAATGGCTTACAAGAGGGTCATAAACCGAAAAAGTTTAAAGATAACACTGCATTTTGGCAAGTTGTTATGGAAATTAGTTGGAGATGAAGCACAGCCACAAGGACAATAAACAAGGCATTAACAACAACCCAGGCTGTATACTCAGATCAGGGAGTTACAAATCATCATATAAACTAAAGTCACAGGTGTAAGAAATGTGATTCAGCGGGCCAAAAGGAAATGATAATGCATCACATACAGCAGTAGGATAATTAATATATCAGTCCTGAACCATTCTTCTTAAGAATGGAGTAGTAGAGAGACTGAGGGGAGTGATTAGAAGCAAATTAGAAGCATCTGAATGAATACTGCTTCATCGTGAGATGTTCACTGCAGGTCTGAAAAGGTTTTCATCATCACGCCACTCCATAATGTCTCCAAGGACCCCCGCCAACTAACAAAAAACTTCCAATCTACTTTATGTTTAATTATTCCCACTGTCCTTCTTTAGTAGCGCTGCAAGACTCAAATGAGGAATTTCACACACACACACACAAACCTGTATCGCTCTCACACACACAGAAAAAGACAGAAATCTAAGAAGCTGCCCATTCAGAATAGACACAAAGCTATCATTGTGTTTTTATGTGAGGAATGATGTGATAATGCATCAAAGTCCTGCATCATCCTGTCAGGATTTATTTCACAATAACGACCTGCTCACTGTGCATTATCCCGCTTATTACATGTTTCCTTTGCAAAAAAATATTTGGCGCACATTTATGTGACACAAAATATGAATTTTGAAATCATTTTATGGCTTTATTTCTCAATAGTGACCGGCTTGCTGTATATTATCCCACTTGTTACATGTTTATGTACCAAAAAAAAAAAAAAATCAATAATTTGACACAAAATATGAAGTTTAAAATGATTTTAGTGATATAACAATGATTTTATTGCTCCTTCTGTGTCCATAGCAACGGTCTGTTCTTCATAACAACCATCTGTTTTACAGAAATAACAGATCTGTAATTGACCAATCAGAATTGAGTATTTAACAAAGTCGTGTAACAACGTCATTTAAACCTATATTAATCAATCACCTGAATGGAAATGAACGTTTTTCTCACTTCCCTCTGGAGGTCCAGTCTCTGGTCACACAGATACTTTTGGTCCTGTTCAGGTTTTGAGAAATCTCTCTCTAAGATGTCTGATCCCAACCAGGGCCGGGTAATAACAAGTTACAAGACGTGTGTGAAAAAGCATTTATTCTTAAGGAACAAATAGTTTTCATGTCCCTTTTTATAAACTGTACTTTTGCTCTTTACTTGAGAATATTTCTGAGGCAACAATCTCCTTTTTACTTCACTACTTTTGCCATTCATACCTTTGTTACAACTAGTCTAAATGCAGTGTCGGGGAGGAGAGTGTGCAAGGAGCAGCTCTACAAGTTGCTGCTGCCTGGAAGAAAAATAAGCACCACCTGTCTTTTTGATGATGTCGGAGCAAACTCAGAACAAGAAGCAGCTTCCAACAACAATCCCTGGCCACATCTGGCCACATCTGGCAACGCCTTAATACCAAAATCTAAAAAAGACAACAGTTACATGATGTGCCTCCTGAACAACACTGAGATCTCTGCTTTTACAATCTCCTCTTTTATCCACCGTGAACACATTGAAGTAAGTTGCACATAACGTTACTGCAGGTTCACCAGCTAACATTAGCTACGTAAATTTTACATGTGTAACATTAATCTTTAATGTTATTGACATGGATTATCTTATAGCTATTGGTCTGTTGGGCTTTTAAATTGATGTGCTTTAGAAAGCAGGTAAGCTTTTATTGACTTATTATCCAGGTACTTTTTTACATTTACTTGAGGTTTCTCAAATGGTAATTTTCACTTTTACTCATGTCACTTTTGCTTGCGTCACTATTTGCGACGTGATTGTACTAAAACTTGAGTATAGATTTTCAGTACTAAACCCACCACTGCTTCCATACCAGCTCTAGGGAAGCAAAATGAATTTCGTTTGTGGTGCTTACAGCCTGAAAAATGCTGTTTGGCATGACAAAAAGAAAAAAGTACTTTCAGCTTCGTTGTTTAGGAGTGAATGCAGACAGTTCTCAAAACCAAAACTATCTTCAGGTAGGTAGCAGTAGGTGAGGAAATATGTTTCATTCTGTTATTTGAGAGAAACATTCCTTCAACTTGATCATTTAAAATGTTGAAACTATAGTTTACAGCCATGCTAGTGGTTTTATGAGGCTGTGTGGATTCCATCATTCATTCATAATTATCCATCCAATTTTACCATTTTTACCATCAATGTCAACCACAACAGCACTAAATAAAAAGTCAGTGGATTCCTAATTAGCACCAAGGTTATTTGTACGAAATTTCATGACAATATATCCAATAGTTGTTAAGATATTTCAGACTTGCCATCCCTAGAGCAATGCCACCACACACATCTCATATTATTAGCAGCAGTAGTAGATAGCAGTAATAGTGACAGTAGCAGTAGTATCCTTGAAACACAGAAAATCTGAAAATTTTATGACAGCTTGCACACCGTCAGCTCTCTGCCAGAGCTCAGCCTCTCAGGGGATTTGGATGCAGTTTTGAAACACTCATGTCAAACTCGAATCACGTCAAAACAAATGCATATTTCAGACATCAAGGAAGCCACAAGGACAAAACCCCAGGATGCACCGCTAGATCAGTATCAGCTGCTGAGCTGTAGCCTGAGTCTATCAAAGCCAGACAGTGTCTCACTGTTGCCTCACGCTCCCTGTGTGACGCTGATAGCATCAAGTGAAAACATCTTGCCCTGCTGAGCTCCAAGGTGTCTACCAACACCAACGTCTTTAACGAGATAATACTGCTAAATGTGCCACAAATGCACACCTGAACTAGAAAAAACATTTTCACCAGTAAACAAAAGTCAGCTGACGTTAGAGCATCTGTTATGTCATGAATTTCTGAGCAGTTATAATAGTTTTTTCTATTTTTCATTGGTTTGTATTTTTATTTAAGGGCAGCACGATGGCGCAGTGGTTAGCGCTGCTGCCACGCAGCAAGGAGGTCCTGGGTTCGACCCCCCGAGCCGGCAGGGCCTTTCTGTGTGGAGTTTGCATGTTCTCCTCGTGTCTGTGTGGGTTCTCTCCGGGTACTCCGGCTTCCTCCCACAGTCCAAAGACATGCAGCAGGTTAATTGGTGACTCTAAATTGCCCGTAGGTGTGAATGTGGGAGTGAGTGGTTGTTTGTCTCTATGTGTCAGCCCTGCGATGAACCTGCGGCTTGTCCAGGGTGTACCCCGCCTCTCGCCCAATGTCAGCTGGGATAGGCTCCAGCCCCCCGTGACCCTCACGGATAAGCGGTTACAGAAAATGGATGGATGGATGTATTTTTATTTAAGTTTTGTTTTCAATCCCATTTAGTTTCAGCCAGTTTCCAGGGTGGGTTTGCCAAATTTCAGTTCACTTTTTATCGTTTAAAAATGTTAAGTTTTAGTTTAGTTATTTTCAGTTTTAGTTTTATTTGATCATAACATGGAGGGGTATTTGTCAGGGCTAGATTTAAGAAATTCAGAGTAGGTACTACAATATAGACACAACACTTATTTCTGAGTTAAATGAAAAAGGCTGGGGTGGTTTAGCAAATCTAAACCACCCCAGCTGTGTCATATGAAGCTTTGAAGAGGTGCGTAGATGTTGACCTTCACACATACCTCCTCGCTCATGTTATTAACTCAGGAGGAGGGAGACAAGGATTCATTTCAATAAATCAGAACAAGTACAGCTTTATATGTTGGGTGAGGTTAATTAGACTCCCTTAATCACATTTGATTGGACACATTGTTGTAACTGCCCCAGAGTTCAAGATGAGTCATCAAAAATATTTCACTTCTTACTGGAAAAGACAGGGATTTTGATATGAAATTCTCAAAATGATTTTTGACATATATAGCAGTAGATAAATGAGAATTTAACATTTGATTGGAAAATGTTGGGACATTTTTCATTTCACTGTCGTTAAAAGGTAAAATTGGTATTTTTCAAACTGGACCCAATTTCCCATGTTTTTGTGTCTAACTGACTAATTGGGACAATAATTTTTGAAACTGGTCCTGTATTCGGGGAGAGCGCTGCAGCCAGCAGAAGCAAAACTGAGCTACAAAGTAATGGAACTGTGCACCTCAAGTAAGTCCACAAAGTGCTCCACTAATGCTGATGCTATATAGCTCTGTTCAAAGCAACCAGACCCCTATGACCAAAACAACAATGTTAAATCTCTGGTCTACTGCTGCCTTGAAGGGTTTTTAACCCAAAAAACTCACACAATAAGACAAACAAACTAAGCGTTCTAGGCAGCGGTAGACCAGAGAGCAAAAAGGACTGATTTTTGAGTTCAGTTATTTTGAACAGAGCAATAAATCTTCTGTTTTTGGTTAAATAATAAGGATCTTAAGAGATCTTTAAAGGTCTATCTCTGTAGCGATCCTTTCCATAATGCTGGCATCGTATTATTATAGTCTGAGCTTGTCAGTGCCAAAAACAACATTTTTATTGGACAAGCTTTGATGGTGCGCAGTTGCCCAGAGGAATTACACTACAGCTTAGTCTTGTTTCTACTGGCAGCAGGGCTAAACAGTGAACAAATTTCAAAAACTGTTGTAGCGATTAGTCACTAAACACTGTTAGGAGCAGTCAGTAAATCAACATGCGTTCCCACATTCTTAACATTATGATCAGGTCTTTTACTGCAGGACAGCAGATGATAAATAAAATAATCAACTTGAAATAAAGCAAATAAAGCTCTGCTCTGTCGGTTCATAGTCGTGCTCTGCGCCTGTCCTAAATCAATGATCACACCATGCCTACAAATCACGTCACAATTTCCTCAGATCATCATAATTATCACCATAAAAACAACAAACAAAATAGCAAACAATAAAAACCTCAGGACCACAGAACATCCCAACATGATCAGCAAAATTAGCAACAGAAAATGAATGAAAATAAAAATGCACTCCTTTATTTAAAAAAAGTAGTAGGTATAGGGGTGGGGGTCAGTCAACGCTTCGCTCAATAGAAACTGAGGACAGTCTCCTAGATTTTTTTGCTAAAACTGGATGGAAAGTAAAAAAAACTGCAGTGCAGAACCAATTCAAAGTCTACAGGCTGGCTCTTCATATTGGGGCAGTGATATGCAGAAGTTGTGACCCTACCACTGAGGAGAATGGAAGCGGAGCGTTGTATCCATTATGGTGTGTCTTTGAAAAAATGTAAGGGGTGTAGGTGTGCGTAGGTTAATGGCTGTTCTCGCCACTGTTCAAGCAACTGTTTTGCATTCGGAAATCCCCAGACAATCGGAAAGCGGCGAGATCTCTGATCGTCTTTTGTCACAAGACTATGACATGGCGGATTTACTCAAACAAGTTTCAAAAAATCTGCCTGAAATCTGAGTGAAATAATTCCACTTTTTTCCACTCAGTTTTTACAAGAGTGTTCAGAATATGCTAGAAGTCAGAAGAACCTTCAACAAGTTTAGGTAAATAGATGCTTATGATTCAATGAAATTTACTGTATTAGAAAAGTTTCTTTTTTATTATAAACATTGATTATAAAGTCAAGTTACATCCAATCAATAGTTGAATCATAAATGTTTGTGCTGTTGAGCTGGGTCTAGGGGGTGTATATTAAATATGTATTGTAGTAAAAAAGCTGATAATGCATGATGGGACTGGGGAAGCACTCTGTGCATTACAGTGCAGCCTTTGCTAAACCACAATTAAGCCAATAAGGAAAGTGCATTAAGGTATTTTTGTGTGGATCCTGTGTGTCTGGTTTTTACATTTCACTAAGCAGTCAAGTCTAGTAAGACATTCAGGAAAAACTCAAAGTCTTAAATTCCATTTATATATGATTCCGAAATCAACCACTAATCTATTTCACTCCATAACACTTTATATAAACGGCTTTGTAGCAGCATTTAAAACATGTTTATAACAGTAAGATGCCCTTCAGCGTGTCCCCAGAGACAGCCGGGTGTTTAAATTTACCAGCTGACAAGTTTTTAGATATAATGACTATGATTTTGCTGCAAATTCTAACAACAACAACTTACAACATGGGCTGTCATCTGAAGTGCTCATTATATCATCAGACAGTTTGAAAGCTTAATAAATAAATAAACACTTCCGACACTTCCTCGAGCATAGAAACAGCTTATAATTTCTTTTCAAAATGTCCTTCAAGTGCTCAATAACAGATTGATTAAAAGGATAATTAGGAAGAAGAAAAGACGCTTAAAAGCTTCACGTGTTAAACGTTTAACAAATTGCAAACACGAGTTACAAGCTTTAACACACTCACCTTCCACAGTCTCTCCACTCGGGACAACTTGCGTGTTTTCATTGTGACGGAGTGGTTGCATATGGAGTATCGAGCGATGAGTGATGTAGATGCAGGGAGAGACGGTGAATAATGACCCGGTCATAAACGAGACACACCTCAGCTCTCAGTGAGAATAATCCCATAGTCAGCAACTCAGCACTTGAGGTTCCACACATCAAGTCGAAAGAAGTGCCCACATGAGTGCGTGTGTGACTGTGGGTGCTGGCACAGACTTTTTTTTACTGACTGAAACGCTGCCCTGCTTTCTCAGGTAAAGACCACGTCATGGAGACCCCAAAACGCCAGCGAGAACTCAACACCACTGCTGTCACGCCAGAGGAGGTCACGTCACATCCCCGAGGGAGAATCAGGGTGTCGGACAGCCGCTGACGGTCGCACTAATCTCTGAAACACAACCCTGGAGCAGATCGAGGAGGGATGAAGCCAAAGCGCTCGGCCCCTTCACAACAATCAGCACTGAACCACTTACCTGGGCCATTAGCTGCATCTTGCCGTTCAGCACAGATCAGCATTACACACCACACGCAGAGCTGGGCCACTTTATGGCGCTTTTTACCCAGGGTTGTTTATCCTGTCTCCCCTCTACTTTTCTCCCAGGAGCAATTTAGCCACAATACCACCTTTTTGGATTGATAAAAGCGCTGCTCATACAGCTACAGGCTAATGTAGGCTTGAACTGCATGAAGACTTGAGAGGTCAAAGAGAAGACGGTGACCCAGCGAAGCTAATACCTCTAAGGCGTCACTAAGTGCACATGCTATCTGTGCCCTGCAGAGATGCCAAGTGCAGTGTTAAATGTGACCACTGCTGGAGTATCTGTCTGTCAAGCTTCTTTTGCTCATGAATGACTGAAAATCAACACAGGTAGAAAATGCTGGTTTCTGTAAACTCATACTCAGGAACCACAGATTTTTCTAAATGACATTACATCCACAGAACTTTAATAGTAACACATAAAAAAGTGCAACATGAAAGATGTCGCTCATAGTGCCAAATCCACAGATAACTGTCATACAACACTAGCGTCTATCAGCTCATTGTTTGGGTTTTACAGCGCACAACTTTAATGATTTAATCAAGTTTCTTTACTTTCATCAGATTTGTTTTTAGCCACAGTAGTTGCACTAGCCAGACCTGTAGAAAGCTCTGGCTCCACATATTATCGTTCTGCTATAGAGGAAAAAAAATGCTCTGGCTTGTTTGGCGGAACATTTGCACATGGGGAGGCAAGTCTTGGCAGTAAAATGGTCAAAAAATAAAGGTAACAGCTGCTATCTTGTTTATGTTCATACCGTTCATGACCAGGTTAGTGTAGTATTTTTCCATTTTCAGTGTGTAGGTTAATAGCTTGGAGGTTGTTGCTGTTGCTTCCCATAGAGACAGGGATTTTGAAAACAGTAACATACAGATAGCTGAAGGGTAAGATGATGCCGTCTGATATAGGTAGCCAATGACAGGTCAATACCCACAGTCTACATGTTTTGACTTTAGCCACAGCATCAAGTGACAGTAGTAGGTGGACATACTAAAGCATTTAGCTGCTTAAGAGCCAGTTGTTACCTTAAAGAGTTAGAGGAGACCAAATACAAAACTCTAAGAAGGTGAATATTGGACTTAAATTTATCAGCTGGCCAGAAACATGCTTCCACCTAAATGCTGCATTTCCTGGCTGCCTACCTACTGTAGCTGCATCTCCACTCAAAATACCCTGAACTTTTAGTCCCTGGAACTACTTTTCAAGGAGCTAAAACATTATTGTCTGTGTTTCCACCATAGTCTAAAGACCCGTGAAGATTGGGCAAATTAGTCAGTTTGCGTATGAAAAAGCCATTTTGTCAAAAGTCATTTTTGCGTGCAGCTATGCAACAATTATCTGCTTCCTTCTGTAACTCCATGTTGATGCGTCAAAGCACAATGAACAAAAAAAAAAAAAAAAAATCAAGCTGGTTTCCAGTTGCAGATTATTTTAAAAATGGTGTCTGAAATAAAATGTTGTGAGAGCTGGGCCAATCAGAAATGTTTAGTGCAAGCCCCACCCCCAAAATTTGTAACTCTCAAGCAGGCACTTTGTGGGGGGTAAAAATAATGGTTCTGGAACTCAATTTAGACACCCTGCAGTGGAAACGAGTTCCTCCAAAGGTTCCTAGTTCCTGGGGAAGGCCCCTGTGATGGAAACATGACTGTTATGTGCTACCCCTAAGTGGCCAAAAAATCAATTAATGCAAACTCAAACAACAATCTCTTTACCCTAAAATATAATTGTAGAAAGTAAAACAAATCACTAAATCTGCATCATTTTTCTCAAAAAATAAAAGGAAAGAAAGGATTTCCAGATGCAGGTTATAAAAAAATTGATCAACTTTAGTTCAGAATAAGGTCTATCCAACAATAAAACATCATGGGTATAAAGCTGTAAAATATCTAGTTGACAGACAGTCAGACTGACTGACAGAAAGACAGACGTAGCTTTCTCTGTGAAGCTGATAAGGTGTGTATGTTTGCCTCAACACATAAGCCATAATGTCAGCGCAGTGAGACGTCTTCCTAAACACATTCAGCAATAAAGTCTCCATATTCCCATGATGCACCAGCCAATCTGGTAAGGAGAGGAACATCAATCATCGTGGTTCAGCTTCCCTGTCTTTGGTGGGGTACAATTTGACAGGCTGCCAGCTCCAGAATAGCGAATCGCTCAATAGCGCTCCCCGTTCTCTCCACCTCCGCTATACCAAACAATCATTATCTCCCCCATCTCTGTTCTGCTCCATGTGAGCACCACACTGAACATCATCACAGAAGTCAGCGCTCCACTCCCAGCTCGGGGAAAAGCAATCTTCTTCCCCCGTCCCTGGAGCTCTGAAGCTCATTCAGACTCCTGACTGCCGGCTTAGAGGAACACGAGAGAAATATTGACTGGAGATGATGATGTACATGCAGGAAAAGCTTCACCACACCTGACAGAAAAAGCCCAATGACCTACATGTGCCCGTACAGGAGAGGTAAGTTACCACATACACACGCTCACACACACAACACCCTGTCAATTCAGAGCAAACAACTTGTTAGTCCGAGCTGAGACTAACCGGCCACCTTCATGCTGAGCTTTCCAACAGAAGTAACAAGCTACAAACCCACCTTCATGGCTGCAGGGACAAAACTTTTCTCTCCTGTCGCTCCTCGCAGGACTGGAAAGCACAGGAAGGTCTGGCGAGGAGGCAACATGAAAACCTATCTCATGTGTTATTCATCAGAAGACTAAACCAGAGCCCGAAGGCACGACGGGGTCTGCTGTGGCATCATTCTGTGAGTGAACCAACACCAACAGGCTGGTGTCACAGCAGACATTTTGACTTGTTAAACACAGGCGCAACTCGATACATTCATATCGGCTGCTTCTGCTTCTAGGACCCTGGTGAAGTAGCATGCTAATTTAATGACATGGATTATTGACACAGCTAAATGGAACACAGCCATCATTAATGTTATTAGTTACACCTGTGCTTTTCCTGCAATGACGGGTGTGAAAAATGTCCATGTCCACTTCAAGATATCACCATACAGCAGCGGGGGAATGTAACTAAACACATTTACTCCGGAACTGTACTTACAAAGCACAAAGCAGAGGTACTTCACACTTCCACTAAACCTCAGGGGCAAATATTGTACTTTTTCTCCACTATACATCTGTCTGACAGCTCTGGTTACCAGTTACTTTTCAGATTCCAATTTTTCATACCCTTCCTGTAAAGTGAAAACCATGTGTCTCTAATTTTGGGGATTTTTAATTAGATTTTTTAACATAAACTGAAGGATTAAGTGTTCCTTAATGAGTTGAGAAAAGTTTCCTACTTCATAAGTTAAATAAACAATTTAAAAACCCTCTTGGATTTGCTGGAGAAGCTGAAAAAAGGAGCTCATGAAAAGTTGGCTTTTCAGAGATGCATGGTCCTCACAGGACGGCAATGTTACAAACATATGATGATCATATAGAATATGGTGCATTGCTGTGGATTGAACTACCCAACAGTATATAGTAAAGTAGTTAATATTAGCTCAATCTTAATATACAGCAGTGCAACATACAAAACACGGTAAATACCACATTCAGCCCGAATAGATAGCTTTTGCAATTTAAAGATATAGTGGAGTACTGCATTCCTGAGCAGAGAATGACATAACATGACGTATCTTTGTTGTTATTCAGTTGTCTCTGTTCGTGCATGCGAGTCATCTCGGTCTTCCCTGCGTCCACTTTCAACATGGCAGCCTGGTGAGTAACTTCATCAGCTAAACAGACACTAGAATATGTTTCTGAATCCTTTTTAATTGAAAAATAGGTGATGCAGTAACAGAACACTGCTTAGTTTGACAGTTTGAGAAGTTGTTTCGTTGGAACCAGTCATGTCTACAAAGGGAACTCTAGATGTGTCTCTTGGAAGATTATATTGGGTTGTTTTTTATTGTGTATATTGTACAAACTTATCATGTTTTATAATGTGACAACACTTTGTTTAAGATCTGGGTAAGTTTAGAGACAGAAAACACTTTGTTAGAGTGAAGGAAAGATCATAAATTGGCTTAAAATTATCACTCTGGCAAGATGTTTTGCAGGTCCGGGACAAAATGGCAGCTGCCCGTTTACAATATTTCTCGTTTTACAATGAAGCAGTCACTAAAATATGTTTCTGAAAGCATTTCAAGCGAGAAATAGGCAATGTATTAACATAATCTTGATCCACATTTTAGAAAACAAGGCGAGCATTTGTTTCGGTCTGAGATGTTGGTGCTCTACAGTGACCTCTAGGCTCAATGTCATATACATCACTTTTAATGCAGCGGTAATATCTCAAAAACACCATGTATAACAGTAGAACATTGACAGAGATGGTTGCACAATGAGTAAGTCTATGCAGGATTTTAACTTGTGGAGTATTTTTACAGTGTTGTATTTTTGAGAACCACAAAGCAGCTTTCAGTGATGTCAGCTCCTTAACAGTAAGTAACATTTGTATTTTGTAAAATAAAATAGCTGTCTTAACAAACTACTCAGTCCAGCAAGCATGATGGGAAATCAGGCCGTTATTTTAGACTGGGGAATGATTTTTATGTTTCATTGCAGTGTTGCCAGATTGTACATTTTCCACCCAGTTGGTTTGGGTTGCATTGTGTTGGTTAAAAAGAGTTTGGGGCAGGGTGGACAGAATTTAAGCTGTTTTTTTAAATGCATTAAAATTAGCAATGTATTAAAAATATATATTCATAAATTGTAATATCTTCGTTATGTGATCACATCTAGTCAATTAGCACATTTTTTATATTAAATAATTTTTTTAAATTTGTGTCTATGAAATCTGGACTTTCATTATAACAGTAAATAACATAATAAAACCTTTTGCAACATTACAGCATCATTATTTGTTTGGCTTTTTGATAGCATGGGGTTGTGAGTACTTTTCTTTCTCTCTCTTCATGCATGTGTACATGCGAAAAAACCTATTATTTTTGTTGTTTGAGCTGTGCCTTTATTATTTCATTATTTTCAAAGCACAAAAAAGGAAAGTAGTTTTATAGTTGAACCATTACATTATTGCTTTTGTTTATGAATTCATTTGTATTGTTTATTATAGATAATATTTGGGCGTTTTTTCATTAATTTGAGCAGACTTTGAATAATTATTGGACTGGAAGTCATTAAACCAATCTGGCAACACTGTTGGATTGCCTGCACCAGTGATTTCATTTGCCTTAGAAGATTCCTCCAGCAGCTGATAGCTTGGTGGAGAGTTTAGCTCATAAAAACTGTAAACGAGGTTTCAGCTAACTTGTATCTGTTGAAAGGTAAATTAATAAATGAGTCTATTAGCAAAAAAGCTAATTAATACATTATATATCTTATCTGTTACCTGTGGATTAGCCATTTTTCCCTGTTTCCTTGTGCTAAGCTGAGCTAACCTGCTGCTGGCTAGCTTCATTTTTAATGGACAGACATGAGAGTGGTGTCAATCTTCTCATCTAACTCTCTGCAAGAAAGGGAATATGCATCTCTTTATGACTTAATTCCTTTATCTATAGAGCATGCTTGTTCATCTTAGTTTTTTCTAATTTTGTTGTGCAACCTTTGTATAATGCTAAATAAGGATCAGGAAAGAGATCTAAACACTAACACAGGAGTATGTTTTTATCTGTGTTGACAATGCTGCTACAAACAGATAAAAGCTACTTGTTGCTTCTGTTGCTGCTTCCCTCAAGGATTCACTCCACTGTAATGTGACCCTGTTGACTTTGCAGCGCTGCCTTTCTGTTGCCATTCTGTGTGTTTGCCTGTGTTTATGTACCAGTTAAATGATGTCCTTGTGAGTGTGTGTGTGTGTGTGTGTGTGTGTGAGTGTCTGCGTGTGACTCCCAGGGGTGTGTCACCGCTGTATCATGGCGTGGTCGATAAGGGAATCTGCCCGTGTGACACAACGGATTACTGCTGCCTGGTCTCAGCCCAGAAAAAGACTGTGAGAGGACTCGGGAGAAATGGCAGCTCCGCTCTGCTGCTCTAATTCTGGCTGACAGAAACGTTATAGGAGAAATTTCCTTCACTTGCTTTAAAGTTCTGTCTTCATTATTAATGATCTTCTTCGGAATACATTTCTTTTTTGATTAGAGAAGAGAACATTTGTAAACATGAAGCGTTGCACGGCACATTAACAGAAGATGGGAGTCTCATTTTCAGCAGGGGGAAAAGAGTGAAGTCTTGCTCAAAGACACTTCAACAGAACATGCCGCTGCTGCAAGAAAAGGCAGCTAAAATCACCCCCTGGTTTCACTACACACCTTCTGCAAATAATGTGATAATTTGATCCTTTCTCCCCCTTGAATTAAATGTTGTAATTATGCAGTGCGACTGATGATGCCACCGTCTGCAGGTCAGAAATCCCTCAATGTGACCATATAACCTTTCCATTTCTAAGGAGCGGTGAATGGCAAGCCCTTTCAACATTTAATCAGCAGGGCTGACTGGTAGCAAACTAGTTTTCACAAGAGGAAATGACTTTTAGGCAAATCTAAAGGTTACTGTGATATGTCAAAATGTTAATTTAAGATACAAAACAATTTGAACATGTTACAAATGATTTAGCTGTGAAAAATATATTACATTTACACATTTTAATTTGATTAGATAAGTTATTCCTTTTTTTCCCCATAAGAATAATGATTACAGATACTGTATCTACAACTGAATTTCTACATATTGAAAAAAGATTGTGACCAGTGTAAATATAATGTCCCATTTCAGATATCAACAATTACCTTTCAGATATGACACATTGACAAACCACCTCAGATATGTTTCCCCAATTAGCATAATTATCTCAGATATATACATGTATCATTGATCATATCTACAATGACATTTTGACTCATGGAAATTGCTTTTTTGACTAAAATCAATTCTGACTACTACCAAAAGCAGTTGTAGATACCTCAAATATAGCTATTACAAGTACAAATACAATTTTCATGAGTTACATTTCAGATATCTGAATTAACATTCTCACTAGTTGTGATCCCAAGCCAACATACAATGATTTTGACTGATGAGAATTAAATTTTAGGTATCTAGAATACAATTTATGATATCTGTAATGTCAGAACAATGGTAGATATTCCATCCATCCATCCATTTTCTGTAACCGCTTATCCGTGAGGGTCGCGGGGGGCTGGAGCCTATCCCAGCTGACATCGGGCGAGAGGCGGGGTACACCCTGGACAAGTCGCCAGTTCATCGCAGGGCCGACACATAGAGACAGACAGCCATTCACACTCACATTCACACCTACGGGCAATTTAGAGTCACCAATCAACCGCATGTCTTTGGGCTGTGGGAGAAGCCGGAGTACCCGGAGAGAACCCACACGGACACGAGGAGAACATGCAAACTCCACACAGAAAGGCCCTGCCAGCTTGGGGATTCGAACCCAGGACCTTCTTGCTGTGCGCATGCCCATAGTAGATATTTTCAATGAGAATTTCCACTAGTGTGGATTGAGTTTAGAAATCATTTGCCACTGCATTCTAATTTCTGAGCTTTAAGAATGTTTGATTATTTTCAAATTTGTGCCTGGTTTATAAAATTTGAAATTTTAAAATGTGAGTTTGTGTTTACTCACTCAGTAAATTCTATTAGATGCTCAAGATTACGAGACCGTAACCTATCCATCTGCCACACTGCATTTTGGCAATCAACTTTCTGTACAAGCCGCATATCAGCTCTATCGGTACTTTCAAAACCAATTTTAAAAGTCTCTTAAAAGCTGCTCAGCTCTGCACTTACCTACTTCAATCTCTGGTCTTTAGGACTTGCTTTAATTTGACAAACATACACTTGTGATGTGCTATTGTTTGTAGCTTGTATTGTATTGCTGTCTTGTGTGGTCTTCTTTGTATAACTTTATGTTATTGTGCTGCCAAGGGGCTACAGATATGAATTAGCTTGAAACTATAATCTGGTGCGGTGCATCAAACGGTGACATTTATATTGTAAACTGTACTTAGTCCATTGTGAATAAAAATACATGAATAAAATATATTAGAATTGCAACCTTGCACTTACATTATGGATATGTCGACTTGCAATTACAACATCAAAGCACAATTATAGATATTTGTAACTGAGTTTGAATAATGGTAAAAATCGACTAGTTGTAATTAAGTTGCAGATATCTACAATGAGCACTTCCACCAATAAGATATCATGAATTAACATTTTGACTGGTGAGAACTGATGGCATATTTGCTTGGAATTCTAACTGGTCAAAAATCAGTTGTTGCTACTGATTAAAGGTTAAAAGGGTTCATCATTATAGGTGACATTATGTTCCTCCTCTTGGATCTGGATGACAGGTTGTTTTAGTTACAGAAGCTGCCATAGCAACTTGACTTTTTGTTTGTTTGTTTTGTGGTACAAGTAGGATTTCAGGGCTTTATTGGTGCTGTCGGGGCAAACACCCTGTCTGAGTCTGTTCACCAGAAACAAAGCAAGAGCTCATCTACTGTACTGTACAGTACGTTGATGTGTACAGTGCAGTGTAGAGATGGTGCATTGATTGTAACACAACAGTCTCTAGTGGCAAAGCAGACACAGTGCACAGAAAGGCAATGTGCCTGGCATTTTAAACATCAACTAGATAAAAACTCAGTTATTTTAACAAAATGGCAGACAAGGGAGTAAACTAACGCTTGATCTGCTGTACTTGCTCTTTCCTCCCTGTAAAAGAGCTTCACTGCTGATTATCAACAACACAACTAATAAAGCTAATCCTCAAAAGAACAACATTGAAAAGATGCCTCGAAGAGCCTCAACTCAAAAATAAGAATCAGACACATGAACGCAGGGAGGAAAGGAAAATGGGAACGAGCTGGGTTAAAAGACGGTTATATTTAGCCACACACTCAGATAAAGTTCAAAAAAAGCCGCAGAAATCTTTAAGATCCACAGTGAAGTTACATCTGTGGAGTGAGCTAATCTCCTGTGAAAAGCGGAGAGGGGATGTGACTGTCATCAAGAAGCAGAAGATCAAAAAACGAAAGCTGACAAAAGGAGTGATTTTTTTTTTTTCACCGCATGAATATTTAATCAGTTAAATTTCAACCACGCAGCTACTGTTAAAATGAAAATATCAGTGGCAAAGTGAAGGGGATTTAAAATGTGATCTGAATAAAACTTAAATCACTGCATGGAGCCTTAATGACAGCTGATGATGATGTGTTTGTTACTTCACACGATCTTCAGAGCAGAAAATCTACCACAAGAGACTCAGCATCAGCCATTCTGCAGGATCCTCGTCTCTCCTCATCAGGGAGTAATAAGGCTTCTCTGTATTTAAACACTGACTAATGCCCACTGTCAGCTCGTGTAATAATACAGTAAATCATCAAGAGGAAGAGGGACAGTCTCCCGGCGAGGCAGCGGCCTGCTGACGTGCTGTTGACAGGTCCGTGGAGGTGGCGGGGGGAGGGCAGTGTAGCGAGGGATGATCGATGGCGTGTCGACAGAGCATCGAGGTGCTGGGTGGGGGGATGAATGACCTGTTGAGACACCCTCTGGGAGCAGAGGAGCCGATAAAAAAAAAAAAGGAACAGGTCGATAGTTAATATGTCTGTCAGCACAGGAGTAGAGGCTCATACTTATTAGGAGCCAAAGGGTAACGATTGTTTTTAGATTAGAAGGGGAAAAAACCTCATCATGCTCGTTACGATGGACGTAACAGGTTGGATGACACAAGCGCAGGATGCTCGGTGTGCAATGTGAGAGCTGCGTCATCTCCAGATGGCAGTCAGAGCCACCAAGCGAGCCGCAGCGTGTGTGTGTTCCCAGAGCTTACACTGCCTCACCCTCTCCACCTTTGCAACCATGGCAACGCCGAGCAAGAGGTCCTGCCGGAGCTGTGCTGTCCTGAGGGGAGGAGCTGCACTGGGTGACAGCATTTTGAAGAGCATGAAGCTTTGCATGGTCACAAACCCTGTATTGAATTTTCTTCTTTTAATTTTTCTTTTCTTTTTTTTTTAATTTGATTTTGTTTTATTTTACAATTAATCTCATGCAGTTTGTCTTTTGTTAGCTGTAAAAACCTTTCAGTATTTGGGTTTTAATATGTTGCCTTGTGTGAAGCATTTAGTAACTTGAGGTTTGAAATGTGCCTAAAAATAAAGAATTGCATTTTAGCTCAGATTTGATGAGGTTTATGATCCAGCCAAGACCTTAATATTGCTAATCAATATTTTTATATTCCTAATGAATCAAATCACTAAATGTTATGTGAAATGGGTTGTAGTGATAAAGAGGAGAGAATTACTGTATAATAAACTCTGCAGTTCACTTCAGCTCTATGGAGCATTTCAGCATCCCTGAATTCATTGTTTTTGCGTTTGGGCTTGAAACTTTACTGTTTTGTTTCACTCTCAACACTTTCACATCCTTTTTTTTTAAATCAAAAGCTCTGAAAAGACATTGCTCAGCACCAAACAGCAGACAGGCAAAGTAAGCAACTAGTTGGTGAACATAGTGGAGCATTTAGCAGCTAAAGAAACAGATATTTCCCAGAGGAGTTGGCTGGAGAGCAAACCAGAGCTAAAGGGAAAGATAATATTGGACCTCATTTTATCAGGTGGACAGAAACAATCAAAAACAAACACTCCCAATGAATACTAACTGCTGGTTGCATATATAAACATTACATTTGTCATATCAGTGTAAAAAGTGATATACAGTGTATGTCAGTGATCCGTGAATGTTCTCATTCGTCAAGGTCATTGTAATCCCAAGAAAGGATTAAATCAAAGCCAACTGGACTTGTTTATATGTCATAGAAGACGTTTTTGCCTCTCATCCAAGAAGCTTCATCAGTTCATGCGTGTCAGACAAGTCAGAGCTAGCTAGGGTCAAGTCTAATTGGATCTGAGCCTGGGTCCCTGATGTGAAAACCCCCTAATATCTTAGCTTGTGCCATCACAGGAAATTGCCACAAATAAAATTGTCATAGAAAACAGCAGGTACAATGTGACCACAATACCTAAAATACAATGCAAATGGGTTCCCTGGTGGCTTTGGTCTTTAAAGTGCAGAACATGAAAAGCAAAAACCCTGATTTGAATCCAGCCGGGGACCTTTGTTGCATGTCATTCCTCATCTCTCCCTCCTCTCATTTCCTGCCATCTTCCAACTGTTGACTCTGATAAAGCCATTAAATCATCTTCAAACACCCGCTTTTACTGCACATCTGGCTTTTTGCACTGGCCCCTGTTATAAGAGGGGAGTCATCTCAGGACACAGCGTTGCTCGGGATGACTGCGGCAGGTAGCAAATCCAGTGGCAGCCTTCAGTAAGCAGTCATCACCTGAAGCACTCAGTTAGCCCGGCTGTAGAGATAATGAGGACAGCCTATCACATCACGCTGCTCGCTCTCTCTTTTATCTGCCTGCTCTTGTTGAGCTCCGTCTGGCTGATTTATCTGAGCTCCGGACCTCAAAGGAAGCACAGAGCTAAAACTAAGACTTGGGAACCGGGCCAAACCGTCTTACTCAGATCTGGAGTATCTCTAAGTAGAAGCCACAGTTAAGTGCATATGAGGACAGGCCGGATGTAAGTGTGAGCATGTGTGTGTCTCAGCCCTGGGCAGCAGTATCGAACGTGAATTAAATCACACAGCCTGTGATTAATGACTCACTCCTTTTGAACTCCAATTTCCTAAAATCCAAAACAGACTAACACAATTATAAGGACGGGGAATTTTCCTTTGATAGAGTGCAATTTTACCAACGTGATGCTTAAAGGGACAGTTTGGCTAATTTAATGTGGGGTTGTATCAGGTACGTATCCATACTGTATTGCTGCATTCACATGCTCCTCAGATGGTTCTATTTCCTGAGACAGGAAGTCAAGTTGAAACAACATGGATGCTAGGCTAAGCTAGGGTATATGCTGAATCTGTTTTTATGCTACCTGACTTGTTATCAGGGTTAATGCTAATAAATAACATTTCTAACTTATCTAGGTCACTCTGTCTGTACAGCACAGTTATATTACCAATTTCACATGAGCAAAAATGAATATGCAATATGTGAATCTGTAAAAAGTTATCAACCAAACAATTAATCTCGTACACGATTTATGCATATATGACATCAACAGACAACAACTCTGCACCTCATGTAACAAATTTCTGTCTTTCCCAGTTGTTCTAACTCGATGAGTTTTTTCCAGTTGGGAATTTGTTTTTTCAATGCAAAATATTATCTCCAGCAGCAGGGTGCACCAGCATGGAGTCCAAGTAATGAACTGCTGTGGACAGGGTCAGCAGCAAAAAGGATTTTAGCCACTTAGAAAAGGTCCACTTAAAAAAATAAATATCAGTTTTAAGTTTACAGTATATTTAGAAAACTTTCACTGCTTAACCTTACTGCCAGACAGCCTTTTCTCGACGTAATAAAAGCCAATTATCACTGTCTCCAAACCAACCAAACTCCATGGGTGAACTCCTCGCTGAACCCAAGAGACGCTCATCTATTGCTGTCTCAATCTGTTAGCTTGCTTGTGTGATTGTGAGACTTTGGATTCACCGAAGTCATATACAGTAATAACACACAAAAAAATAGATTGAGGCAGTGGTACACCGGCAGCTCCTGTGTTCTGCAAGGTAAAATTACTGTTTCTGCCAAGGGAGTCTGGCGGCTTTGGAGAAATTGATGTTTCCTTACATAACAGCTGTTTCACCTCAGAAAAGGCTGTCTGATGGCAAGGTAAAGTGGTGAAAATATTCTTAACGTAGTGTAAGCTTAAACTGTTCTGTTGTTGTTCTTGTTTTTTTCAGGTAGACTTTTTTTAAGAAGATAAATTATGTTCTGTTGCTGACCCTGTCCACAGGGGTTCATTCCTTAGATTCTGTGTTGCTTCTTCGCTCCGCTTCTCCAAACTGGGGGCGTCGATCGTCACCTACTGTAACTAATGCCCTGACTACCAATAAGTACCTCATACAACCCCACATTAAATAATCCAGCCTATTCCTTCAAGCAAATTAATTTAAAGATGACAACCGTGCAGGTGTAATGATGCCTCACAGGATGAAGGCCTGCAACATCCAGCCAAGAATATACCCTGAAATACGATGGCTGCGCTATAAAAACACTCCAGTAATCTCTAAAGAGAAATCAGAGAGCTCATAGCTCTTTGTGTTCATTCCCCGGAGATGCAGCCTGTGTAACCTTGATGTTTCAAAACCACCATCTTTGCCACCAGCCTCCTCAAAGAAAATATTGCACTTTTTCTCTGTCATAAGGGCATTGTTATAGGCTAAGTAAATTTCAAGCAGAGGCAGCCCATTAAAAATAATATTAAGACACATTTCCAGTGTACTTTTAATCAAAAATCTGTTGCCTAAGCAGAGGAACAAATGACTAATGCATTATAGAGCAGCATACCGGTCTCAGATTAAGGTAGGCCAGTGGGAAATGAGCTTTTCACTAATGACTTGTGCTTTGAGTTAAACACGAATTCACAGTTGTTGTCACAATATCACAATAAGCAAGCAGCAAGGTTTAGGTGTTTTGAGTAAAAATGTTCTCATAAAATATTAATTTCTGCGATGATTAACAGTATAAATAAATATAATATGATTATTTATAAGTATATTAATGTAATTATGATACAAGGCAGTAGCTGAAATCAGTGATTAAAGTACAGTCTGTGCTAAAAGCTCTGAGATCTAGCTTGAGGCAGGAATCACTGATGTGCCTTAATTATAATCTGTAAAATGTTAAACTCATTTAGGAAACTGACAGGTAATGAATACAAAAACCCTAAATCCACATAATCATGTTTAGCAGAGACGGTTTAGATCACCAAATTAAATCAGACTATTTTTACTGGCACTTTAAGGATGACTGTTTGAGCCATTGGAGGAGTCAGATGGACATTTATTCCTTAATTTACCTCTTTTGAATCTGATTGTGAGGCTTAATAGTTTTCAGGGGGGTTTCCTTTAAGTTTGGTCATCTTTATATTGTATTTCATTTGTATTTTTTGTTCATTTATTTGTCTTATTTTACTGGTACTGGCTACTATCATGTGCAGAGATTTGTATCTGTAGAAAGGAAGTCAAGTAATCTAATGTCCTCCTGGATCCACATTCTTCACTTAAATTTTATAATCTACATGCACAAAATTGCATTTGATGTGATTTTGTTGGTCTGCTCTGTGTGACGTCAAATGTATGTCCTTCTGTACTTGAAGAAGGATCCCAGTACTTGCATTTTTCTGGATATTGAGATATGGGTGATTTCTAGTGCAATGCGTGCAAACCTGGCAACCTATGAGGACACAGCAGACCAGGCCAATGCACGAGGCAGCTGTCACGAAGCTTGTTGATGATGGTAGAAAGAAGATAACAGCAGTATTTAAGGTCTGCAGCTCAAAAATCATGTGACATGACTTCCACAACATCCAACTGCATCTGTCACCACAAAACCCACAAAGACTGTGTCTTTTTAATTAACTTACAGATGTACCGCCTGGTGAGCTAAAAAGCTAATCAAGCAAAAGTTAGACTTAAAATCAATCATGAACTTTATTGAGAAAACATATCGTTAATGTCAAAGACAATCAGGGGACTGATTCGCGGCAATGTAACAGGTCATTTAGGAGGTTTGTTATTGATCAGACAAAATGTCAAATATCTGAGATTTACAAGGTGTTAATGGTCCTTGTTTATGTTGAAAATAAAACTCAACTTTTCAGAATCACTGTCTAGCATCACTAGGATATTTAAATGTGGAATCATCAGAATTTTTGACTTGACTGTGTTTTGTATGACTTATTCTATACTTCAACAATGTAGTGTGACTTATATTTGTCTCATGAGATGCATGTCTGGTTACTTCCTGTCCACGCTATCCTTAAGTTGTTACTCAAGCTACGTAGCTATTTTATTATTAGTAGTATTTACCATTTGTTTTGCATATAGTGTCTCTGAGCATTTTGATAATCACCTCAGTGTCTTCGATAGCATTAACAATGTCATCTATATGCAAACTTGACAGAAGCAAAATCAAACTCACCAAATCATCTTGTTTTGCCTTTCCATTTTTCCATGAATCATCAACTCTGGTTACTTAGTTGAAAACACTTAATTCACAGAGTTAGCTGTAATAATGTTCTGGCTGTACCTGCTGCTTCTCTGATATCCAGCCTCTCCCTCAATTCTCTCCTCTGAATCAAGGGTTTATATCAACCAAACCAGAGTTGGTGATTCTTGTAGCAGTGGAAAGAAAAGCCAATTTTTGGTGAGTTTTATTTTGTTTCTGTTGAGTCTGAATGAAGATGATGATGCTAGCTAGCTAGCTAACGTTGTTAACGTCTATTTAAGACACTAAGATGATTATCAAAATGCTCAAAGACACTATATACAAAACAAATGGTAAATACTGTTAACAATAAAATAAGGGTTATCCCCAACACTGACGTGGACTATTCAAAAACACAAACAAAATGTACCAAGCTGACTGTGAAAAGTGAAGTAACTAACTTAAGGATAAAAAAAATCACTGAGTTAGTAGGCGAAGCTAATGTTATTATATATTTGACAGAAAGTAAGCAGACGTGCAGCTCGTAAAACAGATATACGTCACACTACAAGTAGAGAATAGCAGGGACTCGACTTGACCTACTTGATTCTCACCACAGTGATTTGGGAACTGCTTGCGACTTGAAGGTTAATACTGTAGACTTACTTGTGACTTGCACATGTGTGACTTCCTCCAATCTCTGCACACCAACAGAGAGAAATGTTTACATTTTCTCTGCTGTGCATAAAAAAGAAGTCGATACAGGCCCAGTCATGAAAGTGTCCCTGGGGCTCTAGCCTGCAGGTAAAATGTCAGCCTATTCCACCTTTACATACAACAAGAATCAATTAAGGATGCTTGTGGCTTTCTATTTGCAGTAAAGGGTAGTGAGGAAGAGAAAGAACTACTGCTGATGTCTCCCTATGTGACTCAAACTTGAACACGAAATACTGATGCTTACACACTGAGTGCAGAAACAATTAATCAGTCCCACGGCACACACACCTCTCCAACAAACAAAGATGCAGTGCCTGCATTTTGTGAGCTCAAGAGCTCAGAAGAACGCTGCGGTAAACAAATTAAACAGTTGTTTACAAAAAACCTAATTATTTCCATTTTTTTCACCAGCTGTGGACAAAAAAAAAAAAAAAAAAAAGCAGCTCAACCTGCATCTGGAACTGAGGGATATTAGAAGCAGGCTGAACAACTGTGCAGGTAAATATGTGGATAATTTAATGCCATTCAAGACATTTCCAATTCAATTTTTGCCCTTTACCTCTGCAAAATAAATGGAAAGAACAACAGTGATTTTAAACTTTTACTGAAAGGGGAGGCATTGGATATAGCACTCCTTGAAACAGTCTCCCCATCTCCTGAGGGTAAAGGCAATTTCATGCTCCAGCACGACTCAGGGGGACATCAGGAGTAAAGGTGACCTCAAGGTTAACAGTGCAAACCTAATAAATATGTTGGAAACCCAGCAACAGCACAATAAAAGCTCCTGGTCACACTCCTGAAATGCAATCGCCAGGTTTAATTGCCCGAGAAAATCCTGATTTTGAATTTTCCAGCGATGAAGTATCTCATTAGATAAACACAGAGGCTCTTAAAATGAAATGAGGGAAATATGACGAGCACCGAGTCCAGCCTAGGTGTTGTTGTTGACAGCCTGTGCAGTGTCAGTGTTCAGCCCGTTGCCAACCTTATCACTTGATTCTTGATGTGGCAGACATCAATAATTCAGAGGAACATCGCAGTGTTGGCAGCTATTTAAAGATGAAAGGCCAGTCAAATGTACTTGTGTTTGAACTGGTGTCATCTGCAAACGAGTGACACAACAAACTCTATCAACAAAACACTTTGTCAGGCATTTGTGGAAGCAGAGAGCTTTCAGGCAAACCAAAGACTCACTCAGAAAAAAATATAATAGTTATTACTATACTTAAACTTACCAAAAAAAAAAAAAAGTCCTCAAGAGTCTATGATCAGAACGTCGTCCCTGGCAACAGTCTGTTGTTCACAAATAACAGACCATAGGATGTCCTTATTGACCAATCACAATCAAGTATTCAGCATTGCTGTGTAATACAGCAGCTGTGTCCACATATTGGTTTCTCCTCTTTGGCTCAAGGGGGGCTAATCAGCAAATATCCGCTACTGAATATCTGCTGTACCACCATAATGAATACAAGACAGCCAAAAGTGTTTTGAGAATAAAGCACTGCATGTTGGAGAAGGGTGCAGTGTGATTAAATATGACATTTTAACTATTTAAAGGTGTAATATATGGCATTCAGTCCCACTAGATGTCAGCAAACAACTATTTGCTTTGTAAAAATGCAGCACTGTACCAAAACATGAGTCAACCTGTGTCGCTGCCTATCAGAGTCCGTTCTGAGTGCATTTTTGTTCTGTTCAAGTTTCTTTATGTGTGGCAAAATTTCCAAATTTTTCTCCAAAGTGCAGCAATCAATGAGTGAGTCTCTGGTGTAAGAAACAGCTCACTAAAATATGTTTCTAAGAACATTTCAGGCAAAAAAAAATAGGTAACGCAGTAAAATAATCTTAACCTTGATTGACAGTGCCTAGTTTGACAGTTTTATGTGAGTTTCGTCAGCACTGTATGTTGAGATGCTGCTTCCTTTTTCTTTTTCTTTTCCAACTTTGTTGACTAAACAAAGCGTGCATTTATTTTGGTCTGAGATGCTCTACTGCGACTTCTAAAGGCAGTGAATGTCACACGCAGCACCTTTAAGTTGTATGTAGGCATTATGCATGTGAAACTGTTGGAAAGACAACTTGGAAATTGTCAACTGAAAATGGTACAAATGTTTCCAAATATTGGTCAGTATCAGGTCATATACTGTCACACATGAGGGAACTTAATTCAGTGTTTGTGTCACATATTACGGTTACACAGTTTGGTTAAAAAAAAGAAGTCATATTGTGTTTATTTTGACTGAAATTGCGATTGCTGTATGTGATATGAAGGGTGGAAATGATCTGACAATTTTCATGTTCACTGAAAAATCAAATCAACTCATGACGATGTGATATTTATTGAGGTCTGTACCAAACAAAAACAAGATTTTTAGGCCTGGGTATCTATACAGAACTACAGTACCTCATTATAATGCTGTTTTCTCACACATTTTTTCCTTTTTCAAAAAATGCAGTTTGGTTCCGGTTCTGCAATTTGGATATTGCACTTGGCCAGATTGCGATTTTATTGCCGTTGCAATTAACTGTGCAGCCTTATCACAAATGAAGACAAATGTTGAACAATTATAACAGGAATGATGTACCTACAAAACATCATGGACAAAGCAGCGTCTTAAGCTACAGATCTTCTCATTCAACTGGAATTCTGTCCAAATAAGTACAGCTTCTCTCGAAAATACAGGCTGTATCACTCTCTGGACTCTTGACTGTTAAACTTGTGAATATGTTTTATTTATAGTACAATAACTTTATTTATACATCATGTGGAGATAAGCTGAGAAAACCAGTTGCACATGCTGCTGTGGGGCTTTCTCACATCGTCTCATTTATCTCTGTGCAGCATAAGAAATGTTTCTGAAAGCTTTTTTCCAGTTGTTTTCAGTGATTTACAGGCACACCTAAAATGAGTTAGGATAAAATCACTTTACATGTAAACAGACTGAATTGCAGTTTTATTTCTTGCAGTTTTCTGCTGTATTCATGTGTATTACCACTGAAGCTATATTTTTTATAACCAAGAACTTTCTGAAATACCGGTAATAAACCGGTGACTCTGTGCCAAAAAGAGTAAGAGTTTGTCTATTGTGATGTGAGCCACATAAATGAGTGAAATGTGAATATTCTGGCCTCCTTTAGGTTTAGTAATGAGAACCCCACTGTTAAAGTACAACCTCCTTTTCCAAATAAAGTGTTCTATAATATTTTGAGTTAGTATCACCAAGGATTTGTTCATCTTTATAGGGGCCTGGGCCATCTTTCTTCTATTTCAGGTTCTGGCAGCTTTACACTTTGTAAAATTGACAAACTGATGTTTAAAAGCTGCTAAATTGACCAAAGATAATGAATGCAGAGTAAGTCACCAAGAATATACCTCTGGACTCCAGAGGAATAACCACTAGCACTAGTAATAGGTCAAAAGCTGGAGACAATTTCACAGCTCATCTGAGAGGTCCATAACATTCCCGTAGACGTCTTCCCCTTTGACTAAATTTAGATTTTCTGGCCCCAGCACAGCAACTGCCAAGACAGTGACCCGCATACAAAACCAAAAATCAAAGCTTTAAAATTATCATTCAGAAAACATCACAGACCACATCCATCTATCCAGACTATGAACCTTGTGATGATATTTGCAATTTCAGCACCATGGACAGCACCAAAGGTAAAAAGAATCACAGAAATGTCTGTCTACTGTGATGTGAGTCAAATAAATAAGTGTAATGTGAGTATTTTGTCCTCCTTTATTTGAAGACCTGAGACATGCTACCTTTTCAACTGTTTAGAATAATCTCACTGGATTTTGGGTTTAGGACTCCACTGAGGATCCAACTGTTGAAGCGTAACCTCCTTTTCCAAATACAGTGTTCTATAACAAAGATTTGTGTATCTTTATAAGCACCTGAATTGTTTTCCTTCTATTTCTGGTTCTCACAGTCTTATACTCTGTAAAACTGACAAAACTATGCTTAAAACCTGCTAAACTGACCAACAAGAATATACCTCTGGGCTACAGAGGGATAACTATCAGTAATAGGTCAAAAGCTGCTGGAGACTATTTCACAACTCATCCAAGAGGCCTATAACATTCCCATAGATGTCTTCCCCTTTGGCTAAATTTAGATTTTCTGGCTCCAGTGCAACAACTGCCAAGACAGTGATCCGCATACAAAAGCAAAAAATCAAAGATTTAAAATTGCCATTCAGGAAACATCACAGACTGCATCCATCTATCCAGACTATGAACCTTGTGATGGGCTTTGTAAATTCAGCACAAATGGAAATCACAAATGTTTGCCTATTGTGATGTTAGCCAAAATGTGAGTATGTTGTCCTCCTTGATTTGAAGTCTTGAGACATGTGATATTTTTCAACTTTTGGGAATAACCTGATTTGATTTGTTAAATTGACAAAATCATGTTTAAAAGTTGCTAAACTAACCAAAGACAATAATGAATGTACCTCTAGTAGGTTAAAGGCTGCTGGAGACAAATTCGCAACTTTTCCAAAAGGCCTTCTACATTCCCGTAGACGTCTTCCCCTTTGACTAAATTTAGATTTTCTGGCTCTGGAACAGCAACTGCCAAGACAGTGACCCGCATACAAAATGAAAATATCAAAGCTTTAAAATTATCATTCAGAAAACATCACAGACCACATCCGTCTATCCAGACTATGAACCTTGCATGAGCTGTGCAAATTCAGCACCACTGACAGCACCAAAAGAAAACACAGACTCACATCAGCAAGCGATGATTATCACATCAGCTTCTCACTCATCTGTTATTTGACACCTGCCAATGATGTGGATGCTCTAAAAAACATCTTTTCCAAATACAGTGTTCTATAATAATATTTTGAGTGATTGTCGCCAAAGATTTGTGAATCTTCACAGGCGCCTGGGTCGCCAGAAACTGACCAAAAGACAAAAATCAATGAATATGTTAGATTTTGGATGTAGTACTCTCCACTGAGAATCCCATTGTTAAAGCACAAGGTCCTTTTCCAATTAAAGTGTTCTATAATATTTTGAGTTAGTATCACTAAGGATTTGTGAATCTTTATAGGGGCCTGGATCGTCTTTCTTCTATTTCAGGTTCTGGCAGCTTTACACTTAGTAAAATTGACAAAATTAAGTTTAAAAGTTGCTAAATTGACAGAAGACAATGAATGCACAGAAAATCACGACTACTGTACCCCTGGGCTCCTGAGGGATAAACGCTAGCACTAGTAATAGGTCAAAGGCTGCTGCAGAAATTTTTTGCAACTCATCCAAGAGGCCTATAATATCGTCATAGACACCGTCCCCTTTGACTAAATTTAGATTTCCTGGCAACATGGTGACCGGCATACAAAACCCAAACTCAAAGCTTTCATTCAGAAAACATCACAGGCTACATCTATCTATGCGGACTATCCGGTCTATGAACCTTGCGATGAGCTTTGCAAACCAGCACCAGGGACAGCACCAAGGGAAAACACACAGAATCACATCAGGCAGTGATGATTTTCACATTATCATCATGTTCATCTGTTAGACACTTGACAATGATGAGGATGCTCTACAAAACACAGATCCTCTAAGGTCTGTGTAATGCAACAAAACAGAAATTCAAGCAATAGTTCAGTTGCCATTTTAAAACGCAACCTTGTAAAACTTTCTTGACCAGCTTGTAAAAGTGAAACCAATGAGAGAACTTCTATATCTCCAGAGATATACTCCACAGGCCTGCAAGTGTCTGTGCGTGTGTGTATTCATAATTGTCTGACAGTGTGTGCTCCTTGAATGGGAATTATCTAAACTATACATCTGGAGATTATTATTAAGTGGGGATTATGCTGGCAAATAAAGTAGAAGGGTCTTACATCCTCGTCCTCCTGCAAGCATTTCTTGCGGTACTGGACGTGAGGTCTGCCATCGACGAGTTGCTGGGGGGTCTTCGTTGCGTTTTCCTCGTCTGCAACCTGTCCACCGAGAAGGTGGCTGGCCTCAGGTGGGTGCGGGAAGGAATTGGTCGTGTTGATCTTCCCGGTGAATCTCTGATAAAGCGAAGCCATAATACAGGTCCAGTCCAGATAAAAACAACTTACAGCATGTCACAGCCACACAGACGGGTCTCTCTTGATTTTGGGGGGCAGATCTATTGGTTTTCTGTGCGCTTCGAGGAGAACCGATGGCAGGCAGCCAGTTTTCACCTCCGGGATGGAGCAGAAAAGATAAGGTGAAGATGCACAGCTAGTAAATAAGCATCTATGGATAGTGGATGACTCACAGGCAGGATTGATAGACCGATATAAAGCTGAATCCTTCGCAGCGATGTCCTTTTTAGCTTTGTCCAGGCGCACAGCAGACTGGTGGGCTGAAGGTGTCAATAGTTGCTCTCATCTGTATTCACAACACGTTGTCTCCCCTCTTCAGTCTCCCGGTGCCTCCTTACAGCGAGATAGCGGGCGGACGCGCCGAGTTTCCGATCAGATATTCGATCCCCCGCCACACTCCCGCCGATTGTCCACAAAATAAAAGAGCAGGAGATAATGTTTCGACACTTTGGGCTCTGTTTTTTGGCGGACTGTCCTCACGCATGAGGAGTGTGAAGGACGCACAGAGCCCGGCGGTACTCTCCGCAGACGCGCTCTGCATGAGAAGTGACCAGCAGCACTGAGAGAAGAACAGCTTTTACTGTAGCGCTGCACTTCTGCTCTGGGTGGCTGTTTTTACGCACAAACATGCGCCAGCACCGCGCAAGTTTCACCTGTATTCACCTTCATTTACAACCTCTGATGAGGAAGTAACACTCATTTGTGATTTCATGAACGGGGTCTTTTTTTTTTTTCTCCCATATGATCGCACATGGTCCCTGGACGGAGCTCGAGTGCCTCTCTGTGGCGCACTGGATTAGGGCAGGCTGACCACACACTAGACTTGTAGTCAAGACCGCCTAAACCGAGACCAAGACACTACCAAGACCAGAGAGTATCAAGACCAAGACAAGACCAAGACCAAGACCAAGACAGACCAAGTCAAGACCAAGACTAGTTCAGCTCAAGACCGAGACCGAGACCGAGACAAAAAAAAAACCTAGTTTTTTGTCATCTTGCATGAGTTGTAGAACATAAGCACCATACTGGGTTCAGCTGCTTAGTGTGCTATTAAGGACTGACATGACTATTAACTAGTCCCAAAGTCATCTAACAAAATAACAAGCCTCCAACACCACCCTGCACCTCAAAAAAAGTCTAATGAATGGTAAATATGTCACTGATTAAATTGTACTTAATTTGTAGATGAAACGTGAATTTTAAATATTAAAGATACACACAATTATCAACTTGAAATTGCATTATTTACCATTATAGTAGCCAAATTACACTGTATAATATCAGCATCACTGAAATGGCATAGGCCTAATGCTTAATCAATCACAACGATATGCAAATATTATTCAAAGGCCAATGATGCCATATATTTATGCAAACAAGGCCATTATAAGCACAATACTGTAATTAAATACATAGATACACATGCAGGTGCACCAAAAAATGCATTAAATCAAATGCAAAATACAAATAAAAAACTGTACTTCAAATTGTACAAATCCCTTCGAGACCACTCGGCCAGTCCGAGACATTGCGAGACCGAGAGACCCGAGACCGAGACAAGACCGAGACCAAAGACTGTCGAGGCCGTGACAAGACCAAGACCACAAAAAAGTGGTCTTGAGACCGGTCTTGAGACCAAGACCGGTCTCGAGAACTACAAGTCTACCACACACCTCTGAAGAGGTCGACCTTCAGGTGTAAAACGACAAATATTCTTGTTACTGCTTCGTTTTGGCTGAGGAAATTCGGCTTTTACAAATTGAGTGATTTTTTTTTTAAGCTAAAGTCGAGATCAATAAACCTTCATATACCAAAGTTCCCCTAAAATAAGAAGGCACATGGAAGAAGAAACTTCTTAAATTAAGATGGAAAGAGTCTAAAACAGATTTTTCCTAATTTGATATTACAAAAGGAAATCCGAACTAACTGTAGGAATCCTGATTTATTTATTTATTCATTTTATTTTATTTTATCTTAGGAAATCCAAAATATTCAATGTAATATTAACTTTTCTGTCCTTTAGCTAGCAACCGACAGTAGCCTACTTTCTGATCTCACTCAGTTTAAAAACTCAAAACATGCATTGAAACATGCTTTGAAAAAAAAAATGGAGTAAAAACAACTACAGGCACTTTAAACCAATTAAATCTGTGGAAAAATTTACAACAACGCTAACTGCGAAGATAAAATAAAGACAGTGGGCTAAGCTAGCAGACACACCCTCTGTTGTATCCAGTATCCATTGTCTAAAAGCAATGAATGAACAACCATATGAAGCGAGCTAACACTACCGTTAGCTATTGTTAGCTACAGAGACAAAACAGAATGAAAATTTCATATCACTATAATAGTGATCAAAATTATCACTGCTGTATTGCTAATACTGTATGTGCTGAAACTGTTCAAAAAAGTACTGATACACACACTGAAATCATTTCACCAAATTTCATATTGAAAACCTCTAAATGATGTGAAATTGCATCATGTCCCTGTTTTGTCAATGTCAGTGTTTTCACTGATGCAAAACAACCCCACATTACATGCTGCGCCTGCTGCTGGGAGACTGTTCCCAACTTTGGTTGATGCTGGACAGTATTTATCGTATTAGCATTTGTTTTTGTCTAAAGCAGGGTAATCAAACATGGTTTGAGTGGTTTATTGTGAAACCAATTATCGTTTCATTCCTAATTAGCAAACACTACCGTTAGCTACTGTTAAGAAACAGTACCATTACCATTGGCTACTGTTAGCTAGTTAGTAAGTTAGTCACTACTACAGGTGGAAAAGTGAAAGCTAGGGCAGCTTAACAGTCATCCTATAGTTAGGACAGTTTATTTAAGATGTTGGTAGGTTAGGATGCTTGTGTAACAGGCTGCACATTTCCTGTCTTAATTTAGGATGGGAACATTAGGTGTTTATCTGTAATGGCTTTTTTCCTGAATCAGGTCCTAATCCTAATTACCACAGTTGCCAAACAGTTCAGATATTCTCTGCAAGTTAGTAAATTTCTGTAATACAGCCCCAGGACATTCTGTCAGAATTTTTTCTGTCAGAAAGCCAAGAAAGGGCTTTTTGGCAGCAGGGCTTTGTACATAATAGAAAGAGCGACAAAGTCCATATCAGAAAGAGGCTGGGGTGGATGAAAGGCTTAAGCACAGGACTTTCACACTGGAAACTAGTGTTTGACTCATGTGAAGCTTTTTGATTACTTATTTTTAGACTCATTTGACTTTTTTTTTTTTTTTCATTTTTTAAAAATCATTTTCTGTTTTCAATTGCTGTTTGATTCTGTTTAGGCAGCAAAACTACTTGAAAGGTCAAAAGGTCACCGTTTGGGTTAAAATAGGCTAATTTCTCCCATGTGTAAAATACTGCCACATGCATCAAAAACAGAATAAACTGCAAGTTTATTTTTGGTGTTCATACAAACTTCCCCTCCCCCCTGTGCATCTTCAAGTCTCATAAATATTTTTCCTTTAATATCCCATCTTACAGTAATAATTCAAACCATGAAAAGCGTCTCTTCCTCCCCTTTAATGTATGCAGTTTCCTTCCTTCTATCATATATTTTCAGTCAGTCCACATCCACAAGTGTTATTCAGCTCATACACTACACTGCAAGTGATTTCATGCTTGAAATGCTCACAGAGGCCAAATCAACGCAGCTCCTCTAGTAAAGGCAGAATATTGGCTTATATGTGGTGGCGAGGAGGGGACGGCGAGGACGGGGAAAGGCTCTTGAGTCAAAGTGTTAAAATCTCTGCCATCCCTGTCATGAATGCCACAGGCGAACACCCCTCAGCCTCTCACTGCGACAGCTCAAACTATCACTCCACCGGGGCCGAGCTGTATTTCTGGGAAATAGGTCATCTTCACAGGGGTACGACTTCAAAAGCAGCACTGAAGCATGGCTCCAAACGGCCCCACACACATTCTGTTTGGTGAATACCACTGTTTTGCATCTCCCATTAAGTTCATCAAGTTTATTTTGTAAAGAGTACTCAAGGCTAACTGACTACAGCAGCAGAAATAAAAAATATTCTATTATTGGTTGGACAAAGAGTGAGTTTCAATTAAAATTTTTATTTTATTTTTTATTTTTTATTTTTTTTTACAAATGGTGAGTCATCTCTAGCTCTGAAAGAAGTGCTGGAGGCTCATTGATTCATGGCTTGAATTATGAATGTAACCTCTATAATAGGATATGTATCTGGAATACAGAATATTGATTTCAAAGGTTTGGACATTCATTCCAAAACAAGGACATAAGGACATTACTCCCTTTGCCTAATTAAAGTTAGTCTCTATCCCTCGTTTCTCCTCAGTTTGAATCAATTTTCCTTTGACTCTGAGTATGATTCATAAATCAATTGAACCACAACTTTTCTCGGTGCTTTTTGCATGCTTTTTAATTGCAGCAGAGATTAATGTTTCAGGCTGGGCCTCCTCTCACACACTGGTTCGCCTTGGTCCCTGTCATCATTTGTTTCTCTAGTTCATAAATGCCTTTCCTGGGTCTGCGCACCCCTAGGGAAATAGGTCCAAGTCACTTGACATCCATCCCAGCCTCTCTGATAGATGTCTTCCAATCTCCCTCACCTTGTTGGGGAGCTATTGTGAACCGCCTGGCTGCTTTAACGCTCCCCTCAGGACCGTGCCGGGGAGCCTGGGCTCAGCTTGACTCCCCTATCGCCTCCTCGCAGATACAGCAGCTGACTGGAGCTATGCCCCCCCCCCCCCCCCCCCCCCCCCCCCCACACACACACACACCCTCTCACAAACATCACTGCAGTCAAGCCCTTCGTTATAAGAGGCAAAAAATTGAAGAGGCATGTAATAACAGCTATAATGATGCTGATAGCTGCAGCATACCTAATACCTCTGCGGGAAGCTAATGGTGCTGACTGGAGCCAGTACAAGAAAACACACTTCAGGTGTGATATGGGACAGTGTAATTATATTGCAAGCTTATAACAGATGCATTTTAATCAGAATGCATAATGCGCTCCATGATGCTGTGAGTGATGGCTTTAAACTCCTCTGAGTGAGTTTACTTCTGATTCCAGGAGCGATTTATACACAAAAGTTACCAAAGACTTTAACTGAAAATGCACAGATGTTATCTTAGTATACAAAGGCCAGGAGGAAGTTGTTTGTTTTCCCCTTCAATAATCCCAAAACACCAGTGCTCACATGCTCCACTGAGAGCTGGAATACTCTGAGGCAGCCTGCAGGTCAAATCCCACCACTGCGTAAAAGATTTAGTTTTGTTAGCACGAAAGACTCAGCTGGGACCAAGAAGTCTGGGAAAACAAAAATGGTGAGAAACTGTTGTCCAGCAAGGGAAATACATAGTAGAAAGTGGTATATTGTAACAAATAAAGATTTTTTTGAGGTTTCTCCCCTCTTCTTCTTCTTCTTTTAACTTTAAAGGATAGGTGTGTCAGGCTATGGGGGATATATTGGCAAAATATAGCAGAAATATAGCAGCCATGCAGGTTCACCTACACATTTGGAAGGGGAGGGTGAGACAAATGGAATTTAGTTGGTTGCAATCTTCAAGCTCACGAATAAATGGCACTAAATCACCATAAAAATATATTTTAGCCACTCAATATCTGTTCAAGTGTACGCTATATTTAGAATACTCCCACCGTTTTACCTTGCCGTCAGACAGGGCTTTTCTTCGGGACTAAATTTTTCTCAACTGTAGTACTTCTATATTCCTGGCTTTAAGTGCGCCTGCTTGTGCCGTGCACTGTAGGCCACAGATCAGCTGTTTGGGTCAGAGTTACAGTGGTTTATAGAAGAGACAAGAAACACAAGAACACAAACTACACAGATGTAGAGTATAAAGAGGGAAAAAACATTTGAAGATAGAGACTTAGGTTGGCTTTTAAATCCACTTCAGAAAAATTATCTTTGCAAATGCGGAGTTGCATCAATCTTGCATGTGAACTAGCCCCAGCTTCTAAGGCCAATATCACTCAACAGGACACAGTGAAATGACCAGGACGTCTGATCGTTTGAACCGCCCAGGAAAACACACGCATGCACCATCTCTGAAATCTTCGGGAAGTTAAGTTTGATTTTAGTCTGATTTCACAACTTTCTGGCTCAAAGTGCTGATCTGCTGCGTAATACAGTGTGTGGCACTGTCCTCTTCTAAATATAGTATACACTAAATTATATTGGTTTTTTTTTAGGTAGGCCTTTTTATGTGGTTAAAATATGCTTTTCTGCTGATCCTGTATGCAGCAGGACAATGCTGAGCTTCCATGCCGAGGCTCCTCTGTGCTTCTCTAAACTGGTGATGAGCCGATCACCATCTACTGTAGGTAATACACTGACTATGGCTAAGCACCTCATACAACCGCTTTTCAAAAAATACTTTTTATGAAAATTGCATTAAGCATGTCCAAGACTATTTAATATTTTCTTATTCAAAAATATGTAAAGTGGGGTGAATAGCTCAAGGCACAGTTCAATGTCACAATACAATCATGATTCATACTATCAGTTATAATGTAATGTACTTTTGATGCACACGTTAATGTGTTTGCATTAACTGAAATGCCACCGCAGGCCAACTTGTTTCCATCAGTATGCTGCACACAACAAAACTACACACAAATTAATTGGATGGAAGAGCAAACAGATCAATCAATCAATGACTGCTGGAAGTGCAGTAATATCTAATTTCCTCTTAACATCACTCGGCTGAAAAAGGAAATTGCTGTGCCTCACTACATGCATGTAACAGAATGGATTTAGTTACAGTCCACCATAATCACATAATTTCCCACCATTTTCTATTTGGCATTAGCTGGACACTTAATGATTTCCCTTGATGCTGAGCCGAGCCAACCAAGGCAACAAATTTTTATTTTATCCTCCTGCTGCTTGTGTCGGATTACATGCCCCTGCTTTGATGTGGACTGGACACATTATTTTATCTTAAAATTGTCCTCAACGCTGGGTCGTAAATAGTTTAGTCTCTTATTGATTAGAAATCATCATAAATTAATTTGAACAGAGTCGTATCAAATTTGTCCAATTATCACAACCAGACTTCACACCAAACACACACCACACATCATTACAATCCTTCTAGATCAGAGGTTTTCAGACTGGGAAGGCAGAGGCAAGAGGTGTGAGGCCAAGCTACTACATCGGGTGAAAGGAGCAGGTGCAGGAAACTACTATAAGTTTGAATTACTTACTAGAATTCGGCCCACTTATTCCTATAGTCAACAGCTGCAGAATATGTGACACAACTGGTAGCCTACTTTAAAGAACTAGTGTGCAGTATTTAAGGAGCTTTCACACTCCCTAGTGGGAACCACTCTGACAGTCTCCTACCTGCAAAAGCCCCCAAAAGCAAAGCGTTTTTTATTAGTTTTTCTGATTTTGGCTCATTATTCGAAACAGATTCATGGGAGATCACAACACTACTGCATGTTTGCAAAAAGGTAGTAACTCACCCAAAACATTTTATTTATGCTTCAAAACCTAACTGTTATGTCAGTAATTTGGCTAATGCCACCAGAATGAAAAGTTATTTTGTCATTGTGTGAGCCATACCGGTCAAAATGTTCAGATGTTTTTTCACCGTGATAGTCAACCCTGGCAATGTTTCTTATATGGAAATCTCTGTTCTTTTCAGTCTTTGTCTTGACTATTTACTGCACTATACAAAAATGGTCTGTCTGCCTGAATGCTATTGTGTACCACGCTGAGCTTTTTAGATTCAGATTTCAACAGAGGGTAAAAGTTTACTGGGAAACATGATCACAGCACACTAATGCGGTACACAGAAAAAGGATACGCACATTTGTATGTATACAGTAAATTTATTTGTGTACGAATGTGTTTCATGCACTGTAAAGAGAAAATCTGCATTGGATGTAATGTCACATTCAGTGGTCAGAAAATTTGCCACAAAATGTGATTCCTCAGTCATTTCTGTCACCTGGCAGGTCGTTTGCCAGTTTAGCAGACATGAGAAACATGCCAGGTCATAGATGCCTATGAAATACACATGTATGTCTGGCATTAGATTTTGCTAATCGTATGGATCACTTTGCATGTGATGGCTGAAACGATGAAAGAAATTGCGAAGAGTTTGACCATTTCAGTGAAAATCAATGAGCCATGTGATTATTGTATTTACTTATTTGCACATGTGCCAAAACACATGCAATTTACTAAAATGATAAAGTCACTCTCATTTTAGAATTGAGCCAAAGCGAGTCAGAAAAACTGTAAAAGCGGCTGCTGTGGTCCAAGACTGCGATGACAGACGCAGGCTTTGGTGGACATCATAGCACTGCTACAAACTATACTAGCTTGCAAATCTCTGTATACGAATATGTGTACAAGTTGGGAGGGAGACATGGCTCTGTCATGTAAATACTTCCCCAAGAAAGTCGGCTTCAATCATTGGGCCAATTATACTCCCTCTGAGAGTTGTAACTCAGTCATATTTTCCCACATAAACACAATATTTAGATTCATTGTGACTTATACTTTCTTTATTGTCTCTCAAACAAATGTCCATAATTAAGCCTTATAGATTAAAAAAAAGGCTTATAACTCACAAACTACCCTTTAGAATCACCATGTTTTTAAATTTACCAGTGATCAAGTGATATCTGTCGTACAGCATGTCGACCAAGATAGATAGATAGATAGATAGATGTCGGGGTCTGAGTATTTCACATGACTTCTCTCCCATCAGGATCACAACATTGCATTAAACATATCTAGATATAACACCAATTGTTCCCAGGGTAGGAACATCTTCCTTTGTCAGTGTTTATCAAAATTTAATTATGTCTCACTGAAGGCCGAAGTCAATAGGACCGAGCAGAGGAATACATTCCTTATCACTGAATTACACCCTAACACTACATTACAGCACTTGGTTCATTTTGGGCCATGTAACGATGCCGAATTCAATTACTGTGTGCTGCAAGTGATGGCACTTCATTACAATTGTGGCTGGTTGCAGAAAAGCAGAGAAGTCTCCACAAATCACTGAGGCAGTCACTGAGGTCATATTTACCTGATAATATGCTCATAGAACCAGCAAAAACAGATGATACAATTCATGCATCACCTTTATGAAAATTCCACCATTAATTCACAATATGGTAAATATTCTCAAAAGTGCTCATTTCTAACTTCATTTTCCTCTGAGCTGAGTGTAAAATTCAACTTTTTGCAGGACTGAGACCAGCTGAGCATGTTGCTTGTCGGAACTGGCACGTTTTTATCCTCGACAGATAATAAGTGCTGAATCTTCCAGTACATTACAGATGAAGGGAAGCTATGTAGTGAGCCCAAATTGAAATGGTAGCAGATAAGTCAGTGAGGAAATGGAGTTTAATGCCAGCTGATGTGGTAGAATAGACTGTGGCTACGTTTGAGGGGAGCACAGTACAGTTGTGGATTGTGGCAGCAGCAGCGGATGATGAGAAGGAGAAGGGGGGAAGGAAGGAAGGAAGGAAGGGGGAGATAGGGAGCGGAGCAACCGAACAAGAGAGCGTGTCACTAAGAATTTATTGTCACATGTGGGTGTTTGTGTGTGGATTGAAACATAGTGTGTGCAGCAAAACAAGTGCTGAAAAGGGGTCGCAGCGGTGAATGAAATGAAGGAGCTTATCGCGTGAGAAGTGTGAGACATAATATAAACCATCCTGCTTCGTTTTTCCTCAGTTATTGGTCGCATGGCTCTTCTGGTCCTAAAAGATATATATATATATGCAAATATAACCCTCCTTTGGTCATTGGATATTTATTCTATAGGGCCCTACAAACATCTATGCATTCTTAGACTGTCTAAACCACCGAGAAATGTCTAAGTATTTGTTTTTAAAGTATACTTCCCTGCAGGAATAGATTCTTTTATCCAATAACATAAAGAAACCTTTAATAATTACCCTCAGATTGTGTCTGCTCTCACATTTTACATCACTTTAATTGCTTGAGAATAACAAAAGTTACTCTAAACTTCTCTAACTCCTCATCAATCTCATTTAATTGTCACATGCGTTGTTTGTGTGTAGATAAATAGATAGTGCATGCAGCAAAGCAAGTACTGAAAAGGGGTCACGGCGGTGAATGAAATGAAGGAGCTTATTGTGTGAGAAGTGTGAAACATAATCCGAACCACCCTGTTTCGCTCATTCTTTTTTCACTCAGTTATTGGTTGCATGATTTTTTCTAGCACCACAAAAATGTACCATAACCCCCCTTTGGTCACTGGACAGCCTCACCAGAAAAACGTGTGTGTTGGTCGCTAGCGCAGCCAGCTTATTCCGACTGATATGCCTGTTTATTGTTCGGTGGCGCCCACTAGTGAACGTAGTAAACATGAAACAAATAAGCACAGGACTTTCACCTAGGAGTCTGGGGTTCGAGTCCTGTGTGGAACAAATAGTAAACGTTGAGTTATTTAAAGTTATGTTTAACTTAAATTTGCGTTATGAACGTGTAATTCGTTGTGTCACTTCCACCGCACAAGTGATGTTTCTTCCATCATGTGACCCAAACCACGACCTTTTCTTAACATTATCCAAGTAGTTTCATCGCCTAAACTGAAGCAAGTATTTATGTGCCTAAACCTTACCAAACTGTGACCGTTTCACAACGTAAACTGCATTTATAATGTCACATGAGTTATGTCACATTACTTATGTAACGTAGTTAAGGTCTGGTAAGCCTGTCCCTGTCGGTGCTCTTCACCGGTTATATCTGTCATTTTGGGAGTAAGTGACAATCGACCTGTTCTGGTGTTTAGGATGTCATGGATATTAATTCTATTTGCCTCTACAAACATCCATGCATTCTTAGACCACCTCAGCTACTGAGAAATGTCAAAGTATTTCTGTTTAGAATATACTAAAGTGTTTCTCTGCAGAGCATAGATGCAAGTCATTCTTTTATTCAATAACAACAAGAAACTTCTAATAATTGACTACAGATTGTGACTGTTCTGGCATTTTAGCAGCAATGAATGAAATAACGGAGCTTATCGCATATGAAGTGTGAGACATAATCTAAACCACCCTGCGTCTCCCTCTCTTTTTTCACTCACTTATTGATAGATGTGATTTTTCTGGTGCTGAAAAATATACCACAACCCACTTTGGCTATTTGGTCTTCCATATGGCTTTACATACAGTACATCTATGCATTCTTAGACCATCTCAGCCACTGAAAAATGTCACACTACATTTATTTTTACAGTATACTAAAGTGTTTCTCTGCAGGGCATAGATCTGGAGCCATAGACACAAACCATTGCTTTTTAACACAACAAGAAGAAACCTCTAAAAAATTCGGATTGTGTCCTTTCTTAATGTCGCATTAATTGCATGAGAACAACAACAAAAGTTATCCTAAACTTCTAAGTCCTCATCAATCTCCCTTGAAACCCATTTGCATGCAAGTATGAGAGCAGCATTAAGTCAGCATTTAGCCAAAGCTGAGCAATTAGCTGACCTCTGAGTGATTTTCACATAAATAAAACAAAGTAAACAAAATGTTTAAATTCAGGACATGCCAGCAAGGATTGCAAACCAATCATATGAAAAATCCAAATATCTCACACAACAATAAATACGTACTTCCATCCAACTTTTTCCCCCTCGATGGCCAGTTCCCACTGAAGTCATTAACTGGCAACACATCACAAAGAATAACAATGAGGCACTACTGAGCATTCTCCGCAGCATATGGAACCAACCATTCATTAGAAGTCGGCACTTGGAAATTAAAATTGGAAGCGTTTGTCCATCAAGATCCTCAGAGGGGACGTCGGGACCCTCGCCGCTGCTCCCTTCCCGCCTGTCCAGTTGCTATCAAAAACAGCCAGCAGCCTTTTCTGTCAGGAAGGCAGGAGGAGACTCACCCATAAACACAGACATTCCCCCACAGCGTGCCATGCATGCTAAAAGGGCCCCTCTTACCCTTCTGGAAGCAGTGCTGGTGTCTATCTTCAGCTGGGTGGCTATGAGGACAGACATGCTGGGAAAGTGGCACTTGTCTTCCCCTCTTCGCTGTGCTCACACCTTTGTGCTGTGAAGTTGGAACTGCTGGAGGTGTCTGAGAAGTCCCCCCACCACTCCTCCTACTACTCCCCTCCCTCCCTCCCCTACAGCTAAGGGAGAGGGAGAGCAGGATGACCCGGGGGTCCAGGAGCCCCGACAGAACGCCTCCCCTTCTCTGTCCTCGCAGGGTGAATCAATCACACAGACACTGGCATCGCCTCCGCAGGGGGTGCAAGGGGGTGGGGGTGGGGGGCATCTCCTCTGCTCAGGCTGCTCCAAACACTACTTATCTCCCCTGTCCGCACTCCCTCCTTCCTTTCCTGCACTCTCTCTCACACATGCACACTCAGACTCTCTCAACAAGACTTTTCCCAGCAAAGGCTGAGAGTTCAATAGTTTAAGTATACACACACGCTATAAATAACAGCAGCAACTAATGATTATTTTCATTGCCAGTTAATTGGTTGATTACTTTCTTGATTAATCGATTGGTTGTTTGGTGTATAAAATGTCCTAAAATGCTAAAACATATCAATCACTGTTTCCTAAAGCCCAAGACAACATACTCAAATATCTTGTTTTGTTCACTACCAAAGATATTCAGTTTACTTTTGTAGATGAGTAACGAAACCAGAAAATATTCACTTTTAAAGGAGCGATATGGAACAATCGCACATCCAAAAATTAATTCTGTAATCCAAATAGCGAGTGGGAGCCATAGACTGCATATTAAATAGGTTGAAATCTCATTTAATATGCAGTTTATGGTTGAAGCGAGTTGATTCCCCCTGCCCTCTCCTCCTCAGACTCAAGGAATCTCAGGCAGGCAGCAGGAACGCTGCAGGAGCATGAGACGAGTCGATCAGCTGTTTGTAACTGTCGATGGTCTGTTGATGTAAGCCTGTTATCCTGAAAACGAAGGCCAACTGCTCCTAAAATACACGCTCTCAAGTTCAGTGACTGCCTGCATTACTGCACTCCTTTAACATATTCCTCAATTTAACCGTTATAAACATCTACTGCTTCTAAACAATTATTTATGATTTCTTACAACTCTTAAACCGACACTTTCTCATTCTGCAAACATTCTGCATTAATTTGAACTCTACTTAATGTGAAACATGCAGGCAAACAATAGCACAAGTTACGGACTAAAATAAAAATGTCAAGGGACATTGCAGCCACACCCTCGTCGTCAGAGAGGTGAGTATTCATCAAGTTAGCATGTTTCCTTAATCGCTGATGACATATCATGGTCATTTTATGATTTATTATAGTAAATATATTACACAGTTGTCCTTTAAGAAGCTGGAACGAGAGAATTTTGACTTTTTAAAATTACTTAAACTGATTATCAGAATAGTTGGTGATTAATTTCATAAAAACTTCTACTGTATAAATAAACTATAAACACATCACTACTAATCTTGCCTGTGAGGCATTTTTCCAAGTGTGTGTGTATGTGTGTGTGTGTGTGTGTGCATGTAGGTGTGTGTTTTTCCAATCTGAGTGTGCGCACATATTACCAAGAAATGGATCAATTTAGTCGTCTTTGCAGCTGGGTTGTGATTAAGCGCGAGTAATATTTATGCTGCCTGTCTTCCACAACATAAAATACAACCCTCCACCACTCTCTCTCTCTCTCTCTCTCTCTCACACACACACACACACACACACACACACACACACTCACACACACCCATCAAGCCATGCTAACAGGACAGAAGCCTGGCACGAGCCACACTGCTGCTTTATTTATGTAGCGCTTGTGCCTTGTGTATTGAATCCCAGGGCTAAGAGTGTGTAACCAGTTTACACAACCAAACCACAGCAATGGGAGCCCTGGGAGAAAGAGGGAATTCAGTGGGCTTTTATAAAACTAGAGACAGTCATATTTCTCAATGAAGATCCCCTCCTTTCTTAATCTAATCTGTTCGAGTGAATGTGACAAAAGCCGGAGGCAAGAAACACAGAACCTTGGGAAGACCAGTGTAGGCAGCTCGTATAGCAAAGCATTCATAACTCATTCACTAAAATGGGGCAAGGAAGGCTCCAGGAGCAGTGAATCTCAAGGCTATACCACACTCAATCCCCCGCTCAGATATGGACTGAGGGGCTGAATCATGGCTCGTATTGATGCCTGCTGTCCAGGGTTTTGCTTGTGTGTGAAATCAAGATGCTGAGAAGACGTATGTGATGCAAGGTCATTAAAGCACCATCACATTGCAGAACTCAAGTTTTTACACTTCACAGCTGTATAAGCCGGTATCTAATTTCACATTCATGAGCAAAATGTGCACTATCTTAATGTGACCTTGCCAATTATTCATTGGAAATGTGAATAAAATAAAGTTGAAATGCCTCTGTTCTCATTTCACGGACAGCGGTATGTTTTATACCCTGTGGCAAGAGCTGGTTCGAGGTTTCACGGCGCTTCATAAATACTTATATTTAAAGTCAGCTGAATTTCTTTTTGACCATGACTCATGGACCCGTTTAAAGCAAGAGTCTTCCCCCTGCAGCCGCGGCAGTTAATCACTAGTGACTGCCGGGCTTCAGCTCATATTTTCCATGTTTGATTTGCAACCTGACGACAAACCCGCGATGACAGCAGCAGATGATAAAGAGCTGCACTTAGTTAAAGGTAGGCAGTATAATCACATGACATGAGACAATATGAGTTCAGGTTATAAACACAAGAACAAAAGAGAACAGCTGCACATTTAGAGCTGATTTCATGTTAAATAGGGGCCATATTACAGAAACAAATCCTAATTTTAGGAATCCTATCTTATCTTACTTCATCCTATCTTATCTCAGGTTAGGAAATCTTAAATAATAGATCGCTTATCATCTTTTAAGTCTGTTACCTAGTATCTAGTATCATCTTGCAGAGCTTAACAATCATGTAAATGTTGTTTTATTAGGGGGCCAAGCCCGCGGGGCCTGGGGACGCGTATGCACAAGCATACGCGTTTCCCAGGACCAGCGGTGCTGGGAACCCTATTGTTTTTGTTCGGATTTTTATAGTTTTTTTTTTTTTTTTTTTTTTTTTTCTCTATTTTTATTTTTCCGTTGGTAAAAGTCTTGCTGCAGGCTAAACCGTGCAAGGGAGGGTGGTGCAATTTGGAGGGTTGGTCCAGACCCCTGCAGGGACCTCAGATGCAAAAATTGACATATGTCCGCCAGAAGGGGGCGCTATAACAAAGGGCAAAGTGTTTTGGCCTATAACTCCCACACCATACATCACACATTGAAAATCCTCATATCCACAGATTCCCTGAATAGCCCTGAATCCCGTGGGCTAGGCCACGCCCATTTCCGCCTATAATTTTTTTTCGCTACATCGCGAAAACTGGAAAACCTACTTTTTCGAACTCCTCCTTGGGGTTTTGTCCGATCAGTGTGAAAATTAGCACGTACAGTCTTCCGATGGACCTGATCTAAAGTTATCAAAAGAAATTTGATCGGTGGAAAAATGCGCAAATTATTAACGAATAAATTTTTCTAGCTAGCTGTAAAAACACGAAGAGTTGCTTATCTCGGTCAAAATAAATGCAAACGACACCAAATCTGAGATCCTTGGTTGGCATGTGACTATGGCAGTAGGAGCCAAATTTGGCTCATTTTGGCCACTAGGGGGCGCTGCAAATACGTAACATTTATATCTCTTAAACGGCAACACCGATTTTTACAAAATTTGGTGGGCATGACGCTGGGTCACTTCTGAGGCCATATCTTGAAGATAATCATGACTGGTCAAAGTGGGCGTGGCTTATTACGAGATAAACAACAAACATTTATTTCAGCTTAAGTATTATGCTGAGGGCTGTGAAATTTACATGGTATATATAGAATAGGACACAGACCACCTATACCAAAAATGATGTGTTTACTCCACTAGGTGGCACTGTAATGGATGCAAACGCATTTTGGCCTGTAACTTCCACATTTTTAATCACATCTTCATAAACTTTATATCCACCTGTTCCCTAAATAGATCCGCATCTTTTGACATAGGCCACGCCCACTCCCACAGCATATTTTTCTTTCTAAGTCGCTACACGTCAAAAACCTACTTTTTCGAACTCCTCCTAGGGTGTACGCTCCAGCTGCACGAAACTTTGCACATACAATCTCCAGATGTGCCTGATCAAAAGTTATCAAAAGAATTTTGCTACTCCAAAAAATGCAGTACTTATAAATAAACAAATTTTTCCGCTAGCTACAAAACACATACTGTTGCATATTTTTGTCAAAGTAAAAGCTATTCACATGAAACTCAAGACCATGGTCTCTGAGGTCAAACAGAGGCTCTGTGCCAAATTTGGTGCAAATTGGCCAACAGGGGGCGCTGTAAACTGAGAAAAATCAAGCGACACAAAAGTTGCTCCGACTCGAACGAAATTCGGTGCACGCCATGTGGAGTCGCTCCCGAGGCCGTCTGTAAAGTTTAGTGATGTTTGGTCAAAGTGGGCGTGACTTCTTACAACAAACATATTCAGCCTTTCACACTGCTCTTCCCATTGCATTAAGAGCAATGGCGAGAGAGGGCAGCCTTGTTCGACCCAGCGTTCGATAGCAGATCTTGACGGTGTGCCTCCCGGTCACGAAACGGAGCCGTTCGCGTTGCATGGGGTCCACGACGCGCGCGGGGCCGAGTCGCACGGGAGGCTTGGCCCCCGTTCATAACTGCTTGCAGTTCTAGTTATGATTGAAATTTACTTACACATACAGTATCTAGATTGTGTGCAGCCAACAAGAAGCTTTTAGGACGTCATGATGGGAGAAGTTCTTAATGTAAAATACAGAAACTGCTCTTCTGACTGTAGCCTTACGCACATGCGCAAGTACTTAGGCGTGTTGGTTACAACTTTGACTATTCTGAAGGTATTCACACCAAAAGTAAAAAAGTTGCTTCATTAAATTGAAAGACATGGTTGTTGGTGGCTTAAGCATATCATCCTGGAAATTGAGGCTCAAGACCTGTGTGTTGCAATTTTTTTCTAGCTTTCAAACTGGGAATTTTTCATGACGTTTCTTAATTAGGCTCCAAAATTATGAGAGGCTTTAATTTGCACATGTTAGAGGATGAAAAATGTCACTGTCAAATCCAAGTGAAATAGGGTCTAAATGTGAATGTTCACTTTTGAACCACTGACCAAAGTAATCTTTTAAACATCTTTTCAATGGAAAAATGTTCACTGGGATCCACTGTGTAAAAGCAATTTAAAAAAAGCAGCCATATGGATTAAACAAGGTAGCTAACACTATAGTTAGCTAATATTAGCAAACACTACTGTCAGTTAATGTTAGCAAACACTACCATTAGCTACTGTTAGAGAACCCTACTGTTAGCTACCATCAACTAGTTAGTAAGTTAGCAACTACTACAGGTGGGAAAGTGAAGATCAGGAGTTTAACAGTTATCCTTTAAGTTAGGAGAGTTTATTTAAGATTTTGTGAAATTAGGATGGTTGTGTTATACACTTTTCCTGTTTTAAGTTAGGACAGGAACATTAACTTAGGAAGTGCTCATCTGAAATGTTGTTTGTCCTAAATCAGATCCTAATCTCAATTACCATGTTTATCAAATAGTTAAAATAGGATCTGCAAATTAATAAGTTTCTGTAATATGGCCCCAGGCCAACATATAAAGCCATACCGTACACCGAGGACAAAGATGAGCTAAAGTTCATATTTGCATTCACACCACAGGAGAAAAGGTTTTATTTGAGAGAATAATTGCTCTGGTGCCCGTACAGGGGAGTAATAAAGTCCTTTGAGTTAATACATGACATGGTGGTTGAGGTTATAGCCATTGCTGTTAACAAGCTGATTTTGTGCCATGACATTTTCCCAGGGTCCTTTAAACAAGCCCCTGATTGGTCATCTTCCGCATTCATTTTTGTCATTTTTACAACCATGACATACTCTCCTATGGTTATGAACATAGCTGGCTCACATAAGTCACTGTAATTGCAATTAGTGCAAAAGGTCAGCACCGTTATTGCTGTAAAGCACGAAGGTGATGTGGTATTGTATCATGCTGACAGAAGATGAACAATGCACGGCTCGAATTTCTTTACTTGTTTACTTTTACTACGTGGCACCGCTTACACTCATTTACTAATTTCCTCCATCTGTCACCTCCTGCTGATTTTGCAAAACGTGAGATGCCATTAAAGCGTTTTAAGAGCTGATGTCAAAACAACGTCATTAATAAAGTCTATGATCGATGGCAAAGACAAACCGAAGGAGACATATTAGTTTATATCCAGTGACAGTGTGCATTTTGGTCTTTTTAAATCACGCGTATCAGCATGTTCAAGGGAAACGTCTAAAGCACATATGGCTCTTGAAAGCCAAAGAGAAAGCTGGATTTATTACAAGATACCACAGGGATAATGAAATCATCAGTTTAGGTTTTGGCTTATCTCAGAGTGTCTGCCTAACTGGTGTTCACAGCTGCTGAATTAAAGTGATAAATCATAAACTGATCAATAAATAAGGCGGGTAAATACCAAACAGTTCTATGTGGATTGCAAGAAGCAAATCATCCCTAATGGCAAGTTCCTATTGCTTTTCTTTGTGAGCGGCAACACTGCTACAAAGATCAGGCAAAGTTATAGGACTAAGGTCCAGAGGTGGGACTGTGTTTTTGAAGTCATAAGTAACACGTCCACGGTGGCCAGAAATCCTGGATTGGGGATTTGAAAATGTGGTTACCCTGTGCAAGTCTTTGAACTCGAATGTGGACCAAACAACCGTTCTCTGATCCACCACAAAAGGAGTGATCTCAGACCGCTGCAAAGTGAGCTCTGGAGCTGTTCGTTTACAGAAGCATTCAATTGTGTGTGTCAATTCATTGGCCAAAAAAATGTTTTCTCTTCCTGTTTGGGTGACTGGTAAACTAGTACCACATTTGCTATTAAAATGTCGACTGACAGGGGACAAAACTGGACCCACAATAAAGTGAGACATGCCTGCATTTGCTCCATGATGTGTGATACCTTGGTAGAAATTGGATCATATGATCCACCAACTGTATGACCAATAATTGGACGACATTTCCACCATGGGACTTTTGTTTAAAATTACCAGACCGCTTGAGTTTTGCCTTTGTGAAAACAAACCAGACCAGCTGAAAAATTGAAACAATTTATCATCTGCACACTGGCTTGATTCAGAAACCTGACCTTTAGATATGAACCCGCCCTGAGTTTTGAGTCTGAAACAAGTCATAATGTCACAGCTTCCAGCTTCAATAATTTATAAAGTTACTCAGGTGTTGGCTGTTAGATATTAAAGTTTGGATGTATGTAATTTCCGACCCCAGATTTTTCATATTGCAAAGCTTTTTTTTTGTTGTTGTTGACCACCTTACAGTTTATGTGACAAACGTTTTGAACGGAATTATCTCTGGTATCATTTCTTCCCACTGGAGCTCAGTAACAAAGTGGATCTTGGAATTGCGAGGGGTTAAGTGTCGAGTTGCTGAGAAGCACAGTGTTGATGTTAGCTGATTCAGGAAATGAAGGTAAATGAATTGAATCGTGGCACACCTTTTAAATCACAATGTCAAAAGTTTCAAGCCCAAGTCACGAGTCATTGGTGTTAAAGTCCAAGTCGAGTTGCGAGTCTTTTTAGATTTTTGTGAAGTCAAGTCAAAAGTCATCAAATTTGTGACTCGAGGCTGACTTAAGTTCAAGTCACGTGACTCAAGTCAACACTTCTGCTAAGGTTCAAACACAGATAGACATTCAAAGGCTTTTTATGCTGCTGATTATTTATTGTTTACTTGCACACTGAATGTTTCTCTGAAACCCGCCTTATTTTTATGTTTTATATACTTTTACATTTTGATACTTTTCTGCTTTCATATATATATATATATATATACATATATATATATAATAGTTTTTTTTATTTATTTTTCTATTGTTCTCCTATATGGTTTTCTAACCTTGGGGAGAGCCATAATAATTTTGTTGTTGTCTTGCAGCAGTACAATGACAATAAAGAATCTTGATTCTTGAAAAGGATTTCCGTGTAGAAATGTGCATTAGTGTCTCTTTCTGCATGCCACAGAGCAACATTAATCTAAACTCAGTTCACAACTTTATGTCCCATGACACCATCACACCTTTATGTCCTTAGCCCAGCTCTGATCTTGACCTTCAGTCAGACCACAGTACCCTAAGTGCGGCCCCGAGCATCCTCCAGCAACGCTCCTCCCTGTGGATCCAAGAGACTCTGCTGTACTTGGTATGCTTCTCAGACCATCATCCCCTCTTTGAGCTCAGGGAAGGACAGTGGTGCAAAGATATGAATAGACAACACAACGCTGTTTGTCAGAATAGGAATGAGTCCAGGACTACGTGCATATCCGGCTATGATGTGTCTTTATCAGCAAGATGCAAGCGGCTTCACTACAGACAGAGGTCTATCAGGTCATCTGTTACAGGCGACAGCCACAGATGAAACCTGCACCCCAGGGAGCAATGCAACAGCATGATTGTGTCCGGGATGAAGAACTTCAGGTGCTCGAGGGTGGCCAGCAGCTGCAAAAACCTGGACAGCTTTCATAAACATGGTTCTCATCTACAGCAAACCTTCCCTGGAGAGCCAAACCCTCGGCACAGCAGTTAGTGGTGACAAATGGCTGCTGTTGAATGGTGTTGTCCCTCGCTGCTTTGCGTCCCTGGTTGTTTCTCTGTCTCCGAATTTCATTTATTGAACAAAGTGCTATTGTTGGCTAGCGCGTTATCACTCTCAAAACAGTCATTGGATAAAATAAACAGATACTTTCGAGATGTGTGCGTTGTATGTGTATGTGTGCACACATCAGGAAAATGAAAGTCATTTTCTAATGGCTAATAGTGGCTGTGGGCAGCAATACAAACATTTAAAGCAGGCGATTCAAAGTGCCATGGTTCAATGCAGAAACACAGAGGCTCACTAGACGAATACAGAATGCTTTTGAAAGGCATTTCATCCGTACATATTCCTGCTGCATACAAATCGTTTCAGTGAAAGTTTGTCTGTACAATTCTACTCCAGGGAACCTTAAGATTCAGCTCAGGGTGCCAGTAAATCTTTGACACATACTTTCAAATAGCTCTGATACAGGTTCTCTCAAAACGAACCTGATCAAACAGATTAGAGTTATGATCGTGTTTCCTGACAACACACAAAATATACCTGAGTAATAACACAATACATGACCCAACAGACACATTTATGAGAACAATTTAAAGGGATTGTCCAGATTATGTGGGGTTGTCTCAGGTTGGCCATGTATTGATGTATTACCTACAGTAGATGGTGGTATCCATCTAAAAAGGTAGCCATCTAAAAAGGGTCCACCTAAAAAAAATCTATATCGGTTTAAGTGTACACAATATTTAGAATATTTTAACCACGTTATCTTGCAGTTAGAAAACCTTTCCTAATGAGAAACTGCTATTATATGAGGAAATATTGCTTTCTCTCCCACAATCAGACTTCTTTGGCAACAAAAGACCACGCAGAACACAGAAGTTACTGGTCTACTGCTGCCTCAATCAGTTAGTTTGTTTGTGTTATTGTGTGACTTCGGTGTTGTAAAAAAGTTCGGATTTTCCAAAGTCACACAATAACACTAACTAACTAACCAAATAAGGCAGCAGTAGACCAAACTCCCATGTTCTGTAAGATAAAATGACTGATTTTGCCAATGGAGTCAGGCTTGTTTTAAGTGATATTTCATTTATGATGGTTTCCTGTCAGAAAAGGCTGTCTGAATATTTTCACTAAGTGGCGAAAATATTCTAAATATAGCATTCATTTAAGCTGTTTTGGATTTTTTTAGGTGGCTAAAATCAGTCCCTCCAGGACGTTGCAATCGTAACAATTAATGCAAGTTCAACCAATCGCTGTGAATTCTGCACAGATTTGCAATTTTGTCCCTGTTGCATCCCAACTTTTCCACAAATTTGACCAATCATCAGAGTTTCCCAAAAGTTCCATCAATCATAGAAGTCCCCTGTGAAAATGTCATACATCAGCTAAACATCTTACTTTTTTTTGTATTTTTATTTTTTCTTTTCAAAAAAATGGCTAAAACATCACAATGTGCATCACATTTTTTTAGAAAAGCTGCCATGAAATCAGGCATTTTAGGCGCCAACAACGCCCAGAAATCCCACAAAATCCTGGAGGGACTTTAAAATACATTTGCTGCAGACACTACTCTACAGCATTACATTGCTTAGCTTCCTACACTGGTTCTACTGCTGCTTCTCCAAAACGTGGGCATGTTGACCACCAACTACTGAAGGCAATAAACCCTGGATAAGTACCTCATACAACCCCACTTCAAAAAATCTAAACCATTCCTTTAACAACTGTCTGTGTCAGAACATTTGAGACAATAACAGCAACATGGATATTTCTGCAGAGAGTGAAACAATACCATTTGTATCTTGGAAACAGAGAGAGCTGTCAGCAGCCTCTCAGTAAATGCAAATGATAGAAGTCTAGACTCGGGAGAAAAGTACTGGCCTCGAAAACGTCAGGCAGCCGGCAACACCAGAGGCACCAACCACAACAGATGAGACAAGTCACCGTAAGGCAAAATATGAAGCGTATTCTCTGCTCTGTGGTGAAGGAGGCACAAATGTAATGCTACTGATTCAATCTAGGCCATGCCTAAATCTGATTAAATGATGCTGAGTAACCTCTCCATCTGAATTAAAGGGATAGTTCATCCCCAAATCAAAACTACATTTTTTTTTTGGCCTGGTGTGCTATCCTATAGTTTTGCAGATCTTTGTTGTAGAGATGTCTGTCTTCTCTTAAATATAGCAGAACTAAATGGCACGCTTGTGGTGCTCAAAATGCCAAAAATACATTTAAAAAGCTCAACAGCAATGCCTCTTTCCTGAAATCATGACCCAGTTACTCAAGATAATCCACAGACCTTGTGAGCGGTATAATTTAGTAACTATTTTCTTTTTACTGAATTACAGCTGCCAACTGTATCACTGCTAGTTCAGTGGTGCTAACATTTCAGCTCAGCCAAGGACAATGTATTTAATGTTTACATCCTGCGCTGTCACAAGCCGCTCGTCCAGGAGCACATGCACACATCCTTGCACGCAGTGATATGGTTGACAGGTGCAGTTTGAAAGAAAATAGTTCCTACATGAAACTGCTGACACCGAGGTCTGTGCATTTTCCTGAATCATTTCTGGAAAGAGACGTGGCTGCTGAGTTTTTCAAGTGTATTTTTTTCTTGGTGCTTTGAGCATCACATGCCGAGTGCCATCTAGTCCCATTAGATTTGAGAGAAGGCAGACATCTCTACGTCCAATTCTTCAAAACTCTGCAACTCACACCAAAACAATCCAGATGGATAAACAGCACCACATATCAGAGGAACAACATGTATGTTTGATTTTGGGGTGAACTGACCCTTTAAAGTCACCTAAAATCATGGATCTAAGATGCTATTTGAGTTCTGAATAAAAATGATGAATGAAAGGTTGTTGATAGGAGTCCTAAAACACTAAAAGATATTAGACACACAGATCCATGTAACAGCCTAAATTCTACCCAGAGCACTGCTGGATGCTGAGATTTGTGTATCCTCTTGGGTGACATTTCATTATGAAAGCAGTCATGATGAACACAATCTTTCACAGAAAACATCAAAAACTCCTCACCACTGCAGCAGCAACGGCAGCTTATGATCTGACAACAAACACTGCAAAAAGCTGAATAAAGTATTATTATTGACTCAGTCATCATCACTGTAAAACTGAGAACTTTTGAAGAGCTCAACATTAAATTGCGGGGTTGTTTTCCATGTAGAACATATGCATTATGCATTTCAGTACACAGTATAATTCATGTTAAGTTCTGGTAACACTACTGAACTAAAATAATTATGTTTGTTCTTTGCCTAGAGCGTCTCCCAACAAAAGCCACATCTTCTCTCTTAAATAAATTACCAAAATGTCTTATTAATTCCTAAGAAAGGCTTGAAAAGGTGCGAATACAAGTGATTGTAAGTATGTGGTGGTTTCATAAAAGATGTGAGGAGATTAAAAGCTTAAAAGATCCTAATTGTAGTTATGAGCTCCTGTGGTTGTGATTTTTGTCTGTGAAGAGCAGCAGGTATCTCTCAAAAGTCAAATTCAAATGGCTTCATTGTCTACTGCCAAAGGAAGTGTTTAGACATTAAATTGCTAATTATTGATTCAAAAATATAACCTACAAGTGCAAATAAACATACCACAGAAAAAATAACATAGGAACATAGACTGCTGCAACTCACAGCTCTTTGGGTCCTTCCCTAGTGGGACTGGTCATTTTTCTTCATCTGATAGGTTAAGAAAACCTTTTCAATTTTTAAAAAATGTGTGTCTCCAAGATGCTTATCTTTTTCACATTTGGTGAGGAAGTGTAGCTCTGTTTCAGGTGCAGTGACAGCACAGCCATTTGCTCTGCAGGGACCCAGGTTATCCTGCATCTCCCCTTTTCAATAGCAAGGCTGTGTTCTCCCAGTCTGTTCTTTTTTCAAGGTTCATTTTTGTTGTCGATCAGCCCGTGCTCAAATGATCTGTTATGACATACTGTTTTTGTTTGTGTGTAAAAATGGTGGTGCAATTTTGTTTTAACTGTTTTGTAATTTGATTTACTTAACTTGATCCCTTATTTTTAATTAATTTATCTTAGTTTGATCCCTCTCTCCTTAATGTCTCTTCCTTGTCCTCTCTTTTCACTCGGGCTTCTCTGTGCTGGACCAGCGGTCATCCTGGGACCTCTCTCTTTCTCTCCCCGGCTCTCAGGGCCTCATTCCAGATATCTGGACCTGGACCTTCATCCTCCTCTTATTTCTCTCTTCTTGTGTGCATGCTGTCCTTGCCCCTCTTTATCTGAATGGTGTGCTTGAGTTTTGCACTTGTGAGTCTATGCAGCCTGTCCTCTCTCCAGGTTTCCATGGTGAAGAAGAGACCGTGTGACTCAGGTCTGTTTGGCAAGACCTGAAGTTGCGCAACATCCTCCTGGATCCATATTCTTCATATATGTTTACAATATATCTCTAATTTGTCATCTTCATTGTTCATACTGTGAATTTACCATATTAATTGAACCCTTCCTCCATTTTCTCCCTGCAGGGTTCATACACTTTCACCAAAGTCAAATTTAAACACTTTATTTTCAAGGGGAATTTTCAAGCTTCCCCATACTTTACAGCTGTTATAAGTGACATATATGCTCAAAATGATTAGGCTCAATTTCTTCTTTTTTTATCACATTAAATCAGATGTTATTGTGACATAAACAACCAAAAACTATTCAGTCAAAGAATGATTCATTATGAAAGTAATGAAATTACAAATTCAAGCTGTTTCAAGCACTTTACTCAAAACCCAGAATTTCCATCACCCATAAGAACTCTGTCCCTGTTAAAGGTTGATCCTGATTCAGATCAAGGGGGCAAAGATAGAAGGTGTCTGGCTAAACACCTCATTTTACTTAAGTGGAAGCACGCCACCTCCCCCTCACACAATAGTTGGCTCAAGGAGATCCTTTTTTTTTTTATTTTAACCTTTTTTTAAAACAGGTTTGTCCCATTGAGATCAATGATCTCTTTTTCAAGGGAGACCTGACCAAGAATGGCAGCAACACATAGTTTCAACAAATACACTCAGTCTCATACAACACAATGACATGATAGAGGACAATTATGAATGAAAGCAGCAACATTCAGACAGTTTGAGTTCTAAAGTTTTCACTGCAGATTTAAAAACATTCAGAGACACAAGGTTTTGCTAAATCACATCAAACTCGAAAAGATTAGATTTTCACTCACAGACTCCAGTAAATCCTTTAACAAGACCTGGAAGCCTTTTATTGAGTATGTGAATAAGGCTACCATCCATCCAGGTGACAACTAGATGCTACACCCCACACACCCCCACTCCTTTTTTTCCTCTCCCCTTTTTTTCCCCCATTGTCTGACTGATGAATGCACTTATTCTCCTTCAAACTTAATACTTGCGTCTGCCAGTGGGAGGAATTTGGGAATGTGGTTAGGAAGGGTTAATGTGGCCATGCAGGCAAATGTTTTATTTTCTAATAATCAACGGCTGTGCAATGGTTGGGCTTTCAAAGTATCAAGTTGCTTTAACATTGGCATATAATTAACTATGAAATATATCCACCTCTCCATACGGCACTTTTCATCCATTTCTCTCTTGTTTCTTGATGTGCTCATCTTGCTGCAGTCCACAGTACTAGAAATATTATAATGTATTATAATAATAATATAATATTAAAATTAAGTGCTTATGTAAAAACTACTTAGATCACAGGAAAAAAGTATATTACTGCATTACATTCAAGCTACGTCCACAATACTGGTGCAAAATCAATTTTTAAAAAAAGATTTGAGTAAAGGATAGAGGGTGTCATCTGCTGTACAGATTGTAGAGCCCCTTGAGGTAAATTTGTGATTTGGGATATTGAACTATATAAATAAAAATGACTTGAAAAATTAACTTGTTTATTCTCAGCTGTTGCTTGTTCAAAGTTAATATCCTAACAAAGTTTAAAGTCAATGACTGTTGCAATCACTAAACACATTTATCAAAGAAAAGACAAGAGGAGAAAAGGTGCCAGAGGAAAAAGAACAAAAAGAAAATTATGAATGTATCCATGTAGATTCAGCTTGTAAGTCTCTCTAAGTCAGAGCTCTCTCATTCTCAGGGCAGGATTATAACAACCAAATCAGGCATAATGAATTTTTAGTGAAGACATGTCTACATTTTCTCCAAATTCGCTCTCTATCCTCTGAGAAGGGAGGGCGGCTTGGATATCCACAGCCAGACTTAATGATTTCTTTTCTATGCAAATTGACCACAGATTATGGTAGAATTTAATAGGCTGAGTGCCTGCAAGTCCTTAAAGAGTCAAACTTTGGTCACGGAAACTTTAGTGTTCAGGATTTTGGGGGCTTTAATAACATCGAGCTGTAAGTGAGTGGAGTCAGCAGAAATGTTGGATGTATAGAGGTATAGCTTCTCATCTCAGTGCTGAAACTTGTATGAAAGAAACTGACTGGAGGCTTGTAAAGTCGGGGTAATAAGAGAAAAACCTGTCAAGATGCCGACAAATAGGGAATGACTGGCAAGGATGCTTGATCTGGAGCCAGTGTGTGACTTTCTGCCTCCAGCAGAGGGCAAACTAACTCCAGTAAGGGATAATAGCAAGAGTCAAAGTGACAATCCAGGAGCACTGACAAATGAGTGAATCCCAGTAGAAAGCAGCCACACATTCACATCTGACAAGACTGAAACACTAAAACATGATTAAACGAATTCAGTGAATCAGTGGGGCAAAATACTGAGATTTCTGCAGCCTTGCTGACAAGAGAGACATTTCTTTCCGTCCAAAACAAAAAAGGAATACATTTTTAATGAGTGACCTCTCCGTGTGGCACTACAGGTCTCATTCAACTTACAGAAACGCCTAAAAATAGCCTCACACAGCTTGTGATCTGAGAGCATTTTTGGGATGACATGCCCCCTAGAGGCAGAAAGATTTAAATAAATATTTAAATATTTCACAGCTCCTCCTCAGACTCACACATGCAGGGAAAAACTGATTCATGCGTCAACGTATTTTTGTCCCTTATTGAAACCGCAATCGATGCTGTCTGCCTGTGTAATTCAAGTTAACTTTGGATCTTTTATGTGAGTGTTGCTGGGAAATGGCATTATGGGAGTGCCACTGCGGGGGCATTACTTGGCAGACATAATGTTTTCTTCTTCTTTTTTTCTTACCCCTACGGGTTGATTTGTGATGTTTTTTTTTCCTTGCGAGAATATAGAAACAGAAGCATTCAGCTAACTAAAGTAGGTAAAACATAATCTGGCAGATGTACAGAGCAAAAGTTGGTATCAAGTCAGTGCTGCTGTGGAATAGAAATGATAACCAGATTCTTATCAGAACGACCTATTTGGCTGTAGACAGACACTGAATTTAGACCGTGAACTTTGCAAACTCGTATCGTATAAAAAAAAATTCTTAACTTCCGAAAGCAAGAAGAAAACTATCAGTGAGGAGATATTTTTGGTCAGACTTTGACTTGATTCCAGCAGAAGGAATTATTGCAATCTAGTGGCTGTTAGAAGTAGAATCATTAGGGTTTTTCCGAGGTGTTCATAAACGCACCAGAGAGATAACTTGATTGTCCAGTCTCATTCCAAAGATGTCAAATACCGACGTTTTGAGTTGGGAAAGCCTCCTGAGCACCACAAAATAATGTCAAATACAGGCAGAGGGCAGAACCTCCACAGACACAGACATCATCACACAATTCTAGTGGATTATAAATGATGATTGCACGAGATTATATTTGTATGAGTCAATACATGAGTCTATATAAGAAAATGTTGCATGTCATGCCTTTAACGTCTAAACACAAGTGGAAAACTACCAGTGAGGAGACATTTTTGGAGAGACTTTGGCTTGATACCAGCACATAGTTTTGTTGCAAAATAGTGGCACTTACTGCCTCCAGGAAACCCCTCATCCTGCACTACAAGGCAGAATAAGTAGCATTTGTCCGAGCTGTTCATAAACGCACCAGAAAGATGGATGTTGAGTCTCATTCCCATGAGTCTAATGCAGACATTTTGGGTTGGTAAAGCGTCCCAAGCACATTAAAAATATAAGAAAATACGGAAATACAGGCAGAGGGCAGAGTGTCTGCAGATCCAGACACATCCACACACTTTTACTGGGTCATAAGTGATAATTGAAAGGTATACTATGCCTTTAAATATGATGCAGAAGTGGCATTTAAACACATTTGGGCCTTCCGAAACGGAAAGGGAAACTCAAAAAGTAGGCTAGCCAAAGTTTAAAATCAAGATAAAAGATCCAAAAGACAGTAGCAACACCTCAACATCTCATCAACATGTAACACGACTCCGATCGTCTTCTTTTTCAGCCCACAGGAAAGGAAATAATATCGTCTCCTTGCGCATCAGTGCGCCCAGAAGTACTTCAACAGCAACGCTGTGCCAATTGGCGAAGGTGGATTTTTAAGCCTAATGGTGAGGAAAGAAATGCCGGAAAGAAGTGGAAAGAGGCGGCTTAAAATATAAATTATCCTACCTTATCTCCCTTGGCGGATCCCCTGCGGTAGTTTCCTGCACCTGCTGATGAGTTCATGGTCCCATACACAGTAGCAGAGAGTCTGCAACAAACAAATATTCACCTGAAGCCGACTGAACAATCAACTTTCATCGCTCTCTCTGTGCTGAGCTCGACGTGAGCCAGATGAAACGCCACCCACCTGTAGTAACGCTATCTAAACGTGTTGTCCAATGGTAAATCAAAGCGCTATAGGCGCAGCAGCCTCTCCGTGTACGGGCTGCACACTGTGCGCTTTGTGCCTGCGCGCCGCCAGATGATGATGAGCAGAAAGTTTCTCGTCAATACGATTTCCAGTCGGCGAGTTAAGTTTCTTTTATAGTTTTGTGCAGGGGTGTTGCTCAGAACGAGCTGCCAGTTTGCTGTTCCGAATTAGAAATATGTGTTCGCAAAGAAAAAGTGGAAAAGTGCGGCTTTATCAGCAGATTGCATACGCGTCTCCGTTCCCATGAGTGAGCAGCCACTGCAATCCTTTAAGCGTCCACGTTTAACTGTGCAGTTTGAATCCACTTAGTTGAATAGGAGTCTGTATTCTGCGTCTTTTTGAGACGTTCACGCCCCATCTAGTGTGTCAGAACATATTAAGGATGGGTATTTGACAAGTTAAGAGCGCTTTTGTGCAGAATCAGTTCAGACCTATCGCTTCTGCTTAATCTGGAGAGGTTTTTATTTCTGCTTTCATAGGTGGTTTATGATTTGTTTGTGTCTCTGATCCCGTTACGAGCCGGACAACAGGATATAACCCTGTGCGTCTTTTGCCCTCCGCTGCGCTTCAGGGCAGAAAGTTCCGCAATTAGACGCTTTTAGCGGTGGGTGGTGATCAAAGACGAAACTGTGTCACCCCCTGGCCCCTCAGCGGTTAATTTTTTTTTCCATAGGCCTAATGAGGTAGGGATGCAAAAGAGTTCATTACAGAGAGTAAAGTGTGAATTTAGTGAAACCACAGGGAGCAAAGTGGCGACACACTCTGCAAATACTAATGATCCGGGGCTGGGGAGTTTCTCCAACTTCAGCTGCAGCTAATTAGAGGGAACAAAGGACAGAGTTTTCTTTTGTTAACAAGAACAATATGATTGATATTTAGTTAAGGATATCTGTGTAAGTCCTAGTGGGGGAAGCATATTTTATTTCCACTTCTGTCTCCCCTTCTCTTCTGCAGACTTGTGTGATGTTGAATCAGAAATTACACAGAGGTACATGAGTGATTGTAGAGGGTGGCCAGTGAAGACAACCTTGATAGTGCTCTCTGTGGAGAGTTTGAGGAGGTGTTGAGAGAGAAATAAAGTGCTGTAACCCCCAACTTTCTTTCTTTCTTGCTGATATTTTTTTGCCGCATTGCACTGGTGTGGAACCATAAATAATTGAACAGTAGAAATGTAGTAAATAATACCCAAAGACACACAGTTTAGGTATGACAATTCCCCATTGGGCTGCGTTAGCGAAATAGTAACAAGGCAACACAAAACGCACTCATATCTCCTTCCCTTTAAGGCAGTTAATAAAGAAAGCAACAACTGAGCCAAATAACAATTCATGCTCTTTGTTGGACAATTATAGTGGGGAGACAGTGGTAAGTTCCAAGTCCTAATTGCAAATTCATTTAAATTCACGTTTTATGTGAAAGTTATGGAAGCCCACTTCTGCCAACATGAGGGGAAAAGAACATCCTCTAAGCCATTATACTGAGAAACTTTCCCAAGCTAATGACTTAGTATATCAAAATAATTAGTTAGTGTCTCAAAATAATGAGAAACATTCTCATAAATAGATGGGTGCACTAAGTAGAGTGCCAGGCAACAGATGGTGAAGCACCTACTGCAATGCCACACAACTGCCAGATGCAACCAACGGAGATTTGCATTAACACGACCTCCACATACGTTGTCCTGAGATGAAACAAGATTTCAAACTGAAGCAGTTGTTGAGCTCTTGTACCCCCTGTTGGCCTGTTAAGAAGAGTTAAAAGCCAGCTGTTGTATAAAACAGAGCAGTTAAAAACTAGAATTACTGCCTCGCAATTTCATGTCTCCACCAACCAGTCAAGTTACAGTTTACATCCATGTCTGTCCAGACTCCTATAATGTATGTCGTGAAGACTTTCTAGGAATTTAACATGAAACTCATCACTATGTTAACCTGTAACTCTGAGGGAATTTATTAAAAGGTATGAAGTGTTTTTGGGCCAAAAGGGAGTAATCACTATACATGGATTATTCCAGTAAATAATTTCTGGTGAGAAACATGGTGTCTTCACTTAGAGACTATTTTTACAGAGGAGAGCAGAGGACTGATAGAGAGCTGAACATACATTTATGTCACAGTGAAGTTGACCTTTTAGATATAAAATGTCATCACCTCATCATTATATCTTATTAGGTATCTGTGTGAAATATTTTCATAATTAGCAGATGAATTCTCGAGTCAAGGCCAAAAATGTGTTTGGTGAGGTCACAGTGACCTTGACCACCAAAATGAAATCAGTTCATCCTTGAGTTCAAGTGGTCATTTGTGCCAGGGTTGAAGAAATTCTCCCAAGGCTCAAGTTCCTGAAGTACTGAATTCACAAGAATGAGATGACATGTAAACATACTGCTCCTGGCCACAGCTGTTGTCAGCATAGAGCCATATAAAAGGCTTTTCAAGGGTTTTCAAAAATTCAGAATCACAGAGGTCCTTCAGCATACAGTCATGTATGTGCACAAAAATATAGGCTGATCGGTTCAGTAGTGTTTGAGATTAGCTGCGGACAAGCCTCAAGACTGTTGATCACTCACACTCAGGCACATATACAAGCAATCACGTTCCCCTCCAGGTGTAATGAATTAGTAACTCGTTATTTTGAGAGAGTTTCTCATCATTTTGAGATGCTAATGTATTATCTTTGAGACAGTAACTAATTATTTTGATATACTAAGTCATTATTTTGAGATAGTGAGAAATTATTTTGAAATATAAGTCTTTGTTTTCAGAAATTTTATCATTATTTTAAGATACTAAGTCATTATTTTGAGAAGATTTCTCTTTATAGTGACTTACTTTACAGTGACTTTATTCCATCACATCAGCAGAAATGGGCTTCCATAGAAAATTATTCAAAAAATTCTGTATAGCGATATTTTGCTCCAATGAAAACTATGCCGCTTTGATTTTTGTTGTTGGTGCATCACCTTCAGGTGAAGCTGGCTTCCTCTCATTTTATAACTTCAAAAAGGGCATTTCATGATGGCTTTGCAACATGGTTTTGTGTATTCCAGAAAAGCAATCATGCACGAGACAGGAGAAAGTATGTAAGTAGTAAGAGTGCATGAGTGTGTGACAGAGGGCTGAGCAGCATGGAAGCATCCTCCATCACAAAGCCATCATTTACAGATCAGCACCATGGACAGCAGCCAGGCAGCTCTGTGGTGGTGTTAATGGAAGAACAGGCAAGGGGCTCTAAAGCCACAGGAGACCAATTACAGTTGTTATACTGTTGTGGGAATGCTCAAGTGGAGTAGAGGTTTTAGCTCAGGAACTGAGTTACACTGAACCCAAATAAATTGGAAATCGGCCAGATGAAATGGAGTGGAGGAGGATGAATGAGGAAAATCTGCATAACAAATATGATGCTCCTCTCTTTTTGTCTTTCTCAGTCTGTGTTTAATAATGACCCAGCTTTGTAGTTTCATCACAACAGACAGACAGCCTACAATATAAATGGAGCATAGACAACAGCTTCAAGTGGACCTTCACCAAAGTCTGGTATCACTTTAGTAATCTACAGTTGTGGCAAATAATTTTGGAAACATAAAATGTTCAAAAACTAGACTTATGATCCAAGGTTGGAGCAAAAGGTAATCCAGAATTGAATGATTCTCTCGCTTGAATGAGTCGCTTCACAACTGGCTGTTTCCAAATCCTGTCCCTTTTCGCAGAACCTCCGTCAGCTTTCTCTTTTCCTGTTTCATGTACTTAGATATCCTATGTGCTATAGCCTCGTCTATGTTGAAAAGAAAACTAGATTTTGAAAACGGTTTAAACGGTGCTACTCAGGGACCTGTAAAAGCAAAACACTAGCTACCGTTTTGCTATCAGATGTAACTAGCTAACTAATCACTGATGTAGATCAGCCATGGCACAAACTGTTTCAGGGGCAGCTCAGTGAATGGAAATGAAAAGATATTACATTTGGTATTACATTATTTATCTCATGGGGATCACAGAGAGTGTGATTTGGTTGAAGAGACAGTTCAGAGATACAGGGTTGAGGAATTTGGCTGATTTTCCCACTTTTTCCAGTATCTTAAGTTAGCTAATAATAGCAAAACCACCAGCCAACCAGCTAACTAACGATAGATTAGCTAGCCAGTTAGCTAGTGTTTTGCTAAAATTAGCTATCAGCTAGCTAACTAGCTAATTTACAATTGATGTAGATTAGCCAGGGGACTCCAAGCAGTTTCAGGGGTGGCTCAATGAATGGAAATTTAAATATATAATAATAATAAAAAAGAGTTACAAGGTTGAGAAATTCCTGTTTTCCTCCCACTTTTCCAGGTAGTTTTTAAAGGCTGAGACTGTGGGCCACCTTTCAGACAAAGCTCCCACCCTCATCACTGCAGCATCCATCTTTGTGTATGTCAATACTCTGAAATGTATCATTAACCAAATCATACACATTTAAGCTATTCTATGTGATCTATGTGTCCTTTTTGATCGCTAGCTTGTTACATCTGATAGCTAACCTAATGTTAGCAAAATACTACTAATCTACATCAATTGTTAGTTAGCTAGTTAGCTAGTGTCATGCTAACATTAGGTGACTTCAGACAAGACTATGTATATAATGTGTGTGTGTGTGGTGTGTGTGTGCCTTTTACAGGTCCTTAAGACACATCTTTTAACCACCTTCAAAATGTGCTTTTCTTTTCAACACAGACAAGCCTAGCACACATATCTAAGAATCAGGAAAGGAGAATGTTCCACTGAGTACAAAGATTAGGAAGAGTCAATTATGAACATGTGAAAATCACAATCAAACCATTTTTGTATTGGTTCATTGTTTGCTGTTTATTTCCACACTTCCCTGGGAAAAAGGGCAGATCTGTGTCGACAAAAATGGTGAAGACTTTACTTATACTGTGCCCTCTGTTTCTTGTGCCATTATGTCAGATGAATTTTATCTGTACTGAATTACATCTTTACAGCGAGAAATCAGCTGACCATTACAAAGTATCAGCGTTCACAAGATCCTGTTATCAATAAAGCGTTTCCTCTCAGATGGTATGTGAGAGCGCTGTGAGCCCTGCGCTGCATTTTCAGATCTTGTTTCAGTCCCTGTGGTCTATAAGCACTTTATTTAGATGAAGCTAAATATGCTTCAGACATGAAAAAAAAATACAGACATAAAGCATGGCCGGATATAGGTCAGCCTTTTATATCTGCAGCTGCAAATTGCTTTTTATATCTGCTCAAAAAAAATAAGTTTAAAATCTTTGCTTTAATTTAACGAGAATTCGCCTTTGGAGGAAGCATCCAAAGTTCTATCGAGTTTTAATACTGACGAGGCAAGAACCCAAAATGTCTGCTAAAATAAGTTTATTTCAAAATGGGCTTCAAAGATTTGCATATGACTTATTTATTCCATCACCACCTCTGAAACAGCAATCTAGACGCCGAATAAATCATAGACTTCTTGCTGGAAATCCAATTTTTCTCCCAGTTGGCCTTCCCCTTCCCACATTAGAATATCACAAAGTTGACCACATGGGCTGTGGAGCGATAAATAAATCTCTGTTCTGAGCGCCACTGATTTAATGGACCTGAGGATCTCAGGGGTTGGAAGTGTACGTTTTGGGGAACTCTGGCGGCATGTGGAAAGTCAAGCCCTGTAGTGATAATGACCTGAATGTCCAGGGGATGCAGCACTATCAGCTTAAAAACCTCCTCCACTTAATGATGTGTGGGCTGCTGAAGGGGTTACATGAGGTTGGCGTGACATAAGAGTGAATACAGACAGCAACAGCAATACCCCAGCCCTTGACATTCATTTTCACTCCTCCACTTTGCCTGGAACTACTTAACACAGTTGCCTGTAGGAATACGGGTCATATGACACCTCTAAAATACATTTGTAGTGCCTGACTTGGTGAGGAGCACTTTAGAGGGTGAGCCACTTTCCAAAAACCTATTTGTAACAGAGAGGAGGAACAAGTACAAAGCAAAAAGAGCTGTTTGAACTGCTCAAGTTCAAATATGCTTTATTTTAACAAACAGGCCAATAAGAAACAAGAACATACATCAAATACATTAAAGGATGATAAAGGTGTTATTCAATATTTTTGTTACAGTCAGCAAACCTCATGAGTGTCCAGGGGAAGCAGCACTATCAGCATGCCTCGAAGCCAAAAGCCCATTTTTTCCCACTCAAGGCATAAATATATAAAAATTGCTCTAGAATACATGATTTATATATTTACATACATAGAATGTTACATAAAAACAATATGAAGTGTTATATGAAACAATACACAGACAACAATTGTTAATAGGATCAGTTTCTTGTTGGTTTGAGTTGTTTATGGAATTCAGTGACAATAAGAAAGATATAGAATATGACCAGATTTAACCTTTAAACAAATGTTGATTAAAGGAATAGCCATCGTGTCCTCAAACCTAAACAACAGAAACGACAGGCATACTGAAACATGAGTATGTTATGTGTGTCATGTGGCCTAAGTCATGTGACGTTAAACATATGGTCAAAGTTGTGAAACAACAGCAGTTTGGTTAGGTTCAGGCATGCAAGGTTATGCATGTTACAAATAGAATGGTAACATAACATAGCGTAAACATTTAGATAAGTCACTTTTCCAATCGCCCCAACCAGCTCTTTTGTCTGACTGACTTTCTTGCGCTTGTCATAATTACTATGGCCACTAGAGGTCACCACCTAACAATAAACATCAATATGGGTTATTAAGCTGTTGGTAGAGACTACCTAATATGCCTGTTTTCCTTGTGAGGAAGGGTTAGAATAATTCTATATTTTTGGAAATATTTTGGCAGAGAGTTAAATGAGAAGATTGATGCCAATGGTCTCATGTTTGTAAGTATGAAGCCTCATCTATTAGGGGATTTATGGTAAGCTTAGCATAAAGACTTGAAACTGAGGGAAACAGCTCACCTGACTCTGTCTAAAAGTATTTTAAAAATCCACTTACCAGCACATCTAAAGCTAATTAATTAAAATATAATATCTTGTATCTGTACACCAAAGTGTAAAAGCAACAAGTTGTACTTTAACAACCTGCAACAGACTATTTCTTGGGAGAGAGCAATGATTAACTTGTCATGTCATCACTGTGAGGTTGAAGGCAACCAGCTGAGACTCCAGGAAGTTACTGCTCCCGGCCAAGAAAGCAAGTATGCAGATTTCTCAAAAAGTTGGACTATTCCTTTAATAAATAACAAAACGAGTTATTGACAAAATGCATTCCGTAACCCCTTACCCTAGCCTTGAAATACCAGAGTCGCTGCCTACTGATTGTTGTTGGGGTTTCTAAATATAAGGTAGTTGCTTGAACGACGGCGAGTACAGCTGCGAACAAACCTACGTTCCTTACATTCCTTACACAAGGACATGCCTTACTGGAAAAAATGCTGTCCTCTCTCCACAACAGTTAAACACTGCACCATATGAAGGGCCGCCCAAGAGATTTAATTGTTCCTCAACACAGTTTTTTTTTAAACTGTCTAATTGTTTCCAATTTTAGCAATGAAAGGCTGGATTCTATTGAGTAAAATGTTTGCAGATTGACTTCATATACTTGACTAGATATAAGTATCAGCCAAAATGTCCTCACTTTGCAACATTGTCCTTACTCCCAAAGTCTGAAACCACTGTGTTCCTCACAAAGATTGACATGCAAGAATGCACATAAACACAAACACACACACTTTCATAGACCCACAGCACCGCATCAGCTTTCAGGGCCAGGTCTCAGACTTCCAGCCACTTTATCTCAGGTTATGGTCAAGAGCGACTTCCTGTCAGATTAGCTTTCAGCCGTGCAGGTTTACACAGCTCCTGTTTACCACTCCACTGACAGCCATACAGTAATTACACCTGACCCCAAGTGGGCTACATCCTCAAAAAATACATAGAAAAAGCGTGTTCAGACTGCATGCAGGCTGTGGAGTAGGTAGTCCATACATCCTGTATATATGTATATTAAATTTGAATTGTGCATCTTCAAGTTTCTCTGGCGCCTGGCGGATATAGTGAAACCTCTTCTCTTCTTCTCTGAGCCATTTGTTGCAGAGTCGATAGGAAGATTGGCTGTTGGGAGATTCAAGTGTGACTAAAATGACTTCTTGTCTGTATTAGAAACAGTTTAGAGTGAGAAAAGCTCACAAAAACAACTCGCATGAACGAATGTGTTTTGCAATGCGGAACCTGTGTCACTGGGGGATATTAGCGATGCTCAATTGCATGCAGTATGGCCATTTGTTGTGAGGCACAGTCACATTTGTTTATGTGATTTTCTCAGAGCTTTCATGTGTGCCCTGCATGGTAAACATTCATCACATGGCCTGTAAAATGACAGTCTTACATCGGCGTGAGGAATTCCCAACCCAGAGTCAGTGTTGTGGCTGTATTACAGGGATAAATCATGCCATTAGTGGCTATGCCATTTCACAACGCCACAAGGAATATGTTGGCCCAGATTAATCTTCAAAATGAGCCAACAATTCAATAACCTCCACGGTCTATGTGCAAACTGTCATATTTTATTAGAGAATTTGTCAACACGAGGATGAGAGGAGACATGTAGTACACAAAATAAGCCTGCAAGAGATTTGATTTGGACAGATTTGAGTGGGCTCACAACATTGTGTTTTGTTCTGAAGAGCTAAGCAAACAACGTTACGTGCACGCACTCTGAGTAAGTGGCTGTCATGTGAGGTACATGCAGCAGCAAGGATAAATCTCTCCATTTTCTCATCCGAGCTGCATTCTCAGTAATTTTCCTTCGGTACAATGTCTCTGAAATGCTTTCAATTATAGACGTGAAGAGGTCAAGATGTTCGATCTACACTCCAATCAGATTCGAGCAGAGGGGATGCGACCACTTGGATACTGTTGCTACATCACATTATACAGGGGACACCCACCTCCATGCATCACCTTGGCAGCACATTAAGCCTTATGTGCTTTATGAAGAGGGATTATAAAGGGAAAAGTGAGCCAAATATCTCACAGTGACAGAAATACTTTGCACACACAAAGGTCTACATATTCCGGCTCAAAAACAATTACTCATCATCAAAGCCTTTTGTCTCTGCGTGCTTTGTTGTTTTGACAAAGAGAGGAGGACCATTCATCACTATGAATGGAGGGAGACACTGTGAATTTTCACTGTACTGTACTTCAGCATATCCAGCAGCCACCGTCAGCCCTGCTGCTGGATCTTTGGCTGTGAGACGATGTTGATTTGTGGTTTATGATTTATGATTCTTTAGGCATGGAAAACAAACCTGTCCTGCATGTGTAAATATTTCACTGTAAAAAAAGAAAAAGAAAAGTTACTGCTCCATAACACTATTTTCCGGGGTAGATACAAAGGTCAGCAGCCCTGCACCACTTTTTACTCCTGTTATAATACATCAGCCGCGCTCACACTGGTGGTTGGGACCCCCCAAGATAAATCTGAAGGGTCTGGAAATGTTTACTGCGAGAGAAAAGTAGAGAAAACATATTCCTCACTACACAAGATTGTGCTTATTTTCTCAGACTTTCCTCTAATCTCCGCTTTGTCTCCTGTGATTGTTGGATCATTTTTACTCCTTCGGGAACTCACAGTGTTTAGATTTGGGAACCCCCACACACACAGCGAGCTGCAGACCACTGTGAGCAGTGTGAACACAAGAACATCAAAATTGAAATACAGCTCATCTTCAGCAGGCTACATCACGCTGTATTCACCAAAGGCTTTAGTTTATCTTGGGGAGTGTTCAGGCAGTTTCTGCTTTCCTCATACGACCCATACCTCACCATAGATATGTTGTCCTGAAAATAAAAGCCCACTGCTCTGTAAATACACACTCTGGAGTTTGAGTTCAGTGACTGCCTGTCTTACTGTCTGCCAAATTCCAATAACATTTTTTCAATTTAACTGTTATAATAGCTACATCTTCTATAAGACTATTAATGATTTCTTATGACTCATCAACTCATTCAGAGAACATTCAGCATTAATTTGAACCCTGATTAATGTGAAATAGGCAAACAAAACAGTTATTCCAACACAGAATCTCTGATATGATGATCTCTGATGACATATCATATCATGTCATATTATGATTTATTACTGTAAACATATTACAGATTTCTCTTTTAACTAAACATTTTAAAGTTCTGGTTGTAAAAAATGCTTTAAAATAAACAAAATAAATAAATAAAAGAAAATAAAATATTACTAAAATTTTGAAAATATATAAAGAAACTTAGATATGTGACATCTGATGTTTGCTTTATTTAAATTCTTTCCAGTTTTCTTTTCTTTTCATTTCTTCATAATGCCTCTGTGGTGATATTGAGCTTGGCATGTGACCACGCAAAGGCCTTTTAAGCAGTGTCCACATTTCAAAGCGAACTGTCCAAGATTATCAGACAGATTTCCTTAATTAATTTGCTTCATTCTTAATTTTCATATTGATTTTAGGTTGCCAGATTTACATCTGGTCAATAAAAACTGGCTAATTTGGGTATATTTATAGTAATGTTTATTAATATGCACTGTCCCCGGAAAATTTATTAATTTTAATTAATTAACCCCATGCCTCTGTCACCTGTTCATCCCGACAGCCAATCACTTACCGGTTTTCGAGTAGTCGGCCCACGCCTCTTCCTTTACAATGGAGGTAAGAAGGAAGTGATGGTGTCTGAACGCCGGCGTGGAAAACCACCAAGTCTGTCCTCCGAAAAGACCAAATATCTCCGGAACCAGCCGATCAATAATCTTCCTTCACGGCAGGTGAGTTTGCGAAAGCCAGATCTTCATTTCCCCTTTTTGCCGTTTATTTTCTTCTTTCACAAACTTTTGATGTTTGATTTTCTGTTTGAGCATGAACTGAACTGAACTACTGTCAAGCCTAGAAAGGAACCCTTGATTTGCGAAACTCTTACGAGATTTGTGCATTTGTTTCTTCATCGTGCACCTTTTTATTTTAAATGTGAGAGCGCTATGGTTTTAATAAATATTAGGTGCGTTCGAGATGAACTGCGCCTCGTCCGGCGAGTAGACGAGATCAGGCGGCCGCAGCAGGAGGTGGAGACAGAAAGCTGTAGTCAAGTCAGACAGTTTCCAGCAGACTTAAGAGAACAAACAGGAAGAGATCCTGTTAGATCACCTGTACCTTACCTGTAGTTTGCAGACCACGGTCATAGCAGAAGAGAGAAAGTGTGTTCTCGATCGCTGATTGAAGTTAAAATAAAAGTGATCCCACTTACGTTACATGGAACATCTGTTCTTTTATCTTGAAAAAGCACTTTGTAACTGTTCGTTTGATAAGTCATATATAACCTTTATTATTATTATTATCAGACACAAAATATCTGCATTGTGCGGCGATCGCCGGTGATCGATTCTGCACAGGCCTGGCTCATCTCGAACGCACCTATTGTAGGTTTACGGACAGAAAACACTCGGTCAGAGTTGTGGGAAAATCGTGGTTTGGATTAAAAACGATCACTCTCGCGAGATCTTTCGTGTCTGGGGTTGCATTGGCGGGAAATCCCGAAATGGAGTTTTTGTGAACTGAAGTGAATCATATGGAACTGGACTGACCTGTTTTGTGTTCTTTCATATAACGTTTGAAATTTAATCTGACGGTGTGGGTTTGTTTAAAGAGGTTGAATTCTTGCCTCGCAAATAATTTATCAAATTTTGAAAAACTACCAAGGGATATTGTGTGTTAAAACCTGTGTCTATATCTTTTGTGGGGATTAGGCCCTTTTGTCCTGTGAACTCAAAGACAAACTGGCACCTGGAGTTGACTGTGACAAAGTCTGAGATTTTGCTTTGAGATGTGCAAAAGACCTGCAAAGTTGTTTTTATATTGAACTCTGAAGAGTTTCAGGGAATATTTATTTTGGGCTTTCCTGAAGATGACTTTCTCTCTCTTTCCTTTTCTGTCTCGCTTGTTAAATGTTTTTTCATTGTCCCGGCAATACACTGATTTATACTGAACTGACTTGTGCTGCATTGTCACCCTGATTATTTGCTGTGATTATTTGTGTGCTGTTGTTCTGGTGGTTCATTTTTATGAAAAGTGGGTTTATGACAGAGTGTGTTCATGCATCCATGTGGGGGAATGACATTTAAAATTTCAAACAGGAAATTGTGAGATGAACTCTGGCTGGCACCATTTAAAAACAATGATGAAATAATTTGTTGACAATCAGTGCATCATAGTGATTGTTGAGCAAGGGGGAAGTAATGAATGACAAATACTCAAACTAACATGATCTAAACATCTTTTCATAGATGAGGCCTCATTCAACAGTTTTTCCCCACAGGTTTAAATGAAGTTACCCACATCCATCTTTTTTAGACATGTTTTCTTATCATTCCAGTCTACTGACCTACATTTTCTATTCTTTCAGATGATCTGTGCTGCAGACTGTCGTCACTAACATGGAATCGAACGGCTCAGTTCATCACTCCAAAATCTTTCGGGCCGCTTGACTTTTTCAGCAACAGTCACAGGTAGGCTATTTTTAATACTATGAAACACAGGGTTATGAGACATTTGTGAAAATAATTATTATTGTGGTTGGCATTGTTTTCAAACCTTTATGTACAATCTGTGTATAGGCAATCCTGATTTTTTTAATTCAGGTTTACATGTTTAGCTCGATTTTCATTTATTTAATGCATAGTTATTAAAAGCACTGGTTAAAGTTTATGGTTTCATCGCCCTTTCATTTGGGGCAATGAATTAAAATATAATGCCTCCATTACTTGTCACAAATGTTGACCACTTCTGAGGGATTATTGCAAAAATGTGTTTGTGTATATCTATCTATCTAGCAATGTGTAACTTTACTCACTATCATTTAAAGCGATATTCCACCTTTACATGATAACCCACTCAGTATGTACTCACCCCTATGCCGATGTGATGATGGGTGAAGATCTTCAGTTCACAAAACAATCCTGGAGTTTCAGCAGAAAACAGGGTAGCAGCCTCATCCAGTACAATGGTGGTGAATGGAGACCACAGATAAAACGTTAAAAAAAGAACACAAAACAAACACAAAATGTCTCCATCCTGCTTGTGTGGTGTAATCCAAGTGTCCACGAGCTGCGACATTAAAAATTAACCGCAAAAGACGCCATTTACACCATGTTTTTAGCTGAAATGTCAACTGTAGCATGTAGCCGGTAGGATGCAAACATGTCGCTCTCGCGAGACTTGTATATCTCTTAATGGACGCACGTGCGGAAGTCTCGTGAGATCAACGCCATGTTTACATCCTACCGGCTACATGCTACAGTTGACATTTTAGCTAAAAACATAGCGTAAATGGCGTCTTTTGCGGTTAATTTTTAATGTGACACTTGTGTTGTGCTGTTGGGCACCCAACCTTGCCGCCACCAAGTTTGGACGGCATGGCCTTGGCATGGTGTGGAATTCTGATGACTTGCCATGAAACACGAAATTGCTTTGCACGGGAAGTTGCATTAACTTCCATTTACTTGGTCAAGCCTGAAGTCTGCCTGAAACTTAACTTGTTCAATAGCAGTCCAGGCCTGAACATATGAGTTCTGTTAATGGTTTTGGATGAGAGCAGTGACTGTCATTCTGCAGACCATTACAATTGCAAAATAAAACAAATGTCGCCCCAAAAATCGGCTAATAAAAACAATAAAATGTCCAGCCGTGGCTGCATAAAATGGTGGACCTTGCAGTGAGTGACAGGCTCTCGCGTTTGAAAGAGGTCACGTGACTGCACCCATTTAGCAGAGTAAATTCAACAATAAGATGTTTGTTGCGTGGTTGTACAAAAGAAGATTAGCAGGGATTACATAAATACAAATTGTTAAGGAAAAAATGCACAATGTCCTGTATTTTTAACAAATGCAGATTAATTACAGGACTGCATTTTTTTAAGTAGAGATTAAAACTTTTTTTTTTCTTGTTAACATCATAGATTTAATAGTGTTACATTTACATCCTCCCACAATCTTTTTTTTTTTCAGTGTATACAGTAAGGGTCTAGTAAGATTTCAGGGAGGTGATTAGGAGGGAAAATTCCGTTCTTGAGCGCAAAGATCACTTTAGTCAGTGTCAGCTGACTACTGTACGTATGTCTGAATAATATTTTTGAGTTAAAGTTTTGAGTCTTTAGCCAGAAAAACATCATACTGCACTCTGGTGCGTACACTAAGTTTGCATCCAATGAAACACTAAATGTTCATGACACCACTAAAGGCCAGTTTTTCTTGGGACCATGGCCTCATTAATTAACAACTGTACAAAAATAGCACTTTAAAACTTTATTCACTGATTTTGGTGAAACGGAATCATATTTTCAAGAGAATAAGGTGATTTCTGGAGTTTAGCTATATTCATTGCTTAAGTAACCCCTAACTGCTGCTAAGTGTAACTGCCATTAGCTGGTTAGCGCAGTTAACCTGAGTAACTAGCAGTTCTATTTGCTGATTCAGTCCCAGGTTGCCAGAAGCCAAACCTAGCTAGAAAACCACCTCGGTCCTGTATTCCCTCTCGCCAAACTGGCCTCTGTCAGTCTAAGAGGCTCACCGGGAGCTCGAATTTGCTTGTATAGCCCAATATCACAATTCAAGGGACTTTACAATTAGTGTGTTGACATCCCCTGTCCTGTGGTCCCTTGGAAGAGTAAAGAATCCCCCCCCCCCCCCAAAAAAAACAAAAAAAAAAAAAAAAACTTTTAACATACACACACACAGTATTTGAAGACAGAGTTTATAGATTATAATATATATATGAAGAGTGTGAGCTCATCTGATACACCTACTGTTTGTGACAGTGGTTGCAAATTTCACCTGAAATCGGTTCCTGATCGTGATGAGGTTTTGCATTATGCCTGAGCCGCAGACTGTTTACTCCCGACACTGTTCATGCTCTATTTTTGGCCTGATAACCACTCTGTTTGACTGAGGATTAGAGAAGACCTTTATTGTTTTATGTCTGCGATTATATTTAACATTTCAAAGAGCCAGTGATCTGCCAAACTACAGGGTTTTTTTTTTTTTGTCCTTTCCTGGCTGCTTCCAGACAAAATGCAGAACGATCGCAGGAGAACCTGAGAGGCCCCGTCTCTTTCTCTCTGTCTGTCTGTGTTTTACAGCTGCCCACACAGGTACCAAACAGTCTTCATTTGTTTATTACACCTCATTCATCACAAAGTGGTACATAACTCGATAAAAACAGAACAGAACAGAAAATAAACATTATACTTTTATTTGTTGTTTCAGATAGCAGTCCACAACACCTGGAAAAACCATTGTCAGGTTGGTGTGCGACGTCTGCAATCTCACTGCCTCCCCTCATCAAACTTTGAAGTGATCCCTTGGTAGCCAGCAAAGAGAATTCTGTCAATTCCCTAATGGACCTGGACACCATGACTTATTCAGTAGCCTCACATTCAGCCCAGCACCTGAATTTGGGATAGTTTTCACCCATTTCATGTTGGTTCACTGCATCTTTCCCCAGACTGTCAAACACCCTGTTCTAAAATACATGATAACACGAAGGTCTGCTCTGTGCTCCTCTGGCTGTTTTTTTGGAAGAGTTGTGCAAATACCCAAACTGACCTTAGACAGCTTGTATATGATCTTATAATTAGTCTCTTTGATCATTTCTGTTATCTGCAAAGATGCGCAAAGCTTTTAATTTTCAACCAAATAGACAGACACTGATTTATGATTTATATTTAGTATAGCTAGTAGCAACGGTAAAGCAGCGTCTATTCCTTTTCAAGAGTGTTTCTGAGCTGGGCTGCTGACCTCAGCACCTTCCTCCTCCTTACCAACTTTGAAAAGCAGCTTTGGTTAACTCCAACAACAAATAACAGTGATGAATAGGAATGTTGCAGAAAAGCTGGCTGGGAATTCACGCATGTGGTTAAAATCGTTTTTTCAATGCTTGAGTAACCTAAATACTACCTGCAAACTCCATTTCTATGAGTACACGTTTAATTATTGACAGATGGATGCCTCTCTCTCGCCCAGCTGAGAGATTTAGGACAGGCATCAATTGGTTCAAGAAACTGCCCTATTTTGAAAGGTGGCCTGTTCCCCTTGGAAAGAATCCATCTGGACCCTTACATCAGACTGTAAAAGAGAGGCAGAATTAACATGATGTAGACTGATGGAAACATAATTTAATACTCATGATAGTCCCACAACCGTCAACTTGTCAGTGTCAGTGAAAGGAACTTGTCAGGGCCGATTAGTGTGCTCTGACCCACCATCAAACAGGATCAGGGACGTCTGTAACCAGACTGCACAACATAATCAAAACTTAATGAAACTGCCTCAAAATTTCTGCTTTGCATCATTTTCCTACCTCACAAACAAGTGTTAACAACCTGCAGGAAGAACAGTGAGTGATGCCAGCAATGCCTGGAGGCCTGTGTTCAACCAAAATCTTTCTCTGATTGGCACAAATTCAATAATTAGAGGAACTTTTCTCTGTTAGTGCTGTAGTGTTTCAAAAGAGTCTAAAGCCATACTAGTGGCTTTACATGGTGATACATAGAGGGAATTTTTTTTTTCATGTGGATGTCTAGTCAGTGTTGATGGTAAACATCGTCAATTATAGCAATAAAGCGTTCAATGCATGCTATTTTGACAGAAACCTGGGTTCTCCTGCTGTAAAATCTGCTCTTCTTCCTGCATCCAGTGATGTCACTGATGTCATGGCTGTCAAGGAAGAACTACAGCCTATTTCAGCTTAGATTGAGGTAGCCAGGGGGCATGCCAGATGAATATTTTTTTCTCAACTAATGTTATGTTTTGGCCAACAAAGTAATAGCTGTAAGCTAGGATGGTGATACACTGTAACATGGGTGGGGGTGTCAGAGGCTTGCATGCAATGCATCCTGGTACATGTACAGAAGAACTCAGCTTTCCAGCTTTCTCTGCTAATATCATAGCCAGTAAAATAAGTGGGTGGGTGGGGGTCTTGTTAGGTTTTTTCACATTGTTTTTGTCGTGTCATCTGTTGTGTGTGTGATATGCACTCATGGACACATGACAGAACTGTCTCTTCTCTGTTTTCTCGTTTCTCTGAAATTAGTCTTCATGTTTAGAAGGTGGCATGCAAAATATGAATAATATTAATACTATTAATATTAATAACAATTCCCCTTAAATATATTAAAAAGTAAACCAACAAAAGCAAGTAAAGAGTAAATAAGTAAAGTGTGACCCTGTTGAAAATGTAGGGACACCTGAAAACTGCTTAACTACAGTAACACAGTATTTGTATTTTATTTCACACCTCTGCTTATTTGCACTAAACACACAGTACAGCTGAGGCTGAATGGAATATCTGTAGTTTTGCAGGTATTTGGTTATAAACCAAAGTACTGAATAAATGAAAAATTTGACCTGATGATGACTTAAGAGATCACCTAAGTTATTACAATTCATCCTGAGAGGAACAGGAATGACTGTACTAAATTTCAGGGCAGTCTATCCAGCATTTCTATTTAACTTGAAACCAGAAATGTCAGTCTCTATGGCCCTAGATGAAACGTTATGGATTACAAAAGTCAGATGGATTAATCCTCTGGGGACCATGGATGTCTGAACAAAGTAAGATGTCGTAAGTGAATAGCAATCCATCCAGTAGTTCCAGAGATATTTCAGTCTGGACCAAAGTGGTAACAGACAGACGGGCAGGCAAGACGGGTAGACAGACAGTCAGACAGACATTGCCATCCCAAGAGCCAAATTGTTAGCATGGCTAAAAACCTGGAATGAATACAAACCTGGATTGCTTCCTCTTGCCATGGCATGCTGTTCCCCATCCGCGGCCTCCAAGGTGTTGTCACACAGTGAACATCTATACCATACAAGAGTTTGCATGGCTTTAAGAATCATTTTAATTTTTTTTATTTCATTTATCCAACTGCAATATGAACAGCTATATTGACTACATAATGTAACTTGGCTGCATGCACTTAGTTAATCTTAGCTGGGGTCTGATTTTATTACTTGGATCATTCACAGAGGTCATTACAACATCAGATTAAAATCTTCTTCTTGCAGAGACACTAAAGGAAAACCACTTAATCAAACAACAGAATGAAACCAAAGCTGTGTGGACAATTGCAAATTATTCAAATGTAAAAGGCCATCTTAAAAACTGTGTGGCTACAGCTCTCAGCAGAGGCATGGTGAACCACTGAAACACACAGAATTTAATTGGCTCTACTGAGGTCTGTGTTAGCCCTGTGGTAGACTGGCAACCTGCCCAGGATGTACCCCATCTCTCGCCCAATGTGTGCTGGGAGAGCTTCCATAAGCAGATGGGTGGATGGATACTGAGATCTTCCTGTTTGACTGCTTGTCCTTTCCATAAAATACTGACCAAAAGCATTTCCATATTCTCTATATACATTACCTAACTCAGAAAACAGAAAGGAAGGGCCTTACATACATTTTTATGCTGCACTTCTCATATATATATATAGAATAAATTCAACAAAAATATAAATGTAACACTTTTGTTTTTGCTCCCATTTTTCATGAGATGAAGTAAAATCTCTCAGACTTCTGTGCACACAGACGGTTTATTTCTCTCAAATTTTGTTCACAAATTTATCAAAACCCATATTAATGAGCACTTCTCCTTTGTCAAAATACTCCATCCACCTGACAGGTGTGGCATATAGAGATGCTGATTAAACAGCATGATTATTGCACAGGTGTGTTCACTGTTGTGTGACTGTTCACAATAAAAGGCCGCTCTAAAATGTGCAATTTTATCTTGACAAGAATACAAAAAGACATTTGTTTTTAGAGTGATGGGGTATTCTAGTTACTCCTTTTTCCCTTTCTTTTCCTTTTCCCCAAACACTTTGGTTTTCCTTGAGAAATAAGGTGTGCTTAAGCTGTGTGTTGTTGAAATGATGTCACTGTGAGGTCTGAACGCATACACTGTAATATTTAATTATGCAATGAGGCTCAGGTGTAGGAGCACGCCACAGCTGAACAAGTGCAGAGATGCCAGCTCAGTTCAGGACACACTACAGCTTCACCACTTCCAACTCAGGGACTTTTTTGTATGAAAACCAGCTCTTTTATTTGTCTAGATCCATAAAAAAACAACCTTAACTGAACTGAAAACCCAAGACATATCTCACTGCTCATGAGAGCAGAGACTGGCACTGGCGAGGCCTGGGCTGGGGGACTCGCTAAATGCTAGCATGTGGCTCTGTAAGTTAAGCCACCTCCTAGCTGATCCTCTATTCTCGAAAACCAGTCCAGTTTTCCCTCTTCTGCACACCACAGGTTAGTATCAACACTCATAAATAAAACCCTGAGACTTGACTGGTCCGCATAATTAGGCGCTGTGCTAGGCTACATTTTTTTTCTCTCCAAGAAGGCAAAGTCATGACCTACTCTCTGCCTGATTGGTTTACCCCAATATACCCAAACCCTAACCAATCACTCCTCATGCTTAAACCTAACCAACCCAGTCAACAAAGGCAACAAGTACTAGCCAACCAGAGGCAGAGTAGGGTGGGTCATGACTTTGCCCTCCTGGGAAAAGATGTATCTTATCTATGCAAAATGCACACCTCTACAATAATCATGCTGTTTAATCAGCATGTATGCCACACCTGTCAGGTGGAATGATTATCTTGGAAAAAGAGAAGTGCTCACTAACAAAATATGCAGAATTTTCCAAAAAACAAAACAAAGCACATTGCATAGACTCATATAGTCTTGCATAGCCAGATGTCTCTCCACAGCACTCAAAATATGATCATTCTGTTATAGGGGAAAAAACACTCACCTCTTTGCCTGTTTGTATTTCTTCAATCACAGTCCTCTTGGTGGGTGCTAAGCTCACGATGCAGTGATGGTTGCCCTTGCAAAAAAGTGTCAGGGAAACTTGTTTTGGTGGAACATTTGCACGTCAGCATGTTAGACCTGGTCTAGAGTGCCGAACATATGATGTTTGTCAATTTAAGAGATAATTTTTCAAGTCAAGACAGTCGCAGTTTGTTGTAAAACTGTTGAAGTACAATACTGTGTGTAACTAGAAGGACTACATACCCAATCAGCCACTAACGCTACTATGTCTGTGTGTTTTTGTACCAGGATGTAGTCACAGGACATGGGGTCTTACTCGTTCTTTCTCTTCATGGCTGTTATAAGCACCAGGAGTCGCTGATAAAACACTTCAGGTAAGATAATGTTACAAGGGGCAGCGATATTGATGTTGATGGCGTACATTGTGTAAGATGAGATGTTGTTCACTGACCAGTTTCACACAAAACTATACTAAACTATGACAAGTAAACTGAGACTTTCTTGACTTGTAAAATTATGTTTTAAATTGACAACAACACAACCACAACAACATTGTGCAGTTCAAACAGACTTGAACGTAATTTGTCTCTCACAATAGATACCATTTATGTTTTTTCACAATTTAGGTCCTATGGGGCACACTGGAAGCCGCACAACTTAGGCCCTCTTTTAAAGTGGCTAAATCACAACAAAAGAAAAGGTAACGCTGTTAGCTTGTTTACACTGGTACCATGAACCAGATTCTATTTGCCATTTACAGTCTGTAGGTTTCTAGTTTGGAGGTTGTTGTTTCCTCGGGACTTTGACCATGCAGATAGCGGATGCTGCAATGCTGCCTGAAACAAGCAGCCAATGTGCGGCTTATACCCGCAGAGTACATCTGGTGAGTCAGACTACACATACAAAATTAATCCCTCTCAGTCATCACCCACAATCCACCAGAAGAGTGTGGCAGGCTTGCATCCGCAGAGACCCCGCCCTCCACCTGTACGTCCTTATTTTCTCATTATTTTGTTGTTCTTGGGACGCTTTGCCAACCCAAAACGTTGGTATTTGACGTCCTGGGAGTGAAACTCAACAATCAACTATCTTTCTAATGTGTTTACAAACATTCATTCATCATTCATTCATTCATTCATTCATTCATTCATTATCGCAACCATTTGTCCTTGAAGGGTCGCAGGGGGCTGCAGCCTGTCCCAGCTGACAATGGGGGGAAAGGAATTACAAACAGCAACTGACAAATCTGCTTATTCTACCTGTAACAAATGTGTTAACAAAATTTGAGAGAAACACACCTTTTGCGTGCACAGAAGACTTTTTTACTTCAGCTCATGGAAAATGGGAGTAAAAACATGCATAGCCCACTGATGATTGCTGAATCAGGTATAAGCACGCAGCACAGGGTCAGTTTTCATATTTTAAACACCCCCATTCTTTCTCTCTCCTTCCCCAATTTACTTATTATGAATCTTCTTCTGACATTGTGTCCAGTGTATAACAGCAATGAGGAGAAATATGATTGCCTGTAAATCACTTCTAAAACGCTACCCACACTTCATCATAGCTCATTGCTATGTAAACAAACAACATGACAGCTTGATAACACAAAGCATGAGTAGCTGTATATCCTGTCTAGTATTCAGTATCACACTTGGGACAAACTGTCACAGATTTCTCCCTTCAGCATGAGCTTATTACCACGTTACATATTCCTGGGGAGAGAAAAAATAAATAAATATAACAAAAGTAAAATGAAGGATGATTTGACATTTTTTGGCACACAGATATTGGAGCAAGTGTGATCTCTGCTGTGATGTTATACAGCCTTGTTCCAATAGCTTTGACAAGCATCCGTGCCGTGAATATGCAATGCATTTGGACTCTCATTGTCGTGGAAAACAGACACTGTAAACACAAATATGTCCCATTTTCCTTTGATGCCTTGTCTTTGCTGTTCAAAAAAAATTTCCCTGGTGGGTGTCAGACAATAATATGCTAAATTGGGTGAAATTATTTCAAATCCCATACAGGCACGGATGTTTTTGGCTAACTTTTAATAAACTTTGTCTGTAGTTTTGATCGTGGAAGTTCATTCTTGACCATGGGGAAAACTAAACACCATTCAAATGTTAAGAAAGAAAGAAACAAAGAATAAAAGGACAAAAAAGTAGCAGGCATGATGTAATAGTAGTAGTAGGTTACATGGACCATTGAGTTTTAATTATTTTGTCACATAAACCTGCAGTGACTCATGCAACAACACTTCAGCAGAACACAGGACCTTGTTAGCATTCATACACTACATCAGCAAAGCATTAGTATTGAGATTCATGGTCCATGATTCATTCTATAAACATGCCATCATTTTGTTAAATGAGAAGATTAATTAAATATGCATGTAGTCCTTTATAATTTGTGTGAATTTTGTGGAATTTATTTCACTAGAGTGGCGATCATTTTTGAATCAGACTCTTCGTAATAGAATACACAAGAAATGGTTCCAAGAATGACAAAATTACAGTTCAGATGTTTTATCATTATAATGATCAAATATGTTCTTATTAGTCTACACTGATAACCTGATCTGTAAGACCGCTGTGGTTTTCTTTTCATTTTTAAAGGTATAGTTCAACATTTTGGGAAATGCGCTTATTCAGTTTCTCACCTGGAGTTAGATGAGAAGATTGTTACCATGTAATCATATAGGAGGCTATAAACCAGGTTTAGCATAAAGACTGGAGGCAGGAGGAAACCAGCTGGTCTGACTCTGTCTAAAGTTAAAAACTCCACCATCTCCCAGCTCACTGATCATCTACTTTCTTTACTCTGTAGCCAGCATGAACAGATCTAAAAACAAACAAACAAAAAAAAACATTACAGTTGCAAGCTGAAACAAGATACTTTGGCAAGCTAGCTATTTTATAGTCTTTATGCTAACTAAGGCCATTGGAGCTCCCAACCTTTTCCATCCGATGTACCCGCACAGTCCATCACAGGTTAAGTACCCCTTCATCAACAGCACCTCCAAAATGTGTTCAAAATATTTGAATTGATTTTAAACTGTACATTGTTAAACACTGTTATTACATAAAAGTCTTTATTGTTTCTGTTCAAGTCAGTTTGGTCAAGTTTGCAATCATTGCCTACTACTACCAGGAGAATGTTTTAACCATTTATCTATTAGGCTACATTTATCCATTACCCTAAGCTAACAATTTTAGCGTTTATCCATCATTTTTAGTGGTTTCAACCTTTTATCCATACTTTTAGCTAATCATTTTAATGTTTATCCATTACTTTTAGCTAACTATTTCAATGTTTATTATCCATGACTTTAGCTAAACATTTCAACCTTAATCCATGACTTTTAGTTGACAATTTCAACACTTATCCATTCCTTAGCAATGTTTCAATGTTTATCCAATACTTTTAGCTAATCATTTCAACATTAATCAATGACTTTAACTATTTCAACACTTATCTATTACTTGTAGCTAATTCAACCGTTTACCCATTACTTTTAACCAACTTTAACTATTTTAACTATTTATACATTAATTTAGCGAGCTAAGTTAACTTTATTAACTTTTGCTCCTGTGTTAATGCACTCTCAACACATGGTGTGGTATAGGTATTTAACGCTGACTCAATATGTGGATATACTACACGCTGTATACTCTTTTAATTCAACTCATAATTTCTGTTTTCTTAAATTAACTAAACGCTTTCCAATTTTTCCACTTACTCCCCGCCAACTGCACAAGTACCTCCTACCCCTCATTAGGAATCACTGACCTCAGCTAGGCTTGAATTTCATAAACAGTTAAATCCAAACAGAGGTGACAAGTGAGCTGAGGGAGTGTAAACTCTCCTGTAGTGGGATTTAATTCATAAAACAGTTTATTGTAATGGTTTTGTGACACAAAAAATGATGAATATATACTATTATATGCTGATGCATAAAAAATCCCCAGCCTAAGCAGACTTCAAAGGGAATTTCTTGGTGAATAACAGGATATAGTGCCCCGCTCAAACCCACGCTCACCTCCCTCCACTCTCCCTTGCGAAGAGTGCCTGAGAGCCCTGTATGTCAACAGGGCTGGGATCTCTGTGTAAAGCCCACCTCAATCTTCTCTGTCACATTCACTTCTCTCTCCGATATGGCTTCAGGACAGAGCATCAGTTGTGGTGTCTCACGGCCCACTACCCTTTCTCCCGGGTTTATATGGGAACTTGAGCCCTATGAATTCATCTCCTCTATTGCTGCAGCAAGCTTGAGAAATTCCATAAGGCATTATGTGAGTCAGACAACTGATTTATGCAGCAAGGAGGCTGCTTTATGGTGCCATATGACCAAATGAAATTTTCGGAGATAGCTACAGGAGATGATGCTACAAGAAAAGCATCTCACATGGAAGGTTTTCTGTTGCAGTTTTTCACAAGTGAGTGAATCACTTGCTGGAAAGGTGACAATGTTGAAGGCTCGCGTGGGATTGCAACAACATTGTTTGCCTCCTTGTATCGAAAACAGCTGTGTAAAATGGAAAAAACAACTTCTAATAACACATAATGAGGCGAAATAATCTCTGACCGGCAACAGCTAGCTTTAGATGGCCTTTTGTTCTCACTTCCTCTGGGCATTCAGAGCAAAAGCAGAGAAGCATCTCACCTTGGCTCATTGTAACACTACCAGGATTACTGTACTGCACTGTACAGTGCTCCTTGGGTGTCTCTGAGGAGTTAAGAGTGCAGCAGAAGAGAATCCAGATATTAAAGAACTCTCAGAGTGGATACTAGTATGAAATGTAAGACAGAGCAGAGTGGGATTTAACCTTGGCTTTAATAAGGCCTCTTGGTGTGCCTGTAAGGGAGCCCACTGTCTAGTAGCTCTTTGCTTTTCCAAAAGAGAAAGAGGAGATGGCCTGAGTCTCAGCTGAGTGGAATATAACAGGGGAGAAAGGTGCGGTTCAGCGGTGGACTCAGGCTGTCTGAGGGGCAGGGGCAAAAAAATAAAAAGGGCACCACCTGTATTATATAGAGCACCAGCATGCCAGAAGTTGTGATGTATTTATGGTGAAGCAGTTCCAATCCCTAGTTTAGATTAAAACTGTATTATTATATATCACTCAGCGTACAGCAACAACTATTACACCTCTGCAATAAAAACACAGAGGGAACAATTAAATATTTAACTATTTAAAGGCACGTAAAGGCCAACAAAATTTCTAGCAAGTAGGGCAGCCTATGGCGCCTGTTTGTCATGTTTTGTCCACTGGAGGAGCAGCGTAGATGACATTTTATCATGTTTTATCCACTGGAAGGGCACTCTAAAGGGAACTTTATCCCATTGTGTCTACTGGAAGGATCCCCAGAGAGCACTTTATCACATTGTCTTGGACATTGGGTTTCCCTCTAGGGCACTGTATCATGTTTTTTCTACCATGGGGACATCCAAGAGGGTTGTTTTTTTTTTCCGAACATGGCAGAATAAGGGAGGGAAATCACCAACCCTGCCCCCCTCTGAGTCCACCAGTGGGACGCTAGGAGTAAGCGAGAGAAAAGATGAAAACATGGAGATGATGTGACAGAGAGGAATAGTGGAGGGGCCCGTGTGTAATAACTGAAAAATGTCGCATTTCATGTGCAGGTCCGATGGTTTCATCCTGTCACATCAATCAATGATTCCTGGAGCAAATCAGGTTGTTATAAGTGGATCAGAGGCTATTTCAGTTTGTGCTATATTTGTATCCTCGCTTTTAAATAAACACTGGCTGAGAAAAGCACCAGCGTTTTCATCTGAGCTAATGTGACACTCATGATGGCAACAAAAGATATTGTATCGACCTGTCTGCTCATGCTTGCGTCCTACTTTGTCAATGGGCATGTGACTGACTGCTTTAGTGATTCAAAATCCAGTCAGACACACTATTAATGTCTCCATGTGAGTGGATGATGGGTGGTCCACATTGAACTCGCTGCTTTGCGTCTGCTCTGGGTCATATCATTGCATAAACATAAGTGGCTGGCTGCAGAGAGCTGACAGCATGGTCATGTTTTTTTGCACAAAGTGGTGAAGCACAGCCTGCTCCTGGTTGGAATCTTTGATGATGCAACTGCTGAGTGCAAATGAAGGTTAGCCCCGAGAACAGAATAACAATCTGTCTTGTTTAATAAAGTATCTTAATATTATTTTGACAAACGAGCTGTGATAGTTTGATCAGAGGGTTATAAGACATTTCGATACTTGACTTTCCTGTCTTCTCGTCTCTCTCTGTACCGGCCCCTGAGAGCTTTACATAAGACTTGACTACTAGTTTGAAAGCGCTTATGAAAAGTTTCTGAAACTTGTAACTTTAAGATCAAGTGATTCCTCTTCATCACGCCGCTTATGCCCTTGTGTTACTCGAGAATGTGCCATAAAAATGCTGCTCTGTTCCTTTTTCCTCTTCACCCCTGAAGAAAAGAAGGAAACTCTGTCTTGTCCTCTGCGCAAACCTGTTAATTTGGTTTTGTCTGGCTCCTTGGATGTGAAACGTCTTGGTTTCAGATATCACAGCATGCCGACTGATTTTATGACACCCTCCCTCTCCTCTAGTCCCCGTCTGTCTTTCTCTACCCTCCTAACTCTCTTAGCTCTTTGGATATATTCCCCCTATGATTATAAATAGATTCTAATTAGCTCCTCCAGCCATGGGCAATAGAATTGTTCATCAAGTAGGGACTGCACTCAGAGGCCTTTAATACATTAAAGCTCGCGCAAAAGTCAGAAGAATAGCAAATCCCCTCTGCCTCAATTTAATTTTTTTCTGCAAAGCAGGGATTCATTTGCCTACATTATATCATTTTTAAAAATAATTTTGCGGTGCAATCAATTTCCCTTCATCGGTCAAAAAGGACTAAGAAAGGTCAACCCAACCTTATGACTAAATCACACAAGGACACTGATGTGGTACAAAGTAATGAAATATGAAACTCAGCTTTCAAAATAAATGCAGTCAATTATTAATATATGTATTAGAGTTTTAGGGGCCTAGCCCACTGAAATTAGGGTTAATAGAGTGCTGCAGGGATGACGTATTTTTGCTGGCCAACAATGGAGGTACCATCGCTCTGGTTCCCTTAACAAAAAGTCGATTGTATTTTCCAATTGGAGTTCGGATTAATGCAGAAAATAAACTCTGTGGCGAGCAAAGGTTTATGATACTAACACGTTTCGTTCAACAAAATAATCTTCACAAACAAACACCACTTAATCATAAGCTAACATTAGGCTGTAAAACAAATTACACCACAGTCGCATGACTCAGCGTCACCACCACTGATTAGTGTTCAGCGTGTAAACATTTAATGTCTGTGACAACCACTGTAGTCTCATTTAGCCGCTTGTTTGCAACCCCCTTTTTAAAGACACATAAAAGCTTCAGAATTCACAAGTGGGGTATTTACTGATGTATTTTATGTTGTAGAACAAAATGTGAACATTTCTAAAGATTGTGTTCACTATAGACTTATTTTGGGCAAATAATGAAAAAAAAAACTCAAAAAAACAAAACAAACAAATAACAAACAAATAAAAAAAAAACACTTCATGACAAGGAAGTGCTAATACGCTAGCTAATTTCCAGGTTTTAGAACTCATTCATGCAATACTCTATAAAGGATATGCACTGATGTCACTTTCTCACCAGAACCTGCATGAGTGGCAAAACCTTAAAAACCACATGGCTGCTTTTAGTAAGGAGTCTGTGAAACTGCACAGTAAAACAGGATTACCTGCTTAAATTAAAGGCAATGGGATTCGACAGTGGTCCTTACAACTTAACAAAGAAACAGTGGTCCATGTGACGTGACTGGGAATCAGGACTGACATTTATACCTGATTTTGATGCTGAGGAAATACACAAAGCAAAGAAGGCATTCAAAAGCCAGGATGCTTGATTGTAACATTACTTCAAGGTGGGATTTGTTGGCAAAATTAAAGTTACGAGGACACCAAAGGACATTCTGTTTGAATTCGGACGGGTCTGTACCAATATTTTTTATTTTTATCATTTGTGTGCAGCAGCATTGATGTTTGCTGTTATGTCCTGAGTCAGGCTACATATTACACTGTATAGATGCTTAATATTTAATTGATAAGTAGGCTAATATTTGTCATACAGTATATACTTGTAACAAAAACATACAATATGTTAATTCTGCCTCTAGGGGTCTCTCGCATTAAAACAATAACTAAAGACATAGTTTAATGATGTTGTGAAGTGGTGAAGGATCATGGGAGTTTCTGTTGTTTCCATTGTTAAGCAACAAAACTTACTTTTTAAATTTCCTTGGTGTCTTCCCAGATGCTGTAGCAACTAGCTAGCAACAGCTAGCAGGAAATGTACCATTACCTTGAAAAAATTATGCATTTCTTTGCTGTTGAACATTATTTGAAACATTTGGAATAATGTAAGTGCACAAAAACTCTGATTTCTTGTTGAATCGCACAACAGCTCTTTATTATTTTAAATGTGTTTTTTGAGTTTTCGTGGCTCAAGTTGAAGACTAATGCTGTCACTTCTTTTTGTAACCCATTAACACCTATAAAGACTGACGACATTTTGATCGCCCCTTTGTCGCTGACTGCAGTATAGGCCACTTATGTACAGTGAGGTGAAGTAGAGACTTGTCATCCATCTTTATTTATGCCAATGGTGTAACCACAGTGACTTCCACATACTGTGATATCACGTGCGTACACTATATACTTGAGCCTCAGTCCACCCCATGTCTCTTCATCAGTTGGCTGCTAATTAAGAGACTGATTTTGACTCCTTTGCATCAATGTCCGTACAGTTTGATAATATCTAAACACATTTGGTTCACTTTCTAATTTCACTTGGACCTAAAACCTCAAAGAACCTCAGACTTTCCACTTTGTTCAAAGCTTGTCAAGACCAAAGACTTGATTTCTGAGATATGGCCAGAAGAAGAGACAGACTCATTCTTTCTTTCTCTCTTTTTCTCATATCCACTTTTCCAATTTCGCCTGTTTAATGTACCCCAATTAAACAAAGTCCTTCTCGAAGTTTTGTTCTTAAAAGTTCGCATTTTTGTTCTTTAATTAGACTGTGATGAAAACCCCTCTCTATTTAGAGGTAAGTAACAGTCATTCCACACTGAGTTTAAACTCCCAGTTGTCAGAAGAAATTATGATGCAAATTTGTCCCTGAAATATTTAAACATTTTATCTCTTTGAAATTAAAGATTAAAACAGATTCCCTATCCTGGAGCCTTTTGAAGTTTGTGTACTCTCTGTGGTTTTCAGCACTCACACTGAGCCTAATGTTTATAACATACTAAAAATTTCGAAATGCGTTCTGCGTGTAACCACAGAAAATAATTATCTGGCTGTGCAGTGAATTATTATGAAGCTGAATTCTATAATACCTGTTCTTCTGCAGACAAAGAGCCCAGCTAGCATCTGGTTTCATATTTCTTGTCTCCTCTATTATATTAATAAGATCCATCTGCTCACCTGGCAGCTGTCTGTCCTGTTATTCTACAACTGTCTGTGCAGCTGCCTCTTGCCCAACCCTGAGCAGCATACTGCTTTGTCTCCAAAGGCCTCCTGTAAGAGACACATACAGAGAAGCTGAAAGGGAAGGTCGCTGTCAACCTGAAACTCTGACATTATCAGCAGTTTTATTCTTGTTGCAGGAGAAAAATAATGATCTGATGTCTCTTCAGACAACTCTGAGTCGCTACAGTGTCTTTTATACAACAGGCTACACCTTTTACACACGTGGATGGTGCTGCATTATTATGGTATTCCTTGTTTTATGAACGTACACCCTAAGAAATAAGGGTTCCAAAAGGGTTCTTCCTCAAGGGCTGAAGTTCTAGCCAGAGCCATTTGCCTCTGAAGAAAGGGTTTGACTAGGTTCTTTGTCAGCATCCATTAAGAACATTTTTTATCCAAAGAGCCCTTTTTGGAAGAAAGTTTTTCAAGGATTGTTGAAATCCTTAAAGAACTCTTTTGTCAGGGTTCTTTGTACCTTAATATAAAAGGGTTTCTGGTAGAATCCCTGGGTGGGTTCTACATAAAATCCATGGAATATAAAAAGGTTCTCTGAAGAACCCCCTGAATATGTTCTAGATAAAATCATTGGAATATAAAAAGGTTCTCTGTAGACCCCTGAGTGTGTTCTAGATAAAACCCTTGGGATATAAAAAAGCTCTTGGTAGAACTCCCAAGGTATGTTCTAGATAAATCCTTGAAATGTATAAAGGTTCTCAGTAGAACCCCCTGAACATATTCTAGATAAAACCTTTGGAATATAAACAGGCTCCTGGTAGAACTCCCCAGGTATGTTCTAGATAAATCCTTGAAATATGTCTATCCTGAGTGTGTTACATATAAAACCTTTGGAATGTGTAAAGGTTCTTGGTAGAGCCCCACTGATTGTGTTCTAGATAAAACTTTTGGAACATAAAAAGGTTCTCAGTACACCACTTGAATGTGTTCTAGATAAAACCTTTGGAATACAAAAATGTTCTTGGTAGAGCCCCCTGAGTGTGTTCTAGATAGAAACCCTTAGAATATTAAAAAAGTTCCCAGTAAAACCCCATGGGTGGGTTCTTGTGAGCACCCTTAGAAGGTGGAAAGGTTCTGGACAAAACTCCCCACGTGTTCTTGGTGGAACTGTTATACCATAGAAGGGTTCTTTGTAGAACCTCTCATACAGGGTTCTGGGTTAAACCTTGCACAGATGGTTCTACTATATAACCCTTTGTAGAACTCTCTGGAAGAGTTTATAAAAGGTTTTGACGGGAACCAAAAAGGGTTCTCCTATGGGGACAAGCCAAAGAACGCTTTTTTGGTTCTAGTTAGCACCTTTATTTCTAAGAGTGCACCACATAACAATGCCAGAATAATGATCAGTAAACTGCATGTATGGCATGAATTCAAATGACCATAAGGAAAACAACCAGCAACATAAACAGAAGGCAATTATTTTGTAGGAAGAGCAGAGCAGATTCGCTGCTTTTCGAGACTTAACACCCACATGATGGCTCGCATGGCTAGCAAAGTGTAGGTCATTAGCCTCCAAAAAGCCTATTTTGTCTCCCAGGCACAGTGCTTCAGTATTCTCTTGAAAATTAGTCCTTAATGCTGATAGCCAAAGGGCATCAATTAAACTCAACAACCAGAAAAGAGCTCCTTGAGCATTTATCCACTCAGCATGTAATTGTGTTTTATTTTGCTGAAATGACTTATTGTATTAAAGCACATTTGTCTGCTAATAATTATATAAGCCTACATTATAAATTTACATCATAGAGAGATTTAGATGAGCATGAAAACATGGGTAAAGGAAATGTGTATGTAGGTAAAATGAAAAATGGTGAGTTTTTGTTGTAACAGCACATTGCATCAGCTCAGTATAGACACACCATATGTGCTTTGTATTTTTAACCTTTCACAGCCCTCAGATTTCTTGTCATCTCCCTCCTCACAGTGAAATCTCCAACAATAGAGAATATTTTACTCAAGGTTAGGATGTCTCTCAGTTTGAAAAAAACATCACAAACTGTTTATAACTTGAACAACGAGCTGGACAATGAGAAAAGAGATAGAGATAGGTTGTTGGACAGGCAGAGAAACAGCCAGACTGTATTTTTCATGTTGAACTGGACCGGGCAATTTGATCTGATTACTATTCTCAGTGTTGTATAAAATAGAGCCATGCTGCCCTCTGTCTGTAATACACTAAAATTGGTCTTCACTACAATCAGAATCAGCCTCACTGGTCAACTACTCATACAAGGAATTTGACCCCAGTTTTAAGTTGCTCTCAATGTACCTGCTGTTTACACACAAAACAACTTACAGGAAGACAGACAGACAGCTAGAAACAAGGACAACAGAGGTGAACAAAGATGGCTGAACATAGACAGAACTATTATATATATATACAAGTAGGTGGAAAAATAGATCTATAAATATATATAAAAAGCAACAAAGCACAACAACATACAATGTTTATATACAAGTCAAGTGTTTCTGTAAATAATACAAATAGTGCAAATAAGTAATGGATATACATGGTTATAGTGTGTGTATGTATAAATGTATGTACAGTATATGGGTTTGAGTTTTACCATTTTTATTTTTTTATGTGGTTTGTTTTGTTCTTGTTGTAACCTTGCTTTGCTTTTTAACAGTTCTGGTTAAAAAAAAAAAGTTTTTGTTGTTGTTTGTTTGTTTGATTTTTTTTATATGTTGTTATGTGCCACAGTGTGTGTATATGTTGCTGAGCTCTCCTCTGCCCAGGTACTGCACCTTCCCCCTCTGTGCAGCTGCAGTGATTGGAAGCAGCTGCTGTCAATCAGCAATCAGGGCCTGGTGCTTAAAAGCTGGGAGAGTGCAGCCAGATAGGGCCAGTGGGCCATTTGTCAGATGGAGGGCTGCAAGTCTGCAGACTGCAGTCTAGTCCTGCAGAGGCAGGCTAGACTGCTCAGTTAGCAAAGATACTTGTAAGGCGCCTCATGTGACTTGTAAGCTTTGCTGGCTTACAGTCACTTGTTGTCTTCTGTGTCCATGTGTTTTTGTTAGCCATTCCAGCTAGCAAGGACACTCGTTGTCTTGTGTGTGTTTGTTGTTTAATTTAGTGGATTCAGTTAACCTTTTGTTTTATTTAATTTTACGCTTATTAACTTGTTAAATAAAAGAACCTTTGTTTACACTTTTGCCTCAGTTTTCCCTTATTCCTTTTTCACCCGGTTACATTTATTTATTGTTACACCCCTCATCCCCTAGCTTAAACTTGGGGGTCGTAACATGTTTATTTGTTTGCATGTATTATTGTTGCTTATAAATATCAAGTATTGCCACCCCTTGTAACCACTGTTGTTTGATATAATTTAGGAAATATTGTTTTCTATTTGTTCATACTGGTGCACTTTCTCGACCATTCATACCGTCCACCCCTGCATTCATGTTTCATTGTTGTAAAATATGAAAACTTGAAGTAGGTCATAGGTTGTTGGCTATAAGGGAATTCAGTTTGAGATCACTAAGAGGAAAACTGTCTTGCAGGAATACCCTGATCACACATTTCACACCTGGAAGCTGTCCAGTACAACCACAGTCTGATCTGCCTGCTACCGAGCAGCTCCACTGGTGCGGTTCGGGTTAAGGCCTTGCTCAAAGGTGCCTCAGTGGTTATGAGGGAGAGGCAAGTACTGTCTTTCACTTTGCCCACACAGATTTCTCCTGTGTGTCAGAGGAATTGAACTGACAACTTTCTGGTCACAAACCTGCTTCTTTAACCTTTATGCCACCAGTGTTTTTCATTCATTGAAAGCACTGCAGGCGTAAATAATTCAAATAATGCTGAATATAGTATACTTCAGTTTCAAAGTTTTGGTATAGACCTTTTTCAAGGCAGCCATATTGATATGAGATAGTAGGGTAAAAAGGAATTATCAATGATAATAATTAAGGTCCTGATAGCTAAGCCAAATAAACAGGGAAAAGAGACAAGGGAAACAGGAAACGTGTTGATAAAGAGTATTTGTCTCTTCCAAAACTCCCTGAATCATAATTATTTTAACCTTAGTAGTCTCTAATCCACATAGCATGATACCTGAACATAAGGCTTTTACATTTGAAAGTCCATCCTGCCTTAGCTGAGGCTTGAACTCACAACTTCTGACACTGAAGTCTGTCTTTTATCTCATTGAGCTAATTGGCAAGTAACAGTTGATGTGTGGCTTCACAAATTGACTAAGCCAAGGATCAGGGTGCCAGGCAGCAGCCATCCATGCCATGGAAAAGAAATTTCAAAGTGAAAGTTCCAAAGCTGTAGCACATATGGTTGATTTGTTGTGAATTTTCAAAGTTTTGAAATTTAGAGGCTTGCTGTGCGCCACCATCAGGACTATTGTCTTGTGTTTCCAGTTGAGGACATCTGGCATGGGACTGGACCTTTGTGAAAAGTTTGGGTAGATTTCTCATATGGAAATGTTGTACAAGCTGAGGCTTGAACTCACAACCTTCAACACCAAGAACCATCCTCTATCTCCACTGAGCTAATTGGCAAATGGAAACACCACTTGTAGCTTCACAAATTGACTAAGTCAGTCAGCTGTGTGCAAGACAGCAGCTGTTAGCATGTAAAGACAGATTTCAAATGGCTGTCAAAAATTCAGTTATTGAGACAAAAATCCCAAAATACACAAATTGCATCTAGACAGCATGGAGATGTTGGTCATTAGTTTTTAACAATGATTTATTGGCTCCAAAAGTGAAAAACTGATGTTTAAAAATGCCATTTTTGCATTGACTCCAATTGTTCGCATGAGAGTGAAATTCAAAATGCTGTAAAAAATTCAGTTTTTGAGATAAAATTCTGATATTTTCCAAACATCATCTACCATGACTCAAAAATTTTGTCATTTTTTTTCATGAACATTGAAAATGTATTTAGCAAGAATTTGCAAGTATATGTTTACAATACCGTTTACAGTCAAACATTTTGATGCACTGTAGGCTCAATTTTCAATAAATCAAAAATCTGTGTGGATCGTTTGTGTAGGACAGTCTGAAGATGCTCTGTAGCAAGTTTGGTGCCAATTGAGCAAAAATTGTGGGAGGAGATAGGTTTAATAAGTTTTACAGTTTTTGAAAAAAACAGAGTGATGGACTTCATAATTTGCAATAGGTTTAAATGTACAAAAGTCTCTTCAGTATTGGGGCTACATTTTGGTGAAAGTTGTAAATCTGTAGCACATATGGTTGATTTGTTATGAATTTTCAAAATTTTGAACTTTAGAGGCTTGCTGTAGCGCCACCATCAGGACTACTGGCCTGTTTTTGCAGCTGAGGCAATCTGACATGGGACTGGACCTTTGTGCAAAGTTTGGTCATTTTTCGTGCATGGGAAGTAGGATTTCCTCGGAAGAAGAAAGAAAGAAAGAAAGAAGAAAGAAAGAAAGAAAGAAAGAAGGAAGAACATGCAGGATTACAATAGGGTCCTGGCAGCTTAGGCTGCCTGGCCCCTAATTACTTGTGTTAGAAAAGTACTTTGTATTATACAAAATGCATGTTTTTCTCTTTTTTTTTTTCCATTTTAAGTTTTAAGTTTCCATATTTAACACTTGGCTCTGCCAGACTAAATGATGTCAAATGTGGTGCAATTACTACCATTTCTGGACTACTGATTAAATATCAATTAATACATTTTTAATTGGTCAAATTCTTAACTGTGATTAGTCAAATAATGATCAATCATTAGCATCCCTGCTCCAGACCTGTGCCTGCTGCATTGTTTATGTTTGTTTGTTTGTTTTTTTTTTGGTGTTTTTTGTATGTTTAAAAGCACAAATACCCCCAAAAAACAACTTAATTACAGTAATCTGAGTATTTGTAATTAGTTACTTCCACCCCTGTTCTGGTCCTGTTACCTTCAGTGTAGCAGAGCCTGTCCAGTGAGCCAACGTGCACAACAGCAGCAGCCTGACTCTGTCTGACCTGAATGAAACTGAACCTTAATTAGTATCATTGGTGACACCTGTGTTCTACTGTTTCATGTCAAAATGGCTGCTGTGAAAAAGGTTGATTGTGTATGCTGGCTCATTGTTACACCGTCATGAGTTATTGTGACACTTGACTAAAACAGAGCCATCATTAATGTTATTAGTAACGCCCGTGTTTTTCATACGACAAGTCAAGATGTCATCTCTAAAAATGGCCTGTGATGATTTTTAACAGGAAATTAAATAAATACGTATAATTGATTAAATCCATATGATCAGATCTAAATTAAGCTCCAGTATAAAATTAATAATTGATTACATAAGCATTCAGTCTAGAGTAAAGCCACCTGACACTAACCACAGTCTTGAGTCTAGGTCAGCGGGTCAGTATCAGTGTCACGGACACAACACTAAACAGCAGCTTCGTGCGGTTCAGGGTAATTAGGGCAATGGTGGTTAGTGGTGTAAATGTACACCACCTCAAAGGTCATAATTTAGAAAGTGACACCAGTAAGTACCATGTCTCACACTTCACAGACACCAGGCAACACCGCTTACCTTAAATTAGACTTCTGATGCCACAGTGCATGGTAATGCACAATTACTCGCATTCATTTGACTGCGATAGGCAACTTTAAATAGTTACCTTCCATATTATAAAATGATACTGCCAATGAATTATGTGATGAATAATCACTCAATTAATTAACATTTTTTGTGCATTATTTTGAAGCAAAAAAGCTGATATTGCTATAGAAACTACCAAAAAATAAATGAACACACTGCAAGATACATCTCCGCCCTGCATCTAGAGGTCCATTGTGCTTATCAACAAATAGCTTATTATATACTTTGTTCATGGTGTATTTAAAAATTAAATTAACTGTCATTATTCCTGTTAAACTTCAGAACTGCATGTGAGGATTCTTTTCTCAAAGGGGAACGTCTCTGCTGATATTAAAGGGACAGTTCACCCCAAAATCCAAAATACATCTTTTTTCTCTTTCCTGTTTATCTACCTAGATTGTTTTGTTTGTGGGTTGAGAGAGGTTACAGCTACAACTTACATCCTGTGCTGTCACAGACACCCACCTCTCATCCATGAGAAGATGGTGATACAGTTGGCAGGTAGGTAGAAAGCAAATAGTTACATTCTTACTTACATGCTACTGCTCATGCTCACAACAAGCTGTGTTGATTATCTTGAGTGTCTGGGTCATGACATCTGGAAAGAGACATTGCTTTTACTTTTTCAAATGTATTTTTTTTGTGGCTTTGATCACAGCAAGCCGAGCGCCACGTAGTTCCATTATATTTGAGAGAAGGCATACATCTTTACAGCTGATATCTCCAAAACTTGGCAACGCCTACCAAAATAATCTAGATGGACAGCACTACAGGTAAGAGGGAAATGTGTTTTTTTGGGGTGAACTGTCCCTTTAACTTCTCTGTAGTTATTCTCTTTATTATATTTGATCTGTATTTGAAGATTGTACTTTGATACTTGATATGTGTATCACTAATTATGCTCCAAGTAAGGCCTATAGAATTTACTTGTGTACACTTAAAAAGACTGTATTGCATATCTGGTCTATCTTTCCTTTCCTCTGTTTTTTTTTTTTTTTGTTCTCAATGATATATGCTTGTTTTATTATCACATTCTAGATTTGTAGGTTCCTTCATGAAATTGTCTCATGTATGTGCCATAACATGGGAACATGTGTAATACATGCTGTACATGACATATATATAGTGACTTTGTAAGGTGTTGGCCTATCTTTAAACTGAAGGCTTGTGCCTGAAATGTAACAAGGTATATTAATAAATATTCATGGTAGCATTATCTAGTGTGCAGACTTTTTTTTTTCCCTTTTTGACTTGTACTTCTGTCCAGCATCTTGTATTTATCACATTTAGATGTGCACACCTTTGTAAACTTTTGCTATTTTTGCTCACCATTGTGAGGTGAGGTGACAAATTAAAAGAAAAACAAACATAATCTGTCTTATTAAGGTGTTATTCGTCCACCATGAGTTGCAAGAACAACTTCAGTGATGTGTAGATTTTATAAGTCTCTGCAACTCTGCTGGAGGGATGAACTCCATTCTTTCAAAAGATATTCCAGAATTTGATGTTTTGATGCTAGTGGTCTAAGATTTGTTTAATTTTTTATACATTTACACTCTTTTCCACTGTATTTGTTATGTTTCTGCACAAATTGATTCAAGTTTTCGCTTCACCCCAAAATAAAAAATACATATTTTTCCTCTGATGTGTAGTGTTATTTATCCATCTTGTTTCTTATAGTGTGAACTGCAGAGTTTTGGAGCTATTGGCCACAGAGATGTCTGCCTTTTCTCCACTATGATGGAACTAAATCTCACTTGGCTTGTGGTGCTCGAAGTGCAAAAAGAAAAAATACATTTGAAAAACTCAACAGCAATGTCTCTTTCCAAAAATCATGATTTGGTTACTTTTTCTATTGTGTAAAGAAAGTAGTTCCCAGATTAAACTGCTCACAACAAGGTCTGTGGATTACCTTGAGTAACTAGGTCGTGATTGCTAGAAGGAGAGATTGCTGTTGAGTTTTGCCTTTTTTGTTTGTTGTTTGTTTGGCTCTTTTAGCACCACAAGCTGAGTGCCATTTAGTTCCATTATATTCGAGAGGAGGCAGATCTCTGTGGCTGATATCTCCAACTCTCGGTAACCTGTTTACCCCACTGTGGATGGATACATTAGATGGATACATGCAGTACAGGCCAGAGAGAAAATATGTATTTTTGATTTTAGGATGAACTATCCCTTTAATTTGCTCATCTGTTTACTGCTATTTGATTTGCTTGAATTGTCTCCAAATTATCAGCATTAATTAAAAAAATACTCATAAATGGCAAACACTGTGTGTCTTCTGTTACATTAGCCAGAAGGGGGCGCTCATGGTCTAGGAAAGAGGTGCCAGGGTTTACCATTGAAAGGGATAGGGCTGTGTTTATTTCCAGTTATTTTTCTTGGGGCTTCACTCGAAGAAACTCAGTGAGTTGTAACTAGAAGCGCTTACAATAAATCTAAAATGCAGGTAAATGGGTAACACCCACCGGCTCTATTTCATATTATGTATAGCTGCTGGAAGCCGACCCCTGGGGGCTTTTCCGAAATTTAACCCCTGCATGTACAGTATGTCTGCCAATTTGCAGGCAACCACCACCAAACACCCAGTGCAATGTCTGCTGCATCCGTGCACGTACGTGTGTTTGTGTATGAGAGAGAAAGAAAGCAGGAAATGGGATGTTGTCATGGGGCTAGCCTGTGGAGATCCCGTTTGGTCGTGGTGGTCCATCTGAACGGATGTTATTCGGACGAGCCCTGAACCACCACCACCACTCGCGTATTAAAGTTAATCCATCTTTGTGTCCCCTCCTCCCTGCGCCGAAGAAGGCCGATGACTGTTGAAGTCACTACAGCTGCTGCTGCTGCTGCTGCTGGAGAAGATTTGCATGAGCTGGAGCACCAGCGGCTGACAATCCCCTTCCAGCCCGGTTCCAATCCAGTTCTCCATCTTTTCAAGCCCTCCCTAGCCATTATTTTATTTACCAAATGCCCATATCCCTCCGCAGGGTCAGAGAGTATTTTGAAGAAATTGTCAAAATGATTTGTGTGGTGTTTTTTTTGATCGCGTCTTCTCGTTTATGTCGTTAAACGTTTACCACGCCCGCGAAACACCCTTTTCTCGACGGGCCACGCCGATTTGTTAACATTTGCGTGCCGTAGTTGTGGTAGGGGGAGGTGGATCTAGTTTTTGAGGAGCCTAGAGGGGCTGTGCTTCGGTGCCACTTATCATTAGATATGGCCACCGTTATAGAGTACACCGAAGCGTCATCTTCAACTTAATTTAGTGATTATTTCACAGTAATTTCGCAGCTCGGCCACCGTGGCAGGCGGAATGTAATTTTTGGCAAGCTAATGTTTGTTTTTACCTGTCTCGGGAGGCGGTTGTTACTGCGTGGCAGGCTGGCGGAGAGAGTCTCCTAACTGGCCGCTTGGTCCCGCAGCTTGTCGATGCTGCTGAAGAAAATAGAACCAGTTGCCAACCAAGCGGTCGGCACCCGACGTTTGCTCTCCGCGTCGCTTCACATTCGCGGAGGATTCACATTTTTAAAGTTTCGTTCACGGAGTCTTGACTTTCGCAGCCGCTCGGACTTCGGCTTTGATATGTTTATGCGTTAATGGTAAAATTGTTGGCCGTAGACTTGGGTGGCTAACACCAACTAGCTATATAAGCCGAACTCGTGCGACGACAGCTGTCATTGGAGAAAGGAAAGTGATCCCCCCCCCCCACACACACAAATGCGTGAGCCAGTGAAGCGGTTTTCTGTTGGATTTACATCTTCTGCCTTTCCATCAAATGGGCAAAGTTGGGAATAACATTGCAACGTTGGAATATAATGATATGCGTTGTGCATTTTTGAGAATTGCGGTGTTGCTTCATTGGAGAGAGGCTAGCTAGCTCAGTTAGCTTGCTAGCTAGCTGGGTGATAAAAGTGCGACGTTTCATCCCCCCCAGTATTTTGGACATGAAGAGGATAATTCGCTACTCATAGGGCTGGAAGGTAAGCCACGCCGAGATGTTTGATTGTTTTTTCATGCAAGCTGGATTTGTTAGGCATTCACCTTTGCGAAGTAAGCTGAGCCAACATTATCCACCTCCAGTCTGATGTTGGGGGTTTGTCGCCGCCTTGGCTTTCATGACTCAGACTATTCAACGGAACAGGTCGATTTTTAGAAAGGAACTCCAGATTTGCGAAACTCTCGCGAGATTTGCACGCGTCGTTTTTCACTGCGCGTGCTGTACAAATTAATCGTGGTTTATAATGCGACAGCTTTGTGGTTAAGATTTGCTTAGGTTTAGGGGATCGAAAACACTTGCTTAGAGTTAAAGAACGATGTGGTTTGGGGTCAAAATGACCGCTCTCGCGAGATATTTCGCGAGTCTGGAGTTCCCTTCAAGATAGGATCTAATCGAACCGATCATGGGCACTATATAATCAGAAATTGAGGGGTAATACTATATGGGCACTGTTTAACACACTATATGCGATCCGCATTCAAACACACAAGGTTGGTGTTCATGAAAAGAAGAAATGGAGGCTTACGTCATTGTGTACGGTATCATTTTCACTTTTTGTGGAGCATTGTAGTTCCCCAGAACAGTTCCGTTTCATTGAATAGACCGAGCCTTTGTGTGTGTTGGGCACAAATGCTCATCATTGCCTTGTACCCTGGTGTAAGTTGGCTAACGGATAGCGTTTAACCGGTTAAGTTTGCCAACATCTCCTGACTATTATAGTGAACATTAGCTGTGGGACAACAAAAGGCTGTTGTGCTTCATGTTTTTGGCGTAGGCGTTAGTTACAAGCTAGTATGATGAGTTGGGCAACTAACTGGAACCACAGGTAACCTGTTTGCTATGTGAACCCCTTTCAAAGTTACTGACTGATGTCTCCTCGAAGCCGAATCGACTGTTGCCAGTTAGAAAGGTGGATTAATTTATTTATGCATTTTTTGGTCAAATTTAGACGATGTCAGTGTTACTTTTGTTTGTGGTCGCTAAAGAAAAGGCGACAGAGTTCAACACAACAGGCTAGCTATCAGGCTAGCTGTATGCAACTGCTTTGTGCCCAAGCTTGAGTTAACAAAAGCTAACGTTAGCATGTCTCCAATTGTGCCTGTGGTGGTGGTCGTGACTGCCTAGTAGTCACCGGATCCTAACCTCAGATGCCCTAATTATCAACCGTATCCTCACTACTTTCAGTTGACGTTTACCAGATTGTAAATCTGTTTTTAAAATGGTTCCTATCCAAGCCATTTTTGTTTCATTACCACTTGCAGTTTTTTAGGGAACAGTGAAAAGACCCTGTTTCTTGTTTTTTCTTATTCTTTTAGTCCAGGTTTATCATTTCTGAATAATTGTACTGACAGTCTAACCATTGTAATGACTGATATTTTTTTTGTGAGGTTTGGTGTTATTGGACCACCATCTGGCCACAGAGCCTGGAGGCTGATGGAGGCCAATATAGACATAAGAGAAAGAGAGAATTACCACAGATTGGTAGCGAAAGATGGTGTGGGTTCCACAGTATCTAATAACGCAAATTTAGGCCCCCTAGTTTATTGATACAAAATATTTAGATAATTTCAAGCTATACCATGTCCTTAGAAGCAGTGACACATGGCTAACCACCAGTGGCAGTGACTTTAAATAACTGTTTAAGACAACAGTAAATTCTAAAAGCAATTTTATGCAATGTGGGGCTAAACAATGTAGCTCAACATTGACATTACATTGCACAGATGTGCAGTAAGGTATAAAGCAATAGATACAATGTTATACTGCAAATCAGGCCTACCATGGTTAATAAACTGCTTAACTGAAAATTAAAACAAGCAAAGTTGACTTTCTCATGACTCATCCTAAAGATTAGTCATGATGTAGTGTGATGCAATTGCATAGTTGTTCAGAAAAAGAAGTTAGCAAGAGTCTTGTGCAGATATTTGCATCTGTCTTTCTGAAGAGGAACCATCAATAATTCTTACTGGTTGAAAACATGCAAAAGTATGCCTGCTGTTTGGAGCTAGTTTGCTTTGAAAAGAATAGTGTGGATACAAAACAGGTATACTTAACTTTCTATTTTTTGTTTTTCTTGTCATGTTAAATCTGGAAAGGTTAAGGGGTTTAGGGAGAAAATAAACTCACTGAAAAACAGCCATGATATAGGCTACAGTTCTGTGGCCTTTTCAAACAGTTAACTAGTGTCTTAGAAAAAGTTAGATCCGTTTATTTCTCCTAACGGCTAAGAAAAATATGTGGTCATTAGCTTGCTAGATGCATTAATGTCTAACACTTGTTAACTTTGTCCTTGTATACAATGGCCACATAGTGAAAACAGCACAACAGCAGGAGCTGCATCACTGTTTAAACTACATGCATGAAATTAATGTGAAATTAATGTTTTGAGCCCCCCCACCACCCAAAAAAGAAAAAAAAATCCAAGAATCTTACCTTTCATTGTGTACCAGAACAGCCCTCAGTTATGAGCACAACACTTGCTGTGCTGCATCACTTACCTGCAGCACAGTCAAAGTCTTACTGCACTGACTTGTTGAGAGAGGCTTGATGTGCACAGGGCACACATGTGCAGACAAACACACTTTTCAAAGCAGCTTGTCCAACACATGAACAGGCAACATACAGACAAGTCCTGAATAAATGAATGAAGAAACATAACAGATGCTTTTATGCAGCGCACAAGTGGTCGCTGAATAGTTTGAGCATGAAAATGATATGAATCATACCTTGTTCCCTCAACAGTCACCACATCTCAACCCAGTTGAACATCATCATCAGAGCGTCAAAAGAAGGAATATCTTTCGTAACAATGGTGTTCCTCCCCCTAGTAGAGTTTATGACAAGGAGCATTGAGCTGTTATGGCAGCACCTGGTGTCATGTTCCTTTGTTTTATTTATTTTATTTATTTATTTATTTATTTTAATTTAATTTAATTTCTAATTTCCCACCCTGGTTGCAATGTCTCCTGCTCTGTGTATTTACAATCTCATTCTTCTACTCCATTTTTTCCTTGTAACTCTTGTCATCTGTGGTGATTGGCAAACCAGCTTAGAGGTGCATTCCCTCCACCAACTGTTGGTCTTATGTCACATGAAAACGTCATAAGCAGTACTCCTGCTCAAATCATTCAGAGAACACAAGAGAATCTAGTTCTGATTTGCTGCATAGCCTGAGCCAAATATATAGCATAGACACGAAGGGATTGCTCCCATGGTGGAAAAGTGGTAGCAAAATCCCAGTGGACACACTTCTATAGTCGCGCAGTATATACATATATTGTTGCATTGCATCACTAATTAGTGAAAGACTGATTAATCAGGCTGATTATGACATTTTCCGCATCGCCCAATGCTAGCCCTCACGAGGCCAATAACAAGAAATGTCTGCAGAATAGGAATGTTCCTAGTCGACTAGTCTAACACACTAAAAAAAACCACACAGAAAGCAGTTAAAATTGAGCACAATTTATTAATTGATGATGTTAAACCTTGTCTGAAAAATACTGCATGTATTAAGAGTCATTTGAAGCTGTTAATCACATTTTTCAGTGTGTATTATAAATGCCACTGAAATGTGTGCCGCTTTGCGCTGTGCATTATGAACACTGCACATCATCTTTCAGCACATGACAAGAACATTTCAGACCGAACAGGATCACAGTGTCTGCAGGTAAACATCGTTTACCCAGAGCTGATGTTGGCGGCCACCCTGATACACAGGATGGCTAATGTTAGCAGTGCTAGCAGCAGCAGCAGCAGCTTGCTTGGCTTGCAGGTTTATGTCTATGCCTGTCCTGAATGAGGTTATGCATTCCTCCAGTCGAGCAGTTATATGCCAGTTTATTCTGACACAGCTTGCATTCAACCTTATTTTGATTTTCTACATCAAAATATTGACGACCCGCATTGTTTACAAGCGGTCATCTGTCCCACTTTGCTGATAACAACATCCAGGCCAATGGAACATTTGCACCTGGCGAGAGAGGCTGTCGTCTGATGGAGTGCAGCCCCTACTAGAAGTGGGCGGCTGCGGAACAGCTTAGAGGCAACCATTGACTGGCATTGTACATGTTTAAAATATTGATAATTGATATAGTTGCTGAAAACCTGTGAAAAGACAGAACTATGAGGAACTACATTGTTGAATAAGACCGGTAAACTGTTGTTCATGATTTCTGTGTTCAGGATTTTTTTTGGCGGACCTGAAATATAGCTCTGTGACGTGCCGGAGACATGGTCCCACTATATAAGCCCCACATCCGCTCACTTCGGTTCCAACAACCTGACACAGAAGACAAAAAAATACCATCCTGTCTCCTCCCCAGCCTTGGGCTCTGGTTGCTCAAAAACATGTCTGGACATGTTCAATAAAGTTGCTAGATAGAGCTTCCATGTTTCAGGTCATTTTCAGGTTGTGGCGGTGTTTGAAACTGATACAGTAGAGCAGACAGGACCCCAGCATTTCAGAGCAGCGAAAAATGAAATGTTTTTCATGATTTTGAAACCTAATTTTATATACTTGGGGATTTTTTTAATGATTCAAATTTGGCCAGGAATTTGGAGGAAGAAAAATGCACAAAATCTGCAACACTAATATATTAACTATAATATATTGAAAAATGCAGTGAATGACTTTGTTTCTGACATGGTGTACCCCACTATCTCTGAAATGCCAGTTATGTTCTGAAATCTAGAGTATAGCCCAATGTATTTTTCATTAATTAAATTAAAACTGCATCTAAACATGTTGCTGGCTTACCGTGTATATTCAATTGTAATGTGCTTGAAAAAAATAAATTATACATGGATTTTCTTTGTTTTGATAAGGACACTATATATAAACCACTGGCCACTTTGCTCCCTAAATATCAGCATCTGTTACTGAAAAACCCATATCTGTTGACCACCAGGCAGAAATACTATCAATTCACCACATTTTATGAGGGCTAAAACTTTTTGTTTGTACCTGGTATTACTTGGTAACGACGCTGCTAATGTAGCTAATTTATGCCATTTTTATGGAAAGACTACAAGGTTAGCACTAGGGCTAACCGCCTCGGAATAATGCATGAATGCTTCTAAGTCGGAATAAGGGGTGATTTTTCAGTTCTTTCTATTATATTGACATTGTACTGAAGAGTCAAAAAGCAAGGTGACCTTGTGAAGACATGTTTCAAAGTTATACAGGGTGAAATCCATTGTGGAAAGGAAAGCTATGTGTTTCTCCACCAACTACAGAATCAGAAAATGAGTCGCAGGGCCATACGTTTTTTATTAAGGGGCATGACTTGGTTTCTTTCATACAATGCTTCATCACAGAATGACTTGTAAAAGGCAAAGAGGATTGCAATATATGGTAATCACACTGAAAATACAATGTGGGCAGAAAAAACAAACCTTTCTTTCCTTAATTTTCCTTTCTCCCAAAAGACCTAACGTAAGAAAGGATCTGATTGGGCCAGAGCCTCTGAGTTGCAGAGCTTGAAGTAGTGTTTTTGAAAGCTGGACTGTTTTCTCTCACTCCAGGGTACAAGTGTATCTCATGAAACGGCAGGCCCCTGAAAGTCAGAGATTCGAAGCATCAGTCAGAAACCCCTCAGTCGTCTGAGATCCAAGCAGATCGTTTTTTTGTTTTTTTTTGGTCAGTCAGTGTGCAGATTACTTTTGGGAACATTTTGGTCCCCGGAAGTAGCTGCAGAGTGAGTGCTCCTCACTTTCCTTGCTGCTCTCCAGCGTAAAATCATTTCACAATGTCAAGTTGCCCCACTTGGTAAAGATGTCTGCAAGGCATACTTGCAGCTGTAGACCTGGTTGGATCCAGGATGAGTCTGAATGAAGCTTTGCTTATACTCCCAAACAGATACATACACGCAGCTGCAGACACCACGTAGTAGTTCTGAGAGGGAAACAGTGGCCAGAGAAAGAGAGGCCTTGCCCAGTTAGCGGCATTTAAAATACGATTTGGCGATTGTAGACTGTGATTAATAGCTTCAAATGGCTCTTAATACACACAGTATTTTTTGGACAGTGTTTAACATTATCAGTCAATAAATTGTGCTCAATTTTAACTGCTTTCTAAGTGTTTTCTTACTGTTAGACAAGTCAACTAGTCTGAATTAAATTTTGTGTTTAATCCCAGGAAAATAAGTTGCCAGGAACATCCCTAATAGTATATGTTAAGGGGGGGACTAATGATTATTTTCATAGTTGATTACACTGTCATTTTTTTCTTGATTAATCGACTAATAGTTGCTTGTTTTGAAATGTCAGAAAATAGTGAAATATGTCAGTCAGTGTCTCCCAAATAGGGCTGAACTATTTTGAAGAAACATCTAATTGCATTTATTTTGAATGATATTGAAACTGTGATATGATTTACAATATTAGAGGAAAGGCTATTTTTTTCATTTTCCTTGAAAAACACATTAAAACCATTATAGGGTGTGATTTTTTTTTTCAGGGATCTGTACAGAACAAAGATGTTTTCTTAAGTCTAGGGAATGATGTGTTGGCTGGGACACCTCTGCAGCGCCACAATATTTAATTTAAAATGGTATTTCGACGCACATTTCGCCTTTAACAAATATTGCGCAATCTGCGGTTTGAAAATTGCAGTAGACCATATTGTGATTTCAGTTAAACTTTGATCAGTTGCTCAGCGCAAGTCCCAAAGCCCAAGATGATGTCCTTAAATGTCTTGTTTTACTCACAAACCAAAGATATTCAGTCTACTGTCATAGAATAATAAACAAAAAAAAAAACAAAAACAAAAAAAAAATCACATATAAGAAACTGAAGTCGGAGAGTTTTGACTCTTCAAAAATTACTGAAACCATTTAATCAATTGTCAAAATAGTTGGCGATTAATTGAATAAGTGATTCATTGTTGCAGCTCCATATGTAATAGTATAGCATTGTATTGAACAGCCAAATCTAATTTGACTGACCACATAGGATGTGAATAAATATCACCACTGGAGTGTTCTTCTAGCCAATGGACATTTTCACCCCGACTATACAGTCATTCAAAATGGTTTCGAAGCTTACCAGGAACTCTTTTTTCTTTTTTTCTTTTTTAAGATTATATTCAGTAACTGTTTCAAGATAAAATAAGTGAATGGGAATGTTATTTTTTGACTAATCCCATGAATATGTTTTTTTTAAAGTTGCAGTATTTCATCTCATTGATGCAAAATCCTGAAAATCCAATATTGCCAAAAAGCAGTACTGATTATGCAACATTTGTGACAATGAAATGGCCTAACTCACACAGAAAATGAAAGGTATAGATACCTCGGTAAAATGGTATAGAGCAGTCTTTCTTCTTAATAAACCCTCTCATGGTATACGTTTTCATCTCATCCCACCCTGGTTTGTGCAACCTAAAGCGAATCTTAGCTGTTTGCCTTTGTTTCTGCTGTGTACTCGTGCCACCTCATTTCCCTTCACATTGTAAAATACAACTAAAGGGCAGCATTCACCATATTTACCATTGAGCGGTTTGTAGTGGGTTTTCTTTCAGTGGGTGGGTTGCAGCAAATAGAAAACCTGGAGTGGCTGGATGTGGACTGAGAATGCTATGAGAATGAAGTGTAAATTGTGCAGAAGCTGAGTTGAAGAACATTTTTCTGCTCAGAGTTGGACACTTTAACCTTTAAGTGCCAAGGGTATTGCTGCAACAAATGCACAGATCATTGGGTGAAAAGAAGATAATGCGCCCAGGGCATAAAAACAGAATCCAAGATGCTTCAGTCCCATTGAATATGATCAGAACTGTTAAGAGGATGCCCAGGAGGCTTAGTTTGGTGACACATGATCAAACAAAACTAAGACAAGGATCCACTTTCGTGAATATTTATCAGAATTGATTGCCAGTTAAGTAGTAGCATGTTAGTGATGATGCAAATCTCAGAAAGAGCTAAATCAAAGATGCTTTAAAACATTAGATCTCATTAAACTAAGCTGAAAATGATTTTATTTGACTATTGATGGTGTGAATTCCCATGACATGCCATCCTCTTTTTTTTTCCCCATCCACTCTTTGAAAGCCTGTAAACAATATGAAAACAATATAGGGGAAAAACAACACCTGACTTTCCCTCCCCCTTTGAAAAATTGAGTGAATTTTCCAAGATTACTATGCAACACCTGTCCTAATTTCATCTGCCTTACCATTTTTTTCAGAATGTCATCAGAGGATAAGACTGTGGAACCCTCTGACCAGGGACCCTCACCGCCCTCCAGCAGTGTAGGGGCCACGTCCACAGGAAGTCCTGCCCACGCAGACAAGCGACCACGTGGCAGGCCGCGCAAAGATGCTGCTCCCATCCTACCCCAGGCGCCACCCTCATCTACGTCTAAGAACAGGAAGAAGTATGTTTTTATCTCTTGTATTCAAAGTAATTTTTTTCTTGTTTATGAATTTTCTCAGACCTTGAATTAGGTACAGCTTGGTGGTGCTGCTACAACATAGAATTAAGACATTATTATTACATAATAATTATATAAGACTTATTTTTTCAGTAATGGTCCTGTAGCCAGGTGCCAGGTTCATAACACTGTGTTCCCACATTTAAGGTTGTTCATTTGGCATAGGAGTAGGCAGCGAAGACTCCTCTTAAAATCACACTTTAAAGAGCCCCTCCACCCCAAAATGTGTTTTTCTTAAACTTTGCATAGATACAAGTCGGTATATTCAAGGTTAGACATTTTCGGGGACATAAACTCACTAGAGAAGTGTTTTCACATTCCTCTAAAGAAGAGGGAGATGTCTATGCACTTCCCGAAAATCTGACATTCAGACGTACCCCGGGCAAGCTAGATTTGGTATGGAACAAATTTGAAAGCCTATTGCTGTAATGCAGGCAAAGAAACCTTAAACCTTCAGGGCAGCGTGGACTTGTCAGTACAGAGAGTGAGCATTGGCATTAGCTGTGTCAGCCACTGCTAGTTAAAAGCTAACAAACTAACAAATATCATTTAAAAAAATTGAAAAATACTGTGCTTACCATTTTGATATGTTTGTTAGTTGCTGATTTTGTTGCCCAATGGACACCTCATCTGAGTCTGGGTTTGACTGAGGCTCAAAGATGTATGGCCAAATTTCCTCTAACGGTTTTTATATGTATTATGTGGTAAAACCATGTTAAACAAAGTATTAATCATAGCAGAGCATTTTCATATACTTCAAAACATGTCTGGAGTTGAACTTTAAAGTTATTTCCTCTTAAAATTCCTCATAAAACAAGATTTATCATGGTACATAACCCAAAAAGAGATGAGACAGATCTGTTAAAATCATATCATGAAATTTCAAATATAGCTTAATTCTACTCAATCCTTTAACCATTCTACACCAGTTCATGAGGAATCTTATTAAGCTTTGGGTAACCATAGCGACAGTACTTCTTTGACGCTCTTGCTGCTTCCAGATGGGATAGTAACAAACATGCATAAAAAAGTTGTAATCTTGCTTTGCATTATGATATTTCTCCCCTCCACCCCATCAGTGTGTTTTTACTTTTTGGAGATTTCTTTCTTTCTTTTTTAATATTTAAAATATATTTTTTAATATATGGGTGTAAGTAAACTTATACCAGAGTGCAGACATGGTTATGAAGCAGCCCCAAAACCATAACATAAAATCTGGAAAATTTGGGACCAGAAAATGTCAACCCAACCCCTATTTTTTACAAGAAGTTTGAAACAAAAATTTTTTTCAAAAATATCAAGGTATGGCAATGTTTATCAAAGTCTTCAGTCTTTACAGCTGGCTGTTTTGAATTCTGAGGGCTGGTGTAACCTTGGTTATTATATAAATACAGAATATTTGTTTTTGCTTTGGCTGTTGTGGTTGGTTGTTCAAAACTTGTCTTGTGTTGACCATTTAGCTGGCATCAGATTTTTGATAAAGTGTCCTGGCTGGCTGATTAGAAGTCCTTGTCATGTAGGGCTTTTTTTTTTAACAGTTCCAAAGCACCTTGATTTCAGGTAACACCAGCACAGAAATGGCTTATGAGGCATTGTACAAGGTGCCTGGCTTCTTTGTGACTTCCATAGCAACATATAATGCAGCTTAGAGCTACTCTGTAATATAATGCCTGCAAGGTTCTTAACTCTCTCCTTACACTGTCCTCTCAATCAATCTTAATACCCTGCTCCCAATGGATCATTTAATCTGCAAGCATCCAGACAATGCGTTAATGCCACAGTGCAAGGATGACCTGGGACAGACTTGAATTGCTTCATGTTCATGAACGAACCATCTGCAAAAATGTTTTACTTTTTCTGTTCTTTATAGTTATATATTTTTGTAGTGGTCAGTGTTATCAGGGTCAGAATGAGGAATAGTTGCATGTGTAAAAACAGGCTGCAGAGAATGGCTAAAATGATTATCAGTTATTCAGCCCAGTATTGATACCGCAATTATTTATCCCATCTTAGATTTCATTGAATTCGATCCACTACGCCACCAGAAACAGTGAGTTCATATTCCACAGACTGTCCCCCTCCACCAGCTCTCAACAATGATCAGCTTTGTGGATGGACCTCAGATTGTTCCGCCTTTCAGCCAATTCAATGAACTAATTTCTAATCTCACGATCGGTCAGAAAAACAATAATAGGGGTAATTGGTGGCTGTTATAGGACGATAAGTGGCACACAATGCTCAATCACCTCAATCACATAGTCTTCAAAGTGCAACTACTCCACAGAGCTGTGAATTATCCTCACAGAACAATCTTGTGTTCAGACCAACTGGCTTCCTCTTCCAATGGAAATGGGCAGTGTGTATAAATATTAAAATGACCAATGTTAAGTGTTAACAACCAGTTTGCTTGTGACAAAGGAGGATGTGTCAGAAATCGCTCTTGTAGACCTGCTCGTTGGAATTTACTAGATTTGCCCACGCTCCATCTGCTGGTGTATCAATTCCAGAATAGAAAAATCCATTTCGGGTTTTCCAGGCAGCTCCCAGCTAGCTGGGACTACTTACCACAGCATTATTTTCACCTTTTCTTTTTTTTCTCTCTCTCTCCCTGTGGTGGGACTGTGGGGGGGATAAGTTGTGCAGGGTATGGGGTTGAATGTTAGTCTTGAGCGTTTGTCAGTGAAATAACTGGCTGTCTCGGTGCTGAAATTTGATGCCTTTAGCATAGTTATGTATAATTACAGCTGACTGTTGTGTAGCAGTCTTATATAAAGACGTCACCACCACCAGCTACTTTGATTGTGGTCATAGATGAAAATGTCACAAGCAGCTAATTTCTGCATTTGGATTTGCCTTCTGGAATCAAAACCCTCTTAAATGTCATTAGCTATGGACTGTAAAAGTGCTTGCTGTAAACATGTAAGGGAAAGCCTGCGAGACAGACAGTGTGGTACTGTTAAATTCAGTGTGATATATGACCGAAAGATGTAAATGGTTTGCTGCTTTGCCGCTGCTGTAAACACATTTAACTGGGTTCTGGTTCATAGTTGTCTGTAGCTTTACATGTCTGATTTCTTCATATGGTGTTGATCAGGTGAAGAATTGAAAATGTATGAAATTACAGTCCTATCAGAATTTCCTGTTTATCTCAATCTGTACAAGCCCCTTGTCTTGTAAGCTGTAGTACACTGAACAAAGACCTTCAAAAATGAGAAAATGAATGAGAGCTGATTTTGGAAAATTTAGACCTATGCTGAGTAAAATTGCATCAGAGATATATTGTAGTGTAACATTTTTGATTTTTGTTGGGTTGTTAGTGCTGATATTACACACTTCATCATTGCAGTTTTTTTCTTGGTTTATTTTTCTAGTATCCTGTTTAGTCATCCATTATTATTATCATTATCATTATTATTATTATTATCATTATTATTATTACTCTTTACATCGATCATTGATGTGATGGGTTGTGTGTGCATGACTAAAGGGCTGGGAACTTGTATGAAGCTAATCTCTCATACTACTGGACCCATCAGCCTGGATGTTTTTGTTCACTGAAGGGCTTCTCATGGTTACAGTGATTCACAATTTTTGAAAAAGCTGTTTAAAACTTATATATAACCTATACCAACTGAGTTTTCACTCCTTGCAACGGGCTGGTAGGGGCTGCAAGGCTAAAACCAGGCTTACCTACTAACCTACTAACAAATTTAGCTTGTAACTAGTTACATGTTACTGAATTACAAAATAAATGTCACTGTAATCTGTCACAGTTACTGAGAAAAAAAAAATGCTGTTAAATAACAGTTACGCTACTAATCAAAATGTTGGTGTTACATCTAAAATGTTCTTTTCGGCCTCTAAGATGTTACGCAGCTGCCCACCATTAGCTTGGACTGCAGCTCTGTCAGACGGCAGCCCTCCTTTCTCCTTGCTGATGCCTGGATCACCCTGATGTTTTAATCAACAAAGTGGGACAGATGACCTCTCGTAAAAAAGCATGCACTACCTCAGTCAACTTAACCACTTGACTAGAGCAATGTGTAACCACGTTCAGCATAGGCATGTGGATGTTTTGTGCATTGTACAAGGAGAGCCGGCAAACGGTGCTAGCATGCTAATGTTAGTCGCACTGTGTGGTAGTTCAGGTTACCTGAAACATTGTTGGAAAAAAATTTCATGTATTAAGAACCATTTGAAGGTTTAATTGTTTTCTGAGTTTTTGATTTTTGAAAAACTATTGTGCCTCATGACAGCTGTATTAGGTCAGATTCTGCAGAAATCTCAGTGTGATCCAGAACAGCAAGACAGACCATCTTGGCTCAGTAATTACTGTTTGCACCTTCACAATAACATGAAAAGAGCTCTCTTTCCACCTTATTAAGATATTTATGTTTGACTCGAGCTTACAGGTAATTATGTTTTAGCCAAGGTTTGCTAGAGGCCTCTTCTGCCATTCTTGGGTTTTTGGGTTGTTCCTTATCTTGACATGGAAGTCATTTAAGAGGAGGGGTTGATTTGGCATCCAGCCATTTGTGATTTTTCTCTCCAGTGGCACCGAAAATTACCCCACCCCCCTCCATCCCCGCATCTCCTCCCTCACTTCCAACCCCCTGTATCCTCCTGAGTACCCCTGAGACGTGCTGCTCTCATTTGCCCTGTGTTTGCTCTCCCCACTTAGCATGCTAACAATTGATGTTGCTATTTAATTTGTATCCATGACAATTATAACCTCCACATGGCGCTTCCAAGATTAGTTTAACAGAGCTCCCATTGGAGGATGCTGACACTGACAGATCTCTCCACACTGTACGTCAATGAGGGCCATGTGCTGGGGTGTGTGTGTGTGTGTGTGTGTGTGTGTGTGTGTGTGTGTGTGTGTGTGTGTGTGTGTGTGTGTGTGTGCACGTGCACACGCATGCACATGCATGCATCTGTATGAGTTGGCACAAAGGCATATGGTAGTCTGATATGCTGACAGGGCACATTCAGTAAGATATGGGAAGGACTGCTCATTGTGATAATGGCATTTTTTTCTTGTTTTAAAATGTGATGACGTCCTAAAAGAGAAAAGGCTAAGCTTACATTTAACATGGCACTCCAGAGAGAAAATCTTGAAAAGGAGCGGTAATGAGATATATTTGGGTCACCCAACAGGAGGTAGACACATGAGAGGGGATACCCCGATCAAGTTTTTTTTTTTTTTTTTTTTTTTTGCCTTGGATCTCAATCCAAGTCCTTTAATAATGAATATTTGCCAATTCACAGTTCTAATCCAATACTTCCGTGTCTTCCTGCAAAGCATGCTGCAATCCAATTTCATAGTGAACAATATGTTGGACACCTGTATAGCTCTGTATTGAAATATGTAACTAGGTTTGAAGTTTCCCCTGATGGTCTTGAAAGGTTTTGCGTTGTGTCCTACAGAGAGGAGTGTCAGTATGTAGCTGTAATGGTGGAAAGTTTTGGACAGGATTTGGGCCACCTCTGTTGCCCCCCTGCAAGAACAAATACTGAAGTTTGAAAGCAGTTTTCAACTAACTGCTGCAGCTTGTTTCCTCACACTGTGCCTTGGTTCACTTGATGCTACACTGTGTGTTAGGAATGCATTGTAGCGATTTAAATACAGTGCTGGACAAAATTTCTTAAAACACAATGCAAAAAATCAGGATTGTTCCAGCAATATCTAGAGCAAGTGGGTTACTGTAGAAACATGGCGGTGAAACATGGTGGCCTCCATGGAAGAGGACCTGTGTCTTCTGTAGATATAAGCGGCTCATTCTAATGTCACACGTAATTATTATTATTTTCAGGTGATTATTTCTGCCATATTATGCCAATATGTCTTTGTAAATCTTAACAACTGGACCTTTTAAAGAATAACTAAAGAAGAAGACAAATCTGACCAGACATTCAGTGTTAGCTTTTAGTACTTGACAGTTTTTGTCACTGTGTCACTTTTTCAATTACGTTTTGCACATCCCCATCTGTCGACACCTATTAGAATTAACTAATAACATAGTTATAATTTGATTCACCAGGCATAGCACCAGTTTGGACAAATACACACACCCCCAAAAAGATAAAAATGGTATCTTGCTTCATATAATCAGTTACAATTAATTTTTAAAAAGCAATTATCAAGCCAAACACTGATTACACAGTTGTAGAGTCTTCAGTTTGTTTAACGCAGTTAGGTACTTATAAACACAGTGTCATTTTTAAAGATTGTTTTTTGCCTTTTAAAACTTAATGTCATTTGTGTTTTTTATGAAAATGTTTCTTTGAATGTAATAAATTGTTAATCTTCAGAGCCAAAAATCATGGTACAGCTATACATTGTAGTTTGTAATCTCAAATAGGACAGAAATGTGTTGAATGTGATGATATTGCAGGTCACTAATGACAAATTACTTTGCATTCAGCCAATCACTGGAAAAATAAATAGCGCATTTACCTTGTCTCTGTGTAATCTGATAATTCTATAACATTTGGACTAGGGCAGGGTGATATGGACAAAATCAAATCTGACACTATTTTTGACCAAATACCAATGTTTATTGATCTGTGTCAATATTGTAGGGATGACTTTTGGTGCTTTCACAAAATATTATAAACCTAATGAGATTTTTTGCTAAATAATCATAAGTAATGTCAGTGTAGCCATGCAGGATGCAGCCTTTAAACCAGGACAAGACAACACTTATGCTATATCATGACATAATTACATCCAAAATCTAAGACGATATCTACTCAATATCTACTCTCATAACAATATTGATAAAGTATCAATATAATGCCCTACCATGATTTAGAGTAAACATTAAAACAGCAGGGTTGTTATTGTAGCTATCCATCGACTTCCCTTAAAGCACTATAATAATGTACCTTTTTTTGGTGGAATTAGCTTGTGGTTCTGTATATATTATTATTTGTTTTGTACTTGTACACAAAAATGTAAAATTAATTTTCTTTATTTTGTATTATCTGCATCATTGGTTTTGTCCAAAGCTTCAATGCACATTTTATTGGTATATGATATACATCAGTGATAGCTCAAACAGCCCTAAGTATATGTCTCTTCAAGATGCCAAACATGACTCATGCACATTTATGATTAGATATTTGTTTGTGGTGTCTGAAATTACACAGCTATTATCATATAATAAGGATGTCTGTATGCTGATTTGAAATTCAACTAGAGCATGTTCAGTTAGACTCTAATGAGTTGTTATCCCTAAGGAAATTGTAAGAATGAAGATATTTGTTCGATGTTGCTCTGAAGATGAACACACAGATTTCAGTTCTGGCGTAAATGGTGATTAGTTATAACACTGTCAACCTATGTAGGCATCATCGTTTATTTGTGGATGATGTTATATCAATGTCACTAGTACCTCTTTATTTAATTCCCAGCCTGAATTGTAGTTATCCAGATTGGCCTGCCTCATCTAGGGCTGAACAATAAATCCAAATTTTGTCAAAATCACAATATGACCTATTGCAATTTCCAAATTTCAGGAAACGGAATTATTGTTAAAGGTAATATGTCTGTCAGAATATCATTTTAAATTAAATATTGTTGTGCTGCAGAGATGTCCTTGGCCTACACATCATATTTGACAGAAACGATCTTTGTTTAGTACAGATCTCTGCGAAAATCACATAATAATTTTAGTTTGCTTTTCAGTGAAAATGAGAATAATTATGTAAAAATTGTCATCCCCTCTAATGTCATAAATCATATCGCAGTTGTGTCAGTCAAAAGAATGGCTATTAGATATTTTTTTCAAAATTGTTTAGCCCTACCTTCATCTTTAAACTCCACATGCTACCACTCTGTATTGTATACCCCCGCCGCCACCACCACCCTTTCGCCTTGCCCAGCGGCTTGAGTGCCTCCATTAAAAATCAGTGACAGCTGTGACTATATTTAACTAATTCATGACCACACCGCCACCCCCTCTCCTGAGGAAAACCCAGGCACTTTTTCTTGTCTTGTTCTTTTTCTCTGCCTTTATTTATTTGTTTGTGTCTCTTCCTCACCCTAGGGGTCGCACCAGAGGGAGGGTTGTTGTGGATGAGGAGGACAGCATGGATGGGACTGAGATAACAGAGTCCATAGGCCCTCAGGACACAGGTGAGACTTCTCAATCCCCTTTTTTGATCCATTATGTACACGCTGGCTATGTTGGGACTGATATGAGACTTGAACTTGCCAGGCAGCCCCATGCAGACAGTGCTTCAAAGGGGTATTTCAGTAAAGGTAGAGGAGTCTCCCTCTCCTGGAGAAGGATGGATGAGAGCTTTTTCTTGGCACCCCGCGCTTCTACTTCAGGGCTATAATTGAAAGGGTTTAGCTTGAGCTGTGAAGCTGCAGTGGGTGTGTATTTTTTTTTCTCCCCTTACTGCTTCCATCTTTCCTCCTGCTCCGAGATTGGCATTGAGGTGCAGTGGGAAAGAGCCCAAGGCTAATGCCCTCTAAAAGCTTTTTAAAATCCCATCAGTCTCTCCAGACCCATTTATGTGCTTTTTTATGTGTGTACATCATGTCACGTGACCATGCCTCCCATTCTCCTACATCTCAGTGCTGCCCTGTTGCTGTGCTGGAGATACTGGGGAGTGAAATTCTGCCAGTGGCTAGTTTTACTTTTATTAGCTGGGGTTTACATTACATTCACAATAGGCAATTGCATTGCAGATTAGAGAATATTTTTGTTGTTGTTATTTATTTATTTATTTATTTATTTATTTTTCGGAAGAGCAGAGGATGCACTTGAGTTTTACCTTACAGTCTACTCGCACGTCCACTAAAATCACAGTGGTTCCCTCAGTGTTTCTCTCTGCCTCCAGGCATTTGTCAAAATGAAATATACAGTTTCTATACAGTCTTGTTCATAAAGTGATGTGTCTGTACAGCTGAGGTCAAGCAGACTATTTTTGTGCTTTGAAAAGGTTGACATGGGTTTAGAATTCTGTGTTAATCTTATGTATAACCCCTGATTTGTATTATTTGTACAATGTAAACTTAAATGTTTTATGCAAACCACTTTTGAAACCATTTTAGTTGTGGGTAGTAACAGATTACATGTTGTTGGGATTACATAATCAGATTTAAAAAAATAAATAAATATAATCAGCCCAAATGACATTTTAGAAATGTGTAATTAGATTGGATTATTAATCAGCAACTATTTTGCGAAGCGATTAATTGTTTTGAGTATTTTTTTTTTAAAGAAAAAAGTCACAAGTCTTAAATGTGAGCATTTTCTGTTTTCTTTACTCCTTTGAACTGAAAATCTTTTGGGTGTAGACAGAACATGACATTTGAGGACGTAATCTTTTGGGAAACACTGATCAACATTTTTCACCATTTTCTGACACTTTATAGACCAAACAACTAATCAAATAATCAAGAAAATTATATCTTATAAAACAAGTCTGACATATGGGGTTTCTTAGACAACTGCTCCACAAAAAGCACTCTATGCAAAAAATGCATTTTATTGGCATTGCAAATTTTTGTTGATGTTTAAAAAGAAAAAAAGAATATTTGTGGAACTGCTCCCAGTTTTTTGGATTAGGTGCAATATTTTCAATGTTTGATTTTGAATTAATAATCTTAAAGTATTCAGATCAGATTACATGTTATGTAATCCAGTGGATTACGTTACTAATTGCAAACATTGCCTTGTAATTTTTTTTTCAGGGACTGACTATATTTCAAAGTAACCTGACCCAACCCTGAAAGTGACACAATTAATTCCTCCCATAATAAAAGGTTACAGTGGAATATTTAGTAATAAAAACAAAGGTGATACACATTTTCCTTCACGTCACTCGTATCCCAAGACTGTAAGAAGTCTTCCACAGGTGTGTTCAGTTATTAGGAGGTAATGAGCTTGAATCTGTCCTTGTGTAATTCCATTGGATGACACTGAATCATTGCAGTATTAGCCTAATTACATCTCAATGAAATGTTATAAAAATTTTGCATGGCTCAAAGTCTCAATGAGAGGTACATTTGGGAGTTGTTTTATATGATTAGCACAGTGAATTGAGCCTTTTTTTTTGTAATTTAGATCAAAAGCACTCATGATGGCAACAAAAATGGGTGTAGTTATATTTCAGGCAAAATATTCCCCATTAATATTAAACCCCACTTCTTGACACATTTTGGCATGCCGTGATTATTGTATTTTTCCCTGCTTCCTTTGTTATTGCTATTCTGTACACGAGCTTGCTATTCCCAGTGGGTTTACTGTAATCAGTGCTTGAGCATATGGTTCCCATATTTTACCATCCATCTCACTAATAAAGGCTGTGTTTTTGACCTGGAGGAAACTGACTCGAATGCAATCAACCTGCCCTATGACAGCTTGTATCTGTCAGAAACTGCATGCTGATTTTACAGTCGTAATTGGCAATGAATTGAAGAGCAGCTAGTATCATAGGGGCCAGCGATTGAATGGGCTGCAGTGCTCATCAAATGCTCTGGAGGGATTTAATTCTTAGTAAGTTCTTATGGACTAACCAATAATTTGTTCTTTTTTTCTTTATTTGTTGTTTATCATCAGAAACGCCAATCCAGCCAGTGGAAACTGTGGAAGTGGTGACCACTGAGGTGCCAGAGGAGGACAAGCCCTCGTCCCCTCTGGCCCAGAGCCCTCCAGCTGAGAATTCAGCAGGACCATCTGTCCCAGCGAGTAGAGAAGTCAAAAGCAGGTTAGAAACACTAAACTTCCCCTGAACCATAACTGTTTGAGAAATTAAGATCCTCGTGTTTTTAAGTGTGTATACAGCATGAATGTGTATATGTACAAGCATTAGTGTGCATTTGTGTCCAACAATGTGACATGCTGTTTGCCTTGCTGTGTACACATGCATGGATGAATTGAAATAGAGTCATCAGCTGGTAGAGGCAGTGCTCTTCCCAGGTGCCACTCTGTTAAAGGTTGTAATCAATCTCCTGGCCTGTCCCTGCTATCGATGTTAGTGATGGAGGGCAGACCGGCAGCATCTCCTGGGATCTTATTAACAAGGCCATCTCATCCCTTAAAAATGTGATAAATATTTACTGCCCTTGTTATTTCTCAACTTTCCAACTTTTGGCCACTATTCTCTCTTTTTGTCTTTGAACTGCTCTGTCTGCTAAATGCCTTTCTCACATGGAATCTGCAACACTTTCATGTCCAGTTATTTTTGTAAGGTGGTGGTTTTTGTTTTCAACACTTTGCATAAAATATCATGCAGAATTAACTGCTGAAATGTGCAGGAAGAGATTCTGGAGAAGACAGTTGATTGATGAGTCTCATTCCTAGGTCATCAAATACCAACTCCTGGGATTGGTTGCTCAAAGATAGTTGATTGTTGAGCCTCAGGCCCTCAGATTGGTGGCTCTCAACCCAAAACCTCAGTATTTGATGACCTGGGAATAATCAATAATCAGCTGTCTTGTTGACCTGTGAATGGCCAGAATCTCCCGTCATAGACTAAATTTTCAAAAGCCTAAAAAACAGAGCCAAAAGAGGTGCAGAGGTCTGCTTATGCCAGCTTAATGTGGTCAAAGTTGTATTGTAATATTAAAATAGAAAAACACTGCATCAAATATAAAATTATGATCTCCAAGCCAAAAATCCAAAACATAGATTTAAACATTTACCTACTATTACACTCAAGGTTACAGGAAAACGTAGGGTTGGGCATGAAACACAGAGCCAATATGGAAAGGGTTCTTATATGACCGGTACGTATTGGACAGAATCACAACGCAGATTATAGTGACTCATTTTGGTGCCACATGCCTGAGCTGTCGATTGAAATAGTTACCCTCTGGTGAAGAAGTTACAGATGCATCACCAAACATGCTTAGTTAACATTATGGTAACACTTACTCTACATCGGTTTGGCTGCTGGTAGCCTACCATTAGCTAGCAGCTACTACAAACACAGCAAAATGCCAAGCGGTGTAAATTTTGGTTGTATTTCACTCTAAAGGATTCCAATTTGTTTTGTAAAGTAATGTTTTATATTTATTTACGTATTTAAGTAAACTTTATACTGTCAACAGTAAAGATGTTGTTCAATTTCAAGTCCGAATTTGCCTAGCAATTAGCAATTAATGTCACTGAATGTCATTTTGTGCGTCTTCTTTTTTTTTTTTTTTTTTAAGTATCGGTTCAGCCATTCGGTATTGTTTTAGCACCAGCATCGGACAAAACTCAAACGATATCCTACCCTAGAAGTCTGTTACTTGTATACCATGTGGATTTCACAGGTAGTTCATTTATTAAGTGTGTGTCTGTGGAGACAGTGTGTGCGCCTGCCTCACAAATGTAGCCATTATGTGTTTATATGTATGTTGCTGCCCAGACAGTCCTATTGCAAGGAAAAGGAGGCCTTAATTCATGTTGACATGCACGGCACTGTATTAAGTCACAGTAGGTATATATAATTAAACACCCCCTTCCGCCCATTTTCTTTGTTTCAGCGAGCGTCTCTGTGCCTTCTGTTACTGCGGTGGCCGTAGCCTGCTGGGTCAGGGGGATCTGCGAGTATTCAGCACCACGCCTCAGCTTGAAGCACTCTTCAGCCACAAGGGTAGAGGAGACTCGACGAGCAGTGATAGCAGTGATGGTGATAAAACCACTCAGCCAAAAATGGCCGGCGAGACCACCTCAGGACAGAGGGAAAAGACAGAGTAAGTAGGCCTGGCTGATGCTGTTGTCATAAATGCTTTGGCTGTCAGTGTTTGTCAGGACAGTAAAGTGTCTGTGATGAGTCCTGCTCAAGTTGTGCAACTGCACCCCAAGTCTGAGCCTAACTCCTACTGCACCCGCGCTGTTGCTGTTACACTTGTTCGTGAAGGAACATTGGTAACATGTAGGCCTTTTCCATCAAGATGGAACCCCTTCAAGAACCAGAGCTTATTTGGTGGAAAAGGCCCCACTGAGAAGTGTTTAAGACACAGGGAGTCCTCTGGAGCCTTGACAGGCACTCGAAGCACATTTGTTTGCGTAAAGGTTTCTGTGTTGTAGCTAGCCGAGCTAACGCTATAAGAGGAGAGGCTATTGCTGTGTGAGTCTTTGGGGGAGTGTCAGTACATACCCGTAGCCCCTCTGTTGTAGTCTGGTAGTGTTTCTACAGCCGTCAAAAGCAGCAAAATGGAAAAAATACTAAGTAGAGGCTGATCAAAAAATAGCAGAAACACTCACTCAAAGAGTGAGGGGCTCAGGATGATTCTAAAAGAGTGGATGTGGAGATTATAGGAGATACTTATCAGCCCATGAAATGCCGATTTTTATAAACCCTTCAAGAAATGTCAAAATTAACACTAGCATTGATGTGTTTCACCAAAGTTCAGTAATGTAATTTAGTTTACAGCTCAAAAAAACATGTTTAAGTGTGCAGTACCGCTTAAATGAGCTGCAAGAAACCAAAATTTGGTTGTCCTGAGTCCTTGTATGAACTGGCCACAGGTGGGGAAGTAGTCTTAAGTATCCACAATACTTTGGTCTTTTTAGAAAATCTTTTTTTTTTTAATTGATTCTTTTATTTTGGGTAAAATGACCTTTTACTCTTTTCCCTGGAAAGCAGTATTGTTACTCAGTGGATTATCGTGGTGGTTAATAAATGGCCACACGCTTCCACGCACATGTTTACCCATGCACTAACTCATACACACAAAGGAGCATGCTCACAAAACAAACACACAGGCCTCACAAGCTAAAGGGCCTCTCTCGGTTAGCAGGTTGTGTTGTCACTCTGCATTTAAGGCTAAATTATCGCTTTGCCATAGCAGTCTGTGTCCCCAGGCCCAGGGATGCCACATCAGGTGAAGGGTGCACATAATCCTCTCGTTCGTGTGAGTGTGAACTCTCATATTTGCGCACTGTGCCAACAAAGGACCCTCCTCGGACTCTTTTGGACAGCAGCCTAATTTGTTTCGGTCCTTTGGAACCAGTTGGGCGTCTCTCCGGGCTCCCGGTGACGTAATGGGCAGTGCGAAGCAGTATGGGTCTGGCAGCACGCCAAACCAACCAGTAGCTGTTGTGTTGTTGCCGTGTGATTGGTCATTGGGGCCAGTCCTCGGTTGTGCCTCTGTGAGGCACAGGAGGGAGCGCAGGGCAGGAGGAGAAATTATATATTGATTTGTCAGCTGGTGGACAGAGGGGAGAACTGTGGAAATGTGAGGAGGCGGGAGAAGATCATTACATAATTGGCGATGAAACTTTGGCTGTAAACAATAAGCCGTCAAGGCTGTTTGTCATGAGTGTGCCATCACGCTTCCAGAAACCAGTCTCTTGATTTTGGCCATCGGTTTGTTTACTGGAACTTAGGTCCTTTTTAAATGCTAATGCTCCCTCTCCACATTTTCCGCATGCTATGCAGCTCACTAGTTCAAGCCAGGGACTCGGGGAAACGCATCCTTTTCAACAGATTTTATGAGACAGAACAGCCAGCCTCTTGTGCACACACCAAACAAGATGGCCCTCTTCCTCCTCCTCCTCCTCTCCCTCCTCCCCCACAGCTTTTTATTTGCTCTCTAACATTTTTCCCCCAGCTCATTCTCTCTGTCTTCATCTCTCTGCTTTTGTAAAAACTGCACATCGTCCTCTACCTTTATGTCTCTACTCTCGATTCATTCCTAAATTGATTCAGGCTGTCCTTCTCCTCCTGCGTTACACATCTTTTAGCTGTCCTCTTTGGAAAAAGAGAAAAAAAAAACCTGTGCTGACCCGCTTTCTCTGCAAACCTCTTCCTTTGTTGCAGCGGGTCTGAGAACTGCGAGGAAGAACCAGACCCAGCCAGTCGATTTTGGGATGAGCTTTCTCATGTCGGCCTTCCACAAGATCTTAACGTCCAGTCTCTCTTTGAGTCAGGTAAGATTAGTAGACTAAACATTTTTTCCAGTCATTTTTAATGGAGAGTTAACTTGTGTTCATGAATCTACATATGTTTATTTAAACCTTTTGTTGTCATCACATCTTTTATGTCTTTAAATTTCAGGGCAATGCTGGGCACATCAGAGTTGTGCCTTGTGGTCCGAAGGTGTTTGCGAGGGCGAGGGACAATCTCTGCTTAATGTGGACAGAGCCATTGACTCAGGGAGCACAAAGGTGAGTCAGGGGAGAACATCCATGGACTAATAGGTGTTAACACCATCTTAATGTGTTGGGGCAGCAGGGAGGGACTGCTTCAGTGAGGCACGGCAAAGCTGATGGATCAGACTGGCTGGTAAAGGTCGGCCCGACAGCGTGGATCTCTCAGCTGTGAAATGGAAAAGGTCACGCCACTCAACGGGGCTGAGCTCTCATGGCAGCTTAGCTCCCAGTGTTAGCAGCAGTGGCACAGCTCACAGCTCTCCGATCGCGTTTGCAGCCCATTGGTCGTGCAGCCCATCAGCATGTCTTCCACTTGATCTCCAGAGTGGCTATTAGTGCACATTCATAGAACTGAGAGAGTTTCTGTCATGACTGTCATCATCAGAGGGCTAAAACAGGGGTTTAAACAAGGGTCTTGATCCTAATCTGAGAAACCTGATTCTCAAAGAGACATTAAAGGATAATGCACTTTTTTTTTTACATAAGCTAAGTCAGTCATAAAAAATTTAAAGTCATGACTTTAGTGAGTTATTTCCTTGGATGTTCATGGAATGTGTTGATTTTACTTGCAAATAAAGATATTTTAGACATTTAATGATTTTTTTTTTTTTTTTGCTTTCTTTCTGCAGCACTGTGCATACTGTAAGCGCCTTGGAGCATCCATTAAGTGCTGTGCTGAAGGATGTGCTCAACTCTACCATTACCCCTGTGCGGGGGCAGCTGGGACCTTTCAGGATATCAGGAGTCTCTCGCTTCTCTGCCCAGAACACGCTGAATTGGCCATTCACAAATGTGAGTAGAGTAGAAGTAGAGTAGAATTGGACACACTGTATGTAAAAGCTATGTTAATATAATTTTTACCTTTAGTAAAAATTTGACATTGTATCAGCTATGCTGTAGAACCCAACTGATTATATTGATCAACTGATATTATCGGCCCAACATTATCACAACTATATCGGTCAATATTGGTGTCTGTGTATATATTGTCCCATATGCACTTATATGTTTTTGTTTTTTTTTTTTTGTTTTTTTTTTTACAGAATATAATTGACAGTTTTTATTTGTTAGTTTTATGTATATTTGATCATTTTTTCTTAACTCGGGTTTAATATATACATATATTTTGCTCTGTTTGTCTTTTTTAATTTAGAGTTGTTTAATGATTATTAAAAATACTGGTAAACATTTAATGTTTTAGTGCCCTGATATCCTCATGGACGATGTTATTGTTAATTGTAAAATTTCCTGCCTCCCAAACACCTCTTTGTCACTAGTGTTAACCACTTATGAGGGCTCATGGCAAAAAATGTGTGCTCATTAGGGGTGTCACAATTTCTATATTAAATCGAAATGAGCTCTCAGTTTTCAGTAAATGACGGCAGAATTGGTAATTTTCCCAGTATACTTTTTTTCCCCTCTCCTCTTCCACCTACTTGCATGTGTCTGAAGAAAAAAAACAACACTTCAAAGATGAAGTGTAGCTTACCAGTCGTTATATCATGCTTGATACCATATCGACTATCTTTTTAAAGAAGAATTTGAAAATGTAAATGACAATAGTCAGGGAATAAAACCAATGAACGGGTGATCTTTACAAACCAAGACTCAGTTGTCAAACAATGGCATAGCCGTTGGTGCTAAAGATATGCTGAAATCGAATCATGACTTTACTTTACTTTGTTCAGGCCATATTGTCTGATATATGATTGTCTCTCTTATTTTCTTGACTTAACCGACTCTTACTTTAATTTTCCTGCCCTCAGTTGTAGATGAAGTAAATTGCGCGCTATGTGATAGCCCAGGGGACCTACTGGACCAGCTCTTCTGCACCAGTTGTGGTCAGCATTACCATGGGATATGCCTGGACATGGCCGTGACCCCTCTGAGGAGGGCAGGTTGGCAGTGCCCTGAATGCAAAATCTGCCAGACATGCAAGTGAGTCACCATCCCACCTGCTTAAAGAATGGATTTCAGACTCAATGTATTTGTCCACTCTAGCTTTTCTTTCACTTTTCTTCTTACTATTTTTCTCTATAGCTAGCAGGCATGGTGCTTAGTGCTAGTTTGTTTACCTCTGTGGTTTGTGAGGAGCTAACTGGATGTTGTACCCTGAAGCTCAGTCTTGTAACTTCTGACCTTATTTAAACAGCACAGGAGCTCTGCTAGCAACCAGGCCTGTTTGCCTTAGGTGAACACTGTCCATTGAGCTTTCAGCTCTATATTTACATAGAAACCCTAGTAGCATGTTATATGCATGGCATGATATTTTTCCAGAATGAGTAAGGGTTCGTGATGTATTATCACAAACTATAATGGATGGTATGGGAGTTGAGACTGCCTTCAAATTTTGTGATTTCCTTTGATTTGAAAACACAAATCCTCTTAGCCCTTGCCTGTGCTTTTATTGTTCATGTTATACCAAAACTTCGATCTTTTCATGAAGTAACGGTTAGTTAAAATACATCCTGTCTTGGCCAGGAAAAGGCCACTTGTGTTTTTCACAGTCACGCTTTCATTTCTTTTTCCAAACAATTCTTCAGCCTTACTCATTGACAACCCTACAATTAGAGATGTAGCACCCCCACACATCGTGACGCACAGCTATACGCCCCAAACTACTGTATATTATCAGTTGGGCTAATATTTTAGCATACTAACATTTCTGCAGGAGCAAGCATTACTTTGTGTTCAAACCATGGCAATACATCATTGCATTTGCCATTCTGATGCCCAACAATCAAACATCCATGAATTAATTCTTCAAACAAACTATTTTTGCCACCTATATGTCTATAAAAGCATTACACTGAAGCCAATATTACGTTAGAAGGATGGACAGGTTATAGTAAACGCATAAACAAAGGACTGACCAAAATAACTAAATCCTTACTAGTTAAATGTATAACAAGGCCACTAAATGTTCTCCAGAAGTAATTGCTCTGGCATTAGATTCAACATATCAGGACAACTTGTTGCATGTCCTCGCCTACACATTGCTGCAGGCCTCATCTTGTGTATGCGTTTATCAACAATTAGTCAGTCAGTCATTTAGGGACAGTGTGCTCAGCCAGTCTTCTAGCTGGCAAAAGTGAGGTTGTTTTATTATGAATGACTGTTGTATTTTTTGGGTTGTTTAGAAGTACAATATTGAGGTGCTGGCAAGACATACATTCAAGCAAAAACAAATAATTCTTTCTTCATTTTATGAAAAATAAGAACAGAGCACATATTTGTTATGGCAGGAAAATGCTTGTACTCTCTTTGGATTCATGCATGCAGTCTTTCATTAGCATGATAACAGATAGAATTGATATTTGCTGTAAAACTGAGATCCACTATAATAGGAACAACAGATCAGGTCAAAGAAAAGATCTGAAAGAATACACCTGGCTATGAAAATTAAAGGGAAGCTAGCACTTAACTAAGAACTAAAGCATTTGATAAAAAATATTTTGTCCAGTAAAGTAAAACAGGACTATTATCATCCATGTGACTACTGTAGATAAAGTCTTGGGGAGCTTTTTGCAGTTTATGTGAAGGAGGTCCAAATCCTCTGTCCAGTTTCATACAACCCTCTCTTTCTCTTTGTAGGAACCCAGGAGAGGACACTAAAATGCTGGTGTGTGACATGTGTGACAAAGGCTACCATACCTTCTGTCTGCAACCTGCTATGGACTGTCTTCCCACCAACGGATGGAGATGTAAGGTAGGTGAGACCTCATATGATGCGGATGGTTAATTCAAGACAATATAAAATCAGGGTATTTCTGGCTGGTATGTAAAAATATTCTAAAGCTGTTTTACAGTTGAAGTACCAACCTACGGTGCACAATACCCAGATTGTTTCCACCAGGTGTAATTTTGCAGCAAATTGCAACACAGAATACCCACTGTGTGTTGACAGTAATATTCAGTGGAAAAATGTTCAAGATATGAATCTTTACACTGGCACAGAAAAAAAATGTCTACCACTCAAGACAGTATGAGTTTTGGGTGATTTGTATTTGTGCTTCCTGTGGTTAAGTAATGACTCACGTCAGCTGATGTTTTAAAGGTTTCAGTTCAGTTTTGTGCCCCAAGACAACACAGTGTCTGTGTGTGTATGTGCATGTTAATCTCACGCATCCCTCGGTGTGGCCCCGCCCTACATCTTCCAGCAGCGTAATGGTGTGCTTGTCACTCAGGCAGCTGGTTAACACACCACGTAATTTTCTGCAGCGGTCAGAGGAGCCCACGGCAGGTGATGAAAGGTCGTATACTTGGCTTCTCTATCTGACTCAGCACAGGAGGAACACAACCCACACACATCCTTGCCACTCGCTTCTCCTAGGCGCCCGCCACCAGCCCTTGTTGCACTTACGTGGTAGTTTTGTTCTGAGAGCAGTCATCTCACTGAAGTAGAAATCAATGAAGAATGAGTCATGGTTCCAGTTTCAGTGCTCTGTCATGTTCCTCTTGATGTTGTCTATCATGTATGAGCACCAGGATGGCCAGCAGCACCTGAGAAATGAGTTCATTCAAGCTAAGTGCCCAGCTAGTCTACTAAACTGAGCAAAGTCAGTATATTGCTGAGAGAAAGTAAGTGCTGGTACTAGGGTTGGGCGATTGGATGAACACATATCGGCTGTCGAAGATTGTCCATTGCCAGTCTAAGTGTGGTGAATTAAGGATTTATTTCAACCAAACCAGAATTGTTGATTTTTTGAACAGTGAAGAAATGAACTAACCTGCTAGAATATATCAGTAATCCCTGATTGTTGGGCAGTCGCCGATTTAAACATATTGGCCAATACCGTTTTCATGAACAAGCTTAATAAAATAATGCACTGTTTGCATACAGTTCACTGTAGACCAAAATATTATCAACTTAATACAACTTTTTTTCCCCCCAGATCCCAATGACTTTTGCAATTTATACATCCATAACATAACTGTGTACAGTATATTTAGCCTAAACTAGCCCTACATTTTAAATGCATAAACTATTTAATTATGTTTGAAAGCTGAAAAAGCTAACAAAATATGGGTCAGGAAAATATAGCTCACAAATATTCAAGAATTTTAAAAAAAGAATTAGTGTTTTGTGATGTTTTATTTGTAAAAAGAAGTATCTGTGCAGATGTTGCATTCCTACTATGAACAAAATGAAGTCCAAGTACCATTATAAATGAACAGCTGTATTTAAGAGGCATTCTGCTGAAATAAAAGCCAAATGACCACTTTGAGTCCAAAGCAGCTCTGCTTGCTGTTGCACACTGTCAGCATGGATATTTATTTAAAAATGCTGGCTGTCATTTATTTGCTTTGTGGCTCTGTTGCTTACAACGCTGTGCTCAACAAAACTATTCCAGTGATCTTATTTTATTTATTAAATTTTTTGGGGGGAAAAGGACTAGCTAATTAATGGGGGTTACAAAGCTGATCCTTTTTAAAATAATCCCAGAAACATTGAAGACAAAGCTGGAAAACAAAAAGTTCATGCATGTGCTCAGTCTTGAATTATTAGGAGCCTGTTTTGGTTTCAAGTATCTGCCATTTTTTATGGCAGTATGTTGCAGCCAGCCATGTAGCTATGTAGCCAGGGCCTGATTAATTTGATGCCAGTGTTTTATTCTTTTCAATTTATTCTTTTCAATATTAAAAATTGTTCTAAGTCTTAGTAGTATTCAATAATAAACTGTTTGCACTGTTATTTGTAACCTTAATAGCATTTATTAAAAACTGGTTAGTCTAAATGATCCTTCTGATTTGAAAATTACCTTGTAAATCCATTTCATTAAAGCTGGGAAATAGTGATGTTATTTTTTAGTCATACTCCCCAGTTCTACTGCATAAATTTTGCTGGAAAAGAGTCATGGTCTTAAAAATATTAAAAATAGGCACATTCGCTATGGACCTGGCCAGGTTTCATGCTTGTTCCCAGTTCCATGACTTGAATGCCAAATTGTATCGCAGAAACACTGTATTCATACTGCATTCGGTCTGACTGGTTCCCAATGTCATCATGTTAAGTAGGCTTCCTTTGCTCCTCAGAACTGCAGAGTATGCATCCAATGTGGAACACGATCCAGCAGGCAGTGGCACCACACCAGCCTGCTGTGTGAGAACTGTGTCCAAAACCAGGACCCTGCTCTCTGCTGTCCAATGTGTACCTGCATCCTGGACCCTGAGCATCACAAAGACTTACTCTTTTGCCACACTTGTAAGAGGTAAGGAACCTTTGTTTATTATGTAAAAACCTCAAATGCAATGCTCTTATTTTGTTTTCCTTTTTTTGCTCATGTGGCAAATTTATCTTCCCTAGTAACCCTAAGAAAACACAAGGAAAACCACAGTAATAAATATGTCATGTTAAAGAATTTCACAGAAATCCCTGGTGAAAAATCCCTTAAAATTCCTGTGCACTCCTTTCAGATGGCTACACCTGGAGTGCGAGCGTCAGAACTCAGGCCAAGCAGAAATCCACCCCAGAGAGGACTATGTTTGTTCCAACTGCAGGTCTCCTGCTGCAGAGCAGGCGCTACAGGCAGAGGATATGGACACCGGCCCAGATCTCAGCCCTCAGCCAGCCTCCATGCACACAGACTCTGAGACTGGCCTACAGCTGGCTAAAAAGCACACGGACCTAGAACCTGGCACTCAGCTGCCTCCTGAAATGCACAATGACCCCAAACCGGAATTACTCGCTGTTCCATTGCACTCAGATCCAGAGCCTGTCCAGGCTACCGTCCAGGAGGAGAAGCTGGCCACGTCAGCCCAGAAGCCTGGTGGGTCTTTGTTCCAGAAAGGTTAGATTATACACAGGAAGATGACTGCTCTGATCTCTTTCTTTGTGTTATCTCGACGTCTTTATTGTCCTCTATGTGTAAGTGTCCCTCCTGAGAAACTAATCTGTTTTATCAGCATATTAATGATCTTGTTATTGCAAGGTAGAGCCAAGGAATGTCACTCTTTTGATAATACAGAATCATATACCAGCACTAGTTTATACAGTGGAAAATTAAAGAGAATCTTTGTAGTTCAGGGTTCATTCATTCAGCCTCTAGCCATGCAGAAGCAGTTGAAAGTTTTGGCCGTGCAACATAAAATGGGTCTGTAGTGTCAGCGCTGATGAAGTTTTGAAAGTCACAGTTGTTGCAGATAAAAGGGCTGGGAGTTGTTTGGACTAAGACCAGAGAGAAGCACTCCCTCTTTTATTGAGAGGATTTTCTGAGGACTCTCCAATAACCAGATGGTGTCGTACTAGTGACAGATTAAAGCGACTCTATTGTCTTTGTAACGCTGTGTTTTGAAAATTATAAGTACTTTGTTTCCCCCTTCCTGTCTCCTGGGGAGGTAGTATGTGGATTGATTCTTGAGAGAACTTCTTTTTATAAAATTTCACTTCAGTGCATGGCTAAGAATTGGGCACACAAGTTGGCTGCTCATATTTGTTGTAAATCAACTTTACATTTGACTTGCTGCTAACTTGTTAATAGTACTAAACAGAGGGAAAGGTTGCTGAGGCACTGTGACCATGTTTGATGCGTGACATGTCGTGTACATTTTTACCAGCAACAGGTGTGTAACACTGAATCCCTCTGAAGCCCCTGCTTGACTGACAATCCTTGCTGTCTTTCGATTTAGCCTAGAAGTTAAAGCCACTGGATTCAGGGGCAGAGTAGAAGAACTACGTTGTTTTAATAGTGGTTCTTTTTATACTCTAAAAGAATAACTAAGTGGAATATAAATAATCTACAGTGGAATTTCATATTGTTTTCGAGTCAGAACCAAAATGGAGACTTGGGATGTGACTTGGACTCTAAAGCTGGGCATACACTGTATGATTTTAGCCCATTTCTGACCCAATTTTTGAGCTATATGACTCATTGTATAGTTGGATCGAGTTTCAGCTTTGTCGAGTGTTGCCGTGCAGTGTATGGGGGGAGTGAGGATTCTGCCTGTGGGCTGAATCTGGCCATGAATCTATAAAAGTGCATTGTTTTCCTGTATTTTTTTACGTAATGCTTTTTTTTCCAGTTGTGAAAACTAATTAAGTGGATAAAAAAATAGAAAGGAGCATTGCCAGGAAATGTAAACATCCCAGGCCATTGACACTTAAAATCTGGCCATTCTGAGAAATGTAATTGAATAGGCCACACTGTCAATGTCTTCCTAGACATCTGTAGGTCCATATAAGCTGGGGCGTCTTTTTTTTTTTTTTTTTTTTTTCCCACCAGTGATCTGAAATGGTCTGCAAGGACCCACAATCAGACTGTACAGTACGAACACATAAATGGTGAGCTTTGGCTTTCCATTGCCGATAAATTATTCATGAGTTGGAATTAAACAACACTTCTGACACTGTACACAGTTTAACTCAGAGACTTGACCTGAACATCATTTTTTTCTGGCATGTGAGCTTTTCAAGCTAGATGCTATTTAGCAGCAGAAGCACCAACTCCCTAATAAGCCCCTTCCTTCACAACAGCTGTCTATTGTTTCTACTGCTCATGATTCTTCCGTGATTCACTGTGGTGTGGTGCTTTACCAGCTCTATGAGTTACGTGATGCTGGTATCTGCTTGTATGAAGCTCTCGGCTGAATCTCCACTCTGGTCCATGTGAGTTCTGCCAACAGTGGAGTGGAGTGCAGTATCAGGGAAATTAACGTTGAGCTGGGGATGCCAGTGGTAGCTACACTGCCCACTCTGTCTAGACAGCGGACCCCACTGGCAGGAGAGAATGGATAGGAGCATCATGATGGTGATGATATTAGATCCCTTGTCTACAAACCTGCCTTGGAGCTAAGCTGGCTCATTCGTGGCCGCTCACACAGCTTGCTCGCTCAGCTCACTGTACACATGTGCTCTCATTTTACTAGCTTTTTCCTGTGGTCATGAACTGCTTCATCATTGGATTTAGCTGGCAAGGCGAGGCTTCTCCCACTGTGGTTTTGAAGACAAGTGTGCATGTGATCTGTGTATTGATTTAAGAGGAGCTTTGGAAGGTTTATGTTAAGCACCTCAAAATGAGCATTACCTGTTTGTTTTTTTTCCAAGACGTGTCTTAATGCTGAAGATATCGTTTGGGATTTTAGCTTAAAGCCACTTGAATTAGACAGTTAATTTTTTATTACATTTTTTGCAGTGTATTTGATAATCCTGCACCAAATAAGAGAAGAAACTTTGGTAGGGATACAGGATTTGGGCGTTTGCCAATGTTCAATATGGCAGTATTTTCCACCTCATTCTGGCTGATACTGATATATGCACATAACTTCATTATCAAGTCTCCTCTGGAATGAACATTTTATTCTGCATTGTATTATCGTGATGGCCCACCAGCAGATGCAGACATAAAATGCAGTGCTTTTCAAAATAAAATGCAATGATTTTAAAAATTTAAATACAGTGCTTTTCATAATAAAATACAGGGCTTTTCAAAATAAATAGTGTTTTTCAAAAATAGACACATTCACAGACCAAAATAAGAAAACTACAGCTGACAGGTTTTTGTCTCTTTGTTCTTCACTAATGTATTGTAATGATTGGGTTGATGGCTGTTAATGGTTAATTTGATGTTAAATCAAATTTGTAGCATTAAGTAATGTGATTTGGCTCCTCCTAACATGACCAACGCTTAACTTGCAAGGCAGCTGGATTCACAAGCGAAAATCTGTTTTGCAAGGCCACCAAAACTGGTGCAGACAATCAGCATCCTAGGAAGGACTAGTGGCAGCTATGGGTATGGTTTTTGGTGTGCAACAGCGAAAAGTGTACAAGAAGCCACTTGTCTTGAATAAACAATTGTGGCTCCTAAAGAGATTAGCGTAGATACTGTGATAGCATCAGTTATATCAGAACTGGAGAGTATTTCTACATTCAAAGAAGAGCAAAGAACTGCACTGAAGGCTTTTCTCAATGGAAACAATGTTTTCGCTCTTGTGCCGCCTGAGTTTGGCAGGCGTTTGATCTGATTAGTTGAAGTTAGCCCATGTTAGACTTGATAGACAAATGATTCATCCAATCACCTGCCAAGTGTTTTTCAAAAGTGTCTGCCCTTTTCCAAACAGTTTCTAAGGACGACTTCCCAGATGGGCCTGTGTAACGAACCATCTGTCAGGTTAGGCCGATTCGAACATTCATTGCAAACAATAACTTTGATATCCCTTTAGTCACTTCAAAAACCCTCCAAACCGCAGACTGCAGATACTTGCATCACAAAGCATTTATAGCCAGTACAAATATTTCATTTTAAAGACTTTATTTGCTGATATGATAATGTGCCAATGATATTAAAATTTATTTTAATAATGTGCTTAAATTTACTTAGATATTTGCAGTTTTTTGTATTATGTGAGATCATGACCATGGTGCCAACCGCCCACACATGTAATGTAATTAAAGTCATTAACCGGAGCTGTTTATCACCTGCCAGGATTCTCCACCACTTTGGGTTTAACAGCAGGCTTACCGTGACTCAACTGACAGATGCTGTTAGATCCATTCTGTGACTGCAAGTTAGACCTGGCTTCAGGCCTCTGCTGCATTAATCAAAGCCGTGTATTTATCTCAGCCATCACCTTATTCACAGTAGGAGATATAGGAAGCAGGGTGTTAATATGAATGAGAATGTGTGTTCAGCTTGGTCAATAGTTGAAGGCTTGAGATGGTTGGAGGCCCATCTCCTAATTGACTTTCTGGCATCGGCACCGGATGAGCACCTGCAAGCTGCACAGTCATGAGCCCAGAGCACACAGACCCTGGGATGTTGGTTGTCATGGTTACTCTCTTCCCTGGCAGAGATGCTTAGCAGGTGCATGTGTGTGTCAGGATCAGTGTGACATGGGAACTTGTGGATTGAAATGGTGGGCGCCTCGTTAAGACTAGGCTATCTGTACGGTCAGAGGCTGTCTGGCAGAATATTGGCTCTATGTGTGGATGCCTGATAGCCAGGAAAGACTAGTTCTATTCATGCCAGACTAGCCAAATGCATTGATGTCTTTAATACAAAACCAAATGGAGATAGAGGATAAGGGGAGATCTACAAAACCAAATGAAAAGAGAGAGTAGGATACATTCTATTAATACTAAAATGTAGCTTCTTATAAAGGCTTGCCACATTGTCCTTTCATGCATTGTGACTGCCTGTTACTGGAAAGCCACTGCTTTTCTGTAGCACTCCTGTCACATCCTTTTCAAGGCTAATGCAGCAGTTCATTAAGTCCAAGCAGAAAATAATGTTACATGGATATATAATGTACTGCATGAGCTTTTTTTATTATGCTAACATTGAACCATATAAAATTTCCTTTTCCATTTATTAGCTCAAAAGAAAATTAGTGATCTGCAACATACGGTTGTATGTGTTAAATTAGAGGTTCACCTTTTTTTCATGGAGAAACACTCAGTGGTTTTACTAAAGGGAGGAGAATTTCCACGACTTAAGAATTCAGATCATAGTATAGTGTGGTTTGTTTTACCATCAGATTTGGAATAATGGGCGGGTAAAATTGATGCAAGCAGGAGAAATATCTCTTTTTCTCTCAGTTAGTTTCACTGGGCATCCAAGCCCAATATTTCCCTATGGCCCACTCTTTTATTCCCTCTCCACTTAATCTTAATATGTTCATAATGTCTCCAGACTCTTTAGTTCTCTCTATTAATGAACAAATTAGGGCTGTAACAATACCAGAATTTTAAACTAGTATATAAAAGCAATATTCATTGTCTTTTTCTTTTTGCCAAGATATCAAAAGAAAGTCCTAGGAACTGAAAATAGATATTTTTTTCTTTTCTTTTTCTTTTTTTTTTAATATTATTAACAGAAGAGCTGAGCACTGTCTAGTTTTGCTGCAAGCCAAATGTCAGGCAAGACAGTAAAGACTGAACTGAGGTCTTGAATGAGCACTTAAATTATTGTTTTTTTTTATAGCTTTGGTCATTTTAATACTGTAGTTATTGGATATTCTATCATTTTAAACACTTGGTATTGGAAGATTATTGAAGTGTGAATGTTTTTTAGAACTCTTAGAACAAATGGCTTTTTTATTGTACATTTTTTGGTAATGAATCTTCTCCTTTTTAGAAGTCTCAGTGGGAGCAGATGTTGTCGAGGGACAGGTCACTGAACCGTCTATCAACAAAACCCTAACAGAATTCAAACCAGGTTTGTATACACAGCCTATATGTTTAGTGCTGAATCTGAATTGTACAACCTCATATTGATTGCTTTAATTTGACAGCCAGTAGTTTTGGTCACGCTTAATCCACACCGTTAAAATTCTGTGTAAACAGAACTGTGTTTACTGGTAGTATTAGAGAAGGCCCCTGCCATGGGGACTCCCCACCAAATCCATGTCATTTACTTTTATGACATTAAAGGGGAATTTTTCTTTCACTTATTTTGTCAATTATATAATAATATATAAATATATTACTATGTTGGATGTTCATATTAAACATGCCCAACGTTTAAAATAGTGAGGTATAAGTAATCCCTGTGAGCAAGAAGCTCAGGCTTCAGACTGTTCTGAATACTAGGTTTCCAGTGTTGTTTTTTCTACTAAATCAACTTGTTTTCAAATTTCCTGACTGGTCCTCTGGTCAAGGCACAGCATGCCCACGTCATACAGGGACGCGCCCATCCACTTGCTCAGTCTTGTCTATATGTACCAAGGTGATATAGAGCAGCTCCAATCTGGATCATATTTTATGGAGAAAATATTTTCTGGCTTTCCCTCTGATGTCCTCCGGCTGCCCTGCCTGAAATCTCTGTGATCTCCGGCTTCTCTGCCTGAACTCTCTGTGATTTATGGAGTTTATTGACAGACATATAGCTTTACTTGTTGCAGCAATAACCGCTAACTGCTGCTGACTGTAAATTAGCTGCCATTAGCTAATTACCTCGCTTAGCTTTGCAGTTAGCAGTCTTGTTAGCTGACTCTCCTCAGTGGGTCCCCCTGCCCTGGGTTTGAAAACCACCTCCTCCAGGCAGTCCAAACTTATGTGCTAGAGGTGAAAACACCAACACAACCTGGTGCTCCGAGCTCCTAGTCCGAGAATTGTCAGTTGATAGAACGGCTAGGTGAATGCATAACTGAATTAAGTAGCTAACAGCAGCTACAGTTAGGAGCACTGCAGCAGTAACAGCGGTTACTTTAGCAATAAATAAAGCTATCTGTCCATCAGGAAACTCCATAAGTCACTGACTTATTTTTTCCACAAAATATGATCGAGTTTCACCAAAACCTAGCTTACGGCGTACGTCAAGAGGGGCTGCTATCTTATGGGGCCGCAGCCCCGACTAGTGGTGGGCAGCTGCATAACGTCTTAGAGGCGACAGTTAACTGGAATGGTGCATGAATCAAATATTGCTAAATAGTTAAACTGACTAGTATTTCTGGTGCGGACCAGCGAGGGTGGCAACATTTAATTGTGTAGTCAACTAATCATGCACATCCCTAGTTATAAAGCTGTGTTTTTGTTCAGTGATCAGTGAGGTCTGGCCTCATCAAATGCAGTGCCCCATATTGTTGTAGCTTAGCTGTCATGTGCCATTCAGCAGACGAGCAAGAGGATGAAGTAGTGCTCACAAACACTGGGAGTTGCCCTTCGGTAGGCTTGTGGTAGGTGGCCAGTCAGAAGAAAGTGGTCTTCTAGGAAGGGGGGCCTTAAAGAGACAGGAGCTAAATGGCTTTTTTCAGACAGAGGATGAACTGAGGGACTGAACAGAGGGGCGCTATAAAATAAATATGGAATATTTTAAACTGTAAGTCATGCAAAGCTACTCAAGTGAAGTCCCGAAATAAAAATGTAGAACTGGAAGGAGCATAACAGGTCCCCTTACACAACCCTAACCCTTACACCCAACATTGTATTGGTTCCGCCTTCTATCTATTTCCATGTCAATGATGTGCATGAGGTAAAGATATCCAAATATGTTCCTCTGACCACTATTTGTTTCCTCCTACAGAAATAAAACCAGCAGCAAGAGCCCAGCTTTCATCTATGGAGAGTCCTGCGTCTTCAGCGACCCCGAGCCAGGAGTCTGTCTCTTTTCCAGCCCAGCTCTCTGTGGAGTCACTACAGACACAGGATACCACGTTACAAATCAAACCAGCAAAGACAGAGGCTTGCCCTGATGAGGGCATGGCCAACCCCAGCACAAAGGATTTTAAGGCCATCATCTCAACCACCAAAGAACCAAGTACTGCATCAGTACCTTTCACGGACCAACCAATGGAGGTCTCACTACACCAGCCTTCGAGTATGGATGTAGTTGGGGCTTCTTTCCTGGAAACCGCTCCAAAAGAACTCAACAAAGAGAGGAGTGAGGGTATTTTTCACAGGAATCTGGCAGAGACTGTTAAGCCCCCAGCCTCCAGTACATCAGTGGAGATGTATACTACACTGGAGAGCAAGCCTAATCTGTCACTTTCTAGCCTGTCTTCAGAGGAGAAACCACTGAAGACAACTGTGGAAAGGTTGGCAGAAATGGTTTCCTCTCCTTCCCACTCCTCCCCTCTGGGCCGAGGAACGTCTCCCAGAGAACCACCCCAGACTCACATCCTACCTTCGCTAGGTGACCACAGCAGTGTAATACCCACCACCACACTTATACCACTTACCCCTAAGATTGGAATGGGAAAGCCAGCCATCACCAAGAGGAAGTTTTCTCCTGGGAGGCCACGAGTGAAGCAGGTAGGAACCTGGATGTCATGATGCAAAAGATCCCTAGTTAGCTTCCTGTCACTGTCTGGCTCGTTCTGCCTTGTTCACTCTCCCAGCCCAAGTAATAAACTCCTGTGGTGTAAGCTAATAATTGGTGCTCATACCCTGCATACTCCTAAGTAATGTGTGTGTAAGTGTCCTGTGGGCCCTTCTCTAGGAAGGTGAATTAGTTTTTTTGGTGGCACTGGGCAGGTTGATGCAGCTTATAAACATCAGGATATGTTTTTGTTACGTTTAAAATTTTTTGGTCTCAGTCGATTTAGGAATGGGAATTGGTAAGCTTTTATTGATACCAATGGCATTATTAATTCTGGATATCCATCTGATACTTCATCAATTCCCTTATTGATTCCTAATCAATTTTTTGTGTGGAAGATGTAGACTTACACAGATTTTTTGTGCCAACGCAACTGTTATCTCTATGTCTGAACACAGAGTAAAAATGGAATAGAAAAAGTGCAAATTTGCAACCAATTATTGCAACATACGTGCATGCATTTACACACACACAACCATTTGATCTCCATGGCTTAAATATATGGAGTGGGATTATAAAGACACATCAATAGAAGGAGGCACTGTCTGCAAGTCCTGTGTCACCTACAGCAAGGTACTATGATGGTCCATGAGTTATGAAATGATGTGTGACTAAGGTATAGGGGGAGAGGCAAACTGTCCAAAAGTGCCTAAAACGAACAATAAATGAGTTAGGAAGGGAGTGTGGCTAAAGTATAGGCTAACCACTACTAATGAAAAAGGAACTCTGCTGAGTCCAGTGGTCCCTCCCACAAGTGTTTACGACAAACAGTTCAGGAGTTATGAAAGGGGCGTAGCTAAAGTATATACGAAAGGGCAAACTTGTACAATTTAAATAGGAACTCTCTGCTGAGACCAATGATGCCTCCTACAAGAGTCTTTGAGAAACAATTAATGAATAATGAGGGGGCATGGCTAATGTATGGGGGTGGGGCATAAGTCACTAATCATATAGGAACTCTGCTGAGTGCAGTGATGACTCCCACAAGAGTCTACAGCATATGGTTTAGTTATGACATCAGGCATGACTGAAGTGTACAGGAGAGGTTATGGGCCACTGCCATGGCCCTTTTGCCAGTTGGCATGAATGGTTAATCAGCTGTCCTTTGGCTCATAACCAACCTTTTCACAAAATCTTGAGCTACTCTGAACCAATTTGGCGACTATTTGTGATGGGCCACTCCCATTGCTACGCCTCCTTTAAGCAAATTGGCATGAACAGAAACACACATACACACACACACACACACCCGCTCAACCTCCATGCCAAATTTCACCCTCCTGGGGCAAAAACTGTGACCACCAAAGGGTGCGACCTATAGAGCTGTTGGTTGTGGCTAAAACCACTCTCCACCTTGAATTCTTCTTGTTGCAGGTTTCCAGGAGTGTAGATGCGTGGGTTTGATGACATTGTTTTTCAGTGCACAACTGTCAAAAAACATGCTGGTATCAATAAAAGAAATTGATATGCTCTGAGATATATGATTGCAGTGGATCAGACAATGTGGAACTGGTTCTCAACTGGAATCAGTTCTCAATTTCCATCCTTAGTTGAGTTATGCCTATGCAAGCATAAGGGGAGGACAGCCGGCGAATTACACTTTCTCTCAACTCCTTTTGCCCTCTATACATGTTTGTGAAGCACATGACCAGTCTGTCACAGTGTTCATGCAGAACTCAGTTGATGTATCAGTAATTTCCAGTTGAGATTGTTTCTTTTATGGCTAAAACTCCTTTCACTGGGAGTCCTCAAAATATTCACCCTCAGTTTCATTTTCATCACTCACTCTCTTCATCTCATGTCCACATTACAAACATGCATCACCTTATTGTCCCGTTGATGATGAGCATTCATCAAGTCACAAATTGACCATTACCATTATCATGTCCTATTTATCTCCACGTTTACACCATCAACTGCAGTGGGTCACTAGTGACTGAAAAAACTTATAATCTCCTAATATTAGCATCCCAGTGTCGTTAACAGATGACTTATAATAGAGACACTGAATGTAGACTCTTTCAGACAAATAATAATGGGAACTGAATTACACCCATGGCTATAATATATTATGAATGATGCTGGTGAGGGTAGACTCATTTAGTTTGCAAAATGTGTGTTTTTTTTCCCTAGATATATCCCATCTCTTAAATAAACATTATATGGCTCAAACTAATTTGTTACACACGGCCTGGGGAAATCTGTTCCAGAAATTTAAAATGTTGCTCTGCTTTAGTCCAGCATGCTTTTGTCTGATGTGCTCATGTGCTGCCTGCTGACGCAATTCTCCTTGTTTTGTCAACATGCCAAACATACACGGTTGTCATGGCGAGAGGTTGCAGGGCCTCTTGCCTGCTGTATGGTGCCATGATGCTCTGGCAAATTATGCTGTGTGAAATGCAACTAACACAACTGTGCTCTCTAGTCTATTAGAAACATGCCTCTTAAACTCATATGCATGAAAAACATTGAGGACTGGCTTTAACATAATATATTATAACCTAATAACTTAACCTGTTAATATTTTGGCATGACAGATTCTTTCCAGTACTGTAGCCATGCTTACATGGATGTCTACTGAGTAGTTCCCGAATAGCTACATTAGAAGCTCACTACATCTCTCTAACATCTTTCTTTGTATGTTTTGTTTCTTCGCTGGCTTTGTTTTTAAGTTGCTGCATTTTGTCGCCCTCCTCCCTCCCTCTCTCTCACTCTCTCACCCGCCCTCCCTTACCTTAGGGTGCATGGAGCCCCCATAGCAGTGTGAGCTCCCCCTTGTCCTGGTCGCCAGACCAGCCAGAGGGGTGGGACGTCCCAAAGACCAGGCAGTCCTCTGGCAGCCCCGGCTGGAGCATCAGAGTGGTAAATACTGTGGCTCACCAGAGACGGCAGGGCAGCAGCTGCCCTCTGTCAGCCCTCTGTTTACCCGAGTGACGTGCACTCCCAGAGTGTTCCTGAATGTCACTGTGATGTATATCATAGCCTACACTAACAGTTACCACCACCTTAAGAGGAGATTCATTGACCAGTGGCTAAGCTAATGACTTTATGATGTGGAACTGAAAGCTATGGCTATACTGACAGTGGGTTTTGCTGGCTTTGCCATAGAATTGAGAGATCAAGGGTATGGTGTAATAAAACATTTTACTGTCTACACAGATATTTCAGTAATATTTTTAACTAATGAATGAATGCGTCACGTTTTCTCTTTGTCAGCTGTGCTCTGCTGTGCTCTCTTCTTTTCTGTCTTATTCAAACCCATTGAAGTATTTTTCTTCTTCTTTGATTTTGACTTAGTGAAAAGTTTGTGGAAGTTGGTTGCCATGGCAACAGCCATTACTCTTAGCAAAGCTGGGTGAGGGTTAATTTGTGCGCTGTGGCAGGGGTCCTGTCCAGGTTAAACACCATCGTACAGTGTGTGTCTGTCAGGAGGCACAGTGGACGGGGAGGGGCTTTGGTTTGGGATCAGTGTCAGCTGTGGGGTAAATGGGAAGGGATTTTGGTGCAGGTGCTGGAAGCTTCATTTACACTTAAGTTTGACAGTCATGATTAGGCAGAGGCCTCCTGCTGGAAAAGTGCCAAGAGCACAGTTAAACTCGCATTGCTTGAACAACAGCTCAGAGGCCTTTTCTCATCTCTCTCACTCTCTGGCTGTCTGGCAGAAATTGTAGTATATGTCTCAAATAACAGTAATTTCCAAGAACTATTGAAATGTTGAGAATTGTGTTGATCATTTTTTTTTTTCTTCTTTTTGAGTATTTGGATGCTTTTTATCTTTTCAAAGCACATATATGACAGAGGGCCGCTTTAAGGGGGAATTTTATTTTTTTTTTAATTTTGGATGTCGAGAATAGAGTTGAAATGTTGAGAATAAAATCAAACTTTCAGTATTGTGCCAGGTATAAATCAGAGGATTTTTCAGAAGATTTTTTAAAATTTTTATTTTGTATTTTGAAAATAAGGTTGAAATGTGGAGAATAAAGTCAAAATGGCGTTTCAACTGTATTCTCGACAACTCGACTTTATTCTAGAAATACAAAATAAAGAAAAAAAAAACCTCCTTTTCTGAAATGTTTTTCTTATGCCTGGCATGAATACTGAAAGTTTTTTTTTTTTTTCTCGACATTTAGGCTTTACTCTGTAAATGCAAAATTTAGCCGTTTTCCTTCTGCCTGGCCCTCATAATATTCAGTACATAACAAAGCAAACATAAATACTTGAATGTATTAAGTAAATCATTTAATGCAGGTAGCCTGCATCCATACAAACAACACTGCACAATGGTATTACCTTTCTAGAACTGGACCAGTGCTGTTTCTGTTGTGCAGTCTATATAGTAAAGAATATATACAGACCTAAAAGATGAAGAGTATGAGGGTTGAAAGGTTACCCAAGCCAATCTTTAGATCTTTGTCTGTCCTCTCTGAGAAAACTATGACTTGACAATTCAGAGTGTGCGAGAGAGAAACAAACAAGCAAACAAGTCTGCCCACTTGAGTTTGTCAGATGGGGTGTGTGGCCCTGTTTTTCCCTGGTATTTGTTTATATCCACCCCTTTGCTTCTGGACTGCACATTTTCTGATTTTTGTCTTGTCTCCACAGGGTCGAGGCTCAGGCTTTCCTGGGAGGAGGAGGCCCAGAGGAGCTGGTCTGTCAGGTAGAGCTGGACGCGGCAGGGCCAGAGGCAAGAATGGAGCTAGTCCCATCATCAACCCCGGGGTATGTGCTGTCAGCTGAATGACATGTTGACATCCTTGGCAAATATTACACTATATGCAAAGCAGTGTTTGTTTTCCCTCCAGCTGAAGACGTGGCTGATGTTTTGTGATCAGCATTAATGTTAATGACCGAATAAACAGTTTGCTAGTGAAGAATGCGCATTTTGTAATGGTCAATTTTCAATACCTGAGTGACTCGGCTGTATGTGGGGGTGTGCAATATGATGATATAGTAAAAGATTAGAATGTGTCCACGATCTGCCATTACAGAGATCTGTTACAGTTCTGTGCTCACATGCGCGTTGCATCCAAAGCATTTTTCTCAGCCAGATCACACTATTTGCTAATCCGTTTCATGCCTTCCGTAGAGACACGCAAATAAACCAATCATAGGAAACCACTGGGCCTTGGATTTCTTCCACTCCCCTTTTATTACACAAGCAGGAAGCCATGGATGAAAATGAAAATACTGAAAAGAGCTGGTCCCAAAAATGGGCCCCAGGGCTGAATTATTAAAAACTGTAGTCTTTATAAGCTCCAACATTATCGGTAACATCTATACTCTTTATTTTAAGTACGTGCAGAAAAACCTTGCAAGTAAAAAGCCAATAATTTCTCAATACAGCTGTTCAACAAGCATTATCATGTACACATATAGAGATCAATATTTTAATCTGCTCTGTCTGCTGTCTGTCATCCACCACCATTGTTTTACACAAGCACATCGCTCTGGCTCAGCTAATAGCAAATTGAAACAAGCAAAAACATAAGGTGTGTGTATGTTGTCAAACTGTTTAGCTGAGTTTGCCACATATGTTAAGCTTTCTTTAATTGTTGTAAACTTAGTGCTGGATGAGACAAAGAGCCCCACCTCTCTGCCAGGCAGAGACCTGCAGGCAGTGGATTGCATGAGCATCGGAGGGAGGAGGACAGAGGACATGAATGATAATGACTGATGTCTGTGTTCTTCAGTTTTTATCAACTTCACTCTGTGTTTTGATTTCATGAATATGATTTGTTTTAAATGCAGGAAAGTGGTGTGGTGCATCTGACCTTTTTAAATTAAAAAATTAAATTTGATTCCGCTGAGTTGTTAAGTTTATATAGTGACTTTGCTGTTGTCAACAGCAGTTTACAGTTGCTGCTCTAGTTATAGTTAATTATGAAAATATTCAATTCACACAGTTTGCACACAGATTAAAAACTGTTCAAAAAGGCACTTTGGTCTAAATGATCTGTTATTCTTTTCCTTTTATGGCTATATTTTTTAAATAGGCAAATTAGTTAGGTTGGTTACTGTTCAGTAACTTGCAAAATGCTCTTAAACCCAACACAAAAAAGAATCTTGATGGAATTGTGATCCTGCCATAAAAAAAAAAAAAAAAATTTGATATGATCTTTTTGCCATATCGCCCACCCCTGACTGTATTAAATAATAGAAAGTAACAGCTAATAATAACCATTGCTCTGTGTGTATCCTAACTAATCATATTAAAGCCTCTGGAAATTTTGGTTGAAACAGTAAAAATGTATATGATACCAAAGTTGAATGTCTCATTGCATCCCTTGCAAGCATCCACAAAAAACTGAGTGAAAGTAAATGTATGTAGTTCCAAAAAACACCTCATTTTGTTGTTTAGACAATTTCCAAATACTGTGGAGGTGTGTGAGATCTCATGTTGATTGACATACGACAGGGAACAGAAGCCACCGTCTATGCTCTCTTTAAATGTACCAGACTTCTTTGACAAAAACAGTATTTTTTAATTTACAGAACATGGGAGTTGCTGGACTACCGCTGCCTTGTTCGGTTAGTTTGTTTCTGTTATTTTGTGACTATGGTGTTTTAACACATTAGTTTGCATCCGAAATATTGTTACTTGCTGTGGATCGAGGCAGCAATTCTGATGTTCTGCAATATAAAATTACTGCTATTGTCAAAGGAGCCTGGAGCAATATAACTGCTTCAGTTTCCTGTGGTTGAGCTGGCTTCAACAGCAGATTAAAAGATTTGGTGAGAGAACTGACTTGGATTTTTTTCGGACTGGTTTGCCCGTAATAAAGGTCTGAGCAAAATCGCGCCTAATTCAAGTATCAGGAAAGAGTACAGAAACTTAGATAACAATGTTTCCAATCTGGATTACATTTAATTTCTTTACTTCTGTTTTTAAATGCTTAATATTAATCACCCTAAATTACATATTAAGAAAGCTACTGTGTTTTTGGGTTTCCAGTGGCTTTAACTCTTATGACCAGAGGGTGGATCTTTGTAGAAAAGAATAATGATACTGATACTATATGTAATGTTTGTTTATTTTGTGTATTTTTTCCTCTAACCTCCAGATCACCACAATAGAAACACCATACCAGGTCAAGGAGGAGGAGGAGAATGCCATGCACAACACAGTGGTCATATTTTCCAGCAATGACAGTTTCACGCTAAAACAGGTGTTTTTTATTTAATATTTGAGTGTTGCTGATGTATTTTATTCTGACTCCTCATCCGTGAAAATCTCAATTCACTTAAATGGCCTGAAATTAAATCTGTGCTTAAAGACCTCTCCCACTGGAGATCATTAATTCTTGTGGAGATACAGCTAACCGCCTGCAGGAAATGCAGTCAGTTATGTAACACAGGATCATATTTAAATTTTATTGTTTCTTATTTTCTGCCTTCAAAGTCATGTTCCTGTGTTGAAGTCAGTACTGTAAACAAGTGCGTTACTGATGGCTGTCAAATATTCATCAGGTCTTCAGCAACAGCAGTAACTATGTAGTTAGCACTGTGGGACAGTAATTTAGAGGCTGAAATCCTGTATTGTTAGAGAATAACTATTCATTTAAAGTGACTAAGCAATTAAACAATGCAGCTGAGGTGCTGCTTATCAAGGCACAACCCCTGAATGGCCCAAGTGAAACTGGTCAGTGTTCAAAAGGCTGTTCTGTGGAGCTCTCAGCTGTGAATGCGAGTGTGAGGCAGGGGATAAAAAGGGCCCACTCAATCATCCTGGTTAAAAAAGGTCCTAAAAGGCCAATGTTTCCAATGTATTCCTTTTAGTTTGCAAATCAGTATGCTTTCATGCGCAGTTATATTTGAGGGTAGAGGACAACTACACTGTTCTTGTTGACCGAGCAGGTTTAGGGTAAAGAAAGCATTTTCTTTTCTTCAGTATCCAGGATAGCATGCAACAACATGTATAATGTCTGCTACTTACATCGCCATGGCATTGAATGAATTTACAGAACATATTGATACCCATGTGATTGGGTGGTGACGGTTAAAAGTTCAGCAGTTGTGAGATTTTTTTCCTTCCTGACTCACTGGAACTGACAACAGCAGACTGGTTTCTTTGTTTTGTTTTTCAACATTAAAAATGAAGTTGTTTTAACTGAGAAAATAGGACTCTGTGGAGGTTGTTCTAACTCTAGCTTTAGAATTTCACTGTCTGAACTGAACTACTTTAGTGAAAGGGAGTATCTCATGATGTCTTACTTTTTAGGACATGTGCGTGGTGTGTGGGAGTTTTGGCCTTGGTGCTGAGGGCCGTCTTTTGGCCTGTGCTCAGTGTGGCCAGTGCTACCATCCATTCTGTGTCGGCATAAAGGTACATTTACGATTGAGTTTGTACACCACACATACAGTGACACCCAAGTACACAGCAGAAATACCATCCTAACATACACAGACCTACTTATAAATGTCTTTTTGTTACTTAAACAGATCACCAAGGTGGTGCTGAGTAAAGGTTGGCGTTGTCTGGAGTGTACAGTGTGTGAGGCCTGTGGCCAGGCCACAGATCCTGGACGCTTGTTGCTGTGTGATGATTGTGACATCAGCTATCACACCTACTGTCTGGACCCTCCACTACAGAACGTACCCAAGGACAGCTGGAAGTGCAAATGGTGAGAAACTTAATGATCATCTCGCTCTGACAGCCCTCATGCTGATGACTTGAGTTTTATATAGCCAAAGACATCTCAAAAATGAGGATATACAGTTTTTATTTGTAATATAAAGCTTGGACAGAGAAAATATGTAATTTCTGCAAGTCCATAAAGTCTAAAATCCAATAATCTAAATGTTTTAAATATGACATTAAAATTGCTTTATTGTGTTAATATTACTGTTAAAAAGTTGGATTTAACGTCAGTCTCGCTTTTAAAAGTGTTTTTAGGAAACACTACAAAACAAAACCACACTGAATTAGTAACCAATAATGCATGCTGCATGTACTTTTATGGACATGAAATTGGTCTAGATTTGCATTTTTCATGGTCTTAATAAAGATGTAAATGTAACTTTTTAAAACCTGCAAAAATCACCATTAATTGTTTTTCCTACATAGCATTTGTTTTGACGCACAAAGTATAGTTTCGAGCAGAGAAAAAAGCACTAATGTTTCAGTTACTCTGGAGCATTTTTTTTGTGGGTGTCTCCAAATGGGCGTTATTGGGAAAACGCCTGAACAATTGAAAAATGTGTAAATATTAATTTTCCATGGTATTTTCCCGCTATTAAGTCAGTTATAGCTCATCTGCAGGCATTTATTTGCAAAAAAAATATTCAGGTGGAAATAAAAAACCTGTTTCAGTGTATTCCAGCTTCTATTACTCAATACCAGTAGCACTCACTGCCTATTGTGGAAGAGAGACCAAAACCATGCATGTACACCTGATGGTTCGAGAACAACTTTGACTTTTGTTTGGGTACGCCTGGTATAGGCGTTTTAGTGTATGAACATCATGAAACAGATTTATATACAGAAGTCCTCTGTGCCGCTGTTATTATAAACAAGTCAAGCAATTTACCAAAATGAAACTGAAGATCGGGCCACAAAATCTGCCCTTTTTCAATCACAGTAATGCAAAGTGAATGTCTTGAATATTCTTATGAAGAGGTGAAAAACTGAATTTAAGATGAAAAAACAGAGGAAACATTTCATATTTACAGCATGCCTGCATTGAAGCTAGCAGACAGGATCTTTGCAGCCCAGTTAATCTGTGTTATCCTCTTTGAAGTAACCTGGGTAGAATGACCTCTGTCTTCCATGTGTCCTGCAGGTGTGTGTCCTGTACCCAGTGTGGTGCCACCACCCCAGGCCTAAGGTGTGACTGGCAGAATAATTACACCCAGTGTGCCCCCTGTGCCAGCCTTGCAACATGCCCCATCTGCCTGGTGGACTACAGTGAAGGCACCACAATTCTGCAGTGCCGCCAGTGTGACAGGTGTGCAGTGTTTCCACTAAATCTGCCAGCTCAGGGGAACTGGTCTCCACTTTTTTTTAAAATTTTTTTTTAACGTAATTGCCCCTTATCTAAACCTTGTCTTCTCTCCATAGGTGGTTCCATGCATCTTGTCAGGGTCTTCATTCAGAGGAAGATGTAGAAAAAGCTGCAGACAGCAGCTTCGACTGCACAATGTGCCGAGCTTTCAAGACCACTAAAGGTTTGAACTCAGTGATTCCTCTAAATGTGTTTTTTTCCTTTTGTGTGCTGCTGTAAAGACTGTATAGACTTAACTGTGACATTTGATCCTCCTGTTTCTGCTGTCTGTCTCTAATGGCTTTTGTGCATCCTGTGCTGCTGCAGTTGTGACCAAGGCCAGAGACGCCATTGAGCCTGTAGTTATGACGCAGATTGTCACAAAGGCTAAAGAAATGGGTAAGCTCACAGCTTCAGAATTGATAGATTGTAAAAAATTAAAAAGGAAAAAAAGGAAAAATATTCCTTCCACAAGATGATTTGACTTTAGCCTATACAGTATCTAATGCTCATAGCCATGATTGTTTTGTTTTGGCCTTGTTAGATCTGTCGAGGACATACACCCAGGATGGAGTTTGCCTGACAGAGTCCGGGCTTTGCCAGCTCCAGAGCTTGTCTGCTACAGCACAACGGCGCAGGAAACCCAAACCCAAGCTGAAGCTGAAGATCATTAACCAGAACAGCGTGGCAGTGCTTCAGGCTCCTGTAGACCCCCTCTCAGAGCACTCTCGTGACGAAGACATGGAGGACAACAGAGGTACTTGTCTTCTTGCACAAGCTTCTTCTTTCATCTCAGACTGTTTATTTGAGGCCTTTAGCACTGTAATGACTTGGACTATCAATGTTGGCCTTTCTGTGTCTGCTAGTGTGTATTTTCTTCCCCTTGTTTGACCTCTTTTTCGATATTCTACAGATGCACAGTTCACATTTTAAATGACCAAAGTCAAATCAATTCTGATATGTTTGAGTCTGAAAATTTTCTTGTGTCACAGCAGCTCCATTTACAACATCCCAGAATAGCTGAAAATTAAGAAAAACAATACTATGTAAATTTAATATAAAATTATCATCACAAAAGTTATACAAGAAACCAAAATACATACATTTAATATCAGAATAATTTACAATATTCAAGGCCATTCAATGTGCATTTGATCTGGGATTGAGCTCCGTATTTAGTTTCAGGATTGACTGGTATATAAAAGGGTTCCTCAGTCTTACCTTATTAAATCATGGAAACTGATCTGTATTCATTGTTCAGGACATGGTTGGTATCAGAAACACTGTTTTTTTTTTGCCAGCCTTAATATGTTGTTATGGTAGGCTAATTAGTTAGCTCTGCATTAACAGAATGTAGATAGACAGAATGTGCATTGACCTGTTTTTTGTTTCATATCTGTTGGGATTGAAGTGTCAGTCTGAAAGTGTTATTATACTGTAGGAAGGTTTGGATGTGGACAACCTCCCTTATCTACAACATGGAGAAAATACTGAAAAGTAAAATGTGAATTTGCTCGCTACAGTGCGCTTGCTGACATTTTATTAGTGTGGGTATCATTAGTTATAACTGAGTGCTAATTAATTTTCTTAAATCAATAAATGTTGTACTTATCAGTACCATCCAATTTTTTGAAATTTCATTTTATTGGTGTTTCCAGGTTAAAACAAAAGGGGAAAAAAGGAGAAAAAAAACCAAGGGTTGGTATGGACCCACATTAGTACAAAACGGAGAGACAGTAGCTGACATCCAAGAATATGTAATCAGTTTTTTTTCAGTATTTTATTTCATGACCCATCAGCAGCATTTCAGAAGTGGAGTGTTTTTCCCCCCTGATAATGTTGCCCTACTCAGATTTTGTTGATTTGGTGAATTTTCCTTGATTTTTGTGCTTCTACCATGGTTGAGGAGGCTACATTGTTAGTTATTTTTTTATCTCTTTATATGTTCACAAGTCTTTGCCATTTCTTTGTCCGACTTCCTGCCCACTCGATCAGCTCTGTGTGGCTTGATGCAGCTTCCGTCAAACATAAACTCTGCGCATATTCTCAAGAGCAGAGTGAAGAGCCACTTCAGAGATGCACTGTAGTGCATCTGGCGGAATCACAAGCATTGTCTAGAAAAGCTACGATGAGCTCAGGTGGCAACGTGGCAGCCGTAATGTGCCACATCAATGTGCCTGACGGAATTAAGCTGTTAAAATGTCACTTTTCTTCATACAGTTTATTTTGTTGAGACTTGCAGTCTGTTCATCCTTTGATGGCACGTTGGTCCACAGCAACTTCCGTGTGATGACTTTCTTGCTTGCAAGCATAAGTCTAATGTGACAAAATCAACTTCTGTTACAAAAGTGTTATGTAATTCTTAGGCAATCTCTAGCCAAAATCACTGGATCATAGAGAAGCTCCAAATGAAAATGGTCTGCCATTGATTTACCGCGCTGCTTCCAACATTCATCCCGACCCTCATAACCCTGCTGTATAAATTTCAATTTTGGAGAAACAAAATATTGTATTATGTTCTTCCAGCAGAATTCTCGCCAGGATCATGAGTTGGTAGTCTTAACCTGATTTTCCCAAATATCATTCCAGTCATCCTCAGATGTCTCCAGGGCAGACACGCTCTCCCGCTTCTGTTTGACCTGGACAGAAGAATATTTTTTGGAGTTTTGTAATCTATTATATATTAGTGATACAAGATGATTAATATATTCACTGATGCATGGAGATTAAAGATACTAAACAAGTTTGGTTCACTATCCTCTGTTTGTTTGATTTATGTACTAAAATAGTCTCTGACCCGGAGCAATGTTTAATTTTTTTATTTTTTTAAATTTAATTTATTTTTTAAAGCTTCACGTACTTTTCAATAACTGGGTAGAAGAAATGGGCCCTGCTTCATATAATCACTACTGATCAATCAGAAAACAGTTACAATCAGCCCTGGTCCAGATGATCTGCTTGGAATTCCACTAATTAGTAATAATAAAATTAGTATGCCCCTCATTTACTCATACAGCATCAAAATTCTTTCTTTTAAGTGTGTGAGAAAGAGAAATTCTCCCTGGAAATGAAGGTCCTTGGTAATGGAACTGGTGAACTTAATTTCAATCAGGCTAATGTCCTGCCGCTGAGTGGAGTTCAGATAGAATTGACCCTGGCGCTGTGTTGAGGGGGCTGGCCGGGGTGTTCTCTGCCGCAGGGCTGTCACTCATCATCAGTGCTCTCTCCCTCTTGCAGAGGCGGAGCTCCTAGATTGCGAGGCGAAGTCTGACTCGAGCCTGGAGCGAGAGCCAGCAGAAGACGACTCCAAGGGGGCCGACGGCGGCAAGAAGAGGAAGAGGAAACCGTACCGGCCGGGTAGGGCACCTGATTGAAGGAGACAGCTCCTCTGAAGCGTAAAATGGTGCAGTACATGCCCGACGCTGTGGCTGTAGCAAAGCACTGCCATCTCAGGGCCTCTAATATACAAAGGGCTCAATGTAGTGTTTCTGTGCTTTCATTCTGAACATACTGGACAACTAATAGAACCATACAGTCAAACTCAATACATCTTAAATCATATCACCTCCACGATTCTAATGAAAATTGTATTTTTGTAAGTATATATTGATTTATAGCTAATAAATGAATAACTACTCCTTTCAAGGCATTGGTGGGTTCATGGTCCGCCAGAGGAACCGTCCCGGTCAAGGTCCAGGCAAGGCCAAACGATCCCTCTGCAGAAAGGATTCTTCTGGCTCCGTGTCAGAGATTCCCATTGGAAAAGAGGAGGGTTTGTACACTTGTAACATACTGTCGTACATCTGTATAGACAATAGATTGTCCTCATCTCTGTTAATGCTTTTATGTGATTTACTATTTTTCTTTGTTGTAGGATGGACAGAGGCTCTCCCTGATACCCCTGTGGACGAGACGCCTCCTGGACCAGAGGTGCCAGAGAAGATAAAGAAACGCTACAGAAAGAAGAAAACAAAACTGGAGGAAGCTTTTCCCACCCACCTGCAGGTCTGTCACCTTTGATAGCATACTCCTGTTGTGTGACGTGAACAGCAAACTGATCCTGTGTATAAATAGAATGAGCATAATACGAAAGTGTATAATCACTGTGTAACCAGTGTTTTCAAAATTTTCAATTTAGTCTTAGTCACATACTGAAAATTGTAGTTGGTTTAAAGTCACATTTTAGTCTTTCATTTTTTTTTTTAGTTTTAGTCTAATTTTCTCATACAGTTTCATGATTTCTCCAGGCTGTAAATCTGCCAATGAGAAGTAATCATACCTTGAAGTTTGTTTAGACATCTAAGCTGAGAATGTGTTACGGACACATCATCTAAAAATGAATACTTAAATTCTTTATTGGGCCGGCATTATTGGTACAGACACTGATCGTGTCTATTACTTGATAAACGGACATTTTATATATTACTGGGGTCTTCTGCTGAATTCTGTGTCATGTTTCATTCAGTAGTAGGACTGGCAATGCGATACATATCACGATAAAGGGGTTATGATTTGGTATATTGTGGTACTGGAACCAAGGTGATATATTGCTGTATTTTTTATCCAATTTTAGGAAAACTATTATTGTACAAAGAACACAGCACTGTATGCATAGAATCACAATTTTATGCAATAAGAACAGCGATGTTGGATAACAACACAGATATCTAGCATTCAGGAGTTCAAACACAACACAAAATGAACTACTGACACAAATCTTTGCTTGTATCCTCATTGAGAACAATACACTCAGACTTTCTTTCAGTTCAAGTTAAAGAAAAATGTGTCCACAGGTTGTCTACTCTTTATTCCCACCTGACAGACTGCTGGTCAAGATGAGCCACTCATCATTTGAGAGGCCAGCTGCCAGCAGCCACTAATGGTTTCTATAGTATTTTTAAGCTGACTAGATTTGATACTGCTTTGAGATGCCTAATTACGGTTATCTAAGTTAAGTTGTCTGTCCAAACAGAGCCAACTCTTTTGCTTCGTCTTCACTCGTCAGGGCCGACTGAACAGAGATTTCATTGTAATTTTTGTTGTCACTTATTTTTTAATTTATATTGTCATGACAATTTAGTCATGAAATAAAAGGATGCCAATGAATACTTACCAGAATTTTAATTTCATTTTGAGAATAATCATCAAAATGTGTATAACCTTATATTGTGCTATTGAACTGTTTCATACCCATTTTGGGGTTAGTATAACTGATAAATGTGCTCAAAAAACTGAAATGCTTTCTCAATTTTGTGCACATCTACAAATAACTAGCTTCAATAGTAATCAACACAGATACCATATTTTAATTATTGCATATTTTGAAAGGGACAATCGCTAAGAGAAGGAAATATTGCATTAAACAGCTCATTTATTCAGTCCATTGCAGATGTACTTTTGTTTTATTGTTATGCAAGTCTCCCATTCATATGCACAGATTGTCTGGTTCTGTCATGCCATATCTTCATAAAATGTGTTTTATCCCACCCTTGGGAAGGTTGGGAATCCAAAGTACATTGCCTGGCAACCACTTACAGAACTTGGGTGCACGGTGCCCCTTATGTGAGCTTTTTTGAAAGAGGAACAGCCTGGAGGAACTCACTGCAGAGGATACTAGTCTCTGATCATGCTCTTTAAATGGCTCCTGTCTGGGTTGTGAATTGACATACAAAAGCTTAACTGGAGATGACTTCAAGGCCCCCTGTCTCCAGCCAGTATATCAGTGTCACCTTTGATTGGCCAAAACATAGATATGTGATGTGCATTAAGCCACCAGCAGCTGTCAGTGCTGCTCTTTATCCCACCGCAGTAGGGGGATGTTCAGTCTAACCTAAAGGTCCAGCACAGCGGAGCACATTTCATTAATTATTGAAATAGCAACACGTTGGGCTTTTAATGTCTCGGTGCAGCGGGGAGCTGCAGCTGCATGTCGTTGAGGATAGTAGATGACTTGTGGGTATAAGTGGTTGGGGGAGGCAGGTGCTGACAAAAGTGAGGCCAGCAGCAACATGACTGTTAGTTTCAGAGCTTCTCTGTTTCACTTCAGTCAGTTCTCATGGGCCGTCAACGTGTGGTGAATAGTCTCTATGTGACACAGTGATGTGTTTCCCCAAAATGATGTCAAGAAAGGTAAGCTAACAGTTCCTGAAGGTAAGTGTGAATGCAGAGAATTGACCTGATGCTCTATGTTGTCATGTTCAGGAGGCGTTCTTTGGAAAGGACCTACTGGACAAAAGCAAGCAGAGCAGGCAGCAGGGGGTCGAGTCCGGCCTCCTGGAAGAAGGTCAGAGCCAAGTGGAGAGGAAGCACCCCACCACCAGCTTCCTGGATCCTTCATCTGACCCTATGCTCAGCGCCTCAACGACCTCCCTGCCCACCAGACCAGCAGCAGGACGTACGTATACACCACAGCTCCCCAGGACAAGAAGAGTAATGATTCATTGATTCAAAGGGAGGACTAAATATTAGATATGTCCAAATAATTTAGAACAGCTTAAATTAAAGTAATCAATGCAGCTACTGGAAAGGCCTGACACAACAGGGGTATCTTTTCTTTTTATTTTGGGGCATAACAATCTCTTTTATTCCATGCATTTCTCTCCATTGTCTCTGCACGTGTCATCACCCAATGAGAGTATTAACCCTTTTCATACAAGAATGAATAAGTATGACAGAGTTCCACTGAATACATGTTCAAACTGCATTTCACCTATTCATACAAATGTCAAAGGTTAACTCTGGCCATTAGAGTACTAAAGTATTACAGACTTCAACCCATATGTACCATATAAAATGAAGTTTGAATTTCTGTTCACTCTGCAAGCTCGCACTGTCTCGCCTGCCCACTCACACTGACTCTTGCTCTCTTGACCTGTCTCTGAATTTTACATGGCCCTTGTGCTGACCTAAATAAAACAAAAAAATGCCAAGTGGCTGAAACAGAAAAGGAAAAGTGGTCACAGTTGAGGCTGGTTCGTGTGGAAAAGGAAAAGTGGAAAAGGTTTCATTCTGTCTGTGCCAACACTTTAAACTTATCCAAAGTTAGATGTAGAAGTTTGTCATAAATTAAAATTTCATGCACGATTAATAGTGGTTTTGACATGTTTATTATGTTGCAACATGATCATTACCTGGTAGTAGTATACTTAATGCAACATCTCAACAAGACGCACAGCTTCACCCACGCTCCTTATCACTGTGCAGCTGATAGAGATTCCACATCATGTCTACTGCCTGCACTCTTTCAAGCAGACACTATAGTCCCATTTTTGGTGCTGTGTACTGTGCAGCACACCAACACAGCCAAATGGAGCACAGCCACTGCCATCAAAGTGTTTGTCAACACACCACTCACTAACATCTATGCACAGTCAAAATCTATTACTGAAAGCAGTGCGTACTGTGTATTAACAGCAGAAGACCATTATAACTAGACTGATAATTGCTTTCCCTGTTAATCCAGCTGTAACTAATTCCAAGTTGCTAAAATACCTGAACTTGATAACTGAGAACAATAAATATAACTGAGAACAATAAATCTCCTCTCAAATATTTTACCTCAACATTTAAAAATCATTAAAAAACAAAACAAAAAAACAAATAAACCTCTGCACACCTGGTTGTGTGACAGGTTTGTCAGAGGACAGCAGAGCTTAAAACTTTCTTTTTCAAAGACCAATGAACAAAACATTCATTTAGTTGTTTAATTAAGAAGCTCTTTTGAAATCTACCTGGCAACACCCAACACCCGAGCCTAAGTTCTTTGATGGGCAAACTTTGAATTTTTGTTCTTGAATATAAAGTAGTAAAACAGTTTGATACTTAACGTTGTTGTTCACTAAACCTACTGTAAGTAGTACAGATGCACAATAATATCAGCATGTCAACTATCAGTATTTTCTGGCAGGCAGATAGGCTGATAATGATGCTTAAATTATGTGCACACAGCACAAGTATGTTAGTGGTGTGGTGGTTTGAGTATAGTTTTATTATAATTGAATACTATAATTGAAAATAGATGTATTTTATGTCTGCATCTGCTGGTGGCCATCACAACAAGAAGGCACAGTAATGTTAGTTCCACTACAAACCTCATGTTCTCTGTGATTAGGTGGAAAAAAACGTGCAGATGCTGGTATCACCAATCATCCAAAATGTGTTGGGAAATATCAGATATCGGTAAAAATCCAATAAAAAATATTCATATCCAGTAGTTTGGTTAAAAAAACTAAAACCAGTATCTTGAGTGATACTACTAGGTATCAGACTCCAAATAAATCTCATCAGTTTTAACAGTTGGGAAAAATACAACTCTGTAACCTTGACAACTGTGACCTTCAAGCAGTGATGTGAATTTTCAACAGAATAAATCTTTTCTTTTTTTGTTTTATAAAGAACATTCTGAGTCTGAATATGCAAAATGTATCTGCAGTCAATCCTTTCTTTTGACAATAGTAGTGACACAAAGCTTGAAGCCAAATGACATGAATTTATGTAAGTCAAAGGCTTGCACAAATTTACTGAATGAATCCATAATGTTTAAGATAGATCGTTATCCATCTTCAACGTTTTTAATTTGCATAGTTTCTTCCTTTGTTTACCAGATTAACCAGATGTGGCATCCAAACAAATGGTTCCAGATCATGTTCTCATGTCCGTTCAACATCACCATCAATTATGATTTGTGACGGTTTGGTTTTCTTTCTTTTTTTTGTTTCTTCCTTTTTTTCTCCATCTACAGAGACGTCTGAGGAACCATTAGTTGATCTATCTGATGTTCTGAACACTGATGCAGACATCTTGGGAATGCTCGGAAAGCCAAGCAGTGACTCTGGTGCGTCATATATCTCACAGGCAGTCACAGTGGCAAGAATTTATTAACAGTCACCTAGCTGTGGGTTTACAAATTCTTTTCCTCGCGGTTCAGAAACCTCCTCAGACAGCAAGTTTATTTTGCTTTCACCACTTAATGATTTTTTTAAATGTCACATTCTTTAACAATCCTTTTTGTTCATCTTTGGTTTTTATCTTTTGTTTGTTTGCATTGTCTGAAGCGTGTTGTGCTTGTTCTGTCTTCACTATTTTTTCACTCATTTTATCTGGTTTTGGGTTCTTGTAGGTCTTGATTTTTGCCCCTTCCAGGTTGACAGCTCACCTCCTCCTTTTGGTAAGGGTGCTATGGCCTACTAATCCCTTGCTTTAGTGCATTCTTCCTCTCTTACAGTGTGTGTCTCTATTTGAGTGTGCATGTATATAAGCTGCTTCATACTGAGCTTTTCTCAACCATTTCAGATTGTTTTAACACCCATAAACTGCTTAGTGCTTACCTAACCCAGTGCACAGTATTCACTCAAATGCATATGGTGTGTCAGTCTTTGTTTGTGAGCCTCCTAAACCCTTTCACAGTGGTGACATTTTTTTAAATAAATAAGAGAACAAAGTCATAGCTGCCTAATCGAAGATGTCTCCAGGATTGCAAAGAAACAAACTGACAAGGACATTCTGGCATTCAAGAAATGAGCAGTTTAGAACCAAGCAGTTTAGAGGAAAAGAGGCCTTGGCGACTGTCCTTCCACTTTTCTGAAGACAGTGAAGGCTGGATTACAAAAATCACTGCAGTACATGTCCTTCATTGTGTGAAAAAAACAAACAAACTTTTTTTCAGCTTAAATGCCCTGTGGGCTGGATATAATTTTGTTCTAATACAGATTTCTAACTAATGGTTGCAACCATCATTATGTTGGTAGAAAGTTTTGTGTTGAAGAAAATATGGAAAAAATATGAAGTACAGACAAGAGTAGGGAAACAGTTGTTTTTAGTATTAGTTATTAGGGCTGTACGGAATGTTTTTTTTTTAAACAGTTGAAGCTTCTACTGAGGGTTTTGGATTAAGTTTTGAATTTTTGTCATCATGTTTTATGACTTCATCACCCTAAAAAATACAGTTGTTTAAAACGACGTACTAAATTTGAAGAAAGAGCAATCTAATGGCACAATAAATTACAATCCTGATTCAGAAAAGGTTGGGACACTTAAAACATAAGTCAAAACAGGATGCAGTGATTTGCAAATCCTGTGACCTGTATTCAGTTTAATATAATACAACAACAAGATACAAGATTATGCTCAAACTGATAAAAACTGTAAAAGGTTACAGGTTTATTTATAAAAGGTGATTGTATCATGATTGGGTATGAAAGGGATAATCTCAAAAGACTGATGAAAAGTGGAAAAGTGTGCTGTGGGCAGACGAGTCCACGTTTCACGTTGTTTTTTTCAAATCATGGACGTCGTGTCCTCCTGGCTAAAGAGGAGAAGAACCATCCTGATAGTTACCAGCATGAGGTTCAAAAGCCGGCACCTGTGATGGTATGTGGGCATGTTAGTGTCCATGACATGGCTAGCTGTCACATCTCTGAAGGCCCCATTGATGCTGAAAGGTACATACAGGTTTTGGAGCAACATATGCTGCCATCCAGACGTCTTTATCAGGGACGTCCTTGCTTATTTCGGCAAGATTATGTCAGGATGCATTCCGCACGTGTTACATCAGTGTGGCTTTGAAGTAAAAGAGTTCAGGTACTAGATTGGCCTCACTGCAGCTGTGACCTGTCTCCCATTGAAAATGTGCAGTGCATTATGAAGTGAAAAATACGACAACAGAGACCACGGACTGGACAACTGAAGTCATATATCAAGCGAGAATGAGGAAGAATTTTGCTTTCAAAACGTGAATGGTTAGTGTCCTCATTACTCAGCATCCCAACTCTTTAGGAATTGGGATTTTAGCTTATGCTGCTGTTAGATTGCTGCTAGGCCACCCCATTAATCTACAGGCGTGTGCCTCACGTGAGGGAGAGCAAACAGTTTTGACCTCAGTGAAAATGTTTTTCAAAGTCTAAACGCCACCAAATATGGATTGAAACAGAATATTAGATGTAACAATTTCCAAAATTCACAACCTGTTTTTATCCATCTTTTTTTTTCAATAAATTTAGACTTTTGGACACACTACTGTTATTGGAAATGTTTGGATGCTATGCATCTACCATTAGTCTCTTATACTAAAAGAGTAGAATGCTAATAATATTAGTCTAGCTTAATCCTCATCTGCAACTGTGTAGGAATACAGAATGAACAGATGTTAAAAAAATGTGAGCAGCATTTGAATGTTAATTTAGAATTCTAATGTCGACTTCATGAATGAAGCTTCAAACTGTTCGGTACAGCTCTAATAGCTATGCTCTGTAATGTAACAAGCTTGAGAAATTCCAGCATAATTTTGATTTAATCTGCTCGCAATGTAGTAACCCAGGTGATTTATATGGGTTTTCTAATGAATTGGCTCATCGATTTAAAAGCTGTTGAAGGTTGCATGGCTTCCTTTTCAAAGAAATGAATAGTTGTTTAGGACAAAAGACCTGTTTCCTATACAAACTTTCAAGTGTTTGTGTACCTTTACTGAGAATTAGTATGACCTGTCTGTCTCTTCACAGTTCCCAAAACACTCCTTTTAAACAACACAGGAACCCCAAGGAGCTGTAATCATATACTGTTGAGCTTTGATTGCATTCCACAGGCTGTTAAGACAATAAACATGTTCATGTTCTTACTTCAAGTCTATATTTATGATCACGTTCTTGGTCGGGTATTTTGTTGTTGTTTTTTTTTTGTTTTGTTTTATTTTGTTGGTTGTTGTTTCTTTGTGTGTGTGTGTGCTGCGTGCGTGTTATGATTTGTTTTTGTATGTCTGTGTGTGTTTCCACAGCTGGTCTGGACATTGGGCCCCTGACAGACAGCTCCCCAGTGGCGCCTCAGTCTCAGGCTGGCCGGAGGACACCTCGAACCCTCCCAGAGGAACCCCTGGACGGCATTCTCAGCCCAGAGCTAGACAAGATGGTCACTGATGGTCAGTGTGGGATACCACACTGCAGAATTATTTTAGAAAGTTGTTTTAAAACTTCATACAGGATGAATAATGATCTCTTTTCTCTTATTATTTCATTTCAGAATCAATTCTCAGCAAACTTTACAAAATTCCAGGTTTGTAATTTCATTTTATTGCCAATATTTTGTAATGGGTCATTCTTGAAGGGATATCTTGAAGGCCCATCCAAAATTATCAGTAACAGTTTAAATGTACACTATTTTTAGAATATTTTCACCACTTAACCTTGCTGATAGACAGCCTTTTCTGATGGGAAGCTTACGTTTTGTAGGCCAAATATTGCGCTCTCCAAAGCAACAAGACCACTTAAGGGAAAATTTTACCTCACAGAACAGCGTAGTTACAGGTTTTTCCACTGCCTCAGTAAGGGTGTGTGCTTTATTGTGTGGCTTTGGTGAATCTGAGCTAACCGTTAAAAATACCAAAATCACATAATTACACAAACAATCTTATTGATCAAGGCAGTAGTTGACCAGCAACTCCAGTGATCTGTAAGATTAAATTTCTGTTTTTCCTTAAGGAATCTGGTTGAGCTAGAGAGAGCAGTTTTTGTCTTGTATAACAGCAGTTTCCTGTTGGAAAAGGCTGTCTGATGGCAAGATAAAGTAATGACAGTAATATATATATATATACTGAAACTAATTTAGACTATTCTGAGTTGACCTTTTTTAGGTTGCTAAAATACCTTTTGCTGCCAAGTCCGTCCACAGTAGTAGATTGCTTAGCTTTCATGCAAGTACTCCTTTCTGCTTCTCCAAAGTGGGAGCGCGCCGACCTCAATCCATTGTAGTTTGTACACTGACTATCGATAACTATGTCATACACCACCACCTCAAATAACCCAAAATTATCCCTTTAAGAGGCAACTTACCAAGTAGTTTATTCCTCGACTCTTACTTTAATGGGTATTACATAAACACAGCATTGTACTGTTACACTCTGTTACAGAGCTGGAGGGCAAAGATGTGGAGGATCTCTTCACAGCAGTCCTCAGCCCCAGCACGAGCCAACCACCTCCACCACCACAGGTGCCTCACCCCCAGGGTCCAGGGCCCCTCCCTGCCACACCTGGCACTAGTATGCCTCACCCCAGTGCAGGTACATTGTTAAGAAACTTGTCATTGTCAGAGATTGCATTTGACTCTTTTTATTTTTAAAAATCTGTGCATCTAATTTGACTCTTAAATCATGTGTGTAGGGAATCCCATGTTTCCAAGGATGCCAATGATCAATGGCATGATTGGACCAAACCAACGCTTCCCAACAAATCCAGGAGCAGGGCCCTGCATCCCAGAAAATTTCCCTCCCCTTAACCGTATGCCTTTCACTGACAATCCAAGGTAATGTACTGCATCTGTTGTTTAAACTATTAAATATTCCTCGATTGATTTTTCTTTGTTTTCTGCAAAATCAGAATTTTATGATCAAAGATTTGCTGTTTTCTTTGTTATTACAGGGATAGAAAGTTCAATCAGATGCCTCGAGAGGCAATTGGTCCATGGCCCTCCCCTGCCCATGGCCTTGGCCCTACACCTCCTGGATCTCTGCCTGAGGGGGAGACTGAAGCCATGTCAAATGCCCAAAGGAGCACACTAAAGTGGGAGAAGGAGGAGACACTTGGAGAGCTAGCCACTGTAGCGCCCGTCTTATATACCAATGTCAATTTCCCCAACCTCAAAGAAGAATACCCAGGTTTGTATAAGGCTTTAAAGCCTTAAGATATACTGTATCATATATTGTCATCATTCCAGTTATTTCTGCCTATTTGTTTGGGTGCACCCGCTACACTGTGTAAGTCACACAGTACAAAAATACCTTGTATGCTCTGTCAGACTGTTGGCATGACAACTGCTCTCCTTTCTTTCAACAGACTGGCCTACAAGAGTAAAGCAAATTGCAAAACTTTGGAGGAAAGCTAGTTCACAAGACAGGGCCCCCTATGTGGTAAGATCACTCATACAGTTCAATTTGCCAATTTTTCTCCTACTATATCAAAGCCTAAACACTTTGAACCATGCTGCATATCAAACTGTCACTACTAGTTGCACTGACATATTAGTATGCAGAAGACAGACTCCTTTATCGCATCTGGCCTCTTGCCTCGTGCCAATGCAATTTGAAATCCGGCCATTCACAGATGAACTAATTAACATAGGAAGCCCTGCTCAGTGTTAGAACTCACTATGGTCCCAGTAATTAAGTTCACTAGAAGTAATTTTATCTGGCACAGACTAGTTTCAAAGACCTAGTCTTGAGCAGAAATGTACTCTACGTTAGTGATTTTAAGAGTGTTCTGCCACTGGTTTCATGGTGGCATTTCTCTTTCATGGCTTTCTCTTTCGATATCCCACTTAAACATCCCATTTATGATGAGGACTATTGAGATACCTGATTTATAGTAACAAGATGACCTCCATCCTGTGCTGTATATACAGTACAAAGAGGGTCTTTTCTATGTAACTACAGTACCCAGCATGCAGAAAAAGCAAGTCAAGTTACTAAATAGCAATGCCTATCCCTTGAGCATTTTCAGTTAAATAGGGCCTTAGCCAACCAATATCAAATAAAAACCCACGGAGTTCTTAATTAGCCATACCCCTATTGTAGCCTAGCAAACCACCTTAGCCTCAGGGATGGAGACCCCTTCCTCACTGTGCCAGCTCTTTGCCAATGAGGAGGGGACCTCCATCCCAAATAACTCCTGTTGCAAACAGGATTCATATAGTCAGAGCATTAAGTTTCTTCTCTTTGTGTATGTTGCAGCTTTCATCCCCTACATGTTTACCAGTGTAGTATCATTTACAAACAATAGGCACTTTGGTAATTTCCTGTACCCTATTCCAGGTTGTATCTACTTTAAATGTGGGAGGTTGTAAAGTGTGAAAGTCATAGCTAGGGATGTTCCTGGTGATTAATTTTCCTGTCAATTGAACAGAATTTTAATTGAGACTGATTGACAAGTTTTGTACATTAATAAAAAAAAAAAAAAATAATATTAAAAATTTGTTTAACTGACTAGTATTTCTGCTTATTGTTAAGTCAGCTGATCGCATATGTCTCTAGTCATAGCTCTTATCCATCATGGTGTTACAAACATAAGGTCCACTGTCTGGTAGTGGGCTTTAGAGGGAAGCTGATCATCTTTTGATGTGAACTTGCCTGTGAATACTGAAATCTCCAGATATCATAGTGAGATATTGAAACATAGGCCATGAAAGAGAATTTAATATTGCACACACACTCACACCAGTAGTTCTTGTTGTACAAGTAAAGTAAAAATCACATGCATAGGTAACCTCTTTTTTCTTGCAATATTTTAAGGTATTTATGTCTAATGTTTTTTTTTTTTCAATTGTGATTGATTTGCTGTTTAGCAAAAGGCAAGAGATAACCGAGCAGCCCTGCGCATCAACAAAGTCCAGATGTCGAATGAGACGGTGAAGAGGCACCACCCACAGCAACAGCCCCCTGAGGTGTTTGATCCCAACATACCACTAGACACAGAACTGCTGTTTAAAGACCCTTTGAAACCAAAAGAGTCAGAGCATGAACAAGAGTGGAAGTTTAGACAGGTAAGAGTGTATGCAATGAAGTCAGCGAATGCAGCGGCAGGTCCACTTTATATTAAGACAGCTAGGAAGTGCTGGTTTAGTAAAGCTCCCTAAACAACTGCACTATCCTCCACATTAACCCTGATGACATTGGTGGTTAGTAGGTCCAGTTCATTTTTGGCATGAGACTGATATTTGCTGCATCCCTTTTGATGTCTAATCCCACTTTTCATTTGTGCCCTTCCAACAGCAAATGAGGCAGAAAAGCAAACAGCAAGCCAAAATTGAAGCCACTCAGAAATTGGAGCAAGTTAAGAACGAACAACTCCAGCAGCAACAACAGCAGCAGCAACAGCAGGGCGGCAGCCAACCTGAGGGAGACGGCAATAACAGCGGCAACCAGAGCCCAGCGTCCCAGCCCAGCAATGGCAGCATGTCACCCATGCAGCAGCTCAACTCTAAAGAAGGCTTTGCCAGGCCGCAGCTACCAGGGACGCCCACCTCATGTCCTCCTGAGGACGTCTTCTTGCGACCCCCTCCTCCACCTCCATCTGGCCCTTCCTCCCAGCCACAGTCCCCACAGGTATTCTCACCAGGTTCCTCTGGCTCCAGACCCTCTTCTCCATGGGACCCATATGCCAAGATGGTTGGGACCCCGAGACCGCCAAGTCTTGGGCCAAATGCGTGTCGCAGACTTCCTGTGGAATCTGGTAAATCGCCCACCTCCTTGATGGAGCAGCAGGACAGAGGGAGGCCCTCTCCTGCTCATGAATCTTTTGGCTCTCCAACATCCATAAGCAGCGACCCTTATGCCAAACCTCCTGACACCCCAAGGCCAAGTGGGGAAATGGACCCTTTCCTGAAGCCCATGGGTCCTCCCAGGGCCAGTCAGGCTGCTCAGGGAAGGCCCCCAATGGGTTCTCCAGGCAGAGACCCATACTCAAGGCCCATGATAAGAAATGAGGCCTATCAGCGCATGGCCCAGAACAGGATGATCTTGTCTGACCCATACTCACAGGCCTTTACTAGCACCAATCCCTGGAAGTAATGAGTCTGGCTCGGTCCCTCTGTTCAAAACACCCATGCCCCCTCCTCAGGCTCAGGATCCATTCAACCGACCAGGTCCACATCCTAGTGACAGGTTCTCCCAGAATCACCAGAATGACCCCTACGCTCAGCCTCCGCACACCCCAAGACCATCTGGGAATGACAACTTCACCAGTCCTCCTAGAATGGGCCAGCACCATCCTCAGGCACACTCATTTGCTCAGCCAGGACCAATCAGTCAAATGTCTAGAAATCCTTACGCTCATGCACCTTCTACTCCAAGGCCTGACCACTTCACGTACGACCCTTTCGCCCAACCATCTCAATCTACAGGTAACCAACGATCCATCAACGAACCCAGTGCTCAACCTCGGCCATTTTTCGAGCCCTATGCCCGACCTCCTGGCACCCCACGTCCACATGACAATTACGGTCAGCCTTCAAACCCTAGCCCATCCTCAGATCCTTACTCACAGGCTCCTTCTACTCCCCGCCCCAGTGGGATGAATCAGTTCGCTCATGGACAGAGGATGTCACCTTCCCACTCAGTGGACCCTTATGCTCAGCCACCAGGTACTCCACGGCCTTCTGCTGGAGAGAGGTTTTCCAAGTCACCAGGCAGCCAGAGGGGACCAATAGAGCCATTTACTAGTACACCTGGGACATCAAGGCCAGGGAGCAGTGACATGTTTCCCCAGCCTGGGGCCCCCAGACCAATGCTTAATGACCCCTACGCTCAGCCTCCAGGGACCCCACGACCTGGTCCCGATGGGCTCAGCAGACAAGGGCCAAGGCTTGGACCAATGGGAAGCCAGGATCCTTTCTCCCCACCTCAAAGCAGGCTTCAAGAGCCCTTCGCTCATCCAGGCTCACAAACACCAAAACACCCGAGTGTTTCAGAAGATGGATTTACTCAGTCACCCTCCAGAAGACCCAGTCAGACACCTGGACATGACCCATTTGAACAAGCCCCCATGACCCCTCGTCCACAGTCGACAGAAAAAATGGAAATGAAAGATCAGTCAGGTGTGGCCAACAGTGTAACTGTCCCTCAAGACCCAGGACAGCTGTCTAACAACCCACAGATGCCTGGTGCTTCATCTGAGGCTCAAGGTGTTCCTCTCGCTGAGAGTGAGGAAAGACTCAGACAGGTACATGAATACTGTTATTTACGATCTATTCTGAATCTCATCTCATACTTTAAGATGATATTGAACTTTATTAATATTTATGGAAATTCTCTTGCCAGAGATTGCTAAAAAAAAATACAGTAACTTAAGAATAAAAGCAATAGATTATTAAATACGAAGTGAATATAAATGACAATGTACAAAGAGTAAATGCAAAAAGCCACATTGTTGTACTGGCCAAATAACATAGCTTACTCCTCTGATTAAAAAGAAATCTATAAAAAGTACAGAGGAAAAAAAAGGAAAGACAAAATGTGAAGAATTGCTGTTGCACCACTGTTTCATTCATTTTAACTAGGGCTGGGCAACGATTAAAATCTTTAATCGCAATTAATTGCATAATTTGCGTGATTAATCACGATTAATCGCATTGTATACGCAAACTCCAAGAATGAATTCAAAAGTAGTGTAAAGAGCACTTCTATTTCAATGTTCTGCTGCCATATGAACGAAAGTGCCATAACATTTGTTGTGCAAACACTTTTAACATCAGCACTTATCAGTAACACATATTTAGTGTAAATCTCAACTTAAAAAATATTAAAAAAAAAAAAATAATAATAATAATAATAGGCTAATAATAATAAATAAAATAAATAATAATAGTAATAATAATAAATTAAAGATTATTGCCAGTGACAGGACATTCTCTTTATGAAAAATAAAAAAAAATCTACCAACAAAATCCTGAGCCACAATCAGGACAAACAGGCAATTTCTGAGGTAACAGCAGAAACTTTTAACAGGGAGCAGCATTACCAGTCTATGGCCATTTAAAACCTCTGTGACTTTACCCTTCTCTATGTCTGCTTTGGTTTTTCCGCGTTTTCCTTTTTCCTTTCCCGGTTCCGCAACAGCCAGCGCTATTCTCCTTCTTCTTCTCCTGTTTGAAACGGCGGCTGGGCTGGCAGCCAGCTCATTGGCGCATTATCGCCACCTACTGTTCCGGAGAGTGAGTCAAACCCCTACACCGCAGCAGCCAGCAACAGACTTTCACAAAATAAAAGCATGTGAGCAACATGCTTTAATGCGCGATAAAGTAAATATCGGCGTTAATAGTCTAATGAATTAACGTGAAAATAACGCGTTAACTTGCCCAGCCCTAATTTTAACAAATTTCCTTTGTCTTTAAACAATGCTTTCTTGTTTTGATTTTAACATCGTGGGTCATATTAGTCTTGCCATCATTGCTACCAGTTGTTATAACAATTACTCACCACATCAGTTATTACGATCTTTAAAAACATTTCTTGTCCAACATGTTAAGAACCCAAAGCAGTCAGATGACCTTAAGTGTGCATACGTAAAACTTCTGTTGTAATTGTTCATTCCAGAGAAGGCTTGTGTTATTGCACAGCTGTCAGTTGGTAGGTCAAATACATGTAGCCACATATTCACCCCCCCAAAAAAACAGACAAACCAAAAGAAAAAGGCTGATTTAATCCAGCATGAAACATGGACAGGTAGGATTACAAAATAAAATAAAATAAAACTATAAACGGTATGTAAGACACACAAACTTGCCCTTTTTTACTCCATTCTTTTATGGTGCCACATCTCTAGACCTCAGCAATGCAAAATGTTTTTATATCAAATGGAACAAGTTAGCTCTCTATGTAGATGAAGAACTTGTTTCCATATAGTCTATCAAATCTTTGCATAAAGCTGTAATGTCACCTTTCTTTCATGGGAAAATGGTCACAGTGACTAACGGCCAAACCACAGCCTGCTGCTGCTGCCTGACAACCACGTTAACTTTCCTGCAAAAACTCTCCATATGTTATTTACAAATATGAACACAAGTCTTCTTGTCTACCTCAGCTTCTTGAACAAGCCACTTAACAAATATTCACTAGGGAAAAGTGCTAGATTGGTAATTATCTAGTCAGCTGCAGCACACTAACGACATGTAAAAGCATCTTCAAATGTCAGTCCATTGAGATGCTGGTGAGGTCTTTACTATTCAATACTATGGCTAAAAACACTCATGCTCATGGTTCGTTAGCTATAGCACAAGTCAGTTTTCGTTGTCTGCCCGTCTCGAGTCCTGCTCGCCTACTGCTGTCAATCAAAAACAGACGTGGATAAGCCCCTCCAGCCTGCTGTGACAAAAAGTTAAGATATTCTATTAAAAAGGAGAATTTCTGACCTTTCTTCCCCTTTTAATACTATAAAACAATTAACAATACTTTTAAAAAACATGTTCACATTATTTCAGGATGCAAAAGAGGATGACTAAATGTGATTTTATTTGGACTTTAATTTAAGTAATAGTTTAACCTATCTGTAAGTACATGTACAGGACATGTAAATAGATAGGCCAGTTTTATAGCTGTTAAGAAAACAGATTAGCAAAATATGCTTATCTTTGCTAAATGTTATGTTTTGTTAATTACTACATCAAAACATGAGAGGTAGAGGAAGTGAAAACTTTGTGCATTTGCAGAATTGAAACTATGCAAATGGAAAAGGGCCCTTTAACTTGCACTGATACACATAAGCTGTGGAGTCTGAAGTAGGCAAAAAATACTGACAGTCTCTATGAACAGCTAAAAATACAGTGTCATTGTAATCTATACATGAACCATTGACCCTTTTTCTATAAAGGCTTAAATTTCTGTACGCTTGTTGTTGTGTTTTGTAGCGACAGCGAATCAGAGAACTAATCCTCAAGCAGCAGCAACAGAGGAGTGCTATTCGACAGGAGAGGGGCCCTCAGGAGGCTGCTGGCAACATAGCCCCAGGAACACCACGACCCTGGCCCCAGGAGGGCCCTGGGCAACAGGGAGAAATGTTCAACCGGCCACCTCCGCCTTATCCGGGACAAGGACCCATGAGAGGGCCAATGAGGTTTCCTGGACCTTTTCCAGGTGATCAGCGTGCCCCTTTCCCTAATGAGGGACAAATACCCCGGGGCCCACATCCTGGAGATCCTAATTTGAGACATCAGGGACCAAGGTTTGTGTGATATTATTATTTTTAGTACACCTTTGTGTTTCATGTGTTCTTTATATAAGAGTATAAGAATTCCCTGCCTCTCTGTTTATACATGTTTTGTCCCATCCTAGGTTTGCATTTCCACCTGGGGTTCTAGGACCTCATGGGGCCCAAGAGTTCTTTCCACGGGGGCAACACCCAATGCAGGATGTCCCTTCTCAAATGAGACGGTCCATGTCTGCCGAAATGGCAAAGACTATGGGAGGCAACCCCATGGGGCTGCCCCAGCACTTCCCACCACGTGGTATGCCCGTGCAGCAGCACAACATCATGGGCCAGCCGTTCATTGAGCTGCGGCACAGAGCAGCAGAAAACAGGCCACGTATGCCATTTCCCCCTGGTGCCATGCAAGGAAGCAACATGGATCCCAATCTGCAGGGTCAGAGGCCGCCAGGCTTTCCAGGAGCACCCGATCCCAGATTCCCTTTAAATCAGGGGCTCAGGATGGCAGACCCCATGACCAGTCAGCCTGGCCATGTACAGCTGTCTGCTAGCATGGACAATCTTCATCAACAAGCCCAAATGTCAGGAAACAACACACTCAAACAGTCTCCTTTGATGAGATCCATGAGTCAGCCTGCTGCATCTAGTGTGAGCCAGAACATGGCAGAGTCTATGATCCTGACTGCACCCCCTGCTGGGCAGACTGAGACTGTCCCGGTGCCCACCACTGAAGCTGTGGAGGAGAAACTGGATGCAGAAGAATCAGCAGTCAAAGATCTTGAGGACGTGGAGGTGAAAGACTTGGTGGATGCCGACTTGGAAAACCTAAATTTGGATCCTGATGATGGAAAAGACCTGGATCTAGAGACAAATGACCTACACCTTGATGACTTCCTAACATCTGGGAAATTTGACATCATTGCCTATACAGACCCTGATCTGGATGACATCAAGAAAGACATGTTTAATGAGGAACTGGATCTTAGTGATCCTATGGACGATCATGCTGACACTGCAGACACTGCAGATATCAACAAAGACTCGAGCGAAGGAGCTGAGGAGGGTACATCTAGTTCAGAACCTGTACTGGAAAAGTCAGAGGCCTCAGGTGTGCAGTCTTCAGCTGAAGTCAAGCTGGAGGCCCCAGGGAGTCAGGATTCTGCTTCTTTGGCACCTGGGCAGGAAATTAAAACAGAGGTCAAGGACTGTCAGAAACCCCCTGAGGTGGTCGACCAGCAAGCGGCTGGAAACACCTTAACCTCAAACCAGCAGGGAGTGATCTCTGACTCCACCCCGGTCCTGTCCAGTTTACTCATTAAGCAGCAGCCTGAAGAGCAGTCATTAAATCCAATTGTTGAATCTGTCAATCAAGGAGGTAACCTCCTGCCCCAGCAGAACCAAGTCACTGACGGTACTCAGCATACCGCCGGACTTCCACTGACTCAAACACTACCTGACGCCACCGCTGCAGGAGAGGCTTCTATGACCGGCTTTGGGGCAGACCACCAGGTGGGGCTAGCCCCTGGGGTGGACCAGAGCGGCATGAGCCAGGCCCAGCAGACAGCGTTGAACCAGGCGATGGGTCAGCACAGCCAGCAACGTCCGCTCCTGCTAGAGGAGCAGCCCCTCCTGTTGCAGGACCTCCTAGACCAAGAGAGGCAGGAGCAACAGCAGCAGAGGCAGATGCAAGCCATGATACGACAGCGCTCGAGCGACTCCTTCTTCCCCAACATTGGTAAATTATTTACACCATACCTTCATTGTCAGTATAGTTTAATATTTGAGATTACGAGCGTTTTTTGCAGAAAGTGATTATTTCTGAGAATGTGTTATTTGTCATTTGCAGATTTTGATGCCATCACTGACCCCATCATGAAAGCTAAAATGGTTGCCCTGAAAGGTATCAACAAAGTCATGGTTCAGAACAACATGGGAATGGCCCCAATGGTCATGAACAGGTAGAAAGTTCACTTTCACACTTGAATTCATTTCCCTTCTTGAACAGAAAATGTAATACTTGTAGTGGGAGTGTATGTATTAATTTTGGTTTGAAAGCGAAGGTAATACCAACCAAATAACCCAGCCACTAAGATATTGTGCAACTACTTAAAGCAGAGGTTGTCAAAGTGGGAGGCTGGCCTCCTTAGGGGGTATCCAAACATGTAAAGGGGAGGCACAGTAAATGTAAGTGAAGAAATATTACATTGGTTATCAAATGAGATCACATAGAATAGCCTAAAAATGTTGGATTTTGTTAAAGATACACTAGTTTTGGAGAATTTTACAGTTTTTCCTACTTTTACTGAGTCAGAAACTTATAAATGCCTTTTTTATGTATTTGGTATAGTCAAAGTTATGTCAAACAGCAATATTACGTTTATTTTGGTTTAATTGTTTAGTCCATGGGATCAGATAACATAGTCATAATTAGAGAGGCATCCAGGAATTGAACAAAACTAAGCAAGTGAAGTTGGGTGGGCACGTTTTTTCCAATCTGTGTCTGAGTGGAACGCACAGTGTCAGAATTTGAAAACCCTTGATTTTATAGAATTGATGAATTACTAATAGGTATGTAATTATACCAAAAGCTCAAGATACGGGAATAGCGCAATTAAATAATCTATGATACAATATTACTTTTAATATTAAAAAAACAAATAAAAATGGCGACTTGAAAAAAAAGTCTATTCCCTTTTAACTTGAAGTACTTCTGCTCTCCTTCATAATTAAAATGAGTGAATGAAATGACAATGAATGTTTGAATTATGTGTGTACATTTGCAAACAAAAAAAACTAGCAGTCATAATATAAAATAAAATAATTAACTATGTAATATCCTGGTAAATAACATCATAGTCCTGGTATACAACATATTTGCTTTGACACAGATATTATAAATGTTGTACATGCTTTGCTGTTGCCTGTATTTATGGCATTTTCCTGGTTCCTGTACATTCCCTTGTCCTGTAACCCCCTTGTCCTCGAAAGTTCACACCGTTAAATTTGAATCATTAATCTGCTTCAATGTTATTTGAAACTATATAATGAGAAATATGCTAGTTGAAAATATATAATTACTTGTTTGTTTAACCTTGCTTTCAGGATGGCAAATTGACACAAGTAGCAAGACCGACTCCTCCAAACTTTGGACCAGGATTTGTCAGTAAGTTCTCAAAAAATGTATATGCAACTTCAAACTTTTTGGTTTGAAGGTCTGTCAGGCCTTGAAATGTTAAGATGTTTGTTTTTTTTATGCTGTCAAGATTGCTAACAAAAGAGCCTTTTTCTTCTTTCAGACAATGCTCAGAGGGCTCAGTACGAGGAGTGGCTCCAGGAGACTCAGCAACTACTTCAAATGCAGCAGAAGTTTCTGGAAGAGAAGATTGGAGCTCACAGGAAGTCTAAGAAAGCCCTGTCTGCCAAACAGAGAACAGCTAAGAAGGCAGGGAGAGAGTTCCCAGAGGAGGACGCTGAGCAGCTCAAACATGTCACAGAGCAGCAGGGTGTAGTGCAGAAGCAACTGGAGCAGGTAAATGTTCGGCCTGTCAAGCTCCAGCACTTAATTCTATCTCAGCCCTCATCTGCACAATGGCTGCCCGAAGCATTGTCCTTTCATTGGTCCAATGGGCAGAGTTTAAGTAGGGACTGGTAAATAACAAAGTAGTTTCCTAGTAGTAGTAGAAGGCTACTTGGTAACATGTTATGGACGGTGTATGGTGCTGAGATTAAAAAATAATAATACTATAATTATTATTGTTTAACAAAAGAGACATATTTTCTAACAGTATGTTTATTTGCAAAGACACAGTGGCATTGGTATAAAGGTGAAATGTGGTGTTTCCTCTGCAATTTTAAAACAGTTTTGGTGCTTTGGGCATTAAGTCTCATTTTGTCTCATATCTGTTTCTGTGTGGGTCTCAGTGGTCTTTAAAGTTGAGGTTCTAATCTAAAAAGGTTTGTTGAGTAATATATAATCAATACTTCTAAAGCATCTGGACTACACATTTAGTTACACATTTAGTTGAATTACAATGTTTATACGTGTGTTTGCAGTGATGGTAATGTCCTTACTTGGTGGTGACTGCTAAATGAATACAGAGGAAACTGAGATTAACACATAAGATTTAATCTGTCATTTTCATTACCTTCAGTTCTTTTTTTATTCTTTTGAGAGACATCATTTGTTTTTATTGGCAGCTAAGATGCTGTGTCTGACACAATCTTATCCGTACAGCAGACCTAATTAGTATTGAATAATAATTAATTAGTCTAATTGATCTGATAGATAATAATCTAATAATTGAACAGATAAAATATTAACTAACATTATTAAAACAACAAAATGCTTCTAGTATTTCTTCTCCAACTGTGAAAACTAATTAAGTTAAGATAAAATAAGAGTTCTTTGTTTAAAACATTTAAATTCCTAACTTTACAGGTCAGACATATGAAATGTAAACATTTGTTCCCTTTTTCAAATCCATTCTGTCTAGAAGAGTAATGGAATTGGCCTGGTATAGGGTTTGCATTAAAAGGTACCCAGTTATTTTCTTTCCAAGCAGAAATGAAAAACTGTCTGAACAAATGGAAGAATTCAAAACACACAGCTTTGTGTCTGCACTGCACTTGTCAACCTTCTCCGACTCCTTAAAAAAGTAGTGCTAGAAAAAAAATGCTCTTGACTGATTGTACTTTCCAACTCCTGCTTTAAAGTTAAATTCTTTAGTTCTTCAACTCTTTCAGTTGCTCTTTGAAAGTAAAATAATTAATTTCTTCCCTTGGGTAAAACCGTGTGCTTATAAATTTGTCTTGTTAATGTGATAAAAGACCTTTCAAGGGATACAAAATTTCTTTGTAATTTTCATTGAGACCTTCAGTCACAATTTTATGTGAATCTGTCTCATGTTTTGTTTTAGATCCGCAAGCAGCAGAAGGAGCACGCTGAACTAATAGAGGAGTACCGAGTGAAACATCAACAAAACAATATGACACCCATAATGCCTGGGATGCACCCGATGCCAGGCCCTGCTGGCATGGTGCCTGGTGGACCACCAATGGTTCCTGGAGGACCCCCCATGGTCCAGCCTCCTATGAACCCCATGATGCAGATGCCACTTCACCCCGGCCAGCCAAACGCTCCTCCGTGTTTGCCCAACCAGCCGCCTGGCTGGCACCCTGGTGCTCCCATGCCCATCAGCGGACCTGGAATGCCACCCATAATGCCCCCACAGGTACCCGTAGGAAATCCAGGCCAACCTCATCAGATGCAGATGGGCAACATCCCTCAACACCCGCAAATGCCCGTGGATCCCCAGGCCCCACCAGCTCCACCAGGTGGTGTAAAACCCATGCAGGCAGGTGGTGTGAAGTTTGACGACAACAACCCGTTCAGCGAAGGCTTCCAGGAGCGGGAGAGGAGGGAGAGGCTTCGGGAGCAGCAGGAGAGGCAGCGGGTGCAGCTGATGCAGGAAGTCGAACGACAGAGAGCCCTCAAGCACCGAATGGAGATGGAACAGCAAGGTATGATGGGGCCAGACGGGAACATGGCTCCACTCGCCCAGATGCCGTTTTTTAATGCAGAGCTGCCTCAGGACTTCATGCAGCCTCAGAGGCCTCCACTGCAACAACAGCAACAACTTGGACCAATGTTCCCACAGCAGCAGGGCATGCAGCCGGGTATGGGTTCACCACCCGGGACGTTCATGCAAGGTGAAAGGAGGGGCATGATGGGAAATGGGATGATGCCACGGGACATGGGGCCTGGTTTTGGGCCTGATAATCTCGCCCTACAAGCACCAAACTTTCCCCAGGGTCAACCCAGACCTCGTCAGTTCAGCGGACCAGGAATGATGCTTCAGATGCCAGGCGAGGGTCCACCTTTCGGAGGCGACTCAGCTACACCTCTACCGTCTAATTTCCCAGGCTCGGGTCAGTCTCTAATCCAGCTCTACTCCAACATCATCCCAGATGAGAAAGGGAAGAAGAAGAGGAACCGCAAAAAGAAGAAAGACGACGATGCAGATTCAGTCAAAACACCCTCAACTCCACACTCAGACCTTACAGCCCCTCTCACACCATGCGTCTCAGACACCTCCTCAACTCCGACCAGAAACACCCACCTGTTCGGCGACCAGGACTTGTCACGGTCCCCCTTACTGGGATCTTCCACCCCCAGTCATTCAGAGCTGGAGAGGCAGCTTTCTGGAGGCCATTCCGGACAGCCTGGCCTCTCCTCAGACGCAGCAAGAGCCCAGGCTCAGGAGCATGACAGGATCCTCAACAACATAAAGCTGGAGCAGACGGATGTCAGCGAGTGCCACGGGCCACGAGAAGGACACATCGGCTCGGAAATGAGCTCTGTGAAGGAGGAGGGTAATAAAGGAAGCGCGTCTCCTTTCCCTGCAGGGCAAAGTCCAAACAAGGGGGAGGCCAGCAATGAGCTGCTGAAACACCTCCTGAAGAACAAGAGCACACCTCCACCTGGATTTTCCCAGCAGAGGTCAGAGGAGAGCCTGCGCTCAGAGGAGGAGGATCCCACAGACTGCAAATCTCTGCTGAGGCAAAGCTCCATGGACAGCAACGGGGTCAGTCTTTGTTAGTCATACAGTTAGAGCGCTGAGGGGGTGATCAACATAGTGAGTCATAGACAAGCTAAGTGATTCAGATGGGAGGCACGTCATAGTTAAATTGGTGTGAGTCATAGCTGTCAGTTTTTGAGTGAGTCATAGTTATGTGTTTGAAAACAACTTGAATCCATAATGCCGCTCAAGTAATTTGAAGTTTATTCATGTCTTTTCGTGCATCTTTTTCTCGTCTTTAGGCATACTCTGATAGTGCCCCAGACTTCCCTGGACCTCTGCTCCCCGAACAGGAGAAGAAGAAAGGGAGGAACAAGAGGGCTCCGAAGGGAGGGGAGAAACCTGCCTCTCGCTACAAGAAGAGGAAGAAGGAAGGAGATGAGAGGCAGCTGATGCACTCTGGCCCTGACACTGTAATGACCCAAATCAAACAGGTAAGACTGATTTTACCACCACATAATCTCCTCCTTATAAAATTGGTTGGAGCTGCACTGCTTCACATCTTTGGCAACAAAGGATGGAAAGATTATAGCTTGAAATCTGAATGCTTTATTCAGAATTTTACAGTATTAATTACTGCCAGCATAGAAAATCGTCTTCAGCGAGAGCACAGACACTTATTTCTCATATCATAAGCGTATTACAGTAATTAGGTACTTGTTAGATGACAGTTGCACACACAGGTATTAGAAGCCGTTATTATTCTGGAGAGCGGAAGGGGATTCATGATTATATTGCAAGTCCCTCACTGATTGAGGCTTATTGATTTTAAACTTTATGCAGCTGACTCAGTCATTAGAAATTACAATACCATCTCAAATGAGAATGCACAGTAGTGTGCTAGTTCTCACAAGTATTTGTGCGGCTTTCTGCCACCATTTACCATTTAGTCGTTCTCTGTGAACTGAAGTGAAGTAGATAACTGGACCAAAGATTAGACTTTATTCTCACAATATTCAATTCAAACTTGAGGCCACAAGGTAAAAGAGCTATGTAATGATGATGTAACCCTACATGCCGAACGCACAACTAATATTAATGCTTGAATTGCCTTGGTTGTGGTGAAAGTTTTTTTTTTTTTTTTTTTGGTAAAAATCTGTTTGATTCAAAAAATATGTTACAAATGAGATGAACTGCTTATTTAAGTCTCTGCTCTGGTTGGGGATTTATCTGTGAATGCCACCCACCTACTCAGTTTAGGTATTTGTTGAAAAAATGTATTTCTTTTTTTTATTGAATGATAAACTATGTAACAGAGGGGATAGCAAAAATAGAGTTGCAGCAATTAGTCGACTAATCCATTAGTCAACAGAAAAATAATTACCAACTACTTTAATATTGGATTGATTGTTAAAATAATTTTCATGCAGAAATGGCAGAAAATGCCAGAGAAATATCCTGATTGTTTTTATTTTATACCATTAAATGGAATATATTTAGTTTTAGACTGACAAAACAAGACATTTAAAGCCACCTTGGACTTTGACAAACTGAGATTGACATTTTCTCTTTATTTTCAGACATTTTATAGACCAAGTCAAGTCCAGTCAACTTTATTTATATAGCACATTTCATACAACAAGCGTAAACTCAATGTGCTTCAAGATACATGAGTAACATAGATGATGAGTATTACATATAAAAACAAGCAGAACATGATAAAAACAAACAAGAAGATAAGAAGGTATTATTATTATCATTATTCTTAGAAAGGAGATAATAACAATAATAATACTAATTGCCAAAACAAATAAAAACACTTAAAACCTAACTAAAAGCTTGCGAAAAAAGATACATTTTTAGTTGGCTTTTAAAACTGTTGTGGCAGACCGCAGCTCATGTGGAAGAGAATTCCAGAGAGTTAGACCTTAATGACTGAAAGCACCATGAGCTGATGTCGAGTTGATTTTAGGTACAGTGAGGGGACCTTTATTTGATGATCTAAGGGATCTCTCTGGTGTGTACTCAGTGAGCATGTCAACAACATAGGAAGGGCCAGACCATTAAAACATTTAAAAACAATAAGAAGTATTTTAAAATAAATTCTTTGTTTTACTGGGAGCCAGACCAAACAATGAATCAATTAATCCGGAAAATAAGTGGCAGATTAATTTGAAAATAATTGTTATTTGCAGGCCTAACAAAAAAAAACCCTCATTAATCATTCAAACAAGGCATAATGGCACATTCTACATTGTAATATAAAGGAACTGTTAAAAATGATAATTTTATGTATACTTCTACTTGTTTTTTAGTCTTTTTCATATATAAACACATATTGTATCATTTTTTTGTGGTGTTTCTCTGCAGGTTTGTCCTTCAAACATCCACAGTCTTTATGTACATGTTCTAAATTTTACTCCTAATCTTTCCTTGCTGCTGTTTTTCTCTCCTGACACAGCAGCTCTCCCTGCTGCCCCTCATGGAGCCACTGATTGGAGTCAACTTTGCCCATTTTGCTCCCGTATGGCAGCGGCCAGCTGAATGGAGAGAACCTTCTGTCTGGTACCTTTGGCAGCGCCTCACTCGACGGAGTGTCTGACTATTACTCCCAACTGGCCTACAAGGTAGAATCTGCTTATCTTACTAAGTTAGAACTGGGCAAACAGAGTGATGTGTGCCTGCAGCATCATGTGCTGACATTATATTGGTTCTGATCCCTACAGCAGAGTAACCTGAGCAATCCACCAACACCACCGCGTCTCTTCCGCCCACACCACCACCTGTGAACCGACAGAAAATGATCAATGGATTTGCCACAACGGAAGAGTTGGCAAGCAAAGCTGCCGCCATGGGTAAGGAGGACATAGCTTAATGTTACATTTTCCTCCTCACTATCACATGTTGAAACTGGTCCAGTTTGGGATATAACAATACAAACAACTTCTGGTACAATAATACCACAATAAGTCCACCATTCAACATTTATTGCAACATTAAAAGACAGAAAAATCCTCAATTTCATTGAAAAACATATCGAAATGGTTATTGTGTGATTTTTCCCCAAACGAAGATGTTGTCATAAGTCTTTAGAATATAATTTGTTGGCCAGGACATCTCTGTAGTACAACAATATTTCATTTTAAACAGTACTCTGACACACATTTCCACCTTAAACAAATACTGCCTCTACTGTGATTTGAAAATTCCATTAGGCAATATTACGATTTTGATGAAATTTGATTAATTGTTCGGCCCTAAATTACAGGGAAGTATAGTGTGTGCATTTGTGTTGACGCTGTGCCCCTGTTTCATACAGTGTCTAAAGGCCTGGTCCCAAAGCCACTACATGTCCCATTTAGGACTGAGGAAGACCTGCTTGCCAGAGCCATTGCGCAGGGACCCAAAACTGTGGATGTTCCAGCCTCCCTCCCCACCCTCCTCACAACAACCAGGAGGAGCTCAGGTAACGATACATAACAGCGATTCTTTCCAGCTGTGTTTTGGTTCTGCCCCGTTAACGGCTGTCATAAGATTTTTTGGGATTACTCATGTGACCATGTTTATGAGAACTCATTTGGGCTGCATGGTCTTAACATGAGGTCTGTCTGTCCCCATTAAAATGTTAACAGTAACAGAGGACAGGAGCCCTGCAAGGACAGAGACACACCTGACAGCTTTGTTCCATCCTCATCACCTGAGAGTGTGGTTGGCATGGAGATCAGTCGCTACCCAGACCTGTCTCTGGTGAAGGAAGAGCCACCGTCCCCCTGCCTGTCTCCTGTACCTCCCCATTCTCCCTGCACCTGAGGGAAAGGTAAACACACACATGACTCCCAACATAATCATGTTTTTGTTTGTGCAATTTAAACACACAACTCCTGCATGCCTTAACAATGTCGCAAATGTTTATTAATGTGCTCCTTTTCATTCTCCAGGCACAGAAATCAAACTGCAGGACATCAAAACAGAGCCTTCTGCCATGTTCTTCGGCTCCCCCTTTGGCCCCATGTCGAATGATTCCAAACAAGGGCTGGTGTCTGTAGCCATCACACTGAGACCAGCTGCAGCAGAGGTAGGAATACTTAAGTTTATGATTAATATCTGCGAAAACACTCTTAACTTTTTTCCCTTTTTTTGTACTGTCACTCCAGAACAGTGAATGGCCAGTCAGTGAGGGATTAAATAGCTGCTTTAAACTTGTGTTCTACCAAATTTTTCATATTGGAAACACTTGTGTGACTAATTTGGTTGCAGGTTTGTTTTTTAATTCATCAGAATCTAACTTTATGGAATTTCCCAGTTGTATTGTTCAAAAAAAAAAAATATTTTAAACATGTTTTTTGCGCTTATTGTTTTAAAGCTGTTCAGCTAGCCATAAAGGAAGGACTGTGTCTCTCTGTTATGTCTGCACGTCTGTCCTTTTTATTTTCTCAACAACCATTCTTCCAATTGACTTCACACGTAGCGGGTGTATTACTGAGGATCCAAGAAATTGTATTGTTGAGCGTAAAGTAGCTTGGATGAGCGGTTCTTGAGAAAGCTGCAAGCAACAATGCCAGCTGCCAAGCAAGTGGCCTGTTCCAATCAGGCACATTTTGAAAGGACTCTGCACCAGCATATTAATTCTTACATACATGTAGCACATTTAAACGTATTCACTTTAGGTAGACCAATCAATCCGCAAGAAAACCTGCTCGCTCTAGAGAAATAGTACACAAAACATCAGTTTTAGTTAATAAATTGTTGATTAAATACAATTCTTCAAGGCGATCAATCAATTAATGATTAATCATAGTATCCCTAACCCGAACAGTAATACAGGCCTCTCAATCCTAACATTTGATAAATGTTTGTATAACTTTATTGTTTTAATTTTCTACTAGTTTGAAAAACATACCTGTTTCAAGTCATTATGTCTCCCAGTTTCTGCCTTTTTCTCTCCAAAATAAATATTTCAGTGAGAGCCTAGCACATTCTTAGGTTATGTTGGGGCACATTTTATTTCATTAACATCAGAGTCAGGCCAGCATGCAAACCAAAGCAAGGGCCTTCACCTGCTGATACATTTAACTCACAACTTACTACATATTGGAAATATTCAATATATGGCTGGCATTTGTTTCAGAATATTTATCCGAAAAATCATGAGAAAAACACAGAATATAAGAATGATAAAAGCGGCCAAGGATGTAGATGCAGACAAAATGCCAAAAAGTCTTGCTGGAACTATCCTTGTGATTGCTGATGACCGAAATAATCAACTAACTTATTTATGTCTTTTTTTATTTTTCATAGAACATCACGGGAGTGGTGGCAGCCATTTCTGATCTATTGTGTGTGAAGATCCCCAGTAGCTATGAGGTCAGCAGCACCCCAGACCGGGGCTCCCTATCTATACTCAGTGGTCCAAGGGCCGGCCCCCATGGCATGGAGCCTCGGCCTCCCATGCTCTTCCATGGACAAGGAGACAATGGAGGGCTGCACGGGCGGCCGGGACAGATGATAAGGCCCGGTGGAGCACAAGGGATGATGCACCAGCAGCAGACACATCATTTCCGTTTCCATCCCAATAGCCCAGGTGAGGGAATGAAACTAAATTAAACAAGCGCATCTCTGATTCCCCCGAGAACTGTAATACAGCCTGTAATTGAAATGTCGTGTCTGATTTAAACAAAACATAATGACTTACTGTGAATAAGCACACAGCAGCAACACAATCTCAATATATAATTGTTAAGGAGGAGCAATTATCTTTGTTAACATTATTTGCAAACTGCCATTTTGTTTTACATATCATTATTAGTCTGGGGCTCAGGGCAGCGTACAGCCCAGGTGCTGACAGGCATGCTTATTGAGTTCAGTGATTCTCTCAGCTAATGAAATGAACTAAATGATTTTTTTGGAGCATGATGGTATGGTACAAACTCTTGCCTCTTGCTGTCAACACATGAATAATGGGTTTAAGTCAGTGTGAGAGAAATATTTGGATAACAAAGTGGACAGTTGACCCAGATTCAAAGGCAGTTGCTTCAGTTATGTAGTCTCATTGTTTAGGGTGTTATACATCCCAAGCTAATATTTATTTGTTAAATTAGAGGGATAGTGCGGATTATTTGAAATGGTGTTGTATGAGGTAGAAGCAGATCGACTTACCAGCATGAAAACTAAGCAATTATTAATGAATATTTATTTCTTACTATCAGACTGCATTTTGCAATGAAAATAATTTTTCATCATCAAAATGCATTTTCTGTTACTGCAGGTGCAGCTCTAGTTCGAGGACCTGACCAGAAGACCCCTGCCAGCCCTGGATGTAAACCTCAGTGGTGCTGCCACTGTAAAGTGGTGGTTCTGGGAAATGGAGTGCAGAAATCCATCAAAGACCTCCCCGCCCACATGAAGGTACCAAATTAATTAGGCTAACATTCTCTGAATGGCAGCAGGGTGATATATTAAGTAGGCAGCTGGAGCACTTTGATCCTAAAAGTATGATTCGGAGGCTAATAAATTACAACATGTTTTAAATATACAGATACCAGTTCATAAAAGGTCCTCCCTGCCAAACAAATATGGATCATTTTATCGTTGATTTCCCAGTGGGAGGGCTATATGAGTCATGCCCAGACTTACTTAGAGGATATATTAGCCTGAAGGGCCATACGCATCTCTATACACACACACACAGCTACACAGTAATACTGCATACATCCTCTGATTATGTAAATCCTGCCTGCTGGAGTTAAATCCATTTCGGATCAATTAGTGGGTTAAACAGCATACCCTATGACTCTAGTCTTGGGAGTATTTTGGTAATTTAAATATTGTATGTTTTTGATGTTTATTTCATAACTCCTTTGAACGTCATTTGAGCTTAAGCAGTTCACATTGGTCAGGCTTTGATTTAACACCTCATTCCTTATGCAGCCTGTTTAAACCACTGATTTCTCTTATTAGGAATCTGAAGGCCGTTTGAAATCTGAAGAAGACTTGGTCTTCTGCAGTCACAGCTGCTTCCTTCTCTACTGCTCCTCGTCACCACTTCAATCCAGATCGACAGCAGAAACTAAGGTCTGTACCACTGTAACACATGCAGAAACAGCACTGTGAGTCTAAATAACGTGGTTAATATGATGGTTTGTTTTTTTGCTGGACATCATGGCTTTTATCTCGTCTTTTCAGGAGTCGGTGTCCCTTCTCCCTGCATCTGAGCAAACAGAGAGCCTGTCCAAAACTGTGCACCAGTACAGCAACAATATGTCTTCACTAGATGTTCATTGCCTGGCCCAGCTGCAGCCCAAGCAGTCGCCTCCCTCTACTCCTCCCATCCCCTTCCCCACAGCAGGCGAGACATCCAAGACTGAGATCAAGTCTGATGCCATCAAAGTGACGGTGAAGCTTAAGGCCCGGCCGAGGTCCCACGATGGCTGGCACCAGGGAAAGAGACAGAAAGGACTCCGCTGGAGGAAGTGGACTGTTCAGGTGGTGGTGCCAAGAGGGAATTCCCAGCTTCCAGATGAGGATAAGATTGACGAGCTCTTGAAGAAACTCGGGGCCTCTCTGCGCCCTCCTGCCTTGCTGCGGGACCAGAGGCGGTGCTGTTTCTGCCACCAGTTTGGAGACGGGATTACCGATGGTCCTGCAAGGCTTCTTAATCTCGATCTTGACGTGTGGGTTCACCTAAACTGCGCCCTGTGGTCGACTGAGGTGTATGAGACGCAGGCTGGCGCCCTCATCAACGTGGAACTCGCACTGCGTCGTGGCCAAACGGTGCGCTGCGCCTACTGCCAGCAGACTGGAGCCACCAGCGGCTGCCACCGCCTCCGCTGCACCAACGTCTACCATTTCACCTGCGCTCTGCAAGCTCAGTGCACCTTCTTCAAGGACAAGACCATGCTCTGTCACGCCCACAGGCCCAGGGGAACAGCTGGACAGGCACTGGAGCACGAGCTGCGCTGCTTTGCCGTCTTCCGACGTGTCTACGTCCAAAGAGACGAAGTGCGTCAGATTGCCACGGCTGTGCGGCAGCCCGAGTTAGGCTACACCTTTCGAGTGGGCAGCCTGGTGTCGCATGCAATGGGCCAACTAACTCCTCTACAAATGGCAGCCTTCCATTCCCCAACAGCCATCTATCCAGTTGGCTATGAGGCTTGCCGCATTTACTGGAGCATGCGCCATAGCAACCGCCGTTGCCGCTACATCTGTTCTGTTGAGGACCGAGATGGACTGCCAGAGTTTAACATCAGAGTCATTGAACAGGGCTACCAAGACCTGGTCCTGACTGACACCTCTGCTAAGGGTTTGTCCTCATGGATTCTTCACAGAAATATTATTATGTGTTTCAGCCTGAGTGCTGTTTTTAACCATCATGTGTGCTTATCTCTCTGTAATCAGGAGTGTGGGATAAGGTTCTGGGTCCGGTTGCTGAAAAAAGAGCTGAATCCAGCACTCTGAAGCTCTTCCCTGTTTACCTGAAAGGAGAGGACTTGTTTGGACTCACAGTCCCTGCAGTTGCCAAGATCACTGAATCGGTTTGTAGCTGCTTTTAGTAGTTTTACTCAGGTTAAAAGTGTACTATGCAGGTTACTATTTGCAAATGCACCAAAATTGGCCCATCTCCTCTGGCTCAATGAACAAGCAAGAGAGTGAATGAAGGGAGGGAGTGGCTTTAGCGAGAACAAAACAGTGAAACAGAGCAATAAAACATTATTTTCAGGGTTCTTACAGGTGCTGGGAATCCCTGAAAACCCTTAAATTTTAATGTAGTGGTTTAAGATTTGACTTTGGATTACTTTCATAATAAACTGTTATCAGACTGAATAGTTAGCGTTGTAGATAAAGAAATAAAATAAGTCAGAGAGCCTGATTGCTTGTATAAAACTTTGTTGTGATCTCCTTTAATATGTCACCTTTCTGTAGAATGCTATCATGAAACATTATTTTGGGTGTGAAGGGCACAATAACATCTGATTTAATGTGATGAAGAAATGAAAAAGGGTCTAATCATCTTGAGCATAAGCATGTTTTTAAATGTTCTTTACCGCAGTAGTAAAGTGGTGGAAAAGCTGAAAATGCACCTTGAAAATGCTTTAAAAGTGTTTGAATTTGATTTTGGGAAAGGTATAGCAACCCTGTGCTTTCTGATTGTTTATTAGTGTGTATGTATTTCAGCCCTGCCCTCAGCCAAACAGATACACAGACCTGCATCTAAACATCTGTAACACATACAGAACAGAGCAGAGATAAAGCGACAGCAGTGTAACCAAAGTACAGGCAGAGGGCAGGCTCTCTGGTCTCTTGTGGGTCACAAGTGATGATTGAGAGGGATTATTTTTCTGAGTCTATACATTGTTTTTTAGGAAAATCCTGTTTAGTATACCTTGCAAAACAATATGATATTTAAACAAATAGATAAATCATATTCTGTACAGGCTACATTATGTAACACCTTTTGTTTTTTTACTAATTTATTCCAGCTCCCAGGAGTGGAGGCTTGTGACAGGTACTCATTCCGTTACGGACGCAACCCTCTCGTGGAGTTGCCTCTCATGTTCAATCCAGCTGGCAGCGCCCGCGCCCAGCCAAGAACCAGCTCTCCCTACACCTCTCTGGTGATAAGGTAACTCATGACGTTCACTATCTGTGATGATGTGGGTTATCTCAAAGCAAAGCACATTATTTAATTCTGATTGTTTTTAATGTTTTTTGTTATTTTTTTCCTTTACTTTCCCCTCGTAACATAAAGGCCACAACCACAGGCTGTATCCAGCAGCAGTGCCAGGTCTAACCAGAATGTAGCTCAAGGAGAAGGTGGCGCCCCCCATAGTAAGCCTCCAGTAGTGCACCCCAGGTCTTCTCAGTACCGGTGGATGAAGAGTGAGTGGAGAGCCAATGTCTATCTGGGCCGCTCTCGCATCCAGGTTAGTGTGAACACAGTCACTTGATTTATTTCTCAGTTTGACAGTGTAAGGTTGATGCACTTAGATTAATTAATACCTGCTTGTGTATTCACAGGGCTTGGGGCTGTTTGCTGCCAGAGACATTGAAAAACAAACTATGGTGATTGAGTACAATGGAACCATCCTACGAAATGAGGTTGCCATCAGGAAGGAGAAGATCTATAGATCACAGGTAAACATCTGATTATAATACTGCTTGAGCTTAAATTCCTTTTTGCCTGAAGTCTACTTCTTCCAAAACAGACAGCAAGTAAATTCTCCTCTCTCCCTGACAGAACCGAACAGTGTTCATGTTCCGCATTGACAGCGAACATGTTGTTGATGCCACTCGGACTGGAGGGCTGGCAAGGTACTGTGAGATTCCTTTGCTTATTGGACATGTAATGAGAACACTGAATCACAATCATTTGATTTCTTTATTTTAATATGTTGATCTTAATTAGATCTGAATTTGAAGTCTGTTCTAAATCTAATAATGAAGTGTGTGTTCTTAGTGGGCATGTGAAACTGAATCTGTCTATGCATCTGCATTTTTGGGCACAATCAAAATCAAAAATCTTTTCAGCAGCATCTGAGCAGTGCCATTCAACTTCGCATACAGTCAAACTGCCTTTTAGGCAATCAGTGTGCGTCTGCTGGCTGGCTTGTCATCTTGTCATTGTTTGTCTCCCAGTACAGCACCACAGACGTACGTATGTGTGTGGGTGGTGTGTCTGTAGTTATGTCAGAGATAGCTTTTATAATACAAATGACCAGCATGGTTTGCTTTATGCATCAGTCTTTTTATTAAAATAAGAAGACAGTGTATGTATTGGCAAAACATGAACGGAATAAATAAAGGACTAGTTTTGTAAACATGGCAAACCCTTTATTTCAATGAAAGCTGGTGACTCAACTTATAAACACAACGTTTCTGTTACTTCACTTCCTTCCTGGGTGCTCATCACACATTGCTTTCCACTGTGGAGCTCCTGCTTTAGTGTCTTTTCTTTTGCCTGCACACATGAAATCATCAAATTGTGATAATAGTTTTGTAATCAAAGTGTCTGCGATAAAGTTTTTCATGATCCTGCAGCTCAGAATGTAGCTCAGTGCTACTGCACACTGTTTTTATAAGGCGGTGACCCATTCATTTTCCCATACCAGCATTGCCGCACAGCCTGTTCCTGGAGCCATAAATTGCAAGTGTTTTGCAAGTAATTTAAATAACATGGTCTCCGTCATACTTAGTTTGTATAAACGTGATAACTATTTTTGAAGCTATTTTTGTTGAAATTTAAACTGCCAGCATCAACCAGCTAGAGACTGCAGATGAAAACTAGCCTCTACGGCTAAATCTGACACATTTACATCATAGACTTACATTCTCATCTTAATAAATGTGCACTGTCCCTCCTTAAATAATAAATAAACACATACAAATGTGGATTTTTAAGTAAAAAAAAATACATTTTACACTTTTCAAAATTCAGATCTAAATCAAAACACTCCATTTAAGTTAGAAATCCAACATTTTTTGAAGGTATAGGTCATTTATTTATCATTATACAACTCAGAGTTGCACAACAGAAAGATAGCTGTTGTCCCTTCATGCCACACATCCCATATATACAGATAATTAAATTAAAAAAGAATAGGATAAAATAAAATGAAACCGTCCAGATATTTATATACAGATATACATGTACACCCAGGAAATAATTCTGTCTTGCATTTTTTTTTTATTTCTGTCTGGGGGAATGTAAACAACATCAACAATATAATGATGATAATGTGGACGACGTCTTCACATAAAAAGTTGGACGCCTGGGGAACACTGTCCATCAACTGTGACTGCATTTGTGCACAAAGCATCATTGATGCAGACACAGTCTCTCTCCCTCGTCTTCCTGGAGCATGTTGCGTCCTGTCACAGTATATTTGCTAGTGGCAATATTTTCAAATGCAAAACTGAACATGCAGGTACTTACTTCATGGTCATTTGTGGTCTTTGGTGATATGAAGTAAATCTCTCTTCATTTTTGTTTTGTTTTTCCAGATATATCAACCACTCTTGTGCCCCAAACTGTGTTGCTGAGGTGGTCACATTTGAAAGGGGTTACAAAATCATCATCAGCTGCATTCGCAGAATTGAAAAAGGAGAGGAGGTGGGTGTCTTTTCTTTGATTAGACTTATAACTTGTGCAGTTGCAGTGTGATGCTCATACACTGACATTTCTCTCCCTGACTTCCAGCTGTGTTTCGACTACCAGTTTGACACTGTGGAGGGTCAGCACAAGATCGCTTGCCACTGTGGAGCTCCCGAATGCAGGAAGTGGATTAACTGAGGAAAACAAACAAACGACAAATCTAAACGCATTCCTTGCTATATGATGTGTGGATGCTGTCGTCTCTGCACCGAGAAAAACAAAACAAAACAAAGGCTTCACACTAAAGTCATTTTCTGAATGAGCAGAAGGCCTGAACCCTTGGAGGAGAGACGAATGAATTAAGGTGTTGGTTCATCGAGACGGAGGAAAACAAATGGGTGGTTGGAAGGAAGGGAACGCAGTAGCAGGATGTGACTTGTGCCATATGTGGGAGGCTCTGTTGTATGAGACGCCTCTGTCTGTCTGTATGTATCTGTGTGTTTGGTGTATACATGGGGGTGCGGAATCCACCAGCGAATGAGAAAGCACTGTGCAGGGTGCGGCCTTATTGCTTACTAAGGGCAGGCCCTTTTGTTTCATACTGTTAATGTATACCGTATGACTAAATGTAGACATCACTGAATGAGGAATGTACAGCAATGAATACTGCGAAGGGAATATTAACTTGCACTAAAAAAAGAAAATAAACAAAAAAACACGTACACACACACACACACACACGAAAAACTTTTAAAATACTTGATTCCATGAGTCAGTTTTATCATAGGTCTCTGTCATGTGATTTGTGTGGAATTCGAGAGGTTTTGTATTTATTACTGAGTGAATGAATTTTATTCTCAAAATGATGAGATTGAGTTAAAGAAGGCTAGATTGCTATTGTTTTTGAAGATTGAGGAAGACATGCTGTTACTTTTGTATAAATGTACATAAAGAAAACTATAGGAATAACCGACCAAATACTACCTTAACCTTCTTGATGTTTGGGTGTTTTTAAAATTGTTTTTGTTCTGTTTGTCATTGAAATTTATTTAAGATGGACGTTATTTCAGTTTGAGAGTATATATTATGATTATTCTGTACAGAATTTGTAATATAACCACAATAATTCACAAAGTATTTTTGTTGTATTAAAAGTAAGGTATTGTAGCGTAGTGTTTTTGTGACTTACACATACTTTGACCACTCAAAAAAGAAATATTTTTGTTGACTAACGTAACGAGTTATCAGTTACAGAATCAAAAAAAAAAAAGAAAAAAAAAAGACTCTTCAAATAGTAAGAGATCAGTGTGATCTGTTTGCTGTTAATCAGGTTTGATTTTAAAGAACTGTGAATTAGGTTTTGAAACCCAAAAACAACTTTTTAACTTTTTAACACGAATAGGAACACCGACATGTATTTACCTGTTTTTGTTTTTACATTGCTTTTAAAACAAGGTGCAAACGTCTAATGACATTGTGAGTTAGACGAACCAGTGTGTGACAGAAAGAATCGTACTGGGGGAAACTCTTATTTGGAACTGTAGGTTGTTCTACCTTTTTTGGAAAGAGATGGCATTCTCCTTAATCAGAAATATTTCTTATACTGACACTTCACAAGTCACATGCTTAGAAACGGAAGAGTTTTTGCGTGCACAATTTCAAGTCGACTGTAAAATTTTGGAGACAGTCTTAGAACTTGTAATGTATATGGCATGTATTTTTTTAACTTTCCGAAGACTCAATTGTATATATTTTCTCAATGAATGGTTGTAACAAAATTGTTTCTTGGATATTTTTCTTCTCTTGTATGATATTACATCATCCTGCCAGTGTGTTTGTGCTACATTTTCTTGGTCGTGTAGTCAGATTTTTGTTTTCTTTCTTTTTTTCCCTTTTTTTTTTCTCTTTTTTTTTTTTGAAAATGCCTTTTGAAGTGTACAGAGTATGAGGTTTGGAGTTTGTGGAATTGAATTTAGAAACATTTACAAAAATAAACTATTTTACATGTTAGTCTTGTCTGTGTGATGTCAATACTTGCATATTAAATATGAAGAAATTAAGCCATTAGAAATCTTTAATTTCCTGTGCACTGGTGGTAAAATAGTGTTGTATATCTACTTATATTTGAAGAAGAAGTCAAGCTATTAGCAGAGTATAACAATATAACAATTATTTACATAAAAAAAAAAAAATTCAGTGTATTTAATAGAGCATCCTTTTTTATTACCAAGGATGCAAGCAAAAATGTCAGTGGCTCCCAACCTTTTTAGGGCTGGAACTAACAATTGTTTTCATTATCAATAAAGCCTTTGGTCTCTGAAATGTGTAGAGAGTGAAAATGCCCACTGTAATTTCCTGGAGCTCAAACTGACATCTCGAGATTGTGTGTGTTGACTGACCAACATTTTAAAACCGAAAGATACTAAGTTTATTATCATAGGAGATTGAGAAGATCAGAAAGTACTTTACTTTCGAAGAGCAGTTGGCTTGATCTTTTGACTTTTGACGTTTTGAACAAAGATTAAGCTTCAATATGTTGCTGGTTGATTTTCTGGCAACTGATCATTTATTAATAATCTATTTTAGCTCTATTCCCCTTTAAATGAAGCTGCCTCTGATCCACCGTCATTGACTATGACCTTAATGTGGGTATTGTTTCATTTAAAGGATTTTAGAGGCCTGGTGAGGTGAAAGTACCAGGTATTTTACAACAAAGAAGCAAATATTTTAAAAAAAGAAAGAATCATTTTGGGTATATTTTGTACACTGGACCTGAATGTTTATCAAACATAGCAGAAACACTCCTGGGAGTCTCGCTGCAGGTTTGACTGTGACTAAAAATACTGCTGCTGCCTCTACATACCTCTGATGCTGCTACGGTAAGATGGGAAATTTATAAAACATATCGTGTGTTTTGAGGAAGGAGTAGAAGCTTTCTCTTGAAGAAAACTAATTGAGTTTCTCTACATGGTCCATATAAATAAATGTGTGTTAAATTACTACCAACTTGACATGAGCAAAGCTGATGTGAGATAATATTTTAGTAATGGTAAGTTTAGGGGCAAGAACTGACTGTGACAGGTTTGCCTCATTTGTGCCGCACGGACAAATCAGGTTAAATTGGAGTTACATTGGTTAATTGGAGTTCCTTGATGTCATTTTTCAGGATCCTCTGTGTTGCTGCTCTTTAGAAATTAGTTAGTATCTCAAAATAATGAAAAGCATAATTATTACTGATTATTTTGAGATACAAAGTTATCATTTTGATTAAAGTTTCTCATTGGTATGTGATGCTGAGTCATTATTTAAGAAAGCATCATTTTGTTATGCTATGTTATTTTGAGGTTTCTCATTTTGCTATACTAAGTCATTATATTAAGATAGATAATTTTTATGTATAGTCATTATTTTTAGATACATTATCTTCTATGAGTCAATGTTTAGCCATACTATTTGATAAACTTCCTCATTATAATAATGACACAGGATAATACATGGTCTTTTCTTTACATCACACTGGCAAACATGGGCTTCTATGTAACTCTTGTCCGTCAAAGTAGTTAAAATCTGAGTCGCACTGACATCTGTCGGTGCATCATCTGTACACGTTTGACGCTGCCTGGTGTTGTGTCGAATTTTGCTTCCTTTTAAAAAAAAAAGTGTTTTCCTGGTTGTTGGATGCGATGAAGAAATGTCAAATAAACATGACAAAGCTTGTGGTTATAATGACCTCTCATGTTCGAGAAATAGCAGGCGCATTATTTGACTGGGTGATCCAAAAAAAAAAAAAAAAAAAATGCATGTTAAAGCGTTGTTTTTACCAGAGCTCCTCATACGCAGGGAGTGATGGTGTTTTTTTTATTTTCTGTCCGGCGCCAGACCGAGCCGAACACACGGCCGAGGGCACAGATTTGTCCGGGTCGCAGACTGTGACACAACACCTGTAAACAGCGTCGTTTGAATAATTCGAAGGCGCGTGGTGCCCTGCCTCTTTTCACAGCCAAGCCCACTTCCTGGTGGACGAGCAGGGGCAGCGCCTCTCCTTCACTGTTGTCGTAGTAAGTAGACTGGTGCGGGCAGCTGTAGTGAAGGTGGAGGCGGTGGTGCTGGACGGTCTGCAGCCTCGGTACAGCAGTTAAACAAACCTAACCAGCGCACGTTTCTGACTTGAACCTTTGAAGAGAAAAAAAAAAAATGGGAAGCACGGTGATGGAGTCCAGCAAGGACAGCTCAAAGAAAATGCCCAAGAAGAGGAGAAGTCTGCGGATTAACATGCCAGTGAGTCGGTGAAGTATCAACTGATTTAAAAAAAACAACGCTGAGCTTTGTTGAAGTTTTCGTGAAATCAACTTTCAGCTGTTTAAAAAACCCGTTTTGTTGCAGCGACGTAGAGGAGCGTGCGTGATTGACAGTTGTCTCCGGATCACGACTAAAATTAATAAATACAATTAATTTATTTTTTAAAGTCCATGTTATGTAGCTAACGTTTGCTAGAAAAGGGCTGTTTACTCTCTTGGAAATATTTTAAATATATTTTCGGACTTCCTTAAACATTTTTTTTTTTTTTTTTTTAAACATTTTCATCCAGCAGTAACCCTTTAATGCCATTGGAGCCATCTTTAATATAGGACTGTAACTAACAATCATTTCATTATCAGTCATTACAAAAAAATTTATTGATTATTCTACAGATTATTTTATAGACATGGTGAAAAATGCCCATCGCAATTTCCTAGACTAGCAGGTGAGGTATTTAAAGGGACAGTTCACTCCCAAATCAAAAATTCATATTTTGCTTCTGGTCAAGGAGCTATTCGTCTCCGTAGATCATGAATGTGCCGAATCCCAATCTGCAAAAGCTTGCATGCAATATAATTTGCGCAATACAATTCTGTGCTGCTTTAAGAAAGCACACTGTCCATAAACTGCATGTCCCAAAATGCATCTTGATTTTGTTATGTGCAGAGACAGTTATGTAAATGAAAACAAGTAGATATATTTATATAGCCTAGTCATACATTTACAAGTGGCCCTTTGAAATGCAAACAAAGTGCTAATCTGGTATGAAGTTGAGTTTGGCACCTCTGATTTGGATTGTTTTGGTGTGACTTAGAGCCAGACTTCATCTTACCAACATAACAATACCAGTGAAAGTTCACTGTTTCAGTGGACAATAAAGTTTATTAATCAGTATTAAAATCATTCATTGATTAATATACAGATTCTTTTCTCTAAAAAAGTGAAAAATACCCATCACAATTTCATAGTCGCAGGCGAGGTTGATATTACCTTAGGTGCCATACCGGGCGGCAGCCTGCAGAGTTGCTCCTCGTTCCATTGTATTTACTCCTTATACACTACATTTACATCTATATTTCACTTATTTGATGCCTATAGTTGTTATTGTGTTACTGTAATTTTGAAGCAGTCTGGCACAAGAATTTCCTTCAGGATGAATAATGTTGTGTCAGCGCATTTGAGGGAACATTGCGATATTGACCAATATGTCTATACCGGAATTTTTTTTACTCCCTAATATCATTATTAGCCTCCATAAAACCAGTATTGGTCAGGCCACAGTGTGAGCTGCCAAGTTTTGGGGTTATTAGCCGTAGAGATGTCTGCCTTCTCTTGAAGATAATGGAACTAGATGGCAAAAAATGGAAAAACTTAACAACAACATCTCTTTGCAGAAATCATGACTTGGTTACTCAAGATAATCCACAGACAGCTGTGAGTGGTTTCATGTAGGTACTATTTTCTTTCTACCGAACTACACCTGCCAACCATATCATCGAACTAGTAAGCTCAATGGTGCTAACATTACAGCTCAGCTGAGGAGGACGCAATTAATGTATATAACCCATGCTGTCACGAGCACAAGTCTCTCATCCATGAGTAGATGCATGCCTCCCACTGCGTGGCGATAAAGGTTGGCTGGTGTAATTCAGACGTCTCTATGACTGATATCTCCAAAAAAAAAACATAGAAAGAATATTTGGGGGTGAACTATAGCCCATGCATTTATGTATAGTGAGAAAGATCTAAGTCATATCACGCAAACATTTCAGCTGAACCAACCTGCTCCAAACCAGCCATTGATGATTCATTATGGTCACCATTGTTTACAGAGGCCTTTGTTTATTTAACTTCATTTCACTAGCTTGGCCGGATTTACCGTCGCCTCTATTCATCAATCTGGGCAATTAATGTCTGGGATAGTGTTTTTCTTTGCTTCACAGGCCTACAGAGACTTGAGGACTGAATGATCATACTGCAGACATTAAAGGAAAACTATGCAGATTTTCATTATAAAAAAGCATGTATAGACTAAAAATAATCCCCCTCAATCATCACTCATGACTCACTACTGTGTGGTTGTGTGTGTATCTGCAGAGACCTTGCTCTCTGTATTTTATAATTTTATCATTTTTCCTGTGTTCAGAACACTTTTACCAACCAGAGCACTGACTCATTGAACAATAGTCGACTCAACAGTCAACTATTGTTCTTGTAGCATTTATAAACAACACTTGACAAATCCTTCTACCTTCAAAGCTTTATTGACTATCCATCTTTTTAAGGTCAGAATATGTCTTGGATACTGTGAGCGCACTTTGGTAATTTGTTTTGTTATGTGGCGTGGATAACTGCCATGTTACTGTAGCTCACAGGCATGTATTTTTTGGAAGGCATCCATCAGATCTACCTTTTGCATGCTTTCCCATCTTATGAGTAAATGGATTGGATGCAATCTGTTTTCCTGTTTTGTAAAATTAACAATCATTTGTGTGATTTTTTTTTTTTTGTTTGTTTGTTTTTTGTTGGAAAGTAACATGAAGTAAGCTGTCATTTTAGTTCTCATGGTGCACTAATGTGCAGCTGTACAGATTGGAGAAAAACACTTCCCCAAGAGGAAGTAAGCTTGCAAATACGACACTGTTTTTGTGGCGAATACTCTGGTGCTGGATGTCGGAGCTTGCCACCACCATGTGAACTTCCTCAACTAGAGCCTGGATGAAAAAAACACTAACATAGTTGCATAAAAGATATCAGTGGAGGATTGCATGGTAACTTAATCATGTCTGTTTAAAAGACCAGTGTGTAGGATTTGGTGGTGTCTAGCGGTGAGCTTGCAGGTTGCGAACACCTTGTCTCACTCTCTCCTTCCAAGCGGTGGAATAGGCTTGGGTGGTATATATTTTTTCATACCTTCCTGACATTTTGCCAAGCTATACGGATAGCATTTGTGGAAAATAGTGCAACTTGACTCTACTACACTGCAGATGGTACTCCCTCAAGGTGGGCTGATCGCAGTGCTCTTACCACAGTTGGGAAATAATACACACTCAGGAGTTTTGTTTTGGTGTTGAGAAGCTGCAGCTTTTATTCACGGACACACTCAAACCTACACTGTAGTGTTACTGCCAGACCAACAACTTCACTGCTCACCTCATCCATAATGCGCATTCAGCATTACTCTCTGCCCTCTTTGTCTCACCCTGACTCAACTAAACTTACACAGTACTCTGTCCAATCAGTGCACAAGCAGTGTTTTCAGGCTAACATTTATCATCGGTACTAAATCCAAAATACTCCCAAGCAATTTTCTTTTTTTACTATTTACATCATAATACATCACCTCAAGTAATAGAAAGAGGAGAGTCTGTATTTATGACAGTATTGAATCTTACGCTGTTAGGATATCTCAATACCCCGTAATGTCCTTATACCACCCAAGCCTAGTGTAGGGGAAACTATCGTGGCCATGAAATTCTTGCAAAACACAAAAGGTTGTATTTAGAGCCCGTGTTTGGTTTGTTCATTCTGAGCTACTGGTGCAACCAGTCCATGGAGAGCTCATTCAACAGGTCATTCTAACGTAACGAAAACATGATTCTTATCTTCAGGTGATTATACGCTAATGAAAATATATATATGAATATTCGATTCAATTTCTGTCATATTCTGCCACTAATCCCATGTAAATCTTACACACTGGACCTTTGATTTAACAGATTTTTTTTTTTTGCTGCATCATCTGTCTAAATAGGAATGCAAAACCCAACCCTTGATATGGAGAAAGAATGTGTTGCGTGTTGCATTTGCTTGCAAAGGTTTCCGTGGTGGCGAAACATGTTTTTCTTCTTTTTGAGTGGCACGCTAAAACCCTAAAAGGTCCTGTTAAACATTTTCACTTTCGCTCAAAGCTATGAAGAATGACATTGTCCATTTGTTGTTAAAAAGCAAAATGTAGTGTCTAAGAAGGCATTCTTGTTACCTGTTATGACTTGCCATTTTGTTTTTCTGCTGTTTTTCCTAGAAGTCAGCTTCATCCTTGACACTCAGATCTTTTTTATGTGTAGGACTTTGGTGCGTTCACTTCCCCACAAGTGGAGACGAGTGGCTCAACCAAAAGTGGTGCTCAGACGGTACATAAATTATTTTCATTTAATGATTTTTGTGTCATGATTTATCATTAACTTGCCAGTTGTTTGTTTTTCTCGAGCTTGTTTTTCTCCTGCACATGATTTATCTTGTCTCTTTGGCTCTTGTTTGTTTGGCTTTTAACACATTTAGACGTGGATTTGGGAGAGCAAAATATTACACAAGGCCGTCTCTCCTGTTCTGCCAACCCACACTGGCTTACAGTAACATTACGCCCACTGTGTCCAGGCATCGCAGGATCGCATACAGGAAATTGATTTTTGTAAAAGAAAGCAGCCTCTTCCTACTGTCTGCTCTAATTGATTTGAATGGCGTAATCATTGATCATCACCTCAAATTCACCAGAATAGATATTTCAGTTTTTTACGTAATATAATATTTACATAATGTAATATGTTGCCATTGCTGGATTCTCTTGTGGTCTGAAAGAGCTGATTTATAACCAGACAAACCCTGATAGCTGCTCACTTGCCTTAACAAGCTCTTGCACAATGACAGAGTGAGAGTTGTTGGCAAACAGAAGAGATGGGTGTGTGCTCTCGCTCCCTCAGATTTGTCACAGGATTGGTTTAAACAGAAATGTGCGTATGGAGACGGGCCAGCCTTGAGCAAATATCACCCTGAAGCCTTGTAAAGGAGACTGGACAAAACAACACTCCGCTTTTTAATTTGAATTGCTACAGATTCACTGATTGTGAGCCTAAAAAGTGTATTTTCTTTCTCGTAGAGCAGTGGTGGTTCTTCTTGCACTTCATATCATCATCGAGCTTATCTGATTTGTTGAGACAGGTTATTATGCAGGCTTTTATCTACCCACAGTGTTACCAAAACACTCCTGTTACATTTCATTGTTTTCTGTAAATACAACCTCCGAGCTGGAGATGACTGCACACATATCATAATCCTTGACTATATCAGAGCCCACAAATGGTTAAAAGATTTGTTGTTGGCACATCCAGAGCAGGCAGCAGCAGTCAGTGGTGGGAGGAGGCTCTCTCTGTCTCCAGCTAGATTGGCTGCCGTCTCTCATGTTTTGTTTTGGTATCTGCTCTGCGAATAGAGAGGGATTTCTCAGTCTGTTTACAGGATATTGACCTTGCAAAGACAGACTTATAAACACAGAAAGTCATAATGAAAAATGTTGTCACTATTGTTTAATGAAGACAAGTGCTGATGGCGAACCTGATGGTACTTGTATCAAGGGTGAGGCCATTAAACATGACGGTGCAGCATGACATTATGTCTTACAGGGAAATGGAGAAAGACTGATTCATAAAATCATCTCAGTTGCTAAACATTGTGAATGCAGCATGAATTGCAGATGTGAACAGTTTCCTATTTAGCTTTAATTATGTCTTGTACCAAATGAGATGTTTCTGCTAGGGATTTAACTGGTTCAAACAGAAAGATGTTCTCTTACTATATTACATTACAGGGTTGTTTCTTTCAGTAACTTTTATCACCTGTCCTTGTTTAACAACTAGCTCATTTGCTTTATTGCACTTTGCACATGATACTCACATTCTCATGCTGCTTTTTTATGACATGCCATTACAGTGAGGCTAAGTAAACAAAACAGGGCTTCATAGGTGGAAGGAAAAGAAGAAGTAACCAAAATAGCAAACTCTCACAAGAAGTGCAACCAGTGGCTGTCATTGCACAATAAATCTCTTCTCTACATTTGCTCATTCAGCATGACCCGTTTGTTTGTTTCTTCAGAGTTTTTCACATTATAATGAGGCCTCAGCAGTGTCACTTAGACAAATCAATTGGATCCAAAATTACAGTCTTTAAACATCCTTTTTATATTATCAAAATAAAATTCAAATAAAAAGTTAAAGCCACTGGAAAGCCAGATCCACAGTACTCTTCTAACTATGTAATTTAGGGTCTTGTGTACATATTAATAAGCATCTAAAGTATTAGAAATTAGTTTTAAACCAAATTCCAAATATTGTCTTTTTTGTACAATTTTCTGACATTGGGTTTCGTACAACCTGTAGTTTATGCAAAGATGTAGTGAGCAAAGATATTTGATTTAATATTCCGCACCTCTGACTGAACCAGATCTAACTGACATCAGTATTACAACAAAAACAAGAAACAGTTCTGATTCTTCAAATGTTAATTTGTTTTTTCTTGTGAAGTACATCAAAAAAACATACAGTAACACTAATACTATACTAATATACCATACTTATTATATACTTCATAAATAAATAGATATACTTTGGCTTTTATAGAGATTTTACCTAAGCATTCAAACTAAATACTTTGACAATCTGTCAAAACAGAAATAAATATAACTAATATTTATTGGCTAATATATACCAATGCTGACAGAGACTGATATAGATGGATAGGCCAGTAAATTTTTAGTGCGAATTCCCTTTGAAATCCTTTTTTGTATATATTCCTCTGCTGTAGCTCAGCAATGAAACACAAAAAGGACATTTGGTGGGTACTCATTGAACATTAACCACACAATGACAAAAGTGCAGGAAGATAAAACTGCCCCCTTATTGTCTCTCAGGGAGAGCGCCGCATCCGTTCAGCCAGCCCCACCAAAGTGTCTGTGAGGAGCCCAGCCAGCGTCCTCCTGCCCCCATGTCCTCAGTCGGCTCCAGTAAAGACCAGCTCAGGTTCTCCCAAAACTATCTTCCCATATCCCTCCCATCAGGACTCCCCACCCAAGTCTCCCCGTCGCCTGAGCTTCAGTGGTATCTTCCGCTCTTCATCTAGCTCCTCACCTGGAAGCATCAAAATCTTCTCCAGGACCAGGAGAGGTGAGTCAAAACGTTTCACTGACCGCCCATTCAAGATGAATACTCCCCTTGTTCTTGGTGCAAACTGAGAGAGTGACTATTTTAATGTCTGTCAACTGTATGTTAAGCAGATAGTTCGGACTTTGTAGTAATGTAGTATTTCATCTATCACAGATCAATACTTCTGTTACTTTGTGCAAGAGCAGCTATTGGTGCAAGGTGATTTTTAAAGGAAGTGAGACACAATAGATGAAACTATGTTCTCTCAAAGATTTTGTGGCTTTCCTGTTGTCTGTATGAGGTGAAGCCACATGCAGGAACCTGTGTTTATCTGATTGAGTTCATGAGTTCAGATTGTTTGCTTGTGGCAGAATTGACATAAAAACATGTCAAGCAGCATTTTCTGAGTTATACACGTGGGAGTAGGAGGAAGTAGAAGTCTAGATTTCCTAATGATAAAAAAAGAAAAAAGAGGGGCTGCCCCCTTAAAGTCTTAACCCCTCTGTCGACTGAGATTCTTCTAGTTGAGTCTTTTTTTTTTTCAGTCAGCATGCATTATAATAAATAATAAATAAAGATAAATGCAAAAATGCTCAGGGAGAACATTTCAATGAGGAATTATAAATAAGAAAATTTGTAATAGCTGGCACATTTGCGTAAAAAAAAAGTCCATTTGACCACATGCGTTGCGGTTAACTGATGAGAGAAGGTGAAACCTGAGGTGGAGATGTTGGTAAACAAGTTTTAGTGCTTGTGTTTTTTTAGCCGTGTCATTGTCCACAGAGCGATGCAACAGCATGAAAACGTAATAAAACGAATCACCACAGATCCCCAAAATCACTATAAATCACAAAAATAACTGTGATGAAAGTGGAGAAGGGTGACAGAAATGGAGCGAAAGGCATTAAAACATGACATCTTATCAGTGAAATATACTCCTGTGGGCTGATACAGGAGTTAAGTGTGGTACTGAGTTGAATAATTAAGGAACGAATTGAAAAATGTTAAGCCAAATCCAATTCAACTAACTAAATTCTGAGTCGAGTACAGTTCCAGTAAAAAGTTACTTTAAAGTTACTTTGTTTTTTGACATTTTAGAAACCAGTGTGGTCACAAGCCTTGACAGACAGCTGGCTGATTATTTGATGGCCGCTCGATGTTCCTTTATAATCTGTCCCATTCCTCAACTTTCTCAAGGAAAAGAAAATAGCTTTATTTTTTTTAATTTCAGATTCCTCACATCGAGCCGTGCACTTCAAAGCCAGTTTATTAGATTAAGTTACAGGTTTGGCATCTCACAGGTGAAAGTCCAGCCATATTACATTCTCTAAGTCAAAAAAAAAAAAAATCTTAATGACATAATGGTAACACTGGTATGCACAAAGCAGTGGAAATGAAAGAGGCTAGTCAGAACAAGGTCTTGTTTTATAAAGAACAGACCTGGGCAGATTTTCAGCTCTTATGTCTCCATGTATTTGGGCGGCTGATTATTACATAACAAAAACCAGTCTGTTTTACACGGAAACAGCCCTGCTGGAAGCAGCATCAAACACCACAAAGATGAGTCATATGTTTTTGGCTCGGCTGTGTACCCATTCTTCTGTTTCCTCGCGGAGGGTCAGTTTGGCAGTGGCTGCTGGAATAGTTCTGTTAGGCCAGACCTCAAGAGTCAGCATGCTCCGTTTCCTCTCGAGATTGTTATTGACGGTAACCAAACTAAAACACACCAAAGCACGCCAACTGCTGCAGTCTTCTCATGCCAGCCGCTCAGGATTTCTACAGTCTGATGTGGTCTGAGACATTACATCCTCTCAGTCCATTTTCTGACTAATGATGTGGCTTTAAACAAATGGGGGCCAATGATAATATCAACAAAGTATGCTTATAAATTTAAATCCTACAATGACTGAGTGGGCACACTGTCTTCTCTGTTTTTATTAGAGGGATGTTTTTGTAGACGGCAGACTTTCACCACAAGGGTGTGCTGAAGGCATGGTCATGTCTTGATTTGGTTCTCAAACTAGTGTTCAATAAGCTGTCAATTTCATAACCCCTGGGTTATTTTGAGCAGTCATTTTTACCATTTTAGTGAACATAGAAGTATTTTTCAGAGGGTCCCTGAACATTAGATTTTGTATCTGTTGCATTAATACAAGGCCTTCAGGGATATGGAATAGCCATCAAGTGGGAAAAAGCAACCAGCTATGGGGGTTAGGGTTACCCCTTACTCAATGACAGGATAGCCAAAAATGTAAACTACTGATAAAATGTATGATGTGGGAAACATATATACTTGATCATATCACTGTAAGAAGTTCCATGACATCATATTTTATTTTTAAAGCAATATTTGGGGGAAGCTGATATTAATTTGCTTAATTGCTCAATGGCAAAAAATACAAGGGGGTTATAAAGTTACTTTGACAACATTACCTGTTTTAATGTGTGTCTGCAGTGTATCTTAGAAATGGTTCTGCTGTAAAAAAAAAAAAAAAAAAGCACAATGTAAATAAAGATAAATCAGTCATTCTTTAAGCCCATAAGGGTCTGTGTGGAGTACACTGATCAGTCACAACATTAGCGAAGACTAGCCCATCTGGTCGATCTCTTACTGTACTGTTACTGTAACACAAACTGCGGGAAAAAATCATGCTGGCTATAAGAGAAAGGTGTCAGAACACACAGTGCTTCGCAGCTTGCTCTGTATGGGGCTAAGTAGCTGCAAACCAGTCAGAGTGCCCATGCTCACACCTGTCCACTGCCAAATTTTATAAGTGCCCATAATGGGCATATCGCATCAGAACTGGACCTTGGAGCAATGGAAGAAGGAGGCTGGTGCTGACTTGCCCTCCATATTCCTCATATTTAAATCTGATTGAGCATCTAGTGGGTTGCTGGAACAAAAAGTCTGATCCATGGAGGCTCTACCGCACAACTTACCGGACTTAAAGGATCTGCTGCTAACGTCAATATACAGAATGTGTATAGGTTGTTTTAATTTTGTGGCTGATGGGTGTTTAGGGCCAATGCAGCGATCTCAGCAGACTTTTTAATGCTTACTGTGTAATCATTAAGTTGCCGCAGCCGGTGTTTTCCCAAGTACCTTTTCTAACATCTGTGCAAACAATCCAATTTTTAATGGTTTTATCAAACACTGAAGACAATTCTTCGCTCTCTGCTTGGCAGAACACAGCCTTCACACACACATTCATATAAAGCATGCGGGTGTGGGACTGATACAGACCGATAAGCAAGTTTCTCTCATCATCGCATTGTTTTGATCCAGAGCCTCGTGGTTGTAAAATGCACATGCACAGCAAATTGCAACATGTTAATCAAATAGCAGTAAGAAAATATCAATACACTATTGCAATATAATGTTTTGTGACACTGTCGTGTCTCAAAAACACTGGATAATGATATTGTCATACATGGCAGTAGTTCATCTTGTGTTGTTTTTAGACCCCCGTCCACTAGATGGCAGTGTTGTAATCTATCTTCACTGTTCTAATTTCATGATAAAGTCAATGTTTGTAACTTCGATTTTATGCATATCATGGTGTGTTCTTTATAATTTATATTATGACAGTTTTCCTAAAATTCAATTTAAAAAAACAATACATCACCTTGCTTACAGTATCGCAGTATATTACAATATATTGAATCATAACCTCTGCATCATGTTACTTATTGTATCGCCAAATTCTTGCCAATACATATTAGAATCAAATATTAATATAATAAAGTAGTTGAGTGGACTGTAATCAGTAGTTGGAGCTTATAGAAAGCCCTGCATAATATTTATTAGGTATGTTCTTAGGCGTATACATATTTGCTACAAATATTATCAGAATGTCTTCTCATTCCCATCTGGTCTAAATATGTGTTTTCCCATCGCCTGGACATTGTCAGTCTCTCACTGCTGAAGGCAACTGTGGTGCTCTCATACCCTTATCTGGAAGTGACCAGACTCTCAGGAGCTCTTCATACAACCATTCAACCCCCTCTCTCTCACTCTCTCTGTTGCTACTGCGTAATGTATGTTGTCAGTAAATAAAGGAACCGGGCAGTTTTGACTCTCCAAATTCACAAAATACTGGCCTTACAAGGGCAGAATGATTTTATTCTGAGTGGGGAGGTTAAGCTTGGGGAGAGCTTAACAAAATACACCATGGACTCATAGATGTGTGTGTAAAATCCCCATGGATATGAAACTTAGCAACCTTCAACACAAACTGAAGTGAATTCATTTTATTAGGATAATGATTATCACTGTGAGCATCACAGGATATTTGAGGTGACTGATTTCATCATTGATGTTTCAAACCCCTCATTCACTTTGGCCATTGACCCACTGAGCAGAGAGAGGAACACTTGCATAACATGATAATTGAGATCTGCACTGGACATACTGTAGCTAGTGCGAGCAGCAAAAACTGAGTGGGCCATCTGTTAGGGGTAGGGGAGGCTGGTGGCTCTCTGATCAGCTGACAGAACATGGGATGTCCCCCTGCTGTCATCTGACGGGGGCTGGCCTCAGCAGTCTTAAAGGTCAGGCCCCCAAAAGTTACAGACAACTGACTGTACAAATGACTGAGCTGCAGGACTCCCAGCTCAAAACCACAACCTTTCTAACTCCCTTTAAGGTTGAAAATTCAGAGGAATTAAAAAAAAGGAGTTTTTATCTCAGGAAACACTGAGATTGTGTGATCCTGAACACATTGTGTCAAGACAAAATGAGACAGATGTGGCTGTACTGACTTTACTCTGAGGGAAGAGGGAGGGCAGAGGGAGGGGGAGGCGGGAAGACGTGCAGCATGAGCCAATCACTGGTGTATCCTTCATACACTGGCCTCCTTTTACAGGCTGCTGACATGAGTGCTATATTAAAGAGACACCACCCACAGCTGCACCTGACAATTTACAGCACTGACACTGGCGTAGAGTGGGGAAAAAGGCGCTTCAGTCCCAGTTGTTCTTTGTTCTTTGCATCAGTCGCGATATTTCTCAGCTGAAGCTGTGTGGAATTTACTGTTTTCATACTCTTCATGTCCTCTTCATCAGATGTGTTGGCTGACACAGACAGTGTACACTGATTCCTGCTGGTTCTGTGCTCTGTGGACCCTGAGGATTTTTTTTTTTTTGCCGGGATATGCAAGCTTAGCCTTTTCTGTTCATAACAACTTCTGCTGGCTCTAAGAAAGAGTGGATTTCAACTTGATGGAATAGCAAAACTTTGCTTTTTTCCTGCAAAAGAAGCCAGAAGACCACTAATATATATTCTTCATCCATCAACTAAAGGTGATCATATCTCTCCTGAAGACAGACTGAACAGCTTCCAAGACTAACAATCCTCCAGATCTGTGGCTTCACATCAATTGGATATACTTCTCAACATAATCTCTGTACAACTTTCTTCATCTTGCAAATGGAGTAACTCTCACTTGGGACAGTTTTCTGTGCCCCTATCGTGATGCGGATGGTCATGGTCAAAATTCATTTTGCACCCACAACCCACTACTTTCCATGAAGAGGTTTGGCAGCCTGAGGAGGAGCAAGAAACGGAAGGAGCAAGATGGGCTAGGAGGGAGGCATCAGTCCGAGGCGTCATGTCTGGCTGGTAACGTGCTATCCTCTTCACCCGATGCATTACTCCCTCTATCTAACATTTTCCTGCAGTGTCCTCCAGTAGACAAGTAATACTTTAATCTAGTGAAGCCACTTAGATTCTAGCACACCTTTTTAGGGATATTACTAAGATTTCAGAATAATTTATTCTAACGTTCACTAATCCTGTAGAAATATTAAAATATTAAGATTTAATATTAGAGTTTTTTTACCTAGTAGCAAGAGCCATGAAGCGAGAGCATCCATATTTTATTTGGTGTGGATCAGTTTTTGGCCTTTATGTATTGGTGCTGTATGTTGTTCAGTTTGGCCTGAGGTGCTCCTTATAGTTTAGGTGCAGGTTACAGGGCTCGTCTCTGGTTTCACAAATGCATGCAGGACACAGACCAAAGAGGTAAAGCTATTTCTGAGGGGTTGACCTGAGGCAAAAGGTTAGATCTAACCTGAGGTTAGCTCTGCTTCAATTCATGGAGATGCATCTGAATCACTGCACATACTGCGTGATAATGCCATCGCTGATTCAAATGGAACAGCATAAGTGACAATATTTTTCATTTTGTAGTAATCCTGTCATTATGGTAAAGTAATTTATAGCGGCTGTATCTGACACAGTGTCAGTTCAGTGTCATTATTTCTGTCTCATATCCTACGGGAGTCACTTCAGAATAGCTGCTCCATTTTGAAAACTTCACTTAAATTGACAGGAAGCATTTCGGCTGAAGTAAGGATAGTCAGAACACAGTAGGCTTTTTCTTGTATGTGGGGAGAGTATCTCTGTATATAATATTCCTTCACATTTTCATGACAAGAAGCTGGCTATGAACAGTAACAGAAAAGTTGGATACCAAACAAAAAGCACAGACCACCATGCAGACTTAAAGGGATAGTTGTGATTATTGGATGTGGTTGTATGAGGTGCTTATCAATAGTCCCCAGTGAGGAGAAGCAGAGAGGAGTACCAGCATGGAAGCTAAGCAATATTAGGGGTGTAACGATACATCTATTTGAATCATTATATCAATATATTGTTGTCTAAACACTTGATATAATATTGTATTATGATGAAACTTGTGATTTAACACTCTAACCAATCAATATACTGCTCTCAAACTGCAGTTTAAGTGTTTGCTCTATTTAGCGTACTTTCACCACTTTGCCTTGCCTTTTTTTTTTTTTTTTCCTGTTATATAAACCAATGCTGTCTCCAAACCAAACTCTATAGGTGAAATCAGTTATTTTACCTCAGAATACGGGAGTTGCTGGTCTGCCTAACACAAACAAAATAACAGATTGGGGCAGCAGAAGACCTGTGTGCTGCAAGGTAAAATTACCGACTTCACCTATTGAGTTTGACTCATGTAACAGCAGTTTCCCTTTTATATATTTTTTTGGTGTTCATTACTGTAGATGTACTGTACTGTACCTCATGCAACCCTGCATCAAATAATCTGAACTATTCCTTTAAATCCAGTTATCATGAAGCATTAGCTCATAATACCCTCTACATGAAGCACTGGGGTGCACTGTGTAGCGTACAAGTGGCACTTTATCACAGACTTTACAGCTCCTGATTTAGAGCCAGTCTGACCTCGGTGCAGTAGCTGAGAGGAGTACAGTCCTGTCATAATGATGCATGTCCATATGTGGCTATATGAGATGTAGACCTCATCGTAAAGGCAGTATACGACGTGGTGACACCTCGGCCTAAACCATACATCCTTTGATCCTGAGCCTCTCCACGCTATGAAGGAGCAACTATGTCTCTTACATTGTTCACTGCACCCTTTTAAGAAGCTGACATCTGCATGAGAAATGTCAGTAGTTGCCAAATGGACGACATTTGCACACTGTCTGTCAGTTTGAATAGTGACTGCTCATTTGAATGTTTTGCCATGATGCAGCTTGCACACTGATGTTAGTTTGTGAACCTGCCATTACTGAAGTGCTGCAGTCACGTCCTTAGTTACAAAGAGCCTGTTTTAAAGGGATAGTTCATATTTTTTGAAGTGGGGTTGTATGAGGTACTTGTAGATAGCCAGTGTTACCTACAAAAGATGATTGGCACGCCCCTAGTTTGGAGAAGCAGCAGGGGTACCAGTGTAGGAAGCTAAGCAATGAACTGCTTAGAACAGAGTCAGCAATAGAGCATACTTTAACCATCTGAAAAAAGGGCACATCTTAAAAAAAAAAAAGCTATACCAGTTTAAGTGTATGTTATATTTAGGATGTTTTCACCAGTTTATCTTGCCATCAGACAGCCTTTTCCGATGGGAACCCGCTATTATATTGACAAATATTTCTCTCTCCAAAGAAACCAAATTCCAATGGCAAAAACATTTTACCTTGCAGAACATGTGAGTCTCTGGTCTCACTATCTCAATCTGTTGGTTTGTTTGTGTTATTGTGTGGCCTCAGACTAGTTTGGAATCACCGTAGTCACACGATAACACAAACAAACTATCCAATTGAGGCAGCAGTAGGCCAGCAGCTCCTGTCTTCTGCGAAGTAAAATTACCAGAGGTAACGTTACCTCTGGAACGAGTCTGGTTGCTTTGGAGAGCAATATTTGGCTTATATAAAAGTGGTCTCCTGACAGAAAAGGCTGTCTGACAACAAAGTAAAGCGGTGAAAACATTCTAAATGTAGTGTACACTTAAACTGCTATTGCTGTTTTTTCCGTGAATAAAATCTGTTTTCCTGCTGACTCTGTCCACAGCAGTGCATTAGCTTCCTACACTGACTCCTCTGCTTTTTCAAACTGGGTGTGTGCTAACCACCATCTACTGTAGGTTAATACACTGGTTATGAAAAAATACCTCCTACAAGCCCACTTCAAAAACTCTGAAGTGTACCTTTAGAGTGTACCTAGCAAAGAGATTTGAAACCCTTCTTATTAATGGGAAGCACTGACTGTCTGAGATCACGTATTGCCTCACAATCCACACACACAGGTCTAACCAGTGCGCCTATACAAACATAAATATTGACAGTTGTGATTCTTTGCTGGCCAGAGAAGGCTGCAGCAATACATCTATTGGGCCTGTAGCAGCCTCACTACTGCTCTGACGTCAAGCAGTGAGGCTCACGTTGCTCCCAGAGTCACCGTAGACCCACTTGATGGAGAACACCATGTCGACTCCTCAGGGGGCGCCCACACTGAAGGGATCTGCTTTTATGGGTGCTACATTAACACGGCCTGCAGTAAATTGCAATAGAATACCTCAGTGCGATTAGCTTCTGCTAATCTGCTACACCGAGTAGCCTCTGAACCACTGCCTATAACTCAGATTTTTTTTCAAGGATTCAAACAGTGTTACATTTCTTTTGAACTAGTTGGCACAGTACATAAAGACCAATAAACAAAAAGTCAGACAGTTACAATTTATACTGTCCACGAATGAGAAAGAAGAAAAAATGTGGAGGGAATGAAGAAGGAACCAAAAGGGGGAGGGAAATATAGACAAAATTGGAAATGTTTCTCTGCAGTTCCTTCAGGAGTTGCTGGAAGATGATGACCCAGTTTTCCTGGTTCACTTTCAGCTGTATAGTGTCAAACTACCACTGATGAAAACTCAAAATTTCCTGCTTTTGCTGCTTCATAATTAAAGAGTTTGAATAACACAATAACATGGACTTCTATCGTGAAAAAATTATAGGAAGTTCAGTGTTTATTTGCCATCTTACAGCCGCTCGACTTCGAGCTGAGCTGCTCGTCTTCAGTTGAAAGACACCTTCAAACAGGTACCCCTGCTGTGAAAATGCAAATCCCTGCTGTGCTGGGCTGACTTGCCGAGTCAAACCAAGTCAAGTCAAGCCAGCACATTTGTATGGAAAAGGGGTGCAACAGTCTAAAACCCCCAAATATTCGGTTTACTCTCACATGAGACAAAAAAGCAGTGAATCCTCACAGTTGAGTATCTTGAGACAGGGAATGTATGGCATTTTTACCAGGGGTCAACCGATTGTCAACCTTGCCAATTATTATTGTTTTTTTTTTTTTTCTATACCAATTTCTTATCAAATAAGTTAATTTTAAAATGTGATACTTTGCTTTGCTTCCAAGATGTAGTGAAGTATTAAAGTATTGAGCACCCAAAAATGGAAATACATGAGTAAAATGCAAGTACCTCAAAAATGTACGCAAGTACAGTACTTGAGTAAATGTACATAGTTGCCTTCCTCCACTGGTTCTCATTTTAAGGCAAATGTATGTCAGCTTCAAATATTGGTTAACGGTCTCATTGATTACCAACTGGTATAAGTATCTGCTCTGAAACAAAACAAAAAAAAACATATCGGTCAACCCCTAATTTTGCTTAGTAAAAAAACTTCAAAAATGAATCAATTGTCAAAATCGTTACAGATTAATTTTCTTTGAGTTTACTAATGGATTAGTTTGAATAATTGCTTCATCTCTAATTCAGATAGTTGCATAATGAAGTGACATGGAAATGGCAATTACTCTTCAGTATTAGGCTAAGAAAAAAATATCACCTTGGACTTAGTGCTCCTTTTGTCTCTATTGTGTGTAGATACTACATGAGTACGGCAAAGTTTTTTTTAATTCATGTAAACTTAGACTGGACTACTTACATCTATTTCCGGTTTCTTGGGTGGCGTCTAACTGCCCCCTATTAACCGGGCTATGGAGAGGGCTCCCAGCCCCGCTGTTATCTCCTCCTGTGGAATGTGCCACAACAGCGTGGCTAAAATAAGAAGGCCACACAGCGGAAGCAGGCTATGCCAAAGAGGGCTGGTGCATGCCAACTAAATGTCATGAGATAGTGTAGAGTGCACTCCGACAGACAACTTGGACAGAAAAATGTACACTCATTTATAAAAAATGTTTACTAACGAGATGTGTTAAATTCTCTTTCTGAACATTATATTAAGAGAGCAGAAAACTCTTATCAAAGGAAATTTGATAAAATCAGTAATCATAGCATGGATACTTCTGTCTGCCCTGGTTTATTTAGGAGAATGAACAACGTCTTAACCTTTGAATGAGGATCCTGAATACTTTATTTCTCAGTCATATGTTCAGTTTACTTATCAGTGATCTCAGTTGTTTCATGTGACTGAGTCAAGTGGGATGATCTCCTGAAACTGATTCTTGTGTTTTCATGCCGAGTCCTCATGTGACATTCACATACACGTGGATCTCACACCACTGTTTGATATGTGGACATGATAAAAGTCAACTGGACGTCTCACTGTGGAGTCCTTGTGATGTGAACCTTTTGGTCCACATCTCCCACGTCGCTCTTTGTCTGGCCTCAGAAATATGTCAGCGGGGTGGAGCCGGGGCAGCAGCGTGAGTGTCGCATGTCACCCTGCGTAGGATTGTGATGCCTGATGTGAGAGAGCATGTGAGGGGTGCTGTCATGTGACTGACACCTTCAACTGGACACCACTGCAGGAGGAGCTGCGTCACAGACAGCTGACTGGAGTTACATAGGAGTTAAGTTTAATACAGCTGCTTATGTTGTAATGACCTAGTTATGGTGGAGGGGTGCCAGGATCAGGAAAAAGACAACCTGCATGATTCATTATGTTTCTTTTATAATATTGATCCAGTATTGATCGCTTTCAGAGCATTTATTTAGATGAGTTGGGCTTTGGAGCATCATCGAGGGATTTTTCATTAACACAGATTGATGCGGATGTTATGAGCTGTCAGTGTTATTAAGGAATATGTCACAAGAATAATTGAAGCCTAGAGTGGCAGTTAAATAAGATCAAGTGCTTAATTAATACATTAAAAAAAACAATTTAAAGGGGATAATTACATTCTTCAGATTCAAATAGGAAGTAAAACTAACTATAAAAATAAAAAATGATCATTAAATACACAACCTTATTTTTATTCCATTATTCTTTTTGCTTGGATTCACTTAAGTCACATAATTACAAACAAACAAACTAACCGATCAAGGCTGCGGTAGGCCAGCTACTCCAGAGTTCTGCAAGGTAGAATTACTGTTTTTGGAGCCTGGTTGCCTCACGCCATAACATTTTCTTCACATCTGCACCTGGCCTCATCGATAAGGCCTGGGAACCCCACTCATCCCGACTCTTATACTTTATTTATATTTTCTTTTAATGTTTTATTGTTATGGTCCAATATACATACAAGGGAAATCCCTTTTATGTGAAAACATACCAGTGAATAAGCCTGAATGTGACTTTGTAGCTGTCTTTGTGATGTTGGTTTGCCGAGTGTATCCCTGCAAGTGACTGGACTGAGGCCTTATCTCTGTGTATCTTTGTTGTTCCTCAGTGCCCAGAACTCTCTCAGTCCCTGATGAATCAGATATGCATTCCCTCTTTGCTAAAGCGTGTGACAGCATTGATGGTATCTGCAGCAGTAATGATTGTAGCCCCTCAGCCTTGCCAACTACAGTAAACCTATCAACGACGCACTGCATCCCTCAGAGCGCAGTGCGGATTGACATCGAGAGAAACTGGAGATAAGTCGTGGTATCTGTTTTATCTCCCTGCAGCCTCGGGACTCTCTACACCACCCACCACCCCAACCCAGTCGTCCAGCCAACCCGTATTCACCCAGGAGGCCCAGCCAAGCAGGCCCAGCCCCGAACGCCTGGAACCGAGCTCCCGAACCCGCTCGCTCTCCACGCCTCCAGACACTGGACAGCGCCTCAGCCTCCCTTCTGCTAAACCCCCGATCCCTTCCTCGAGCCCCGTGCCATCTTACTCTACCTCACAACAAGTGAGTCAAAATTCATGTTTATTGGGTGCCTTGGAACAGTTAAATAGACATAAACATGAATCTGGTGTGTAGACTTGTATAAACTAATAGTTCCACAAAGTTAGTGCACCCTTTGTTATGCATGGAGCAGAGGGTTTTCACATCACAGGTACAAAACTAGTTTAAAGGTCAAGTTCACAAGTAAGAAACTGTTAACTGAACTGTCCCGGTTCTCAGTAATAACACGTGTGTGTGAATTCCTAAAATATGTTAAATATTTCTTGCTCTTATTCAAAAATAAGACTGAAAATGTGACCAAATTTGCATGTAAAATGATGTATTTATCAGGGCTGTACCAAGTTAGTTTTGTGTTTCATCAAATTAAAGGAGCTTTTAAATTAATTCATCTTTCTTTACTGAATATAACTCACCAGTTGTGTCAACATGAATGTAAGTTATGGAGCTGCTAGATTGCCATGTAACTACAGGCGCATGCTTCACTTTGTGTGCGTAAGCACAACAGTTTTCTTCACTGCAGTGAAAATGTTGGTTTTGAAAGGTTAAACTCCAAACAAATATGAATTGAAGCAGAACATTTAATTAAGTCTATCTTTTTTCAATAAATTTGGACTTTTGGTCATTATGACACAAGTTATTGGAAATGTTGTGATCACATGAGTGAGAAACAACCCTACAAAGCCACAACTGGAATCTAATTCTACTAATAGTATATTAGTAAGCTGAAGTCAAACCCATGGCCACTGCTAAGAACTCTTAGCCTCTGTATATGGGGCATTTACTTTACCAACTGAGCTACCAGGGCCCTACAAATAATATAATATTGGTGTACCTTTATCTGCAACTGTGCAGAAATACCAGGTTTAAACTGAAAGAATAGACATGTAAAAAAAATGGTATTCAAATTAGAATTATTGATTTAGAATTATGAATGAACCTTTGAAGTATTTGGTACAGCCTGAGTATTTTTGCACAAATTCAATATCAGTGATGCTAATTCATATTTTTAGAACTAAATACTGAATGCTTGGGTCACAAGATGTTGAAACTAATAAATATATTTCCATAAATAAATATATTAACAGTGGCCTTCTGTCCATGAGTCATGTGCTACTTTACTCTGTGTCATAAGGGTTTACATGGACTGTGGTGCACAGAAAGCTTGAAGGATGCAAATCTCTTCAGTTCAAGCTTTGATACTTGAGCATGCTGTGTGTCAACAGGGCTGTGTTTGCACTATGTGCTCTGAGCAACAGTGGCAGAACAGAGGGTGTAAATATTGTCTTGGCATCGATGAGATATCTCAAACAGGGATAGATGACGAGCTTTGCGGGCATACAATTGACTATTACTGTGAAAACAGCTGAGAAGTAGCACAAGGTTTTGTCACAAGGGTTTTCGTTGTGAGTTTTATTTAGGACTCACCGCAGTCTGAGTCAGGCTGTGGTACCAGCTTTCCCACGGATTAGTGAGGAAATACTTCTTGTGTCCCATTTAATGAATAATTATCTGACGGTCTGTCTCGACCTGTCTGCTGTGAGTGATTGTGGATTGTAGCCAGAGAGGATAAATCAATATTTCATCACCAACATTGTATACGGTTGATATTAACACCCAAGGACTCATGACTGTGGTTGATGAGTCAGCCCCTCTGTGCCTCCCTCCATCACACATACGGGAGCCTCACAAAATAATCTTCTGATGCTGTAGTTAACTTTTTGCCAAATCCAATTTCAAAAGCAATTAATTTAATGGATTTGTGTATGTCTGCTTCCCTGGAGCTTGCTGCTGTAATACTCTAAGCAGGCTGTGTGCCTGCCCACTGTGATGCAGCAGGGAAAGATTTATGAAAGTGCAGGAGTGGTGTTTGGCGAGAGAAGCGCTGTGTCACCATTGCGGGGCGACACAGGGGGGACTGTTTAGCATCACAGATCAGGTACAGTATGCACACTTTCTCATACTGCTGCAGTGGTTTGTTGTGGATATTCTTGCAAATTGGGAACCGAGGGAAATCATGTATCAACAAGCATGCTTTCAGTATGCAAATCTCTCAGCATGACACAGCATATTTCATGCTGGGAATGTTGTGTGCCAGATGCAAATAGCACAATTTGCATATCATTTTGCTCATGTTGTTGCCACTGCAGAGAGTCCAAAGGGTTGTTGTTGCCCCCTTTGTCAGAAGAAATGATCTGTGAGGATGTGACAAGGCATCCCCAGCTTCTTGCTGCTTAGCAACATAAGGGATTTCCTAATATGGTGAAGCAGCCAGGTTGCTCCGCATGGAGGGGTGTGTCCACACAGCGCGCAGTGGAGCTTCCTGCTTTTTTCTCCACGCTTCATGTGAGAGACTTTTCCCTGTGGTGAGTGTTGTTTGGCAGATTATGACTGTAACAATGAATTCAGCTGGTTTATTGTGCTGGGATTAGCTCTCACACGCCGCTGTAGTGGCTGTTTGTGGCGGCATCGGTCCCCCCCTACTGCAGCAAATGGATCAGGACTGTTCCACTCCGAGTTTTTAAGGGGTGTGTGTAGTCTAATAACACTGCCAACTGAAGTTGCACCGGGTTTTTGTCACGTTACCTGTGTATATTTAGCGGATCTGGACGAGTTTTATGTAATCGGTAAACGCCGGTGGTGCACGGTGTTCTTTCCGGTGGTTGTTTTGATGTTTTGCGCAACGTCGCCGCGCTCCGTGTGATCTCAGGCTGCTGCTGCGGGCCGCTGGGAGAAGTCTCTTCACTGCTGCTCACTCACTGTTCACAGCAAAGTTTGGTCGTGCGCTGCCATACGTGTGCCGCTGTGAGGATCTGCGGCGCATCTTCACTGCAAACTTCTTTTTTTTCCCCTCACAGGTCTACGGTCTATTCGAAGGCATGCTGGAGAAACTTGAACTAGATGATGATGGTGAGTGTTAACCTTCAGTACTTGGTAATGTAAAGGTGACTCCGTAACATCAGAAAATCACAGGTTTTCCGGTCGTTTTTTATCCAGAATAGTCGACTCATGCTCCAAATACCAGAGTTTAAATGTGTTTTTAAAGATGTATTCACAGTACGCAGCGTCTGCTCAGTCCTCTCCACGGAGATCCAGCGATTCGTCCGCTATGAATGGTCACAAATTTGAGGGATTCCCTTTTCAAGAGGCAGACTTTAACAGTTTGTCACCATAACAGACCGTTTATCCAAATGTGTCAGTCGAATAATTATTTAAATGAGTATTTTACGCATTTACGCACCTCTTGATGAAATGAAATGATTACATTTACCTGTGAAATGCTGGAGAGATTGTGCATTTTAAAAGATATTCTGTCTGCATTTATCATGGTAATTAAAGCTTTTGAATTTTTTGGCTTTTGTTTGATTAAATCTGTAAAATGTCAGGAAAAACAAGTCCTGACAAATGCTTATCACAAGCCCTCAAACCCCAGAAACATGTCTTCAGATTAGTCATTTGTCTGACCAACAATCGATTTTTCAGTTTACAATGATATAAAATGTTTTTATTTTTTCTATAGATAAGTAAAAGAACTCCAGGGTTGTCACAGAGCTGCTTATCTAAATGTTTTGAGCCAAATATTTTCTTTTAATTAATGAGAATTCTACACATAAGTCTTGATGAAATGAAATGACAGATACTTGTGAAATTCTGGGGAGACTACTTGCATTAAAAGCGATATTCGACAGACCTACTTTATTACTTGATCACATTTTATTATGATAATTAAAGCTTTTGGAGTTTCTGTCGTGTGTGTGCGGTGTGTGAATAAGGCTGAAGCTAAAGAAAAAAAAATATTTGAAATATTTTTGTTTGAGTACCCAGTCCCCAGAGAAATGTCTTCATATTCCTCATTTGTCTGACCTACAATCAGTTATATGTAAAATGTTCTTTTAGTATAAATAATTAAAATAGATGTGAGGGATTCCCTTTGCAGGAGGCAGACATTACCAGTTTGTCATCATAACAGAGCCATTTATCTAAACGTCTCAGGTCAAATATTTCTTTAATGAGAATTTTACACAGCGGTTTTGTTGAAATGAAATGATGACAGATACCTGTGAGACTACTTGCATTTAAAAGAGATATTCATACCTGGAATTTTACGCATGTTTGATGAGAATAAATGATGACAGATATCTGTGAAATACAGTAGAGACTATTGCATTTAAAAAGGATATTTAACAGACCTGTCTCTACATTTTATCTTGGTAAATGAAGCTTTTTAACTTACCGTCTTGCAGATGTGAGTAAAGCTGCAACTTAAAACAAAAACATCATTATTTGAAATATTTTAGAAAAGAAAGAATCAACTTAGATTGTCCAGGTGAGGCCTGAAAATCACATTTGGTCTAACTAGATGCAATAAAAACATCATATGACATTCATACAGCAAATCTCATCACATCACAGCAATTGTAAAACAATTAATAACACATACACAGAGTGTACAAGTTATGTTCAACACACAAAAGTGCAGATTAATGCAATTTGTTTGTGAAATTTATTACACTAGGAACAAAAGATCCCTTGTAGGTCTTTTTGCTTGCCAGGGGTGCTCTGTAGCATCACTCTGACAAGAGCAACTCAAACCTAGTTTTGTTTGAGTAAAGTCAGTAAAATATCAGGAAAAAAATAAAGACAAATGCGCATCACAAGTACCCAGACTCCAGATATTTCTTCAGATTGCTCATTTGTCTGACCAGCGATTGACTTTTAAATTTACAATAATATTAAATGTTTTATTTTTACTATAATATAGTATATTGTCAGAAAACTGATAGATTAAGACGCTCACAACATGTGGGAAAGAATGACTGTAATCGTTTGGTTCTTACAGTACTTTGCAGTCTGTGTTTTTCCACTGTTTCTGAGCTTGTTGGTGCTTAATTATCAGTGCGATGGAGCTGTAAAGTGGCTGTAAGTGGTGCAGAGCTGTAATGGTTGTTTAGGCTCTCTGAGAGTGTGTTTTGTTTCCAGGCTCTCATTATAGATTCCCTGTGAGATTTCTCCTTCCTCTAAAAGTATTTTCCTGCTCTTTTCTTCTTCTCATAGCTGCTGAACCTGAGAGTGATATTTACATGCGCTTTATGAAATCCCACAAGTGCTACGACATCGTCCCCACAAGCTCCAAGCTGGTTGTGTTCGATACAGCACTCCAAGTAAGTACTGCGACAAAATAATGTTTCTTTTGCCCTCAGACGAATCTTTATATGATTAAATGAGGCTACTTGTCTGGAGAATTGGAAGTGACATTCAGGTTAAGTTAACGTTCAATAAAATAAGCCTCAGAGCTTTTTCCATGAGATGGTTGCCTGTTGTTTGGTGAAATTGTCATAAAACTGTTAAACAGTAATCCACGGGAGGTCTGAACGCTTTGATGTGTAGATCTTCAACCACTGAAATCACTGAAGCTCGGAGTTAAGAAATCCTTATCTGAAAGACAGGAAATACTAAAACCAACACAAAACATTCACAGTGTGCTTCACCAAATAGATCACAAGTGGCTCCTCTGCTCATGAGACTGTGACAAAAAAGTCATCAGATGAGGTTGAGGGGTGAAACCAAAAACATTTTTGATTAGACCTTCTTTGTTTTTTGTTGTTGTTGTTTTGTTTTGTTTTGTTTTTTGCTTAAGTGATTGATTTATAAAATGTCAAGAACATGCTAAAGAATTTGAAGAAGTTCAGAGAGCCTAGATAACATCTTGAAATACCTTGTTTTATCCAACCAACTGTCCACAACCTAACCCTAATTTGCTGTTTAAAATTGTGTCCAATTTAAAATAACAACACAGAAAATCAGCAAATCTCAGACCTGAGAATGTTTGCCGTCTGTGTTTGATTGAACAACTACATCAGTTATTTGATTATCAGAATTGCTGCTGATTAATTCTTTGTTGATTAACTACAATTATAGATGAAGTGTTTCATCGCCAGAGAAGATAAGCACATACTGTTGTGAAGCATTGTGTTTAATGTTGTTTTATAATCTTGATTGGATTTTTCATTTTAACTGTTGTTCGACAGGTTAAGAAAGCGTTCTTTGCCTTGGTAGCCAACGGTGTTCGAGCTGCTCCACTATGGGACACAGAGAAGCAAAGCTTTGTGGGTAAGAACCCTAAAAACCTGCCACAAAAAGGTATTTTTATGTCAGTAGTTGTGGCCAGAAGCGTTATGTTTCTGGGTTGCCCGTAGGTCCGTCTCATTCTCAGGAATATCTCAGGAACACCTAAATGGAATTTCTTCAGATTTGGCACAAATGTTCTCTTGGACCAAATAAAAGGAAAAAAAGAGAGACATAGCTTGGTAATGAGCTGTAAAATTTGTAATAGTTTAGATTAATCCTCATTTTATTCTATTCATTAATGCTGTAATATATATTATTTCATTTTTATTTAAATTTGTATTTTTTATTTTGTCTCTGTTTGACCTGTGCTGTTCTTTCCACTAGTGCTCGTACTGCTGAGGTGACCTGTTTTTCTTGTCCTACAGATTTCATTGTACCGTTGACTCTGCCCTACACCTACACATGACTAATAATGCTGAACTTGAACTCACACGCACCACAGATTTGACTCTTAGTACCTTCATGAGACTTCAGTGTGCAGGCTACATATTTTTAGTCCACAGTTTGCCTTAACAGAGATGGAAAATGTCCTTGCTGTGCTAAACGGAACACAGAGGAAACTGTGTATTAATGCCGCTGGTCATGGCTAGTGGAGCGTGATGCTATATTGAGCAGAAGTCATTAGAGCTGTCATAAACCATTAAGCACAGCAATGACTCGTCTGTATCGACCGGTGCTCAGAGAGAGTTGGAGATAATTTTTAACAAAAAAAAAACATATACATAAATAAACGTGCTGTCAGTAAAGGCAGAGTCAAAAGACGAACCAGCTGTGAATTGACTTTGTTGTGCTGATTTTTTTTGATTTTTTTTCCCTGCATTCAGTTTAGTGCAAGTCAGCCTGTGATGAATAATGAATGCCAAGTCAGCGTGAGGATAAAAGGTGGGGGGGGGGCAGTGATGTTGTGTTTGGACCACGCCCGTGTAAGCGCTGTCTCTTTGCACAGTGCCTGCAAGCACAGCACAGCACTGTACGCATGTTGTGCGTAGATTTTCATGTGATTTAATACCTGTCTTTATTGCAGGAATGCTGACAATCACAGATTTCATCATCATACTACACAGATACTATAAGTCACCGATGGTAGGTCCACCTGACACATCATGTTTGCATGTGATTCGCTTCTTTCATCAGCAGTCTGTTTTTTTTTTGTTTTTTTTTTTGTTTTTTTAACAAATGTCTATTTCTTGTTGTATTTCAGGTGCAAATTTATGAATTAGAGGAACATAAGCTTGAGACATGGAGAGGTTTGCATCATGATCATACTGTCATGTAGGGCCTGACTGATACTGGATTATTGGGGCCGATACAGATAATAGGGACTAAAAAGATTCCAATATCGGCTGATGTTCTTTATACAGAATATAAAATATATACATAAAACACATTTTTTTGCAGTGATCCCTCAAAAGTGGTTAACACTTGTGACAAAGATATATAATGGAGGCAGGATATTTTACAGTTAAACAATAAACATTATTGTCCAGAATGGGGGGTGGGGTGGGGGGGGGTGGGGGGGGGCACTGAACTGGTAATATCGGTTGACCACTGTTATCGGTCAGGCTCTAGTTTTTGTAGCATGAATAATATAAGATTTTATGACTGTTTTGTAAGCAGAATATGAAATATTTAATTATTTATTTCTTTCTACACAGAGGTTTACCTTCAAGCTACATTCAAGCCTCTGGTCAACATATCGCCTGATGCAAGGTATATCTGAAATATAAATATTGGATCCTTATGTTTTTACACATTTCACATGTGTGTATGTATTTGTTGTGCTTGTCATAACTGATCGTTGTGTTTGTCATGTTGCAGCCTGTTTGATGCAGTGTACACCCTCATCAAAAACAAAATTCACCGCCTGCCTGTCATCGACCCTGTCACGGGGAATGCACTTTATATTCTCACACACAAGAGGATCCTCAAGTTCCTCCAGCTTTTTGTGAGTCAACCACGGTCACCCTCACTCAGTCTGTCTGTCTGTCTGTCTGTCTGTCTGTCTGTGAATGGGTATTTAGCTTGCAGAGCGTCTTAATCTTTATGATGGATGATGATGATTAAACTGAAGACTTGTCCCACTTTCACTTGTCTGCTGCCCCCTAGTGGTCAAAGTGGAAATTAATTAAATGTGACATTAATGAATTGAGTGGCGAGTGATCACACTCAACACATGTCTGCCTCCTCATTGTGTGTGTTTGTGTTCTCCAGATGTGTGAGATGCCAAAGCCAGCTTTCATGAAGCAGACTCTCGGGGAGCTGGGCATCGGTACGTACCACGACATCGCTTTCATCCACCCCGACACGCCCATCATCAAAGCACTCAACATCTTTGTGGAGAGACGAGTGTCTGCCCTGCCTGTGGTGGATGAGTCTGGTAAGATCACCAACTACAGTAAAAATAATAATACTAAATTAAACTGTTTCTTGACTGGAGTTCTTGGTATGTTCTCTTACAGGCAAAGTTGTGGATATTTACTCCAAGTTTGACGTGATTGTGAGTAGAAATTTCTGTTTTTTTATTTTTTCACAAAGGTCTTTTTACCGATTGTCAGTAATGAATAAAACGGTAACTCTACGGGGAAGGGAATTTTTGTTTTGCTAAACACTCACCAACACATCCATTTACCAAACAAAAACAAACACAACCACAACCACAACCACAGCTGACCATAAAAGATATAATTTATGGATGTGTTGTGACAAGGGCGACAAATAGTCATGGAGAACAATACAGAGAAGATGTGTTATGATATTATAATCATATTATTATAATCATAATATAAAAAAGAAGTAAAAAAAAAAAATAATTAACCCATTAATGGATAATGACTACATTTAGTATATTAAGGAAAAGACCCAGAATCTTTGTTTTTTTTGTTTTTTTTTGTGGAAACACAAAATATGCTGTGGAAACTGTCAAGACATGTGGCTACACGTGACAAAATCAAAATGTCTGTCACGTCTTAATCTGTAGTTGATTTATTTTAAAAATGCAAAAAGTAAGTTTAACATTTATTTGACATGCTAAATATAAAATTTACACTGGATCAAAGCCCATATTATTGGAAGTTGTTTTAAATCAAATGGTACCAAGCATTTGATATAATTGTACTGTATTTAGTTGTTAATCACTCATTTTGTCATTTTTCACAAAAACAGTAGTGGAAATACAGGTTCTTATGATCCTTTGTGACTACGGGCTAAAAACAAGGATGTTAAGAAAAATTTGTGCTGTGGCCTCGTACTTTGACCAGTTTGAAACAGTTCAGTGGATTTGTGCTTCGCTCAGTTCGAATTTTAAGTGATGTAAAGGAAAGTATAAAATCCAACTGTGGAAATTAATAGGCTAAAAAGAAAAGAAAAGGGAAAAAAGAAGGGATAGCTACTCGGAGATAACTGTAGTGAATTTCTCAAAAAAAATGTCAAGAATGGGCTCCACACTTTGTAAAATTTACTCTCTGATCCCCAAATGCTATAACAGATTTTCTCCAGATTCGTATTGGACATAATGTCTCTAATCCAGTATGAGTGGGAAGGAGGGGCAGAGCCCTTCCACTTAAGTAAGATAGCGTGTGCAGCCAGTAGAGAAGTAAAAGCCAAAGTATTCAGTATTGCTTTTGGCAAATCCAAGTCTGGAGCAACGCCAAAAATGGCAGTCAAAGTATTTGTCTCAATTTGGTGGTGAAGGGTTTCTGAATTAGTTTGAAGAACTGATGTCCAAGACATATCTAAAGAAGGACATGACCAGAACATGTGAAGGAGTGGGACAAGTGGTGCATTTTTTTACATTCATCACATGTAGGATCCATATCAGGGTACATTTGAGCAAATGTGTTTTTTTGGCATGTGGATTTGATGGACTACTTTAAATTGCAAAAGTGAATATCCAGCACACATGGAGGAGGAGTGTATCTGATTAGGGATTGAATCCCACGTGTCATCTGTTGAAGTTGAGTTAAGGTCCTGTTCCCAAGCACTTCTCATAGCTGCCATTGAGGGGCAGTGTAATTTTGGCATATGGTTGTAAAGTTTAGACATAATACCCTTGGATATAGGGTTGACCAAGAAATATATTAAATTTCTCTTTCTGTAGAAACAAAATGCCAAATATTACAGGATGAACTGATCTGTGGTTTATTGTCTCATTTTACACAATGTATTTTCATATTTGTGTGCAGAACTTGGCTGCTGAGAAGACATACAACAACCTGGACATCACAGTGACACAGGCTCTGAAACATCGCTCTCAGTACTTCGAAGGAGTCATGAAGTGCCACAAAATGGAAACGATGGAGACCATTGTGGACAGAATAGTCAAAGCTGAAGTGAGATTTTAGAAACATAAGGACGTGCACATAAATTTGGTCAGAAATAACCCTTAGGATCTGATTAAAAGTTAATCTGTTGTTGTGTTTGTGTTTTCGCCCAGGTGCATCGGTTGGTGGTGGTGGACGAGCGCTCCAGCATCGAGGGCATCGTCTCCCTGTCGGACATCCTCCAGGCTCTGGTGCTCAGCCCTGCAGGTATAGAAGCTCAGCATTGCTAGCCTCAACTCCCCTTCTGTCCTGGACCCTGAGCTCTCTCCCTACCCCGCCCTCTAACCCTGTCCCGGGTAGGAAACACACCGATTTTACTCCCAGCTGGTTGTCGCCTGTAGCTGGCTGTGGCATGGTGCCTGACATCCTGTTTGTCCTGCCTGTGTGAACTTTTTGTGTCAGGATGAAGAGGCTGTCATCCTCTGAAAACAACATTTGTTCATAGTTGGTAGGCTGGGATCCAGATGAGTCTGATTTACTCTGGCAGATATGTTTGGCCAAATCCTGTTCAGACAGATTTTCACCAGCCTTGGCTTGTGTTCAGCCAGCCACATCTGTTTCTTGATTATGGCATGGGTTTTACATGACGATTGACAGAGAAGCATCATCGGTACAGATCTGAATCGGATTCTGAAAGGGAAGGGAATGCCAGAAAAAGTTTGGGAATCACTGCAATATGCAGGCTAAGAAGTTCATCGTTGCAAAGACAGACAAATTGAGGGAAATCAAGTTTGCTAACACCTCTTTTGCATTCACATGTAGTGCCAAATGGGTAAGCATTTTTAACATCCTCCAAATCAGTGGTGAACATGTTCAGTGGTGAACATGTGGTGCCTTTATCTATACACTTATTCATTTGTTGGGCATATTGGGGTTTGCACCAAATTTGTGATTTATTGGGAGCGAGTATGAAATTCAAAACAGTTTTGAATTGTAGGACATGTAAGGTGGATGCTGACACGTGAAAAGCAGCAGTGATGCTTAGAAAGCGAGAGTTCAACAATATGAACTGATGTCAAACTGAGCTGAGAACAAACTTGGTGTCGTTTTCTTTATGAACTCTAGACATTATCCAGAGTTGCCCAGAGATTTCCAGACAAGTTCAGGGAAGCAGTGCATGTGTAAATATAGCTCAAAGGAGATAAAATGTTCTGAATCAAGACTAGTTTCAGGTCTGCGCCGACTCTCGTATCAAACTATTCTCTCATGTATTTCTAACTCAAATAGCGTGTTAACTACAGCAAAGAGTGTGAATGGGTCTTATCCGGCTATGCTTAGTTTGTTTTCAATTTGCCCCCTCTAGCTGTCTGTGTGGTGGGATGATATGTTCCCCAAACTCTCTCCGTTGCATAAGATGAGTCCATTCTCTATATTTAAAGCCAGTGGTTCAAAGTTATAATTGGGCTTTGTAAAACAAAAACAAATCAAATGTGAAACTTGAATTTGAATTTAAGTTGTTTGCACAATTAGCTAGCTGTAATTTTTTGATGAAAAAAAATTATATTCTAATTGTGAATTCTAATTCTAAATTCGTTTGGGTGGACTTTTTTTTTTTAAGTGGCGAAAATACATTTTGCTGCTGACCCTCTCCAATATTAGTTCATTTCTCATCTTCTGAGCTGGTACTCCTCTCTGCTTCTTCAAACCAGAGGTCATGCCTACTGCATGCATACTGCAGTTTACATTCAACTCTCCTGATCATCCTGTAAAAGTTAGTGTTAAATGGGACTATGATGCCACCTCATATCAGTTGCAGACAGTCCCTGAATCAAATCAAAATCATACTGTTATAGATTTTTTTATATCAGCAAATATCGTATTATTGTCAGACAGAATCGATATAATTGTGTTGTGATGAAAATTGTGATTTACGCCCTTAATTCTACGTTCTGCTTCTATAATCTGATTGTACATTCTGTTCCTAATTCTAAATTCTACTCGTCACGTAACCGTCAGTGTTAAATGGGACAGTGATCGCCTCATATCGATTGCAGGCCCCTGAATCAAATAGAAATGATTTTGTGAACTATTTTATGGTATGGGCAAATAGTGATTGTTTAAAGAATCAATATGCTATCGTATCATGATGAAATTATTTACACCACTAATAGTGAAGTACTGTATGTTGCACAGATGCCCTGGCCTACAAATCTTATTCTCCAGATGTTCGTTTGGTACAGACCCCAACAAATGTCACATCATCAGGATTTTTTCAGTGAAAATGACAATTTTAAATCTAAATCTATATTGTGCAGCACCAGTTTGAATGTTAACTGAAACATAACCTGTCCCATGCAGAAGCTTTATGTATTATAAATTTCTCCTGTTATCTGTGGCTTTTAGGGGATATAGCTGCATTTTGCCAGTAGCGAGCTCTACTTTGATGTGATTATGTTTTGTATTGATACGCTTGGAAAACAAATAACAGATGCCTGCATAATATGAGTGATTTCAGTGTTGCAGGTTTGCTGTGTGTTCAGGCTGCAGATCAGCATCATGCTGTGAAGATAAACATGACCCACGAGTGTTTAGGTTTTTCAACCCAGGCTTAAATGAAATGTTTATATCATTTATATTTGTGCGTAACACAGTTTCAATTTTGTGAAACTCACCAGTTTGCTGCAGCTTCTCACTGAGCTTACACAAAGTCCAATAGGGCAGTGGTTCAGGGCTTCAAAAAGAATGATTAATTTTGTTTTTGAAAACGGGAAGCTGACTTAGACAAACATGTCTGCTGAATTATGCTTACACCTACTTTTATTGACTTTATTTCTGCTGTATCCTCACCGAAGGGAGTGGTCGCGCAAAATAAAGTCATTAAAAATTGCTAGAAGTATTGATTTGTGAAAATGTTTTGGTAGAACATGAAAATGTGTGTAACTGGAGATTTATCGTGCTGTTTTTATCCTGGTGAGATCCTGCAACAGATCGTGTTATGCATAATTATTAATGATGAAAATGGATTAAACATCTAATCAAGAGTTGTGTTAAAACACACTAATACTGTATGCTATTGATTTAGTTTTAGTTACAGCCTTTTGATTAAAATGCCATTTAGTTTTAGTTATATTTTAATCTAAATCTACAGTAGATGTTGTCGACTTAAATCTAACGAGCTTAGATAAACGTAATGCATTATTTAAACATTTCTCTAGAATTTCAAAACTCATCATTTACTCCTGGGGGAAACCTCTATTAACCTGTGATTAACATTAAGTGTACTACATTTCTGCTCCTTTCTCCCATCATATATCTAACATGAAGTGCCATACATTTCTTCAAATGTGCATTCTTCTTTTTGTTATGTTACATATTTGTTTCAGTTCAAGGACAGTGAAACATAGCACTTATCTTTAGCCTGTTATTCTTTTTTAATAATTGAACAATCTGGGTCATTCATTTTTCTAATATATTAATATATGGTATAGTATAATATAGGATAGCAGTGATTTCTTTTAGCTTGTATTGTATCAGATTTAGCAAAAACAAGTGGTAGCTGAGAAAATATTGGCTTGAAAAACACAATCATTCAAGCGTTTTTACCTTTGCATCAATTTTGTGACGACTCGTCTGCAAATGTTGCTTCAAGTTTGTCGTGTTTTTTTTACCAGTGAGTCTTCCCCCATGCAGCTTACAAAGGGTTTTGTTTCCCTTGAAATCAAATGTCAGATTTATCCATGTCTGTTCTTCTCTTTCTCCCAAATGGTGACATTCCTGCACAGTTTTGACATGTAGCAAGTGCATGCTAGTCAACGTCCTGGGTAGATCAGTAGCATCAAAATGTGTCTCCAACCTCGCTACCACACAAAGAGATGAATTCTGATTGGATCTCTTCTCAACTCATGCCTCCCTAACATTTTTGTCTTGTTTTTATTTGTTATCATCATTTTTTTGTCATTGTAAATGAGTCTTTATTTAGTTATACCCTTGTTTTCGTTAGTCAAGAAATGTTGTTGATGAAAAATATGACAAATTATTATCATATCTTGTCCCCGTTGTGTCCTCACTCGCACTCTTTCTTTCCTCTCTGCAGACGCCTGTAAGGAGGAGAACCTGCCTGAGTGAGCGGAGGGTGAAGTGGAGATGTGGAGGGAGTAAATGAGTTTGAAGGTTGAGGTCGGGAGCGCGAGGCTGAGCCGAGTCAGTCTGAAGGTCCCAGAGACGCCTGCAACTGATGCACTATAGAGGCTTAGAAACCAAAGAGCTAGACAGCTGAATGAAGTGGAGTTCCTGCACTGAGGATTGTTTTTTCTGAATTTTTCTTTATTTTTTTGTTTGTTTATTTGTTTGAACACTGATCAGATAAATACACACACACACACACACACGCACACACACACACAGTGGTTTGTATTTATAACACAGACAAACACACACACTCACACACACACATACACAGAGATGCATTATGGTCACCAGCCGGGAAAAGGTGGGAAAGTCAAGAAGAATGAATTAGGGCTTCAGTGTAGTTACGATCATGCTGCTTTCATCAGTTGATTTTTAGTCGCATTTTGTAGTCGATACTGTCATCACCTCAGTATTTGGTGTAGAAAGGTGAAACATTCATAGATGCAACTTATTGTTTGGTAGCAAAACTACACTTCACTTACGATGTGGCCGTTTTATGACAGATGTCATTAAACAAACTGTTTGCCAGTGCCAATATTGAGCGATTGATGCCCAATCTTTATTTGTGCCTTTGTTTGCCCTGCCCTTACATTTAAAACTGACGGTATTTGACTTTATATATTGTCAAACGAGTGCAGTCATTTGGGTTTTTTTTTAAAAATACAGATGTGTAAGATTTAAGTAGTTGGCAAATTCTACCTTCTGCTTCTAATTAAAAAAAAAAATCTACTACCTTTGATTTGGTTACATTTTCTGTGATTTTAAACCATGTTAGAAGTGTCACAAATGTCTGCTAAATAGATTTAATTTTAAACAGAAAACCCTAAATAAAAGCAAAATTCCGTTTGCACAAAAACATGCACCAGTCAGAGGCAAATACAGCTGTACATGAATAAGGGTTCTATCAGCCAAGAACTATGAGTGAGACTTCACTCATAATGGTAACGGTATCATGAGACCGAAAAATGTCTTTTTAGATGTTTAAAAACTTTTTTCTTTTTTTCTTTTTTTTTACATTTATTTTCAGTTGTTTTTGACGCTTCAGATAATCACAAACATGCAAATCAACTCGGTTATCTCAGCTGTAGCTCGACAGGACTCATCTCCATCTTTGACTGTAAATAGGATCGTTTTCGGGAAACGTGTCACATAAAGCTTTATTTTTATGAATGTGTCAACATGTTTAAAGAGACTGCAGTTTTAATGTTATTTTTGTAAATATATTGTGGCAATATGTCCGGTTCAAAGAGACTTTGTATCAGATCAACATGTACTGTAAATGTGCAAGCATGAGAAAACTACACTTCAGCAGTATGAATGTTCTTTGTTTTACTTTTTCTATTTTTCTGGCTGCAGAAAAATAAATGGACACTGAATGTACTTTAAAGCTCTGGTCATAAGTTTTTTATTTAAGTGTGTATACTGTGTTTTTAACTGGTCCAAGGATATGTTTCAGAGTTTCTTTTTTTTTTTATGCCTGACGTACCCCCACAGCCCTATCAGAAGGTCTAATACCCCTTCATCATACCAACCCCAAAGCCCAATTCCAAAATATTTGGGATGCTGTGTAAAACGAAAATAAAAACAGAATGCAATGATTTGAAAATCCTTTTCAACCTATGTTTAATCAAATACTGTACAAAGACAAGATATTTTTGTCAAACTGATAAACTTTATTGTTTTTTGTAAATATATTTTCCAAAAAGTTGGAACAGCTATTAAAGGAGCACCCTCGAAAGGCTCAGTCATTCCCAAGCAACGATGGGGCGAGGGTCATCACACTGTACAAAACTGTGCGGGCAAATTTCCAACGGTTCACAAACCATATTTAAATCACAACTGCAGGGAATTTAAGGATTTGCCGTCTACAGTCCATAATATTATTAAAAAGATTCAGGGAATCCAGAGAAATCTCCTAAGGTGCAAGGCTGAAAACCAACATTAAATGCCTGTGACCTTTGACCCCTCAGGCAGCACTGTATTAAAAACCCACATGACCGACATATGCTGCCATTCAGATGACGTCTTCTTCAGGTTCATCCCTGCTTATTTAAGCAAGCATTACAACAGTGCGTCTTCACCTGTCTAACGTGTGATGCATTATGAAGTGCAAAATAGTCCTATATCAACCAAGAAGAAATAATTTTGCTTAAAAAATGTAAACAATTAATGTCCTCAGTTCTTTAGGGCTTATTGAGTTGCTTACTGATGATGTAATAAACCCCTGTCCCACCTTTTTTTTGGAACGCATTGCAGGCATTAAACTCAGAATGAGTGTATACTGTATTTACAAAAAACAGCATAGTTAATGAGATTTAACATTAAATATCTTGTCTTTGTACTGTACTCAACTGAATATAGATAAAGAGATGAGAGATAGACAGAACTCCTTCACTACCCAAACGTTTACATTTACAGAACTGAAACAATGGATCAGTCTCCCCCTCCCCCCAGTTGTTTAAATGAAATGGTTCGGTCCAGCCTGGACCAGGTGAGAACAGTACCTGTTAGCAGTTAATTGTGAGTAAGGAGGGCCGTGGAGCATCACGTGCCAGCTTCCACCACAAAAAAATGCCTTCCAGAAACCCAAAGAAGGAGAAAGAACAATAAGGGCGACGGTATGACGACTCATTTTTCACAAAGAAAGGTGAGTGTAGTTCGTGAGTGGTGGACGTTAACCTGTTGGCTTAGTCCATAGTGAAATAGGCTACTTTCGCTAACATTATCTCGACAGAAATATCAGTTTACATTTCGCTCCTCTTAAAGTCAACATTTAATCGACGTAGGCACACTTTAAGCGTGTTATTCATAATAAATGTGTTGTCCCTGTCCCTCACGGGCCCAGCAGATACATTACAGCTTCAGACTTATTATGTATTATAAAATATAGTACAGTAAGTGTTGGACTACATGTAGATATATCACTATTTTGGCTTCTGGAGTTTGGGTTAGGGGTTCTAGAGGTGCATGGTTAGCATGGCCTGTAGTTTGGGGCCCAATGTGATACGAATCAAACACGAAATACTTTATTGATCCCCAAGGGAAAATTCATTTGTCTGTAGTCTCATCTATTTGTATAAGAATTATAGAGTCTGATGGCAGTTGGTATGAAAGATCTTCTGTATCTCTCTGTCCTACAACGAAGAGAGAGAAGCCTTCCACCACCATTATTTCTTTGGTCCATCAAGGTGTTATGCAGTGGATGATCCATGTTGTTTAGGATGGCCTCCACCGTCCTCATTGTGTCTCTCTGCACAACTTCCTCCAGTGAGTCCATCCTTACTCCGATCACAGAGCCAGCCTTTTTCACAAGCTTGTCCAGCCTCCTTGCTTGCTTTTTTCCCAAACTTCCTCCCCAGCAGACTGCAGCATAAAATAAAACACTTGCCACAATAGACTGATAAAACATCTGCAGCATCTTACTGCAGATGTTTAGAGATCTGAGCTTCCTTAGGAAAAAGAGGCGGCTCTGCCCCTTTTTGTAGAGTGCATCTGTGTGTATGATGATGTAGCCAAGTGTAGCATTCCTTACATAATGTAGCTTTATAGCTACTAATTTCACTAAAAAGCCACATTCGCGTAGCTTTCTTTGTGGGTTTTGTAGTGATGGGTGAGGTTGAATGTTCATATCACGGTTTTTGGAGCTGCAGACCTCGCATAGCGCTGTTCTCTTATGTTGACAACATGACCCTTAAATCAAAATTTTATTATTTTTGGACTTGCCCCCTCAATGAGAGCTGCTTCATTCGTTGGCATCTGTCGTTCTGCTGCGTCCTAGTGCGTAAGGTTTCCAGGTTTGCACGCATCGCACTAGAAATTGCCCAGTCAAATTCAAAACATGATATCTCTGTAAAATATAGGCCTATCAGATTTCAAATATTGGACTTTATGTTTATTGTATGCGGCCTCTGTTAAATAAACTTGTAAAATTGCAAATATTTATTTTAAAAGAAGTCAAGTCATCTATCTCAGGCCTAAGTCAAGTCATGTGACTTAAGGCACTTGCTACTTAATATTCTTGGTGGCGGCCCTGACTATACATGTGTAAATCTTGTTGAACATATTAAGTTCAACTAACTTGACCAGACAAATGTGTTTCAACTTCGAACTAAACCACAAAAATGCGCAGAATTTAGACATCAATCTTTGTCTCTCTGTGGGCCAAACAAACAATTACCTTTTAACACACGCAACTCTTTTGTGATGAACTACTAGAGGGAACTATGTCGCAATAGTTTCATATTTTTGCTTTTTATTTCATATATACTATCTGCCAAAATCCTGAAAAGTAACTCCACAAAACATACTTGAAAACACCATCTTGGTATGTGCGCTAAGCTTCAGTTTACTCTCACTTTTTATTAGACATTAAAGAGTTTTATTTCACTCTTTACAGCTTTGAACAAGTAGTCTGAACTGGTTTGCTGCTGATCACTTGATCACAGACATGATGTGTAGTTGGTAGTTACACCACACGCTCTCAGCGTCCTCTTCCCTGCTGATTACCATACTGCGTGAGATCTAAGATGCTTGTCTCATGCATTTTTTTGATTAGACATTTCTAAGACGACAATCACCAACCACAGACGGCTGAACAGTCATCACCAAAGCCGTAAGCTGTTGAGCTTTCAGCCCTGGAGCCTTTTCTCTTCATGGCATGCTGCCCTGAGGATATTTTAGTGCAGGGATAGGCAACCATGTGCCAGAGTGTGCTCATCGAGAAAAGACCGGTTTTTATTTCAGCAGCTGATGGTTCAGCCTCTATATTTGAAGATGATCTGCTCGGTGAAATCAGCTGTGTTTCCGGTAGATGAGGCAGAAATTTGCAGGTGCTTTATTCCATCACTTCAGTTTTTCATAACCTTCTCAACCAGTTTGATCGCAGTGACTTCACATCATTGTTTTTGGCTTCTGTTTTGATTTGTGCTTTTTAAAAATACAAATGTGTTGGAGCGCTCTGGGGGCCACTGTCAAAAGCACTCAATTTCATCCATGCGGTTTTAATAGATGGAACTATTTATTGATAGAGTTTGTTTGCCATGGGTCCTAATTCAATGTATCACACACTATCGAGAGGGTAGGGGCATTTTGAAGGAGAGAAGCATAGATATCCTCATGTGCCCTGTCTATTTTCATTTTGCACAATATACAAATTAAGTGTTATTTTTCTAAAATAATAACTTTTAACTCTTTAATTCTTTTTTCCCCTCAGATGACATTAATTACATAACTAATAAATTATGTTAAAAGAAAGAAATTAGTCATTTTGCTATGCTGGTTGTTTCTACAGCCTGATTGACATTATCAGCAGATACAGGCACAGATATATTAGTATGGGTGTATATATTATGCACCAATATCAAAGTTTTTTATGCAACGTATGATGCAGAAAATGGTGCTTGAGCTGATTTTATATTTAGCACAATGGAGAATATTTACAAGCTGCTTCTTGTTTCTGTAACCTCAATTTCATAAAAATTGGGACATTGTGTAAAATTTGATTTGCAAAAAACAATTCAACCTAAATTCAGTTGAATACAGTACAAAATCAAGATATTTGATGTCCAAACTGATTAATTTAAATGTTTTTTGTAAATATACACTCATTCTGAATGTGATGCCTGCAGCATTTTCCAAAAAAGTTGTGACAAGGGCATGTTTACCACTGTGATGCGTGGAGGACATTAAATGTTGAAGTTTTGAAAATGAAGTTCTTTCCCATTCTTGCTCAATATACGACTTCAAGTGCTCAACACGGGGTCTCTGTTGTCTTATTTTGTTCTTCATAATGCACCAAACATGTTCAATGGTAGACAGGTCTGGACTGCAGGCAGGTCGGTCTAGTGCTTGAACTCTTTCTACTACAAAACCCACACTGATGTAACATGTGCAGATGTGTCTTGGCATTGTCTTGCTGAAATAAGCAGGGACATCCCTGAGAAAGACATTGTCTGGATGGCAGCCTATGTTGCGCCAAAACCCGTATGTGCCTTTCTGCATTAATGGAGCCTTCACAGACGTGACAGTTACCCATGATGCCGTGGGCACTAATACGCCCCCATACAATCACAGATGCTGGCTTTTGGGGTTAGCGATGCTAATAACCTGGATGATCCTTTTCTTCTGTAGCTCAGAGGTCAACATGACCATGATTTACTTAAAAGATTTTCCTTAAAACCAACTCAGATGAGCTCAGGCCCAGAGAAGTCTGCAGTCTTTCTGGATGATGCTGATATATGGCTTTCGCTTTGCATGGTAGAGTCTTAACTTGCATTTGTAGATGGCGCCACAAACTGTTATTGACAAGTTTTCCAGAGTGCTCTCAGTGATCCCACGCAGTATCCTTTATACAATTATGTGGGCTTTTAATGTTTTTCTCATGCGCACTGCCTGACAAGATCAAGTGTCAAAGATTCCCTGAATCATTTAATGATATTATGGATTATAGATGGTGAAATCCTAAAATTACTTTCAGTTTTGTGTTGAGAAACATTGCAGTTAAACTGTTGGACTATTTGCCCCGACAGTTTTTCACAATGTGGAGAATCTCACCCCATCAATGCTTGTGAACAGCTAAGCCGTTCGAGGATGAACGCTTTCATAGCCAATCATGAGCCCCTATTACCAGTTAACCTGTTTACATGTCGAATGTTCCACACAGGTGTTTTTTGAGCATTTCACACAACTTTCTCCAGTCTTTTGTTGCCCCTGTACCAATTTTTTTGAAACATGTTGCAGGCATCAGATTTAGGATGAGCGCATATTTACAAAAAACAATGTGAGCTTTTCAGTTTGAACATGAATACATTTTCTCTGTACTGTTTTCAACTGAACATAGGATGAAAAGTATTGACACATCATTGCATTTTTATTCATCTTTTACACAGCCTTTTTGTAATCAGGGTTGTATGTTAAATATGTGGTCAGATGAGGGTTAAAGACTGTAGTTGCCTGATGTTTTCAAACCCTTTTGTAGTGTTTTGGAGCAGCCACAAGGTGACACTGTAGCACACAGACACTTCAGGCAGCACAAGGGTTCTTCAACCAAAATGAGTTGCTGCAGTTGATCCCATCCTGGTGTAATAAGTAACGACCTCTTTCTCATTGAATATTTACATTCCAATAAGAGACGAATGATTCCCATGCAGCGCTTTTTTTCCTCTCTTTTGAGGAAATTGCTAGATTTCAGCAGGAAGTTTTTTAATGCCGCAAAGGTTGCCTCTAAATGAGGCAAAGGTACAGTGAGTGGATCTGATGGACTTCCAAATGAGGGGTGAAACTGGACCAGACTTACTCCAGACAATCTGCTTTGATCTCCCAATCTCCCCTGTGATACCCAGCGCTGGGAAAGCCTCCTCTACACCTTGTAGCCCTAAAGCAGAAGAGGCAGGAGGGCTTCGCCATCCTCCCCCCTCCTCTTCTCACTGCCCATCTTTCTTTACACACACACATTCACCATCCACACCCACACTGGACTCTCTTTTGAAAGTCTAGGGCTTGATTTAAAATTCCTCTTCAGAGCGTGTCATGCATTTTATATGCATGGCGAGTGGGAAAGAAGAGGAGGGATTGCGTGGGGCTCAAACCCAAATGAACTTCCCTACGCTGTTGGTCTCCTCAGGGATATATATCCCCCCCCCCCCCCACACACCACACACACACACACACACACAGACACACACACCACCACTTTCTTTCGCTCCCCTCATTTTCTCGCACCCACTCAACTCTTTCAACATTAGTTTTACTGCATCATGCTTTTCACAAATTCCACTGAGCAGCAAGAGTGCCGTAGCCTTTGAAGACAAGTGTGATCAGAACAGAGGCAGGGGGTGTTAAAAAAAAAAAAAAAAAAAAAAAAAACCTGGCCGCAGGGCATTTGGGTTTTTGCACTCGTGTTTAGCAGCGTATGGAGCAGAGGAGGGAGGCTGACAAGTGCAGTGTTTGGGGACAGCTTTGATGTCTGATGGGGTGCGGCTGCTGCTGCTCATGTGCACACAGTCCTTCACAAGGAGACTTGTCACACTGACACAGCCAGGCAGGCTCATATTTACAGTTCATAGATAACAGATAATCAAAAGAGCACTGTTGATACACCACTCTCCGTCTAAACATCTCTTATTCTCTTTCTGCCTTGCTGACACGCTCAGAGACGAAGCTGAGAATCGATAAAATAAAAAATAGCAGACACAACATGAACTCGGACTGCAGCTGCTTGAGAAATCTGGTTTATTAGGAACAATATGATCCGGCTAGCTTATCGTGGATATAGCAGTAAACAACAGAAAAACACAATTCACTTTTTTTTAAGTGCTACAGGTTTGTGATTATTATAGACATAAAACAGTACAGCAACCATAGTGCCTACATTCATATAATGCACAGAGAATATAAAAAATTACAGTATATTGCTGTTAAACTGTTCCGATTCCTGCTCATAAATCACCCTCTGTTCATCTCTTACATACACATCACTAGGAATATCACACACTGCGAGCTGTTGTAGGGAGAATGGGATGGTTTATAGTGATAACTGAGACAAGGTTTAAAGGGATAGTTCAGCCCCAAACCAAAAATAATTTTTTTTGTCTTATCTGTCATGCTGTTTATCGATTTAGATTGTTTTGGTGTGAGCTGCCAAGTTTTGGGGAAATAGGGCGTAGAGATGTCTGCCTTCTCTTGAATATAATGCAACTAAATGGCACTCGGCTTGTGTTGCTCAGAGAGTCACAAGATACATTTAAAAACTCAACAGTAATGTCTTTTTCCAGAATTCATGACCCGGTTAACCAAGATAATCCACAGACCCTATTGTGAGCAGTTTCATATAGGGCTGCAACTAACGATTATTTTTATCATCAATTAATCGGTCAGTTATTTTCTCGATTAGTTGACTATTAATGAATTAGGGGTTTGGTCCTTAAAATGTCAAAAAAAAATGTGAAAAATGTTATCACTGTTGCCCAAAGCCCAAGTTGATGTCCTCAAATATCTTGTTTTGTCCAAAATACAAACATATTCAGTTTACTGTCAAAGAAGACTAAAAAAAAACCAGAAAATATTCACATTTGAGAAGCTGACATTAGAGAATTTGGACATAATTTATTTTAAAAATGACTAATTGATTATCAAAATAGTTGACGATTAATTTAATAATATATATATGTACATATTGTAAAAAAAGTGTCTTGCCCACTTTATATACATCTACATCTGCTTTTACATGGATCAGTCATATGAGCAAACACACATAACTTTGATGCCTGTCGTAACAGCAACTTTTCTTTTTCTTTCTGACCTTTTCCACTCCACCTTCTCGATTTTTCTGTCCTTTCTCCATTTCATTCAACTTGAACTCTTCTCTTTCTCTCTTGATATCACTTGATTACTTCCTGCTTAACCTCTGACTTGGATGAACAGATCTACTTAGAGGGCTGGGGGGAAGTGATGGTACCCTTTTCTGCACCTGCCTTAGAGTACAGGTAGCTTGTAGACAATTTTGGGACCGTGTAAGCCCCCCACCCCAGCAACAAGTTGGTCTGTCATGAACCCCACATCCCCACCTCCAACGTCGAAAAATAGTAACCGGCTCTGCTGCTGTCATTTTTGTTTTGTTTTTTTCGCACTTGAAGCACCACAAGCCGAGTGCCATCTAGTCCATTATATTCAAGAGAAGGCAGCTAATATCTCAAAACTCTGCAACTCACACCAAACAATCTAGATGGATAAATAGCGCTATAGGAAAGAGGAAAAAGATGCATTTTTAATTTTGGGGTGAACTGTCCCTTTAACTCTGGCAGGTCAACATTTTACAGATAAGCACTGAGTTATCATGGGAGCACAAAGTTGACAAAAGTTAAGCTGATATAGTACAGTAACACTAGACAAACCCTCCACAGAGAGATCAGAAAACCTCACTGAATAGACTCAGTGAAGTGAAGCGACATGTATTCTCATTAAGCTACCTTTGTTTTTTTACTTAAAGATTAATACAAGTTAACTTTGGTTTCCAGCTCTCTACTAGAACTATACTGTAAATCTGTGGCAGTTTAAGCTGTAAGTAAAAGTTAAATCGACAGTATAGCAGCCTTAAGCCAATATTAATACAACACAGAAATTCACTTTTTAAACATTTTTCTCGTTATAATAGCAGCCAGGAAAAAAATGTAGTTACAGTGTGATTTCATAGAATAGAAAAAAGTGAAAAAAATCTCATCAAAGTACTGTTAAAAAATCTGTGATCTGGTACCTCTCAATAAATAGAAAATGCAACTTCTTTGCTGTTATTTCTTTTCTACCCTATTGTTATAAATATGGTTACACACAGTGAATATCTGTTGTATCTTTCATCCATGCAACAAAGAAGTTGAAGATTTTTAATGACAGTGGAAAGGAAGAGAAAAAAAAATCACTTTTCCATAACCAACTTGCTAAGTACTGTGTACAACAAAATATTTGGAGCCTGTGAGCATTTCCAAAATTTTCTATGAGACTGTAACACAAGACAGACATCAATAAAACAGGCTGAAAGGAACAAATCAATGACTGAATGCATTTGCAGCCTGGAGAGAAGGGACATCTCAGGTTCCAGCACTCGGGACACACTGGCTTTAGTCCTAAACTGAAACCCTGCTGCGCGGCCGTGGTATTCCACTCAGTCATCTGTGGCCAGGCGAGGTTTTCTCAGTCCACGTCAACAAGCGTCTTTGTCAGAGTGGATTCTAGCATTACCGAGTTGCTGTAGGGCCTCAGCAGCTGGTTGTCAGGGTCGGCTCTGAAACCTGGGGGAGCCCAAACAATCTAACCACAAAACAGACTGAGTTAAGAGTGAGAAAGCTGCAACAGAGGTAGAAAATAGAAGAGTACTGAGAGCTTTTAGAGATGCTTGGCGCTTATCAGAGGATGCTTTCAAAGGACCAGTGTGTAGGAGTTAGTGGCATCTAGCGGTGAACTTGCAGATTGCAAACACCCTGTCTGACTCTCCCCTTCCTAGCATGCAGGAGAGCCTATGGTGGCTGCGAAACTCCTCTGTGGCTAGAGAGCCTCACAGGTCTAAAAATTCAGGCCTGAACCCAAAAAGACCCAGATATGTACAACCCAGAACTGAAAAAGACCTATCTGTAATTTAAAGGCTGAGACCTGGAACAATGCAGAACCAATCCAGCCTGGAGACACAAAAGCGGATACCAGCTTCGGGTCGGGTCTCAGGTTACTGTAGAAACATGGCAGTGCAACATGGTGGCCTCTGTGGAAGAGGACCAGCGCCCTCTGTAGATATAAATGGCTCATTCTAAGGTAACGAAAACACAATAATTCTTACTTTCAGGTGATTATATACTAATGAAAACATATTTATCACTATAATTTGCCATTTCTGCCAGTAAATCCCCCTAAATCTTACACACTGGACCTTTTAATGGGAGTAATTTTGAGCAGAGGAGCTGTCTCCTTCACATCGCTTGGCTTGAGGAATGCACATTTTCAAATCTTGTCCATGTTGCAGGGGTCCTACTCCCTTCTTAAGATGCAGACTGCAATATTTATTTTACTTCTACCTCTCTCTTTTGTGCTGTGCTCAACATTTTTCTCACCAACGTATGACATTTTTATGCAACAACAGGCTTCTCCGGCATGTTTTTCACCCCTTGAAAAATTCCATCTTCAGTGTTTTTCTGCGGCAAAACGACAGTTTGTTTGGGGTTTGGCGTGCTGCAAAAAATTAAAACCAACATACAAGTCACAATCGGGGAGCTTTCAAAAGCTTTTCTGCAAAAGAAAGCTCACCAGAGCTCAGTCCTCCACTGGCCCAGCCTCTGTTTATTAAAGGCCAGGGAGAGTATAATGGTGCAGTGTGTTCAGAGTTCACTGGAGCTGTCTGAGGAGTGAAAGCAGTAACTCGCTGGTTGTAGCAAGCTGTTTCCATTATACATTCTGAGCAGCTGTTCTGTGGAGGAAGTCCTTTGAAGGACGGCTGCAGGGGGGGTAACTGGAGTCCACAGTTCAAACGGGGTTCTTCACCCTAACAAGCAGGGGCGTGGCTGCGGCATCATTGTCCCTGCGCCCCCATCATCCAAAACAGAGGTCCCGCATGAGCTCTGACACATGCAACGGCTACACTAACACTCAACATTCATGCTATAACTAGTACAGAAGCAGGCAGAACAACAAAAAGCCTCCTCTCTCCTCAGCTGTACTCAGATTAGTGTGATTACATCTAAGCTGCCTCTTTTCAAGACGTCCTTCGCTCCGTATGGGCTGTTCATCTGGATGCTTCAGTTCTGTTTTGATTTGTGTCTGTTTTGACATGGAGGGGCGAGGAAGAGGGAGTTTTCTTTGAAGAGAGCCAGATTCGAAAGAGTCTGAAGGTTGTCTCTGAGGGGTCAGGGGCGTCTTTAAAAGGAAAAAGAAGAAGAAGAGGCACGAGGAGAGGGTAGAAGGAGTAGGATGAGAAAGAAAAAGTCACGCTGGTAGAAAGAAAGAGGGCTCGTTCACTTCTGGGTAAGGTACGCCCCGATGGTGAGGCTAGCTGCCCCGAGTGCGGCCATGCCGAAGACCGTCTTAATGGAGGGCCAGGAGCAGCTGAAGACGGAGTCCCTCTGCCTGTCGTACAGCTCCACAAAGGCGTCCTGTGAGAGAGACAAGAAAAGGCAGACAGGCAGTTATTCGGGCTGTCAAAGAGTATGTGTTTACCTATGTGTGTTCTTGTGCCAGTTGGTAATCTGATGGGTGGAGACAAATGAAAATACCACACAAGATAAGGCTGGCATCTCGTTTGAACCTAGTGAAGATGTAAATCTTTAAAAACATGCCACAAACAGAGAAATTAATTTGCAAAAAAGGCTCAGTATTGTCTTAAAACAGCAGGGCACAGTAGTGCTCAACAAACATTACTCAACAGAAATAAATAGTGCACTTGTTTGGGACTATTTTCAGTTGTGGATTAATACACATTTGGTGTTCTAAGTGAGTATTTCCAGCAGCAGGATGTTGTATTTGGGATGACTCTGAATAAAAAACAATGCCCATGTTCATTTGAATGAAGGAGCATGTCACCAGTGCAACAGTGCGTTTTTAATAGTTTTTAGACAGCAAGGAAGCTCTTTGGCACAGAGTAATAAAGTTTATCCAGCTTTGATTTTTACAGGAGCCATGATGCCGTGGCCACCATGCTCGATCAGTTTTTAGATACCAGTGTCTTTTATTGAGGTTCTAAATTTTGTTCGGGCAGCATCAAGTGAAACACTGTGCACACAATCAGTGGTGGATTTAATTTAGAGCCTGGTTTGAAGCATTGGAAAACCAGGCTACTTTTGATGATAGACACACAAGTCTAGCAAAACAGCCAAGCGGGAGATGTGAAAAACTCATCCTGATGTGCCAGTGCTGCAAATCTGTGACTGAGAAGGCCGACTGGGCTGAGGTAATACAATTTCATAAAATTAGTGAACAAATAATACAAGAAGCTTAACATACAGGTAATGTTACGCATTGTTGTTATATTGCTATGTTGACTTAGCTGACCCAGTGGCCCAGTCTTACATGCCTAACAAGTATTGTAGTCTAATGTTTGTAACATAAATGTTAACAAAACATATCATTAGTTCCCCTGATTCCTCATCTTCAAATGAGTCCACTGCCACACAGTGACATTACAATACTGTATTTTGTTATACTCATGTCAATAGAGTTATTGGAATTTGACTCTAATTAGTCCAGCTAAGTGTATATGAACTTTATGAGCATTTGTACAAATATAAGTATTTTATAAATACAGCCCCCAAAAAATCATCCTTAACCCTTGAGTTAAATTCATTATTTCTTTGGAATTAAAATCATTTTTTATTTAATGGCCTTGCTGCCCTGGCATTTGGCCTTCGTGCCCTCAAATAATGGACAACATCAAAGGCCAAGTGGCCTTGCCCCTAAAATGATGAAATTCCAGGCCTGCAGCCAATAGTTGTTAGTAGGATCAATTCATTCTTGGTTTTAGTCTTTTCATGGGTTTCCAATTTCTGTTAGTGGTATCTAGCCATACAGATAGTTTTGGTTTCACCTTGATTTCACCAGATTTTGAGATCCTTTTGAGATTTGACAGTGGAGGTGAATGGGATTACATTAGTAGTAATTACTGAAAAATTATGGCTAAACAATTAAAAAACAAAATTTCATCCTAGCAACAGTACACTGTTTACTCTTAGATAATCCACACAACACTGTTGGACTACTATTGTGAAAAGTTGCTTGAATTCAGTAAAGGTATTTTTTTAAAGAAGCAATATATAACAAATACACATCCAAAAATAAATACTGCAGTTCAAATAGTGAGCTGGACCTAAGATGGTATATTAAATAGGTTGAATCCTTTTTAATAATGTAATAATATACAGTCTATGGTTAAAATGAGTTGTTTCCTTTCACCTCCTCGTTCCCAGACTCGATGAAGCTCAGGCAGCCTGCAAGATCACTGCAGGAACGCAAGACGAGCTCAACATTGTAATTTGACAATAACAAGTGATAACAAGTCCTACACTGTAGATCGGGTTTTTATCATGTAGCTGTCAATTGTCAATGTAAAGCTAAGCCCATTACCCCGAAAACAAAAGCCCCATGCTCTGAAGATACACACTCTGGAGTATGAGTTCAGTGACTGCCTGTCTCACTGCCTGCCAGAATCCATTACCTTATTGCTCAAGTTAACGTCATAAATATCTGCTCCTTCTGAAAGATTATTGATTTCTTACAACTCATAAACAGACATTCATGAACATTCAGCATTAATTTGAGCTTATAAACCTGCTGTAGTGTTCATCGTCAGAGAAGTATGTTTAGCATGTTTCCTTAATCTCTGATGACCTATGGTCGTTTTATGATTTATTACAGTAAATACATTCCAGATTTTTCCTTTAAATGCCACAAATAAATGTCTACTGCCTGTATTAGAATGGCAGACAAAATCTCAGGGGCAGATATCTCCAAATCTGTGCAAATAAAACAAAAAATATACCCATGGCTAGATACCTCTAGAGATAGGTAAGAAAGCATGTTTTTTTGTAATTTGGGTGAACCGACCCTTGACGATGTAAATCCCTTGGCCAGCACCACTAAATATGAGTGGAAATAGAGTGTTATTACACCCATTCTGCAGTCAGATCCATTAATGTTTATAGCTCTCACACCCTCCTACACACAACAACCTCAGACGCCCTTCATGCAGCGAGACACAACAAAGCCAGAAACAACTAAACAAACATGGGAATCACCAAAAAAGAGCCCATTCGCAACTGCACGTCAACAGATTTTAGTGTGTGTGTTTTTTTTTTTTTTTTTTAAGTATGTGGACAAGCGCTGCCGCAGCACTCGAGCATAAATATATTAATGTTGCTCAGAGGGGGCTCCGCTTTCTGCTGCTAACAGTAGTTTTAAAAGCAGTCTGTTACAAACTAAGAAGTGTGAGTGTAAGATCTGTGGAGAGAATACCACGGCTGTGTGCCTGTAGATGAGGAAATACAGACATCTGCTCATAGGCAGTGACAGCAGGAACAGCTGGACAGGAAGTCATGGTGCTAAGCTCCTAGCGCTCACACACACACACACACACAGTCACACAAGTAGATTATCTTGAACCCTACTACAATAGAGTGTGTTTTAGAGAGGATATATCAACAGTTTCCTATTGAAGATCAGCTCTTTTGTTATGAAGCTAACCACATTGTTAGCAATGTTGTGAAACTCCTTTGATGCCTCTGTTTTTAGCTGTAACTTGACCTATCTGTGAACAATGGTGAATTGTTAACTTTAATTCACTACAACATTACCGTGTCGGTTCCCATGAGAATCTGTTATCATTCTATTTTAATCTGTCTCGATTTAACTCAATTTACCTACAGTAATTATGTTGTGTGTAATTCTAACTGGAATACATGTTTCATATTCGACCTTGATCCACTGGAAGCAAAACTGGGTCATAAAAAGTGTCACATTTTTAATATACAGTTTCCTTTTTATCAAACAAAAAGCCCACGCAGGACTAAAAAAAGGAGACATCCATTCTGGAGTGCTGTGGGGAGACAAAAGTATTTCCTGTTTCCCTCTCCTCCCTTTCCGTCTTGACGCATTCCTGAGGCTGGGGGGACCAGTCGCTGTCACAAAGGAGGAAGGATCAGCAGTTTCTTCCCACTTTAGACCCTCTGGTGTCAAAACACACAGCAGTCTTAAATCAGCTGGTAATATCTTTAACCACATGGCATTTCCTTTGTTGCAGCTGAGCATTTTTAATTAGTCCAGGGCTAAAACAAGACTAAAGAGACTACAGCCATGCTACAACAGTAGCTCTGTCAGACTGAACTCACCACACACAGCTGTGCTTGGAGATAATGCTAACTTTAGCATTCTAACATGCTAACAGTGGCAATGCTAGTATGCTAATTCTAGGCAGGTGCAATGTTTAGTATTTTCACCGCCATAGTTTAGCATGTTAGTATGCTAACACATGCTAATTACTACTACTACACACTAAGTACAGCTGAGGCTAAATCATATGGACTGGGATATGAATGTCTCAACTAAATTTCATGGTTCATTCATCCAATAGTTGCTGAGATATTTCACTCAAAACCAGAAAGAAAATTGTAGGGGAATAATCATCATTAGGATCATCCTCTAGGAAGCAATGAATATCTTGTGACATGAATGTTAAGATTAGGGATGTCACAAGAAACAATGCTTCAGTACCAAAGTTTGAAAACGTGACAGTAGCTGTTTTTATACAGTTGGCTACTGTAGATACTGGGGCTGCAGTTCTTCTGAACCTGACCTGCAGCATATACACCTACAAGTGTTCTCGCATGCTGTTAAATGCAAAAGGAAGAAGAACACCTGGAAGAACAACACATTGAAGATGGCAATAAGTGCAGCTGCAGTAACAGCTCTGCCGCAACGCACTGAAAAGAAAAACAGTAAGAGTCGCATATGGAAGTACTTCGCCTTTGAAGCGGATCATCAGGGATTAACAATAATTTGCAAAAACCAGAATGCAACCTGTGCTATCAAATTTTTCATATGACAGGAGGAAGTACTTCCAACGTAACAAAGCACCTCAAAGAAAGACGATCCAGATGATCCGTTCACATCAACATTACATTAAAAATGGATCCAAAGTGTTGTCCTTGTTATCCTGACACACGTACCAGCATGCGAAATATCTGGTGGCAATGGGAGGGGGGTGTCCAGGACTCCAGTGTGATGCTGAACTCTTACACATTATGTACCCATGATGTCAAAGCAGAAAAAAATCCACTGCTTTTCAAGTTGTACAGGGTAAAGGTTTTATAAACTACACAACACTTAGATTGTGGACCATTTGCAGCAGTGCTACCCATGGAAGACAGCCTTACAAGAAATAACCAAGTATTCAATGGCAGTATGAGGGGAGAAACACCACAACTTTTTCTGTATTCATATTTGTGAATAATGTGTTTGCAGTTTGAACAATACTGGACATAGTAAGCCTTTGGAAGATATTTTAGTGACAATTGCAAGCTACAAATGATTTTTTTAAAGATTTTTCAAGAGACCCTCCTAAAATTCTGCTGTAGAGGCTTTCAGGAGGTTTCACGTGTCAATGAAGGGGTCTCAGACTCCTGTATTTCCAAACATGAACGTCACCATTATTTTTGTTTCAGACTGTTGGCATTGTTATGTAGCTAACTATGTTTGCAAAAGCTACCATGTTTAGGCTAATGAAATGTAATCATAGCTAGCAGTAGAAGGCTAGTATCCTGACTCCTTACTGGTGAGTCTGTGGCATCTTTCATCAAAATATGTACATGGATTTATTGTTTTTGTTGTTGTTTTTTTACAGTGGGTATCCGGAATTGTGAAATGTCATGTGTATTGGTAGTGATTATCAGATTTCTGGTATTGTGACATCCCTAGTTGAGGTATTTTACAGGATAAGTGAAAACATTGCCTTGCTGGTGGAGCGAGTAGAAAAGTATGGGATCACCAGTGTAGTCCATAGTATTTATCCTCTAGCGACCATGAGTGCCTGAATAAGTTCATGGCAATCCATGAGTTTTTGGGATATTTCAATCAGGACCATCCAACAATGCCACCCCTAGTACCATGCCTCTATCACAGCTAAAAATGAGGATCAGAATGTCAGACCGGTTTATTCTAGAGAACTTTGAACAAGCTCAGTTTTTCAGTGATGATACCCCCCTCCTCCTCTCCAGGATTCAGGTATTAATTAGAGAGCAAGCTCTTGAGTCAAACCTCCAGCTGAGGGGAATGTGTTAGTTGGCAAAAACACTGCCTCCATTTTTTTTTCTCACCTACTCCAGGAAAATAACAGTTTGCCGAAGCAAAAACATAAACCAGCCACTGGATCCAGCAGCAAGTGCATGTGACTGACCGCTAGTGAGGCTCGACAAATGGCAAACTCATGATGCGCGTCCTCAATATGTCCCAGACAGTCGGCATAGATTATCATCTATTTAAGTCTGAAACAAAAGCGGGCCAATTACTGTAAGAGGTTCATGAGAGCGGTGATGGATGTTTAAAAGAATCCCACAAGGACACGGACGGTAATAACTCTAGACTGACCCAGGGGAGAGCTGGGAAGCAGAGATAGAGGAGGGAGGAAGGGAGGGAGAGTGTCAGGTGGATGTCATGAGACTGAGGCATGCTCCACTTCAGCTCCAGGAACTTTTTTCACCCACACGTTAGCAAGCGGTGCAGGCCACAACCATGTGAGTATGGTGTGAAAAACAAACCTTGGTACCTTCTATTTATTCCCTTCCTTTCCTCTTTTGCCCTCTTTCTCCTCCTGTGTTGGCTGTCATTATGAAAACCTGAGCCTTTGAAGAAAATAATAATAAGCAGCTGGCAAAGGAGGACACAGAAGGTTGACAGGGGCAGGAAAGGACAAAACATCTGCATTCATCACATCAACAAAAGACGCCATAATCCTCAAAATCTCCCATTGCCCTGCAGCAAACCATCTGCCATTGACAGCAGGTGTGCATCTGGGAAATAAAGTCCAGGCTGCACTTCTCTACAGTATTCATTTTTTGGATCAATGGCTTTTAAAGGTCACAGCCGCCCAACAGAAGCCAAGAATCCAATGGGAAAATGCCTAGCCAGGTTTACACACTCCCTTTCCCTCGTTTTTGTTGCTGCACACAATGTATCCCTCTGAGAGACATACAGAGTAAAGGGGTCCAACTGAACAGCGAGGACTTGAGAGGATCCCATACTCAGCCATGGGGTGGAAACTTGCTGCCCTGAGTGTCATGGTTACCCCGGCTGGAAGCTTCACACATGATTTGCTTTTCCCACCAGCGGGAGAGAGACTCCTCGACTTCTTGATTTGTTTTTCACATGATTTAGACCTCTGGGTTTTGCTCAGTGTCTTTCTTACGGACACAAGGAAATTTTACACTGTTGTCTTCCTCGGAAGGCCTTAGCGCTGTCTTAAGGGCAACAGGAAATACCAAACATTTGCCAGTTCCTTTGGGTATTCCCCTGCTATTGGGAATGATTCCTCCACTTGTGTGGAAGATAATGAGTCATTTTGTGCGCTTGGCTAGCACCGTTAAAACCCCAAGCAGCGCTTTGCCAAAACAGAAAAATGATTAGGCAGTCATCTCTGTTTTGGGACGTTTCTGTGGGTAATTGCGGCCAGGCTGAGGCTGAGAGAAAGGGATGTGGGTTAAAGTTCAACTTGTAATTAAAGTGCCTGTTGTGGCTTCGCTGCTATATTCACCTCTGAACCGAGCTTCTCCCCACGCTCTGTTTATTTCCTAAGCATTCACATAGTAACATCCTTATAATATTGCATACGCTGCTGCTGCCGCCCCTCTTTGATTTTCTAATGAGCCTCTTGCAGATTTCTCCACAGCTAATTAAAGTCAAACAAAACTCTCATTTCAGGAGCCGAGGGGGAGTAATGGGCGATGAAAAAATGCAAGAAAGGCATTAATGTCCTTTGCAATTGATCTGTTTTGGGATGCATACACAGATGCAAACAAGACAACACCCCTCTCCAGACACAATAGGTGACAGGACAGCAAGTCCTCGTCTGGCAGCCAGCAAGGTCAGGTTCGATCAAATCTCCAGAGTGTCATCCATCGACTGGCCTGGCAAGAATGAGATGACGGAGGAGTTTGTTGCAATACTCATTACCCAGTGAATCCCCCTGTGTCAGCATCACCAAACAGCTTGGAGCTGAGGGCACTGAGCCCTTCACTACTGTGACAATACTGCAATACTTGGAAACAACAACCTCACAGCCAAGTAATGACAAACTGAGTGGAAAACTGTACAAATTTGGAAAAAACACCAAACTTTTAGTGGCTCAGACTGACAAAAATAAGTAATGCCTGTTGAAATATCTGCAGCATCCTTGATTTAAAACATATACATTTCAAGCTCAAACAAATAGTTAATTAATTGATTAGTCAGTCAACAGAAACTAATTTGGCTACAATTTTGCAATAGGAATGGTTCAGTATTTTGGGAAATAGGCTCATTCACATTCTGGCAGAGAGTTAGATGAGATGATGGATTCCACTCTCATCTGTCTGATAAATATGAAGATATCAGAGCCGGTTAGCTTAGCCTAGCACAAAGATGAGAAACAGTCACCACAGCTACTTAAGCTATGTTTCCCTCTGTTTCCAGTCTTTGTGCTAAGACAAGCTAACCAGCTGCTGGATGTAATCCATTCTAGAAGAGAATTTGACGATGGCACATCTTGTCAAGTTATGTCTAGCTAGTTAACAGAGAGGCAAGAGAGTGGTATTGATCTTCTCATCTAACTTAGGGTGACGCTGCAGTTTGTCTGCAATTGTCCCAGTTTCAAGCTGGGTGTCCTGAGTCCAGACATGCTAATTAGAATATTATACGTCTTGTCAGTGCTTGTCATATTCTGTCTCACTTATCTAACCCAGTATTTATCAACCCTTGTCCTTGGGACCCACAGTGCTGCATGTTTTAGATGTTTCCCTGCCTAAACACACCTGATTCAATTGAATAGGTCACTATCAGGCCTCTGCAGAGGCTTGATGACAAGCTGATCATTTTAATCAGGTGTGTTGGAAGAGGGAAAAATGTAAAACATGTACAGCAATTCACCCCCAAGGACCACAGTCGGGAAACACTGACCTAACCCAGTATAAACATATAAACAACAATGAATTACACATCAGAATTCAACACTTTGAACTCTATGTGTATCAGTCAGTCAATTTCTGAGTCATAGACACGTGTGTTTAGTATTTGCTGGCATTGTATTGACCAAACTATTTTATTTAATCAAGGAAATAATCAGCAGATTAACTGATAGTGAAAATAGTAATTAAATGCTGCTCTTATTCAATGTATGCTAATTCATTTCATGAAGTATTTAGGTTAGCACAGAGAGCTATAAAACTGCTTGGGAGATATTAACCTTCCTCAGTAAACCTCACCGGAGAGGTGAATAATTGTTCAAACTAAACCATAAATTCCATCTGTAAAGGTAAAACACAGCTATACACTTTCAAACTGAGATACATTCTCAGCTGATATACTGACATCAGCTCCATTAAAAATATCAGGCCTTTTAAATATTCCTATAAATTCACCCAAGGAGTTAACAGCCTTTTAAATGGCCAGACGCGATGGTAAGTATGAAGTAATGTCCGTCTGTCTGATTAAAAGGGAACTGAAAGTCTTGAATCAAAAGAGATGGGAAATCTTTCTAATTTGCTTTCGCTTTGGGTGTCATTGAAGACTAAGGTTTCTTACTTGGCAGTGCATGTACTTTTATTGGACTCAACTGTAAGGGGAGAAACACATTTGACGTTGGGTGCCACCCTAAAGGCTCATAAATATTCAAATTTGCGTCAGCAGCAGCAGCAGCATTTGTGTGTTTACAAAACAGCACGCTCTCCCGTGGGAGTGAGCCTGCTCTACTGGAACATGAAACGTGATCGCCAGTAAATCACCCACACTCCTCATGACACTCTGCATTTTTTTTTTATTGTCTCCATTTTTCATTGTCTGAACCACCAGATAAATGAGGACTGTAACTTTACACATGAGACGTTGGTTTCTGTGGAGATGATTAACGCTTCACTCGGTTTTTATCCCATCAAGGCGGAGAATCACTGGAGTTAAACTGACCAATTTGTGCAACAGCATCCAGGTTTTTGGAGAATGCAGACAGATTTTTATTAGACAGACACACTCTTAAAAATAAAGGTTCTAACTAAAACCAATAAAGGTTCTAACTAGAACCATAAACATAAAGAACCATATGTAGAACCATTTGTGAAAGGTTTCCTATAAAACCCCCTATGAGAGGTTCTACAGAGGACCTTTCTGTGATGTAATGGTTCCACCCAGACCCCTCTCTGGGGGTTCTGTCAAGAAACTTTCCCCCCTTTCTGGGTGCTACCAAAGGGTTCTACTGAGAGTCCTTTTATAGGATTAGGATTTATCTAGAACCCACATCGGAGGTTGTACTGAGAACTGTTTTTTTTTATTCCCATGGTTTAATCCATATAATCCTATAATCCATCCAGGGGGTTCTACCAAGAACCATTTCATACTGTGGTACAAAGAATCCTTGGCAAACCCTTGACAAAAGTTCTTCAAGGATTTCAACAATCTGTAAAGAACTCTCTTTAAAAAGGGTTCTTTGGATGAAAATGGTTCTTCGATGGAACCTGTCAGTCTTACAAAGAACCCTTGATGAGTCCTCTCTCCAACCTCACCCTGCAGGAAGAACCTTTTTGGATCCCTTATTTCTAAGAGTGCATTTACTTAACCTTGACTGAGCAGATTTATGCCCCTTGCAGGCCGTTTATTCTTGTTGAGCTCATTGATTTGTATTGATCAGCTTTGATCCAACATGAAATGAAGGACTGGGTGACCTTGCAGGCTCAGAGAGGTGTGAGGGCGAGTGAACGGACACAGACTGTGTTTGCTCTCCTTTCACTTGCTCTCCTCCTGGTTTCTCGGCACCTCTGCACATCTTACTGCAGCTCAGGGTGTATCATTTACAATCAGTTACTTCTGCATGCAGGGCAGAGACATCAAAGCAAAGGGAGAGCCACAGACAGACAATCCTTTTCTCTCACAATAAATCAAACAGCTCAGTCAATATGTTTCTTTTATTCTTTAAAAGAAGTCAGGCCTTTGATTCTGACCTTGAGATCTATTTCAGCCTCAACAATTAATCCAAAATCCTTCACCGTGTCCAAAACTGGTCACAATGGCCTCCTCAAATAGACACAATGCTGCTGAAAGGGGATGTCTGCCTCATCTGAGGATGTCTGCACTGAGCCCATCCGCCCCTCAGCGGAGGAGGAAGTGACAATACTCAAACCGGACAGAAGCAGCAAAGACTGTCGTGCTGCTATAAATATCAAGAGGCTTCATGTGAGCTCCCGGTTCACGGGCTGCCCAATCTAATAAAACAACTCTCATCACCGCCGCTCGGCCCGTTTAAAAGGCCACGGATGACGCCTGCGAGCAGGAGGGGAGGATGGAAAAGGGCCGCTTAGTCATCATCCACACTTGTGAAGGCTGGTGTGTTTGGAGTGCATTAAACCTGGCTTGAGTGGCTTTCCAGCGAAGACAGGATGTCTGCCACTTGGGTTGTCTAATAGCTCTATGTTCTCTCCAAGGAAGCCGTGCATAGAACATGACTGTTCCAGTGACGTGTTTGTGGCTGCAAAAATCCATGTAAGCATGTGAAAGCCAAAGAACTGCGGTGCTTTTCCAGAGATAATCGTGTGAAACTCAACTTGTTTTGTTCAAATTTCACACTCAGGAATGCAAGCACCACTTGTATAAAGAGCTACTTATACCATCTGTGGCATTTAAAACACGCAGAAGCACTCAGCTGAATGCCATGTTTCTCATTCACTCTGCAGTTTGGGTTAATGATTAAACACTGAGGTAAAACTTTCACATTTCAAACTGCTCTATCAGCTTTAAATCAGCTTTGGATTGCAGTGTGCAGGAACTAGAGCACCTCTTACTTTGGCAAAACATGGGAGCGTGGGAGCCCCCCCATAGCTAAACTGCTCTGCCTGATTGGTTCAGATAAAGACCTCTGATAGAGACCGTGGGAACCAGCAGATTCCCAGGTGGCCTGTTGCTTCTCCTGTGACAAACACAGCCCATGGGAGAGGCTCATTTCCTGTGACAGGGGCGGCACGCTGCTTCAAGCCTTTAAAAGTCATATCCACTGACCCCTTAAGACCTTGAGACCACACAACCACCATCTCAAATGCAGTGGAGCTGAAAATAGACTGACTGATCTGAGCCAGAAATGACTACTGTATACGATGTAATGAATGGGATGTGTGGGAACACCATCTGCAGCGATGTGCAGCGCGTGTGGTGGATGATTCTTCTGAACTTGCCCAAGAAATGAAGTCATTGGATTTTCTTGAAACGATGCATTCAGCTTTTTCTGTTGTTGTGGGTTTTTTTTGTGCTTGCATCAAAGTGCAATTACTCCCATAAAAAATGACTCAAGTAAAAATGAAAATTACCGTTTGAGAACAAATGGTAACAAAAAAAGTAAAAAGGTATCTGGTTAGTAAATTTCTCAAAGTATGGGTTACTTTCCATTTTATTATTTTTTTAGGGTGTAATTAACCCTTTGCTAAGCCCCGCGCCCTCCTTAGTTACTGCTTCTACAACTGTCAAGCTATCCATTCTCGCACTGCATATTTGCTGCAGTGATAATGGTGGCAGATTTAACGTTGAAATTGCGCATACTTTTTAAAACACTGGGTCTTCAATTCCACAGAGGTTTAACAAAAGCAGCTTCTCGTTTCTAGTTGACAACCGTGGATTTTGTCAGCTAAAAGGATGCCTTTTGCTAGCAGATTGTATAAGTGTAGATAGATAATGTTAATTCTTAATCTCCTTAAGTCAGCCGCGAAGTCTGAGAGTCTCAAGCTTACTTTTTAATGTTTCTGTTTGACAAATTTTAAAAGGAGAACCCTGTAAAAGGGTCTTAAAGTTACTTAATGGCTGCGTATACGATGTAACATTAATGCTAAAAGGTCCAGTTGGTTTTAGTCCCACGACACAATTCACAAACAATATTTCCAGTTGTTCAGTAAAACAATAACTGACAGGCTGATGTGGCCGTCTGTCCTTATGTGTGCAGCAGTCAGATCCAGCATGTTAAAGGGAGAGTATACTAAGCTTGAGCACCAGCTGTGCCAATCAGCTCACCTGGCACTGCTCTCATGAGCCATATAAGCACACACTCATAAAGTTTTTAGGATAAAACCTTAAACTGAAAAGTAGCTACAGCTGTCAGATAAATGTAGTGGACTAAAAAGTACATTTCCTGCTGAAATGTAGTGAAGCAGGGGTGTAAAGTAATATAAACTAGAATTAATTAAGTACAACTATTAATCATTTGTGATTAAGTACAGTATTCAAGTAAATGTATTTTCCACTGGCAGTAGCTGCCCTCACTTTGACTTTGTGCAAAGTTTTCATTGTGGTTCGGCTCTACTTCAAAGGTGTTCTTCAGGGAGCTGCACCTCAAACAGATTATTGTTTTCTCCAACATTATCGGACATCTGAGATCCTCGATCTGCTCTGCCCCGTCCCAGACTGTGGCCTCTCTCATTAACATGGGTACCCTGCTGAACCTGAAACCTGGCCTGCATGTACACCAATCACGTAAACCGCTCCAATATCTTGTTGCCAAAACTGACAAGCTTTCATTTAGCAGCCGACTTTACAAGATGTTTTCTGTATGAAAGAGGAGACTATGAGAGGCACCTTGCGTCTAGCTTTGATGTTCTAATACTTTCTTCTTCGCTGGCATGTTTAATTCTCTTTTAGATGGTGTTACACTCGATTTGTTTGGCACTGCTTCCTAAATTACAGGGGTAACTTGGAATTTCATCAAAGGAAAAATCACAACATTCTGGCTTTTTGTGATCATAAAACTTGCCCTTTTGTTACAACTTGCTTTTTCTTAGTCTTGGAGCTAGGATTTAGGAGTCAGTTAATGGTTCAAAACAAATACAGATCTCTTAGTTACAGTGTCTAACCAACTGAAACTGCTCCCCCTCCCTTTCTCCATGGTATTAGTATGACTACATGTTTGGCTTGCCTCTAGTCTTTCCCTAGTTACCCGCACGGAGTCTGTGATTTAACCATACTTGGCTCTACCACAGAGAAGCTATAGTCTCAAACCAGACAGTGATGTCATACCCACAGCATCTGGCGCAGGAAGTGACTTAACACTAACCGAACTGTCAAGATCTTTTACAAAGACTTCCACAATCACTGCTTCTATGAAAAGCCCCTTTTGGAACACCAGGATTGTGTCATTGTGTTACATCAGTGCTTGAAACAAAAAACACACAGACGGGGGTGGGTAGTAATGAGAAGTAACACACGAGTAAAAGAAGTTTTCTTCTTTTTTAAAGGAAAGAGCATTTTTCATGTTCCTTTTTTAAAACTGTGCTTGTACTTGTTACTTGAGTATATTTTGGAGCCAGTAATCTGCTTTTTACTCAGTTGCATTTGCCATTTATACCTCCATTGAGACTAGTCTGCTCATTTAATATCTGTGCTTCCTTTTCCGACTTTAATGAGTGTATTTCTGTCATCTACTGTATGTGTCGTATTTCACCAACTGACCAATGTTTGCTGGGATGTAGCTAGTAGGACTGTCCCCTCCACTATAAATATTCAACTTTTTTTTGTTTGTTTGTTTTTTTTCAGTTCAGTGCACCACCTTCATTCCTGTACCAGCCCACACAAGTATGTTTTATCAGTAAGACTAACACCTTTCCTTGTCATCTGTGATGTGAAAACAGATTTTCACACAGATGGAGACTGTTTGATGTTGAAATGGTGTGACCACGTCACCTGCACTCCGGTTCTATCACTCTTCTCTGTTTCCATCACAATTAGTTTTGATGTTTATGGTGATTTTGAGACTCGGTTTGTAAAGTTTCCATCCTGCCATGCAGTTGCATTGTTCTGTGTACAATGGCACAGCTTAAGGACAGAAACTTGTTTACCAACCATTAGTTTCAACTTCTCCAACACGTGTTGTCACAATGATTTTTAAATGACTGCAGCAGCTAATATAATACATATTTATGATGCCCCTTATTATTCCCCTTATTTTCTTGTACTTGTTATGTCTTGTAATAAGCTACATTCAATATGGCAGTCTCAAGAGCTACCAAGATCAAATATTTCAAAACCTGTGTTGAAAGTATCCTGCTATGTGGTGCTCAAACATGAACACTGAATAAAGAGCTTCAGGTTCATCTTGATGTAGCATACAGAAGACTTCTCATGCACGTCAGGAACATCCCTTGGAGGAATCATCCCATAAAAGCTCACATTTATGGTGGCATATTACCCATCTCGGCTGTCGTGGCACAAAGATGAGTCTGCTTTTCTGGACATTGCTACAGAGCAAAAGAGCAGATAATCTCGGACATTCTGCTCTGGAGATTTCCTTGCCCATCAAAAGGAAGCAGACGGCTCAAATTTCTGCTGACTAGGGACACTGGACTGGCTGTGAATGAACTTGGTGTGGCGACGAGCAGCAGAAACCAGTGAAAGCAACGTGTGTCTCAGATCTCAAGGGTACTCGAAAGATGATGATGATTTCTAATTCCTCACTGAAATATTATCCTTATGTATTTCTCTGAGCTTCTATCTGTAACTGTGATTCACACTAACTGACAAAAAGAAAAAAAAAATGCTGCTCGGCTGGAAGAATCTCAGTCGACTGAAGGGTCTCTGAGTGAAGATTCAAATCTTCAATTTTCAGTGGGCAGCCCTAACAGGATCACTTATAGTGAGAAGTCGAAAAGAATGTTCTCAGGACCTTTAAGAAAGGTCACTTCTGTAAAGATTTGAATACTTTTTCCACCTCTGTCACATTTGCGTCAGGGAATTAAAAAAAGAAGGAATCATGCCAAGACAAAGCCAAACTCAATAGGGGAAGGAAAGCAGCTTTCACAGGCTGAGGGCTGAAATTGTGAAATGCGTGACAAAACTTCTCTATCCTGCATGGAGCATGAGGTCATTTTGATGGGGGAAGGGGAAGCAATAATTTTTCTTACGCAATTTAACTTCCGGCTGAGAAATTAGAAGCACACATCCGCAGCCCACACCACGTTTACTTGTCAGCTGTATAAAAAGCAATCTCAGAATTAACTCCGGCATTCTCCAGGCTGAAAAAACTTTTTTCCTTCCCCCTTTTCTCTTTTCAGGCTGGGAATACTGGGGAAAAGTTCAATGACCTCTCTCAGGCAACCAGCTGATTTTCATCCAGGGGGAGAGGAATGAGAGGAATGCATTGATGTGTGGAAACAAACAACTGCACTGTGTGTGCCCGAGAGGCCTGATATGAGGAGGAATGAACCTTGAAATAACCAAGACGACTGCAAGGAGCACGGCTACACCACACAGCCACACATTATGTAATATAATAACTACATTTAAACCCTTTTCAGATACAGACGAATGTAATTAAAGACTAATCAAGAAGCTAAACGCTGGGGTGGACACCACTTCTATTGCTGGTCCTTTATCCTTTGCGTTCAGTGAGACTCGTGGAGACCTTGGAGAGCTATGTTGAGCAGAAAGCTTTAAAAGGGGACGAGTGTTTGAACTATCTGGAGCTGGATGACTCACTCGGAGCTGTGTGACCTTCTCTGTCTGTATGCAAGGACCACAGGGAAACAAGCACAGCACACCTGATGAATGATAATAAGTTGCCTATTGTGACACTGAAGGTTGGTGTGAAAATGTGCGGAAAGCTAATAAGGGACATGACAGTTTCATAATACAGGAGGAGGTTTTTTTGTATTTTGGCATTTTCTCTCTGGAATAATCCATGGAAAATGGCATCCAGTGACTGCCTGCTGTGAGCTGAGTAGCCTTGATGCTGCAGTGAATATTAGAAAACACTGCAAAATATCATACAGGAATATAGTGGAATCAATATTTTCTCATTAACTTAACGGAAATATACATATTCCTTCATTCAAGTTAATTCAACTTAAAGTTTCCAGTATTTATTTTCAGAACACTTCAGAACTTATAAACACAAGTTCTTCTAACCTGAAGCATGTTGACTTAAAATGAGTTGAATGAATGTACTGTACAGAGTTAAGTCAACTCATTAAATTAAACTTCTAAAGTAACAGACTGAGACCTTATTTATGAAGAAAGAAGGAGCTGTTTAGGGTTGGGCTGGCAATGTTGGGCTGTCCCAGACGAAAAATGACCAACATGACAGAAACATGTCGATACCTTTGGCTGTGGCTTCAAAACCACTTAGAGGTTCAAAGACGGTCGTTCTCGTGGTTTTGCGATCAAAGATAGCCTGGGACAAAATTCTGACAGTGTCAGAAATTAAGGACAACCATCTCACAATGTGACTGCTGCTACAACTTACATCTGCTAACCAACTAATAACTAATGCTGATCAACCGTTTTTTTCACAATTTTCTGACATTTTATAGTCCAAACAACTTAATCTATTGATTGAGGAAATAATCAACAGATTAATCGACAATGAAAATAATCATTTGTTGCAAGATGTTACAGGCAAGAGGTCTGTGCACATGCAAACATCACCACACACTTCTAGTGGGTCATAAGTGATGTTTTTATGAGTCTATACATTGTTTTTGTAGGAAAATCTTGCATAGTATGCCTTTAAATCAGACAGGGAAAAATTGTGTACACACTGTACATTCAGCTGTGACTGTTCAACCCGTGTCTTTTATTTCCATTTTGTGCTAGGTAATGCCCATGTGGATGTTTTCACAAGGACATTCCCCTGCTTTCTGTCAGCAGATGGATCAGCTGAGAATCAGATGATTGTTGAGTCAGATGACTTTAACAGGCAACTTTATCCAACTTTGCTCTATAAATTTCTATGGAGTGAGCTAATCTATTCCTACTCCTGCAGCACTCTACTAACAGCATGAACCCAAATGAAATCAAAGCCATTTGCTCTCCTAGCTCCATTTTGCTTTGCTTTTTCAACTCTGGTGGCCTGACCGTACTCTGCCAACCATCCATACCGTTTTCCAGCAATTACCCCAGCAGTCTTGACCTGGCTGCATGCAGCACATGTGGCAGTAAGAAGGACTGGATTACCTGTGTCTGGCTTTTTTATAAGCCTCCTCTGCCTGCTTGCTTGCCCTTCCATCTCTCCTCCTCCTCCTAAACCCTGTTAGCCTCACCTCCTGATCAAAGACACCTTGTGAAGTCCAGGCATTTCATCCAGGAATATTTTTAACCCCCTGTCCTCCCTGCTGCAGTGCAGGAGTGTGAACTCACATTAATTCAAATCTGGAAACATTGAAGGTCGAGAGGTCTGAGTGGCTGTCGTGATAGATTGGGTGTTATCAGAAAATGAGTTTGCAAGAGCTAGCTGATAATTTGGCACAGACACAATCAAAGATCTTTTTTTTTTTTTTTTTTAGAAGATATAGAGATTCTGTTGATCAAATGAGAAAATATTGGGATCTTTCTTCTTTTTTCTTTACAGCTTTTTCACCACAAAACTTGAAAGATAAATGAAGCACTTTATAGGTCAATTTGCAGAGTTAATTAAACTTCTGGTGGTTAAATCTGCCGACATGAGAGTCGTCTAGACATGTCACAGTTAACACTCCTCTATAAAGCATAATGGCGCCTGACATAACTGAATCCAGGCATCATAAAAAATTTGCTCTGACATAAGTCACAAGATGATTGCATCCCAGGCAAAAAAAAAACATAACTATTGTCAAAAAATACCAAAAAATGCTCAACAAAATACCTCAGAAGAAAAGGAATCACTGTCAGCTCTCCTGTTTTCAGCTCTCCCTGTTCTCTTTGAAGTATCTGTCATTATTTGAAGTTGTAATGACAGCCCAACAACCAATTAAAGGCAGCAAGGCTTCAGAGTCGACCCAGTGAAATTGATGTAATATAACGCCGTGGCAGTGCTGGGTATGCCCCTGCCGGCGAGATATCCCTGTCAGAAGTAGCATGCAAGAGTCGTCCTCTGAAAACAGCAGGGGTTATCTGAGACAGCGACAAAATGTCTGTGCGCTACAGCGTGCTGACAGAATTTGGTTGTAGGTTTTGGGCGGACATGAAGAGTTCAGGTTGGTGAGGAGTTTCACGAATGCTGATGCTGCCCTGAGACAATGCATAGCAGCAGTAGCAACATTCCCTTGGCAGAGCTTTTATCTTGCAAACATCAGGGGTGTATCGTTTTCTCTGCACTTCAAACCTAATCAGTCGCCATCAAAGGTGACTGCCAACAGGGTGGTACTGTCTCACCGGGAGTCAGAGCGCACACCAGTTAAAGCCGTCAGCATAAAAGTGCTAAAACATCTCACCGCCAAGGTCTTTCCACACTCTCCACTACAGCATGAATTTCAATAAATCACCTTCATATACAACCTGACATTCACTGAGTTAATTGAGTCTTTGCTCGGAGATACCAACACAAACCATCGGAAACGCTCCATCAATACGACATAGTCAAAGTGATATCCGAGCAATGGCTGACCTCACTCAGCGTCCACCGAAACAGATCAGATTTCCTAAGGGCTGTTTGCTCTGCTGGCAGAAACCACATTGTAGAGGGGGTCCAGAGAATAATTTACCCCAGACCTCCACGGGCAAGGCACAGAAATCTATTTACCATTATCTGGCTGTTGTCATTTTTTGGGAGGCCATGGACTCAGCATTTCAGAGAAGAGCCAATAATGGCATGCTGTTTGTTAATGGCCAGCGCTGTGGCTAGTTGCACTGGGAAATCCCAGTGGAGATAGTAGTGGTGTGTGTGTGTGTGTGTGAGTGTGTTGAGGCTGAATGGCACGGCTAACAGGAAGCTAGGCACCCCGGGGCCATCTGCTCCCTGCCATGGCTCACATGTCAGCCTGTGACAACACAGCATTATTGATTCACACTGCCACATCCGCTTCTGTGTGTACACGCTGATGTGCCACAGTTATATGTGTGTATGCAGATGCGTGTCAGTGTGTACACAGCCATTTTGTGGAGAGCAAATAACTGATTTGCACCAGTACATCCGCTTCTGTGTTTGTCTGTCTGTGTGTGCATATTAACGCTATAAACCTTAAAGGGTCAGTTCGCCCAAATCACAAAACCATATTTCCCTGTTTACCCCTGGCGGTATCTGGCCATGTCAGTTAAAGTCAAGTCAGTTTTATTTCTTTCACCAAATCATAACAGATTTTTATCTGAGGAGACTTTTCATATAGAACAGGTATAGATGGTACTCTTTATAATATGCCAGATAGTTTAATTTTTGTATGTACTGTGTAATGTGAAAGGTTTCACTGATGACAACTGAGCAGAGAATTTTAACCAGACTCACAGCAGTTTCTTTCACCTCAATGGGGCATTTTAGTATCTTTTAGTTCATTGTTGTGGTTTTACACCCCTCCAACTCTTTTTGATTTGCACTCACACTGAACAATTAATCGTAATATTATAAAAATTGCAGTATGGCTAAGTGAAATATCCAAATCGCAGGAACTTTTACCAAGGAGGTAAAATTTATGAATGAAGCATGGTGGTGCAACAGAGATACCCGAACATACAAATCATATTCTCCAGACATACGGGAAAATGAAGGAGTTGTTTCAGACCCCAGCAAAAATTACATTATCATCATTTAGTTATTTTTGTCAGTGAAAATTAAACAAATATGACCATTTCCACTAAACATGTGATCCGTATCACAATCAAGATATTTGTCAAAATACTTGCAATAGGGGTTTGTTTGCATTTTGTTCAGCCCTACCACTCACTACTCTCAAAAACCAACTGGATGCCACCTGCCCCGCAGACAAAGTTAGCACCTGGCTGGGGAACATAGTGCAGCATTTGGCAACTAAAGAGACAGATATTTCCCGCAGCCATTGGTGGAGACCAAAACAGGACCAAAAGCAGAGTGAATCTTGAACTTGAATTTGTCAAGTTGCCAGAAACATGCTTCTATATGTGGCAGTAGGTAATGATAAGTCAATGTTGTGTTTACAGCAGTGGTTCTCAAACTGTCGGGCAAGACCCCCTGGTGGAACATAGAGCCACTGCAGGGGATGGAGCATGGATGACCAGGAGGAAAATATGGAATAAAACTAAGTTGAACGAATATGATTTGTTTTGGGAAAATAAACAAACAAGCGTTTTCTCTATTTCCTTTATTTTACTCAAATTCAACTCCCTTTTCCTATCATTGTTAACGATTGATTTTAAAAATTGGAGGGTGTACCTTTATCAAAAAATTGCAGCTTCTGCGATTTGGATATTGGACTTAGCCATATTGCAGGTTTGATCATATTTCAATTGTATGTTCAGAGGTAATGGGAGGTAAGTAAGAAAATCTTGTTTCTGTAGTTTGGAATAACAGACCCTTTACCAAGTATTTAGGTTATGCTATGCATGTAACAGGCTCTCTCTTTGTGAACAAGAAAGTCATTTAGGAGACACTCCCAGTTGCATTTCAAACAGCAGTGGCTATTGTTGCTCTAGAAATTAATTGAGAATATGAAAACTCTTTTAAAACCCTTTTGGGGGTTTGTCCCAAAAATATCTACTGTAGCGAGACAATGGGAGGAACCGTTTAACCTTGCCCTATATTGATATGCCGCACAGCTTGCAAGGGTGTGCCCAGTGGCAAAGTCAACTAGTGTCTCAGTAGGCTCCTCATTATCCAGCTCCCACCATGACAGGAAAGGTGGAAAACTCTTTTTATCTGCCGTCTCAAATGGTTCATTAGGACATTTTTTTTTCACGCAGATTGGCGGCAGGCTTGTGATGTGAATACAGGCGTGATGATAGCGCGGAAGCAAACAGGGCAGGGATTTATGTGTAACATGACAATTAAAGGACCACACGGGAGCAGTGATGGCAACACTTCTATATTTAGAGGCCTCTCACATGTCCCTGCATTTTTCAGGAATGTGGAACGTTACCTGACACTAAAAGCTACGTCTCAGGGCATTAGTGTGGCGTTTGTGAGGGGATCGGGCACGTAGATGTGTAGAGATGGGGTAAGGGACAGGAGATGAGGAAAAAGACTGCACTCTTAGAAATAAAAGTGCTAAGTAGAACCATACAGGGTTCTTTGTCTTGTCCCCATAGGAGAACCTCTTTTGGTTCCTCAACCTTTTCTAAAAGTTCCACTTGGACCCTTGACAGAGAGTTCTACCTAGAACCCAACTTAAGGGCTTATACCTACAACCATCTGTAAAAGGTTTCACCCAGAACACCCTACAAGAAGTTCTACAGCAAACTCTTTTATGGTGTAATGGTTCTGTCCAGAACCTTTCCACTTTCCTCGGGTTGCTAACAAGAATTTAGCCGGGGTATTCTACTAGGTTTTATCTAGAACCAACTTGGAGGATTCTTCCAAGGACCCTTTTATATTATGATACAAAGAATCATAAACGTTTTTTCAGCTTGTCCCCTTGAACCACTTTTAATTCCTGCCAGAGCATTTTATAAAAGTCCCACTAGGAAATCTTTCGGCGAGTTCTACCTAGATCCCAACATAAAGAATTGCCTATGGGAGGTTCTACAGAGAACCGCTCTATGGTGTAATGGCTCCACCCGATCTTTCCACCTTCCTCGGATGCTAACAAGAACTCAGTCAAGGCTTACTATTTATCCATTTATATTCCTAATGTTTCATCTCAAATCCACCCAGAACTGGCACTTTGGATGAAAATGGTTCTTAATGGAACACTTAGTCTTACAAAGAACCCTTGATCAACCCTTCTGAATTTAATTAATTATCCGTATATATATAGTATTTTGTGTGTATTATGAAGGAACCACAACTCTAAACAACCCTGTGTTATACAGTATAATGCTAATAAATTACCTTGCATCATTGAGGAACCTTTTCAAAAAGAAAGGTTCTTCAGAAGCAAGTGGTTCTGAGTAGAACCTCAGGCGCTTCAGGAAGTACCCTTTTGGAGTACTTATTTCTAAGAGTGTTGAAACAGAGGAGGTAATCTCTCAACTGGAGCGCAGGCAGCCGTTGGGCTTCCACTTGAGGGACATCCATTTAGTGTCCGAGTTTATCTGCTCCATATATTATTCATCAGTGTGTGTTCTGACCGGGACAGCAGTGCTTTTAAACAGCTCAGGCACGTGCCCCTCATGAAGCAAGAAAACAGCAGGCTGAGGTGATTACAGATTTGAGCAAAATATTAAAAAAGGAAACACAATCATATGGCTGAAGTCACAAACACCAATCTGTAGGCTCACATGGCCCCCAGAGGCATACATGTGAGAGACAAAATAAACAAACAAAAACCACACACACGTCACACCGCCTACTGTGGTTCCTGAATGGAGCACACTCAGCTGACATGATCGTCCCAACAGACAAAATGACCCACACCCCGCGCCGACTGGCCACTCAGGAAAAGAAACACCCAGGTCGTCTCCATTATTTATTTACAGTCACTGTTCCCCAGCAGACATTCCTCTGACTCTCCTGAGGAGGCCCAGAAATAAGCACACAGGACAGGGTGGAGGGTCTCTGGGGACAGGTAAGGTGGTGGAAATAGACACAGCTCTCGCAAAGCACCAGAGGTGTGTTTTAGAAACGAAACAGAACTGTATTTCTGCACTAGTTGTGCTGTTAAAGTGATTTCCAGTCACAACAAAGGTGCACGTTTGCGTTGTGTTCATGAAATGCTCAGCATGTGTGGAATGGTATAGGATGGCGTAAACATGACATAGAAAGCAAGGAGTGTCATGTCAGGCTGAGAAGAGATCAAACTGAGTGTCTGACCTTACATTCAAGTCATAAAAATCCTTTGTTTGGGTGAATTTAGCTTTAGACAGACAGCGTTTTCCTCTGTCTTCATGATACCAGCCTTTTCTATAATTAAGACTGACGGCATGTCTACAGTTTGTGCATTCGACTTGATTTTATTGTCAGAAAAATAAAAGATTGCAGTTGAATAAATAGCTAAATTATTCATTGCACCATATGCAGCTGCAACAAAACCTTACATTTGTTGTTCTGCTGTATGTAGTGAAAGGCTGCAGGCAGATAATGCAAAGCAGGATTGCTCTTGCTGTAAGAAATGGCCACAAATAGGTCTAAATCTAAATTTAATCTACCATTTTTCTTTTGTGAACACCAGCTGCAGTTACATGGGTAATATTTCTTCAACCCGATTAAAAATATTCTGATTAGAGATTCCAACTTATCTGTTTACATGGATACTGAGTAAAGTGATGTGATAAGATGTGTTTACATGCCCCAGAGTATTTATCAGAATATAACTTTCTTAACATGAGCAAAGTGGTTCTGTCTGCAATGAAGCATCTAATCAACCAGAGACGTCATGGCAATCAATAAGGCACAAAGTTTTCTTAGATTCAGCGTATGTTTTATTGCCAAAGCAACAATTATTTGAATGAAATGTAACATTTATTGGCGGTTTACCAGCCAAAATCTCTCACAGAGGAACATCTATTGGATGAACGTAGCAACAACATACAAACAGATTATACAAGTTTATATTTTTTCACAGTGTTGTGCTGATATTCAACTCTTTGTCATTCGTAAAAGATCTTAAGTTGTGTTGTCATGTTATACGTTGGCTGATAAGGCACAGGCACATAAACATTGACAGATTTTTGAATGGAATTTGTAGTGTTCTGTTCTATGGGGAGCTTGCTATGCCAAATGCCCTTTGAAAGTTTTGCAATTTTATGTTTGTTTGCTGATCAATAAATGTATACGTCAAACAGTTTGTAAAATTTGTGCAAAATTCTTGTAAATTCGGCATATACCTTTGACAAAGCTATAGCTATTTAGACAAAATTTCAACATGCCAAGTAACATCATTTTGGTGAAAAGTGGTCCTGACAACAGGCAAACTGATTATGAAAGTTGATATTTTATTGTTGTGATTCTTCTGTGGGATATACACTAAGCTTATGTATTACCCAGGTGTTCTTTACAGTGGTGTTGTTACATTATACGTTGGCCATATTTCCGTCTGTCCTGGAAGCCTGTCCTGTGTATTCATATCGCCTCATGTTGCCTCCATGTAGGGCAGACATGTGTAGAAGGACTATATTTAGTCCAACCAGAGGGAACTGATTGGATTAAGTGTTTATATGATTATTATGTGCTAGTATTTACCTATTGAATGGATTATTAAAGGTTTACACCACCCCTTTCAACCCAACTTACAATACCATCTGATTGCGCTGGATCAGACTAGCCTATTCTGATTGAGGTGGTTACATTAAGCATTTTATACCAATTAGGCTAATATTCTGATTATTAGGTATGTTTACATGGACCCTTATATTACTAACAGGCTAAAAGTGATCACACCAAAAAAACTGACCAAAGCGGTCTCTTTATTGTCACTCAAACTGCACTGCCTAAACTGTTAAGGATTACCAAATCTTCCTTCCAAAGTATTTCCACACGCAGGACTGAATATTTGGAACAAAGGTCTTTATGCTTTGAGCATCTCAGAGACCCAGATAGCAGAGCGACACGAGATCTCTGCAGGCCTGTTCCTGAAAGAAAGTATTCATGTCAGCCTGATTCCAAGAGTTAGAGCCCAGAGCTGCCTGCGTCTGTAGGAAATGTTTCTGAGATTACAGTTGCCGGGCTGATGGGTGTAAACACAGTGGCAGATGGCGAGCGACCGAGGCCTGCGCAGGAAAAGGGGTACAGTACGGGGGAAAATCTTGGCTGCTTCTCGCCACACTGAGCTCTTTTGTGGTGTGCAGTCTCCATTACAGAGCTCAGAGTCCACAGCGAGAGATAACATTGTTGTGAAAAGCAGTGAAATTATGATGTTATTTCTATGTTTTGAAATGATGGGTGGGAGGGAAACACCCTAAATGCTATTTGCATGAGTAATCATATATTCCCCTGTCTGATTGCTGCAAACAAGACAGCAGAGTTTGCCCCGCATACTAATTTTGCGAGGCCAGACTGATTAACAACTACTAATTAACAGATAAGAAAAGGAAATGACCAACTGTGACAGCATGCAGAGTGAAAAGAGAAGATTTCTGGATGGATCAATCATGACCTATGGCGCTCATTACACTGTAAAAGCGTTATTGTCAAACGTAGCTTTCCTTTCACTGTCAATACAGACTTCTTTTTGTTGGGAGAGGAGTTCAAAGTCATGGGAAAGCTATGAACACTTCCTGAACGTTGCCACAGCGAGAACTGACTTGTGTTAACAGATTGAATTTGCATCAAGGAGACACAAATTGGATGTAAGTGAGATCTCATCAGGATTTTCTATTTTTTGCTTTCTTGTGAGTGGCTGCATGTGCCTCCTTTGTGAGTGAGTTTGTTTGGGTTTTTTTTTTTCCTGCGTCTACTCTGCAGACATGTCACCTATATGGAGATTAATGACTTCCTCGTTGTCCCAGATCCACTCAGCCTCAACGAGGGAGGAGAGGGGCGCAGCCAGATGCCCGCAATACCGTAGCAACATGCAGGTCCCACCCGCCGACGAGCAGATTGTGCTCAGGGAATCCCCCACAGGATGGACCCAACCCAAGCCAACTTACATTGTTTTCTTCTCACACTAATACACACATACAGACACAGACACACACACATACAGACACCTGTAACACACAGAGAAATAGGCCACCCGGCTAGCAGCATTCCTCAGACACCTGATCCTGTGGTTTGAGACTTCAAAAAAGGTTTTCATGACATTTAACTCCTTCCTAATGTCTGCTCAGCCTGGTCAGATCGATCCTTGTACAAATAACACGACTTTACACTTTCGAATTTCACTGGGAAATTATGATGAGCAGTTTTTACATTTTATAGACTAAACAATTGATTGATTACTCATGAAAATAGTCAACAGATTAATCAATAATGAAAATAATTGTTAGTTGCATCACTAATTTATACTGCATCACCTAATTTATTCTGCATGCAATTTCAAAGCCTAAAGCTGTTGCATTTGAATGCATAATGAAGAAACTGGGCTGATCTGCTACGTGAAAAGAGGACATGTGTACAGTCCAGCTAGCAGGTCTGCAAGGTTGCATAGAACTAAATGCTAATGAGGATGATACCATGCTCACCATGAATATGCTAACATGTTGATGTTTAGCTGGCATGTTTACTATCTTGGTATAGCATGTTAACATGCTAATATTTTGCTAATTAGCAGTAAACCCAAAGTACAGCTGAGGCTAATGGGAAAATCATTAGTTTTGCATTCGTCCTACTTCACAGTTCGTGAAGTAGGACGGAATTCAGTCTATTAGATTTGGGTACATGGACACATTCATGACACGTAGCATCACATCCACTGTCGTTCTCATTCTGCGGTCAAGTTGACAATAATGAATACGCAACATCTGGTTAGACTTTCAAAATAAAGATGCTGAGAAACATTTCTGGTAACAGTTGCTCTTTGGTTACATTTAGGCAACAAAACTACTTGGTTAGGTTTAAGGAATGACCATGGTTTGGGTAACTACTTCCTTCCTTCTTGTCCTTTCCTTTCAGGTAAAGTAAGGGGATTGCCAAAATCAATAGGATTAATTGTCTGGGGACCATATATGTCTGTACAAAATGTGATGGTAACCCATCCTATAATGTTGAGATATTTCCATTTGGACCAAATAAATTAATTTCTCAACATCACATCTTAAGCTGTTCTCAGTCATTTCTTTCGAAGTTGTGAAACCGCTGTTTTTCTCTCGCAGCACATTTTGGCATTTTGCTTCGTGCCGCCCCCTCAGCCAGTCAAATGTCTGAGGTCAAGCATGTAATTTCAGAAGTCGGACGCCGTCTGCCACTTTGTTCAATCACTTGGTATTTACTGCAAGGGAGTGTAAATAAACACAGGTGCAGCGTGTGTGGGTGAGGCTGCAGCCTGAATGCAATCGTCCCCTGATGAGTGCAATTTCTGCCACCACAATGGATGAATTCATACAGGTGAAGAAAACTGAGCGCTGAGGACAATGAAAGGACAGTGTGTTTCATCCCGGAGTGTGTGGGAAGTAATCAGTGCAGAGTGGGAGTCATTTCACCCTCAGCTGGGTTTTGCAAATACAGTAACTGCTTTGTTATTTCTAAAGGGCAGATAGTTTTGTTTAACTTAAAGTATATTTGACTCACCGGTGATGCCTAGACTCAACAACGATTAGTGGGCACTCCTATTTTGGGTTCAAAAACAACAGGAAACAGAGGGTGGCTGATAGAAAGCTGTTTCCACACCACTCTCACATGTCAAAATGTCAGTAATGGGTTGATTAGCCCCCACTTTTGTTTTAAGGGTGGTGGAAAAACACAAGACTCACCTCTTGCACACAATGGATAGTGTAAGGGACTATAAACACAGTCTGTCTAAACAAACATATAACAGAGTATGTTGTTATAATCTATACCCTCACAGGGCCAAAAGCTCATCAGAAAGCTGCACTGATTGAAACACTGAGCCTGATTCCTCTAAGAGCCCCCTGGCTTATGGTGGATGAACTGAAAGGAACATTTATGACCTGTATGTAACTTCAAAAAATGTGACTCCAAAATGGATGGAAACCTTCAGCAGGATAAGTAGATTAGACATAAATATGTAGCACATTGGCATCAAAACAATCCCCTCAAAGCTTTCACACTAAAACAGATTGATAACAAGTTTATATCCAAACAGTAGCAGCCATTGATGGGGACGTAGCTACAACTGAGGACACTGATGTCGTGTCCTCAGTTTTTCTGGGAATTTGTTTGAGCAACTGGGGGTGTTAACCTCTTTAACTTTGCAGGGATGTCCATGTCCCCAGCTGACATTACTCTTTACTCAGAAGCTCAGTTTTGTTTTAACAATTTTTTTTTTTTTTTTTGCTTTTTGCCTTTAATTGACAGGGTAGCTTGTACATAGGTAATGGAGGAGAGAGAGAAGAGGGGCCACGCAAGGGCCTCAGGCTGGAACTGAACTCACAGACGCTGCTGAGGACCCAGCCTCCATATATTGTCCACCAGCTGAGCTACCGGAGCACCAATAGTGGGCTCAGTTTTAAGGTGAGAATGAAAATACAGGTGTCATATGAAATTAGCAGCCCATTTACACCTGGTATTAAGATCTGATTTGATCATGAAGTGTTTACATCTTGCATTAATATGCATTTTTTTTTCCTTATCTGGATAACTTCTATAGAAACAGATCACATTTTAATACCAGGTGTAAATGGATTGTTAAAGACCTAACGAGATCTAAGGAATCCGTTGGTACCAACCGTGTCATGCTACCTTGTCTGAGAGGGGACAAAATAATGCTCCAAAGTTAGGCTAAATTTTGGTGAGGGAAAAATTTGCGTGGCCATTTTCAAAGGGGTCCATTGACTTCTCACCTTAAAATATCTGAATGAAAGACATGCCAAAGGTTAGTCCCATGTATTTTGGGGCATGCAGGTTTCTGCATGCAGTATAAATGTCTTATTTTTGCCTATTCTATTTGAATATTTTTGCATATTGAGGTCCCTAAACAGTACTGGAGTATTATAAATTGTGTATGACTGGAAAGCTGAGACTCTAGTGGATTCAGTGAGCCCAACTGTATTCATGTGTGATGGTGTTTGTCCCCACAGTAGCCATTTCACTATAGTGAGACCATTTTTTGAAACTTGAGCTCAATGTATAGAGTGACCTGTTGTGACCTCTAGAATAATAACAACCCCAGAAGTGCTCACCATCATTCAAAAATGCAGTTCTTACAGAAATCTCCAAATGTCAAAAGTCTTTCATATAATCACATCATGATTTTTTCTGTGGTGTTCCTCATAGTCTTGGTGTCTTAATGTGGCATTTTTGGGGGATTTTTTACCCTTTTTATCAATTCTTGAAGTGGTAAAAATGGTTAAATTGTGTACCAAATCTGTACAATAAATGGTATCAAGCCAAACACTGCTGCACCAACTAGATCATGGGAATGGCCATCATGCTCTTCTATCATAATGTTCTAGACGCTTATACAGTCTGAACTTTAAAACATTGAATAGGTGTCTATAGAAAACACAGTGTTTATTAAAGGTTTATGGCAAAAAAAAAATATTGAGACAGTGTATCTCAAATTAATCTGCAGCTTCACAGCTTTCAGATGATGTATACCACTGCTATGTGGCATATACTGTTGACCTGCTATCTCCTCCTAAAGATCATGATCTCAGTATCTCTAAAATCCTGGCTGCAGCCCTGAGATCACTCAGGAGGAATGTCTGATAAGAAACCTCAGCAACTTGGGGTGTGGATGCATAATTCAGGAAGAAATCAGTACAAAATCAACAAACATTTACTTGCTATACACACCAACATCCCAGACTCTTCAGTGTATAAGAAACTCTTTAGCTCTAAAGAACAGCAACAAACAATGCGGGAAAAACAACATTTTGGCACGGGCTGAATGATACGGTGACTTTTCTACTGTTATATTTCAAACACTTGCCAGCAAGTCAGTGAAAAAAAAGGAGAAGCTGAAATACACGAATGCAGTGTAGAGCACAGACAAAGCTCTGTGCCTACAGTGTCAGTTATTAAATGTCAGGTAATAACTGAAACACAAACACAGCTCAGGAAACTCCCCACCTGAAGGGCATTCAAATCATTATATAAATCAACAACACCAGTGTCTGTTAGACACCTAACTGTCTGAAACTCAAAACATTCACGGTATAAACTCACATAAGCCCATGTTAATATATACTGTATTAAATTGTTTTAGAGCCTAGTTTGAGCCTCAGTGCTGATGGCAAAAATCCACCAAAATGACCCAAAGTGGAAACATACGCTTTCAAATAATCCTGCGTAATCCTTTGGATTAAAAGACTCTTCTCTCCCTCTAAAGTGGATGCAGAGCAGCACAGAACACAGTCATCTCCGCCCAGCTGGAAAACACAGACTATGATGATGACCTACATTATTGTACAGTGGGCACAGGCTCCAGAGACCTCGAGCAGCCCAGCCCGCGCCAGCTTCAAGGCACAGGTCTAAAAAAGCAGACAAAAGAGTTCCAACCTAGATGCACAGAGGACTGAATGCTAAACACGGTGGCTGCAGATTAGCGCTCTGTGTTCCTGGAGGGCCCTCCCTCTGTTGCCTGCCTTTGATATGTGGCACAACCTGCCACCTCCAGGGGCAAGGCAGACTCAAGGGGAATGTTAAACGGTCCTTCCCTTTGAGATGAAATGTTCGATATGAATCATTGATGACCCCCACGCCTCGCCACCCCCCAATTTTGATACCTTCCGGGTAAGATAACCCAGCAACACAAATGTTATGCTCTCATTAAGAGCACCTCTGTTAATTAGGAGCTAATTCATGGCAGATTGGTTTAATAGGTGTCGAGAAGCACAGAAGAGGAGGCTGTCACTGTGCCCTTCAGTGACTACAGACAAGGAGAATTGTTGCAAAAATGGATGCGATGTTGCACACATTTTCCTAATTCAACTCTTTTCATTTCTCTGTGAATGAGTTATGTGCACTGTAAATCATTTAAGCTGGTTCAACTTTAGTTCCCCTGCTGCCTAAAAAAATGTGAGTTAACTGAACATTGGTTGCGTAATTAGGTCAGAGTCGTCTTATGGGCATTGAAAATGTTAAACTAATTGATACCTCCTAAGTCCCGCCCCTTTTTGCTCTGCGCTCCAATAACAGTTCAGGAAACTTGGTACCTTGGTCAACTTTCTCCTTTTCTTGTAAAAGCAACATATAGTCACGTGTTAAGCAAGCTAATGCCAGCAAAACGCTAGTTAACTAGCTAGCTAATGTTAGCACAATGCTAGCCAAATAGCTAGCCAGTGATTGATGAAGCTTAGCTAGCTAGTTAGATTGAATTTTGCAACATTAGATGTTGCTTTTGCCCTTCCAATACCAACATCTTTTAACCATATTCACTATGTGGTTTTCTTTTCAACATGGATGGTTGTTGCACATAGCAGATCTTAGTACAGGAAACAGGAAAGTAGAAAGTTGATTGAAGTACAAGGCTTGCTCAACTGTTATTGGAGCACAGAGCAAAAAGGGGCGGGACTTAGAGGCAATTGAGTTAAGTGATCTTGAGAAAATGTTCAGGTCCAATAAACTAAGTGTACAGGGGTGAATGTGGTTTGTAACCTTAATCGTGGTTTCCATCGTTTCCATTATTATGAAAAGAAAACCACCATGATTTATCTTAACATGTATTGAAGACACACAAAGTTTACATCACCTGTAAGTCAGAACAGCTCATGTTTATAGGCTAAGTTCTGAAATGGCCTGAAAATAATAACTAGACATTTTAAATTAATTTAACTTGAGATTAATAAAACTTATATGTTATCATTAAGCTAACTAGAAAAGATTAATCGAGTCCACTAAATTCCTGTATGTTTTACAATGGAGTGGGCAGGTAAAGGCTGAGATGCCTCTCCCTGTTAGTACCTGAACTTTATATGTCATTTAGTTGTGCAGAGAACGGTCCTGATAGCTGAGCGCTGTCCAGCCATGCCCAGAGGCCTGAACACATTATTCCAGTAGTTTTCTTTTGTTGACATGTGTCTGGCCTCTGCCCTCCTGTTAAAACCATAACCTACAGCATCACATCACAGCAGCGCTGGAGCACTGGGGCAGAGTAAAGCTTTCGATGAAGGTAAATGTTGAAATTACCACTGAGTTCTTTCTAGTGCGATAAATTCAAAGTGAAACGCTTAGCATTATTTGTAAACGTATCATTTAACATTGACCCCTCCTCCTCGGCTCAATTAATGAGAGAAGTAGAGAGTGAGGTAACAAAGCCAATAAAACAATACTTTCTGACTATTTCACAGGGTTATGCTCCACACAAATGAACATGCCCACACCTCTGTGTAGCACCAGATGTACAGTTGAAGCAATCCTCAGTCTTCTTTGCCTGTGTGTGTATGTGTGTGTAACTCTTTCTGCAGCTCTCACAGACAGAGAGCTGAGGAAAGTGATGGAAAATGCAATCTAACTGTTTGTCGATACATTTTTGTCCCGATACCAATTCCAGTACCTGAACTTTGCGTATTGGCCAATACCAATCCCATACCAGTGCATAATTATTATTATTATTTTTAATAGGTATATAGAGCTACTACTAAACCCTGTATGGTGTGATATGATTGGTATCATTGTTGTATGGCCTGGCTCAGGTTAAACCAGGTTAAAAAGAATGAATACCGTAGAACATGACTTCCCATCCTGGGAAAAAAATGGCATACAGAACACTGCTGGGGAGTGGCAGGGCCCCATTTGTGGGGTTAATAAATTATGTGGCATAAGATGGATGGATAAGACACGTACTTGTGGAGGCCAATAATGATAGTGGTATCAGAACAACACTAGTTATTATTTTGTTACGATTTCAAAGCGTGTGCGCTATCTTGGCTGCGGGCTATACACGGATGCCAAACAGGCTGAAGCCCAGAAGCGAGTACAGTTAAACATCAGAAAATAAGGAAATACAGGCAGAAGGCTCCCTGCAGATACAGACACCACCACTTCTAGTGGGCCCCAAGTGATGATTTAGAGGAACTGTGTTTACATGAGCGTATAATTTGCTTTTCAGGAAACTGTTGCATATTATGCCTTTAAATACAGTTTCAGAAAGCTTTAATTCTCCCTGGAATTACACAGGACTCTCCCTGACAGCAGCTTGGCCACCACTGGCTCTGCAGTTGACAGGGCGGCCTTTATTTAGAGCGTCGGGAGGTGTGACAGAGCACGTTGTCTGATTGGTCAAGTAACTTTAACAGCCACCACAGCAATCCAATCAAAGCAGCACATAAGTGAGGCCGTCCATCTCAAGCACTGGTGCTGCCGTGCGTAATGGGCGCATCCAGATAGACCTAAAGAGATTTTTATTAATGACCCACTACATTTGTGGTTTTATTAAGTCATATCAGAACACACGTTTTGATATCAACTAAACATGTGAACACTAACTGAATCTGCTGATTAAAACATGTTCAAGCAGAACAGAGGAGGACTTTTGCGCCCCCGTGGCACACAGCTGCACAGCGCTCAACTACACGGAATCAGACCTACCCATCCCCCGTTATCTTGTATCCAGCTGTTCAGAGGTCCATTTAAATACTCCGTCATCCACTCAGCGATGTTGTCCACCTGCGGCGTCATCTCCTCCTTGGCCACGCACTCCACGCACACCGTGCCCCCGAACTCGAAGAAAGCGATAATCCGGCCCCAGTTCACCCCGTCCCGGAACAGTTCGTCTATCACCTCGGCGAACCTCCTCTGCGCCGTGGTGGAGGTGAGATACAGCTGCCGCGACATCTCCGTGAAGTCCGGCTGGTACAGTCTCTCAAGTTCGTCCCCAGCCTCCCGGAGGACTCTGTGGATGGCGGCGTGCGGGTCGGACTGTGGGAGCCGCTTGCAGTGGTGCGGGATGCTGTCGCTGTCGGGCCCGGTGCTGCTGGCCTCACGGCACCGGCGCACCAAAGTCGGCGGAGGGGCAACTATCGACCCGTTATTAGCAGCATCTTCATCCCGGACGTCGTCAAACGCCCACACGTAGCCCTGCTTGGAGAGTTTATGGCTGATATACTTTTCCACAATGGTGCGATTACACTCGTTCGCCATCCCGACTTGATTTGGCACTTTGTACAGACAGATGTTACCCTAAATAAAATGCATTATGACCGAATTTGTGCGCTGTACAATGCACAGCACAGGCTCATCCAAAACTCGATTATATTCAGATATGAGCAATGCAGCGAGTAATCCCACACATGGAGGAAATGCTTCGTGAGTTGATCAAAAACTGCACAAAAAATCGTTTAAAAAGTCCAAAATTACTGTGTCTCTGTGTGAGCAGCAGTCTTCATTTCCCGAATCCTTGGAGGGACGTTGGCGACCTTCTCTTTGCATAGAAATCCAATATGCGGAAGAGGTTGGAGTAGTGTTGATCTATTCCTGTGCACATCACCCATACGTGAATGTGTGGCGAATAAAAACATGAATGAAGGCCAAAGTTGTACGCCTTCAAACGCCGCCAACTATTTTAGCAGCGTTTACGCACAACCAGGCGCGGGACTGTGAGCCAGACAAGGTCGGACTGAGTCCTCTCTTCCACGATTGCTCCTCATATCCTCCTCAGCAGCTCCCTGCTCGCCGCCAGTCGGCCGCACGCACTCTGCTGGTGAGGTATTTTCCTGACGTCAGCCACGCAAAGTAATTCCTTTGGCTGCGCTCGGAGACTCCAAGTACACACGAAGAACTGCACTAAAAAGCCGTAATAGCCCATATTCTCATGATTGCACGTTTAAAGCGTCAATTTTATGAGTGATATCCACACAACTTCACCCATGCTTGCAAGAGACGTGCAATGAGAGCTCTTAAAGGATCCTGGTTAATTCATGAGGAGCACAGGAGCGTCCCATTCTGCTCAGGGATTGCTTTGATGTGGTCCAGCCACCCCCTTGTGGATGGAGATCCAACCTTGCAGTACAAAACTGATGTACCTGTTTACTATCTCCTTGCATTCTTTGACTCCCTGTCTATGTTCCTTTATCTATTCTGCATGTCTTCTTTACTCTCTGATGAGACTAAATGTCTAAAAGTCAAATCTGGGAGATGCTGCTCTGGAAAGTTCCCTCATGGAAGATTAAAATCTCATCTCTTCAAACAGAATTCTTAATTCCCACAGCCCTCCTGCTCCTGTATAAAGTAGCATTTACCAGGAAGAAAATGGCTGTCACAGAACATGCATGACATCTTTAAATCACAAACATCCATCACCTAGAGCCAGACTGATATATTGGCAGGTCAGTATTGTCGCCGATATTGGCCAAGCACAGCTACATGGGTTTATCAACCTATATGTTGTCTGATATTTGTTCACAGAACATAATACAGAGTGTTTTTACAGGTAGTATTTTACATATATTAATCATTTTTCTTAATTCATGTTCTAATTCTGTTTAAAAAAAAATAGTGAAAGTTTACTGTTTTAAGGGCCTTAATGTCATTTTGGATTTTACATGTGAGGGATAATGTACAGTAGCCAGGTCATTATTGTGAGACAATCCTCAATAGGGTTTTGCAGGACCCCAACATTAAGCATACATAGTTACTTACCTGTTCCTGTTACACATGAATAACAAACCTTACAATGCTGTAACCAATCAGAATTGAGTATTTAACAAAGACAAGTAATATAAATAAAGAATAAGCAGAGGCCATGAGCATCCAGGTGTCAGAAGTCAGCAATACATATTTACACTCTGGGTAGAATAGCGTCTGCGTGTATTTAACCTAACATGGCAGAGACAAACACCCAGGGTCTGTAGCCAACAATGTTATTTACACCTGGGGTGTAAATAGCCAGTGTGTCTATTTACACTCACATGGCAAAGACAAACTATGACTTTTCCCTAAACCTAACCAAAAACTGACCGAGTATGACTGAAAACTGAAAATAATAATTAAATCAAAATGAAAAAGAATAGTCAAATAAGTTTAAAAATTAAGAGACAAAACTGATTTCAAGTTTGACACTAGACTCAAACCCCAGTCTGTGGTAGAGTCCTTTGTTTAACCCAGTTTAATCCACCACAACCTTTTCTCAGCAAAACTAAACGTAGGAGGCTGGGTGTAAATAGCCAGATAGCTAGCATGTGACTGTTCTCACCCAGGTGCAAATATTAGCCAATACATCGATATCGCAATTCATTACTTGCTAATATTGGTACCTGCATCGGCCAAAAAACATTCACCATTGGTCGGGCTCTACCATAAACACACATAACTGAAGGATTGACACAAGGAACTAGATTTTGTTTTTCTTCACAGGTATTTATTTAGTTTATCATGTAAGAAAATAAGACAAAGAAACGTTCCACTTCTCACATTTTCTTTCAATGGCACACAAGGTGAAGGTGTTAAGTTTTTTGGCAGAAAATAAAAGTAAAAAAAGCAAGAAAGAAGAATGAAACCAAAGAGTGCAGTATGACTTTCATGTTCAAAAACTCATTAAGTATCCGATGATGACACCATTAAATAGGGGAAACTAGCGTGACTGTTACAGAACTTACATCTTGACTGTATGCTCAGACATACTGTAAGCATAGGCTTCATTTGCATAGCTTAAAGGTCAAAACAAAATGTAACGAAACTGCTTTTATATGGGCTACATGTTCTATCAACTAGGTGTTGCTACCTCAAGGTAAAAGAAGAACTTTTTGATGGCAATAAATGTACAATTATGAAAAGCTCTTGAGTGCAGGACAGTATGCCTTTAACCAATATCAAATGAGAACATCATCCAACACAAGTCATCCATTCTCACTTTCATATCTTGGATTTCAGTAAGGCTTCTTTTTGTCATACAAAGACTGGAAATTGACAAAATAACACAAAAAACAGCTGGCATTTTACACTGAAAAGTATTAAAGATTAAGTATTAAATGAACTGGTAAACAACATGTGGGTTAAGCCACATTGTTCTGTGGACAGGTCCATTCTTATAGCATTAGCTTCATCAGTAGTCACGTCTTAAGGCTTTTAGAATGGGTCCCCACACTGCTCCACAACTGTAGCAAACTAACTCTAAGATCAACAGAGCAGCAACATCGAAAATAAATCTCAAATAAATGCATTGCATCTACAGAAAATTGTCTTAACACGTTTTGGCATTCAAATATTGGTGTATTTAAAAAATAATATTCTCATGTTCTGATTTGTATGCTTTGTATTAAAGTACATTCTCCCCGTTTGTGATGGACCAAAGGAAGACTTGCAAGAGTCAACACTGAAATTTTTTCCCTCTATATGCAAAACATATAGAATAAAAACATGGTAAATACAAGAGTTTTCAAGGCTTGACAGAAATAAGGAGGGAATCGATATTACGGGAGCTACAAAGTCCCAACTGTGCATGACAGCGTGACACTATTTTGGCCTTTATGTAAAACAAATCTCTAGCGCCTTCACTAGACCTACAGGGACATGACTCGAACCAGCAAGTCTTGCCCTGCCCTGACTTAGACCACCCCGACAGATTATGGATCCCACGTGGATCTTGACTGGGGTGGCAGAGTATGTGCACTGACACATAGAACTGCATGTAAAAATGATTCTCTTCCTTTCACACAATTAATGACAAAAACATGTATTCAACCTTAGTCAAATTCACAGGTGAGAAGTGAAATTACCTGTGCTTGTCTTGTCTTTAACCACAATATTTGAACTAGTTTGGATAGTTTGGATTATTTGAAGTGGGGTTGTATGAAGTACTTATCCATAGTCAGTGTATGTAAGGCATCAAATGCAACATTTTCCTAGAAGAAAAAACAATGTTATGTCAGAAATATAATTCATTTCAATCATCACTTATGAACAAATAAAAGTGTGTGTTGGTGGCTATATCTGCAGAAACCTTGCTCTCTGCTTGTATTTATTATTATTATTTTGCTGTGCTTGGGATCCTCTACCAACTCAAACATCGATATTTGACATCCTGGGAATGAGACACAACAATAAACTTTCTGGTGCTTTCACGTACAGCTTGGACAAACTACTGATCCTACCTTAAACCAGAGTGGAAGGTGGTCAACATGCTCCGACTTTGGAGAAGCAGAGAGGAGAACCAGCACAGAAGCTGAGCAATGAACTGCTGTGGATATGGTCAGCAGCAAAACATATTTTAGCCACTTAAAAAAAAAAGCCTACCTTAAAAAGGAAAGAAAAAAATCAGTATCAGTTTGAGTGTACGCAATATTTAGAATATTTTCAGTTGTTTCAGACGGAAAAACTCCATTATATAAGCCCTAATTCCAAACAACCAGACTCCTTAAGGAAAAACAGTAATTTTACCTCACATGACACAGGAGCTGCTGCACTAACGCTGCCTTGATCGGTTGGTTTGTTTATGTTGTCATGTGACTTTGGTGAATTCAAATTATCCTTTTAAAATACAGACATAACACAATAGCATAAACAAACTAACAGATCAAGGCAGTGATAGACCAGCAACTCCTGTGTTCTGCAAGGTAAAATTACTGTTTATCCTTAAGAACTTTGGTGGCTTTGGAGAGAGCTATATTTGTAGAATGGCCGTTTCCAGTCAGAAAAGGCTGTCTGACACAAAAGTGCTGTAGTATATTTTTTAAGTAGCTAAGATACACTTTGCAGCTGACCTTGTCCACAGCAGTACATTACCTGGCTTCCATGCTGGTACTCCTGTCTGCTTCTCTAAACTGGGGGTGTGTTGACAGCCATCTACTATAGGTAATTCATTGACTATTGATAAGTACCTCATATAATTCCACTTCAAATAATCCAAACTATCCCTTTAATGGCTTCAACCCATAGTACCTACTTTCCTTTCTGGATGAAATGAGATGGGATGATGAGAAAATAATTTGGTGCATTTTTTTCCCGAGACAATAACATCTAATGGCTTTTCTCTCCCCAGGGGTTGGCTCAGTCACAGCAAACACAGACACACACACATTCATTGCACACAGCTCACCCAAAAATCTTTACCCCAACACTGTGTCTAACATTTTCGAATATTATTATTATCTGGAAATTATGTTTTTGCATTAGTAAAATTGAACAAACAATCAAAAACATCATATATGCTCTCTCCCTCTCTCAGTAGTGCTGTATCACATCTTGGCTTGGTTCACATGCAGAGCACAAAAACATCCCACAGCATAAACAAAACGCTGAGGGTCACAACTGGTTTCAAACACAGAGCTTATTTAGTCAAACAAGAAGGTGCTTTGCCTGCAAAGACTTGTGGTATGAAAAGGTGGAGAGGGAGGGACTTATTTAGTGAAAACTGTAAAATTCTTACAAGATGGATCTAGTTTTGAGATACATGACAAAATATGACAAAAGCTGAGTTACCATTCTGGTTTTCACTATAGCCCCTGGTGGGAAGGAACTTCTAGCCATATTTAGCACAACCGGTCAGACAGGCTATCTGTTGCTTTTGCACTGTGCGAGTGGAGGCCTGATATCTGTAGTGTCAGTGGTTTAACAAAGCCTACCTACTTTAAAACCAGGCTGTGGGATGTTTAGTCTGCCCTCATTCCCTTAAAAGTAAGGCTGCTCCTGCAAAAAGAAGCAGGTGGACACATTAAACTGAAAAGTCATTGGAATGCTCCGAGAGGAGAAAATCAAAACAACTGTGATGTCTATGGAGGTGTTACATCACTGGACAAGCAAAGAGTAAACATCTGCCACTTTCTTTCATCCCATCTGTTAAGTCGATATCAGAAATGCACTCAAAGCTTGGCCTTTTCCCCCACTACGGTTGTGCACTAGTACAGCTGGAGGAGGGGAGGGGATGGGGAGGGTGTGGAGGAGGAGGAGGGGCGTTGGGCTGTGAAGAGGGTAAGGCTGCTTTTACTCCCTCTTGTCGGCTGCTTTCGACTGCTCCCTCTGAATCATGCAGCGGCGCACAATGCTGTCAAAACTGCCCAGGTAGAAGAGGGCGATGGTACGAAACAACCCCATGGTAACAATCTGCACAGAAGACAAATTGATTGGAATTTGTAAATTGCACAACAATACTTTGGCCAACGTAGCAGTATCATGTACAAAGCTTTACCTGCTGGAGACCTTCTGTGATGGAGGTGACAGGTGACATTCCACAGGTGAGAGCTGACAGCATGTAACCATCAGGTCCCACAGAGCTGTTGAAGTTCCCTTGCTACAAGAGCAAAAAGAAATAAAGGACAGGTAGATTTAAAACAGATTATCCATCTTCCTCCAGAATCATTTACTTAATGTTTAAACATGGACAGGAAGCATGGCAAGTCATTGTTGAGGGATGGGTATTAAACGGACCCCGGAGTAAATTTATTAAAGACCGTAGTATTAATAAGCTTTTCTTACTTGAGCTGACAGGTAGGTGTAATTAAAACCTTTGTTAGTAAAAAGCCAATACTTTCTCAATATGCTTGTTCAACAAGCATAAACATGTAGAAATTGATATTTTAATCTGCTCTCATCTCTCATCCACCACTACTACATTTTACACAGCGTGTTAGCTTGTCTAATAGCTAATTGTTAGAAACTAAAAAGAAAGATGTCTGTATGTAGTCCGTTTAGCTTCGTTTTCCATGTATCTTAAAATTTGGCAAATTCTTGTAAATGTAGCTGCTGGATGAGGCGAACCAGCCCCTAATTCTTCTACCAGTGGTACCTGCAGACAGTGACTAATACGGACTAATGCCTGTGTTCTTCATTCTTACTAAACTTCACTCAGTATTTTGATGTCAGGAGTATAATTAATTTATTGACGTTCTGAATTTGTTTCCAGTGAGATTTATTAAATTTATATCGTGACTTTGCAGCATTACTGTTATAGCACGAGAAACAACATTTAATTATATTCAAGATATCTCATTCTAATATTCAGAATTTATTCATTTTTTAAATATGTTCTAAAAAAAACCAATTATTTAGTAATGAAAAAGAACTGATAAGCATATATATAAATAATATATAAAGAACTGGTGTGTCAATAAGAGTAGCAGCATCAAAAAAATCCCATTGATATCCATGCCTATCAGGGGACAGATGAACTGGAGGTCTTACCACTGCATCCCGAACAATGATTTTGGCCACTTGGTCTGGTTGGCAAACTCCGGAGGTTTCAGAGATTAATTTGGTCTCTAGAGGCTAGTAGTGGAAAGATAAAGCAGGAAAAGTCTATAAAACAGGAAAGTGAATGGAAAATGAAATGATAACTATTTCCTGTATTAAAGAGGCATTTACCTTTGTCTTATTTTCCTCAGCCAATCCTGGGGTGTCAGTGTCAGGGGGGTAGGCCACAGTCACATAGATGTTGTATGGCTTTATCTGGAGTACAAGAACAGCAACACTTTTGTTTGTGTGCATTGGAAATGTGTGCATAAGGGTACTGAAGGCTCAGGCCAAAAACTCACCTCCATCTGCAGTGACTCTGCTAAGCCACGCAGAGCAAACTTGGATGGGGAGTAGGCAGTGTATCCGAACAGACCAATCTGGCCTGCTTGGGAGGAGACAAACATGATGCGGCCCATTCTTCGCTCTTTCATGGTGGTTATGACAGCCCGTGTTGGGTAGACGCTGCCCAGGTAGTTCACTTCCATCAGTTTCTGTTGGAAGTTCACACATATTATATGAATGTCCACAGAATAGTGTTGCAGAAATGCAGCTACACATTTCACAACCTGTATACTTTGCACACTTTCTTTAATATACTAATTGGTGCTGCAATTGCAATTTTGTATCAACTATTACTCCTAGGTACCTACTTTAAAGCGGTCCACCTCAACATCCTCAAACTTTCCAGAGATGGAAGTTCCAGCACAGTTCACCAACATATCAACAGGCCCCAGCTTCTCTTGAGCCTGCAGGACAGGAAAAAAGCCACTTCAATACTTCATCACTGAATTATTCAAGGAATCTGAGATGTTCCACTGTTGCTAAGAGGGTAACATTACCTGTTTTATCACACTTTCCACCTGGCTATAATCACTTGAGACATCCACTGATATGCAGAGCACCACCTGAGTAAGGACATTGAACATGATCAGACTGTTCATTTCCTGTATGAACACACATATACAGTCATAACAGGTGCTGTAAAACAATATCTGAAAGTAACATCTTTCATTGAATACATACTAAACCCATACCTGCTTATCATTGATGGCAAATTTTTCCACCTCTTTTTTAGCTTGCAGCAATTTAGCCTGAGGGAGAAAGTGCATGTTTAATCAGTTACAAAATCTTGTGTAAACCTATGCATGTCATCAGGTTTCACTTTTTCTCCACTGTATGAAAACATGTCAAATCTTCAGAAGACGAGTGCTCACATGCAGGCGAACTGTATAACACAAAATAAAGCATAAATTTTCCATGTGAATGGAACAAATTCACCTTTAGAATATGTTTCACCTTGTTTTACATCAAACGAGTTGACTATAACAACAAACAGGTCGTGACTAGGCGAGACACAAAGAAAGGAATGATTGGCTGATTGTGATTTTGTGCTGACCTCATCCCGTGCCACCAAAGTGATGAATGCTCCTTGCCTGTAGCACTCAATTGCAATGCATTTTCCAATCCCACTTGAGCCTCCTGTCACCTGATAATTCAAAGGGTAAGGAGATCAAACATGGATTTAGCTGATCTGCAAGTCATAGGCTGTAGTGCAGGTAAACTTGAAATGTAGTTATGTTTGCAAAATTGTATGCAACTTAATAAAATTACAGATATGCAATCCAGTTCTCCCATGTTGCTACCACATCTGCATAATGAAAATGACTCAAACTACACTCATTTGAATATTTATTAGGTACACCTAGCTAAAAATAACAAAGTCTAATATAACAGGCCTAAATGTAGAAAATCTTTGAAAAGTTATAGTGTGTAGGATTGTTGAGATGTATTATGTCATACTGAGAAGAGGTTCTAATATTTAGCTCTGTGACATAGCCATAAAGTTGACCAGTAACTTAGTTCAATTAGAACCTCTCCATAACCATTTCAACAAAATTGATTATAACCTGCATGAAAGTAGAATATACAGCTGAGATACAGAGAAATGTTACATTAGTTGAAGTGCATTATGTTTTATCTCAGAGTAACATTAGCTCATTAACTAGAGACTAGTGTAACATCTGAGCTTGGCTTAGCTTACACTAGTGTCAAATAAGTTCTGATGTTACTTTTTTCAATATATATTAAGGACGATACAAGAATTGTAGAGGACACAGTCATACAGTTACACAGGCACTATGGGTTGAAATAATTTATGAATCAAACTATGCAAGGCTTAATGATCACATTAATCACGTCAGAAATAGATTAGTTTAAATCAACCAAGTAAAAAAAATATGCAAAATGTCAAAAAGCTATCTAAGCTTTTATGTCTGACCAAAAATCTTTTGAATAAAGTACATAAGAAACGCGTGTTCTAATGTTTCATCTATCAAATTGCAAGAAACAAGGGTCTACTTCATTTAGAATATGCCTTTGTCTCTAATAGACCATGTTTTAATGATCAGGAACTTGTGCGCACTTCTCAATGTGAGTGTTGACTAATTACATCTGTAACTAATGAGCTACATAACGTTAACTCATTATGTGGGCGTGTCCCTTCTCACAACTAACGGCTGGCTGTCCTAATAAATTCAGAACTCAGAAACAATATTCCTGTCAAAGGGATGTGACTGATACTTAGCTGCAAAATTAACGCTAACAGGCCCAATGTTATAATGCGTAACTTTATAACGCACACCGAGCTAGCTAGCTTAGATAGAACGTAAAGCTAGCTGTAAAGCTACGGCCATGAGAGTGAACGTTAGCTACCGTTGGTGCACTTACCACGACGTGGGCCCCGTTCAGTTTCAAAGGTTTGGGACTAATAAGCGGCGATATCATGTATAACAGCAACACAAAAGCAACGATGAAGGCGGCGACTACAAGGAGCATTATGAATGGCAGAAGGAGCCACCAGGAATTGATGAAAAGCCAATCCGTGATCGTTGAGCTCAACCCTTCTTCAGAGGACATGGGTGAAATCGGGCAATCGTTAGCTTGTTTGCTAACTAGCAGGCCAGCTTTTGGGGTCCGATAACGGCGCTACGAGGCAGGCGGCGGCCCTGAAAGGGGGGGTGGCGAAACACACACCACGGAGGAGGAGCTGTTCCAGGGTTCGTCGGTCAGTCAAAGGTGTGTGACGGCCAGGATAAAGTATCGAGGTGGACTTTGGCCGCCCGTGACAAAGCGCAGTCTGCATAAACCAAAACAAATCGAACCGTGCACTGTCAACGGACGCCCAACGGCTGTAACTGGTACTTGTAGTTCTCAAGCCGAATGAGTTTCTCTGGAATCCCAGCGCTTCTTGGGTATGCATGAACGACAACTCCCACAATGCAATGCTCTGCTTCCTCATTCGTCGTATCCGGTTTCAGTTAGTTACACACCTTTCTTCGACATGCTTCACTCCCAAGCCCCGCAGGACACACAAAAAAAGGTGACATTCTCAAAAATTAAGATGTTGGGATAAAAGCAACAGATTTTGAAATCATGAATGGAGTATAAGATATCATGGCGTCCATCTTTCCTAAGAAATGGATCTCATTACCTTTATTGTGTCCAATGAATTTGTGAGTTTGTTAAAATATCTACCTGTTAAACTCTCTCCCTTTCACCAACAAGACATGTAACATTAGAAAATGGTGCATAAAAACATTTTTTTCATATAACGTAAAAAGAGAATATATCTATGGAAGACTAGGTGAAAAAACAAATATAGTCAATTATGCATCAAAAGAATGAAAATTGTCATATACATAGGGTAGGTAAGGTAACGCAAACGATTCCAAAGGTACAGTTAATTAAAAACAATCTAGATAACACGTCAATACTTAAATTGCAAAATATTAATATAAATTTCTAACTTCTTTCACGAAAAGTGCATTAATACACTTCTGTGGCAATATCTGGTAAATTTAATGTACCCTGGCTTAATAAGGACACTTGATCTCTATGACTATGGAAAACTGAAAAAAATGGCTGTTGGAAGCAAACTTTGAAAATTCCCAATTCCTCCTACATATAGAGAAATGTTTTTAAAAGATGTTTTAAAAATGTAGCTGTCAAACGAATTCATCAGAACAAGATTTAAATCGGATGTCAATAATTTTCATCTGTGCAACACAAATGTAGAAACAACTGAACACTGTTAATAAACCCATGCTTCATGCCCATACCTACACTGGTAACAACTAGGTATAGTTATAGGTAAACACTAGCTACTTTAAGTTGTAATCTTTAAGAACCTTCATCTCTAAAACCTATATCTTTGCCAATGTGTGGTGAATTTGTTACACAAAAGTAAACAGCTTTTTTTTTTTTTTACTTAGCTATAACTTTTATTTACATTATGGAAAAAGAAAAGCAGAAAATGCATTGATGACTCTTCATACAGAAAAGGCTCAAGAGTTGACTATATGTATAGACATTTACAGTAAAATAAGAGATGTTCCCCATCAAAACTCAAAAGAGACACTTTTTCACACCTGAGGAGCAAAAGAGTACAGATGTATACAATCTCTAAAAGAACTTACATGAAATGTGCAAGTATTATACATTTCCTAGTTGTAGTGACAAAGCACTGGATATATGCAATATGACCAATTTAGAAATAAACCAATAAAAAAAGAATCTTGCAGCTTTTCTAGAAGGCACATGGTGCACTCTGCCACTTATGGCTAAATACAGGTCATGCTTGGAGCTGCATTCATATGTAGTAAAGAATATCAGAAGATAATCTCTCCACCTGAGCCATCAGAGTCCAACTTAAACACCTCAGTCTTGTTTCATCAAAAAATCGCAATGTGACTTCATCCTAGTATAAGGCTTAGTATTTTTTGCAGTTTGTATTAAGTATAATCAGCAAAGCCTGTGGATAGCAATGGAAAATATGTACAGTACACTCCAAGAAACAAACAAACCATGAGCTGAGTGACAAAGCAATTCAAAGCTACTGAGTCCTTAAAAAAACTGTAAAATAATGCTGGTCCGGCACCACTGGTGTTCCACATTAATAGTTGTGTTTAATTCAAATGACAAATGAGTAAACAGATACAACTGACCCTTCCTTAATCCTGCCCATCTTCACTTGGTTGTCCTAGGACTTAAGTTGTGACCCATGTTGCAAAAGGAGAGAGGTGACCAAGGTATCAAGTTTGCTCAACTGTTATTGGAGCACAGAGCAAAAGGGGCGGGCCTTATGAAGGGTCAGTTGTCATTTGTTAACAAACTGGATAAACAATCCAAAATTTCCACAGGGCCTGATGCAGCTCTTCTCCCAAGTATCTCTGTCTCAAAACTCTAACCATCCAACATCTTGAGGCAGCTGACATATTTCACCACAACCAATCACATGAACTCATGCACTGCTTTACTCCCCAGCCCAAGACTTATACATTCCACAAAGTACAGTATACACTATAAAATGCTTGTTTTTTTCCTTAATAAAAAAATAGATGCAAGGGGTAGTCTAGTGAGATGTGTTCTGACTGGAAATTAAGAACACATGGCCTAATGCTGACTTTAAATAAATCATCTTGATTTCAATAGCCTTCAATATTTATTGTGTATTTCTGTTCATTAATACCTTTAGTCCTTAGTGCATAAGTCAAAGAACCCTCTAAATTCCCCGTCATATTGATTATTTTATCAGGTCAGCTGCAGATGTCTTTAATCTTCTTTGGACACTGGAACAGAGTAACACAAAGTCTTCCACCATTATGTGTGGTTATCAGATTGGCAAAACCGCCATAATCTGACAAACCACAAGGCCTGATGAATGATTATGATGAGACAGAGAGAGAAAAACAGGACAAGGACAGTAAAGAGAGACAATCACAATTCCTTTGCTTTGGTTTGGGTTGGCTCAATCATCCCACCTAGCCTTCCTGTCCGAAGTCCTCTGTGAATTTTTTCAGTTTTTCCAGATCTTGTTCGTTGACTGTTGGCTTTGTGCTGGCGAGGGACCTCAACATGTCAGACTGATAAGACAAAGAAAAAAAAAAATGTTAGGGCGGCATGATATTAAAGTGAGGACTCTAATAGATTTCTTAATGCCATCTAATATTTTTTATATCCTCACCGTGCATACAACAGGCTCCAATAGCTTCTCCCCAGGGACATCCATCCATGTCATTTCAATCGCGTTGGGATCACCAGGTGAGCAGGGAGTCAAGAGGTCGTCTACAATAGTGTTGGGGTCAGATCTTGATGGACCTCGTACCTTATTTAAATAAAAATATCAGAAAGGAAATAAAAGTAGCAACAATTAGTCAAGTACAACAAAGTACACTGAAGCATTTAACTTGGGAGGAAGCTGGATTTGCAAGATCACAAACAATGGCATCTTCTTAAGAGGTTAGTGTAGATACTGCGATAGCATCAGTGGAGTATTTCTCCATTGAAAGAAGAGTAAAGAACGGCACTGAAGGCTTTTATAAATGGAAAAGATGTTTTCGCTCCTCTCCCGTCTGGTTTCACCAAGTTTGATCTGACTGGTTGAAGTTAGCCCATCTTAGACGTGATAGGCAGATGGTTCATCCAAACACCTACCAAGTGGTTTTTAGAAGTGCCTACACTTTTCTATGGACGACTTCCCAGATGGTTCTGTGTAACAAATCAGCTGGCGTGTGTGGAAGATGAACAATTTTGATGAATCAAAATGCACTGATTTTGGGATTCTTTGTATCTAAGTTGTGAGGAAGGGAGATGACTGTAAGTTTGAGTGTAAAATCACTGGACATTGTATCAGAAGGCTATGTGCTTACACATTGTTAACATCTGTAACAAGGAAAGATTGAATCAACATTGTTGTGGAATCAGCAACTGTTGTTTTTGTATATAAGGCAAGACACTGTGTAAGACCTTCAGAGAACACTGTGCTTGAGTCTTCTCTCCATGCTGCATGAGTAAAGAGATTTGATTCATCACATCATCTTGGTAGTTTTTCAGGAACTAGCAAATCTCACTATTTAGATGAAGAATTTTTTCAACACGTGTCAGGTTACTGAAGTGTAAAACAGACAATATTTTAAAAGACCCGTACCCGTTTGAAGTGAGTTGCTGACTGGACCTTTCGAACAGGCTGCATTAGAGCGTCTCTGACGACGATGCTGATATCTGCTCCCGAGTATCCGTCTGTCTTCTTGCCCAGGGTGTTAAAATCACTCTCGGTGAGACTGTTGGGGGTTGAGCCCAGATGGAGCTTGAACATGAAGGCGCGGGCATGCTCTTCAGGCAGAGGGATGTAGATCCTCTTTTCAAATCTGACAGAGTAATATTAGTGTACAGTGAGTAAGAGTGAATGGCAACATAGTTACTAACAACTTTACCAAGAAATAACAATTACCTTCTCCTGATGGCTGAGTCCAGGGTCCAGGGGATGTTTGTCGCCCCAAGTACCAGCACTCCCTCGTTGTTACTTCCCACACCTGCCAAACAAAAAAAGTCAGGGTAATTATACATCTAAAGACTTAACATCTAAAAAATCTAGACAGCTGTTCACTGACACATGATGATCCCTCCAGCTTCTTTTAGATCTGGGGCCACACTGTTATATTAGAGGCTGCTGCCTCACACAAGATGAGATTAGGGGTGGGGGGAAAATATGATTTTTATAATATTGTGAAAGATTATGAATCGATGCAGTAAAGTCAATAATCAGAAATTTAAAACTTAATTCTTGGCATATATGATTGCCTATAATAGTTCTGTGAGGCTGAGCTATACATTCCTTGTGGCTGAACCAATTAGATGGTGAAACAAGATGGATGTAAATGCGCATCATGCTGACGTTCTAAACTAGGCTACGTCTTGAGTTTGGTGAGGATGGCGGAGTGTGAGCAACTGTAGATGGATACAATCCAATCAGCATCCCCTGGCTTAAACATTAGTGTATAAAAGCATTTTGGCTTCTATGACATTGAAGGGGAAAGGGACCTGGACAAGAGCCGCACTGGATGCAAGTTGTTTTTAATAAAACTAATTATGGATCATTACAAATAAGCTATGTTTTAAAAGTAGCAAGCAGTCACACGGTGAGACAAAATAAATGTCTAGAAATCATAGATTGTGATGCATCAAGATACATAGATAATTCTTTTTTTAAAAATGCATCATAGCCCTCTGAATCAGAATTGAATCACGAGGTGGCAAGAGATTCCCACCCTAGATGATACTGTCAGGATCTGGGTACTTTGTCACTTCTGCTCTTGGGCTGCAACTAAAGATTATTTTCATGATCGAATATTTGCTGATTATTTTCACAATTAATCATTTATTGGATAAATGTGAAAAAATTATGAAAAATGCTCATCACAGTTTCCCAGAGCCACCCTAGAGAAGTGACATCTTCATATTTCTTCGTTTGTCTGACCAACTGTCCAAAACCTAAAAACTCTTCATCGACTATCATGAATGACAAAGAAAGGCAGCAAATTCTTACATTTAAGAAGCTGGAACCATCAAATGTTTAACATTTTTGCTTGAAAAATGAGCCAAAAGATAAATGCAAGATCAAATTCGTCGGCAAATTTAATTCCCGTTTCTTCAAACTAAGTATGTACATGTAGAGAGTAAAGTTACTTAACTAACCCTAACACAATGTAACAACAACAGCTGACAAAAAGAAGAACCTTTACTAACGTACACGATTGATTATAGTTTATAATGTTCATGATTTTAGGTCCATATCCTGTGAATTCCATTAAGTCTGGATAACGTATTAAGTTTAGCTTAATACATTATCCATACAATGAAATAACAACTCACTTGAACAGGAGTAAGTTTAATTGTTTATTTTACTTAAAGTAGTTGAAGGAAGTGGATAGAATTTCTTTTTACTTTTAAGGTCACTTCTATCTGTGTGTTTTCATCTAAAAATAGCATGTCACACTTCTGGCCACACCCCAATCAGTGATGTCATGGCAGGTGTTTTTCCCTTACCTGTCAAAGTACATTATCTGCTCCGACACATGTTTATGGGTGTGACCAGATTTGTCATGCTGCAAAGTCTGATTCTCTTTAGTGTTGAAGCAGACAAGCTGAAGGTTTTGGCAGCCAACAACCTAAATATTTTAAGGTTGCCTGTAAGAACATTCTAGTCACCCAACCACTGCAGCTAAATTTTTCTCCTGTGCACGACTTGAGTTTCTGTGGCGATGCATTTGTCTATCCCACGCTATGTAACTGTAATGATTCCAGTGAAAATTTATGATGCAGAAAGAGACTTAACTGAAAGGGTTGCTTCATGTAGTGCAGCAAAATCCATTTTCTACTTGAACTGTCAGTTCTGTCCCACAGGCTGTTACTCTATTGTTGAATAAACTTAACTTATATCTGGATTTTGAAACATTTTAGTTTAAAGGGGCTAAATGCGATCTCAATTTCACTGCTAGACGTGGCAGCTCTGGTCTACATCAAACCAAAACAAAACTGGCTCAGTGGCACAACCCCCCTTTCCGCTCGCCTTCCCCTTGCTCTCCGTCTGCTCCACCCCCTCTACCTGCGTGTCTTCAGCACTTCCCATCCAGTGATGAAACAGCTGACATGTTGCTGTCGCAAAGTGAGCAGACACATCTCTGTGACCGTGCCGCTTTTGAATACGGGGGGGGGTTCACATGCACTAACATGCACGCGCGGCCGGACCGGCTTACCAAAACAGAGGCTCGAGAACAAAACACACAGAGGGCATGTCACGTGACTCTACTCCAGAGGTCAATACACCACTAGTTGTGTACATAGCAAAAGTAAAATTCCTGACAGCTAATGAGGCTGTATTTTGCATTTAGCCCCTTTAACAGTAAAAGTGGAGACCATTTTAATTTTCACAGAATTTAGTTTTTACAAACTATTACTTTAGCTCATCAGACTTACCCTGCATCTGAACCAGGAACTCTGTCTTAATACGGCGAGCAGCCTCGCTCTCATTCTCACTTCTTGAGCCACACAGGGAGTCGATCTCATCAATGAAGATTATAGAAGGCTTGTTCTCCCTTGCAAGGCTAAAAAGATTCTTCACCAATCTGAGAAGCAAAAGGGATTTTTGAGAAATTGAATATTTGCATGCTGTTGGCTGCAGTGTATTTTTATGCTTAACCCACGCTTTTGTGGATTTCTGTTAATATGACCTACTTCTCACTCTCTCCCAGCCATTTGGAGACCAGGTCAGATGAGGAGATGGAGAAGAAGGTTGAGTTGTTTGCCTCTGTGGCGACAGCTTTAGCCAGATAGGACTTTCCTGTACCTGGAGGTCCAAAGAGCAAGATCCCTCTCCATGGTGTTCTCTTTCCTGACAGTCAAGCAAAACGGTAATTTAGTCTCCATTTATGTCACCAAAAACCATGAACTGTACTCTGACATAAGAGCTTCAAGGACACAGATCTTTGCTTCTACCATTTAAGAGTAAAGTAATGACGTAGCCTCCCTATTAAATTAAACTAAATACCTGTGAAAAGGTGGGGGAATTTGATTGGAAGAATAACAGCTTCTTTCAGCGCCTCCTTAGCTCCCTCTAGACCAGCAACATCACTCCATTTGATGTTTGGTTTCTCCATAACAATTGCACCTGGAAAAAAACAACACTACATTACTGAAGAGTCTAAATGATACTGGAATTATAACAGAGTGCACATAATAAACTCAACAAATATCATGACAACACTTCAGATTAAATAAATACAAAGCCTGACAAAGGCCTGACAGCCCCCAAAAGGAATATTACAAACCTGAGAGCTGATTTTGGAACTTCTTTTTCTCTGGATCATCACCTTCATCACTATCATTCCTGGAAACACACACATATAATGTTAAAAAATATATTTTGTCAATATATCAATTGAAAATAATATTTATTATATTTTCCTATATATTAAAAGAAACAAAGATTTCCCATCCACATCTGGATGACATCAAATGCACACACAGACCCAATTGCCCAACACATAAACACACCCTTTGTCGTCAGACTCTTTGACAGGCTTGGCAGGAGGAGCTTTCTCTTTCTTCTTCAGATACTCTTTCAACTTCTCTGCTCTGTCCAAGTATTCAGCACATTTTACCCGGATGCTTTCTTTGGCTTTGTCACCCGAGGCTTCGTCTGTAAGGAATAAGCACAAAAAGGTACACAAAAATGATTTTAGGTTGGAGTATTTGTTCCCAAAATGACACCAACCCACCTATTAGTACCTTAGCATTAGCGCACTCTATATGAAGAAATAAAAAAAATCAAAAAAATCACAACCAACTATTAAAGTACTTCCCACTGCTATGATAGTGTACAAAAGAGAGATATGAAGCCACACCAAGCTACAGCCATGTCAACAATGATTATTATCAGATTGTAGTTCTTGTTGTGACAAAGAGCTGTGAGACTGACTGAGAGAACACTTTACACTAAATGACAATGTTGTTTGTGCCTTACATTTTATCACATGGAGAAAATACTGAACAGCAGCTTGGTACAGTCGCAGAGCCTCCTCGTAGTTCTGAGCTTTATCCTCCTGAGCCGCCTTGCTGGCAAGATCAATGGCTTTCTAAAAAACAGGGACACAAATCAATGTTATACTTACACAACAGTGAAGAACATGGACAACTGTGTCCCGGGCTGGGCAATACATTATCATTGTATTAGTATCGTCATATGACACTATGATTGTGGATGTCGTTATATTGTGATGTGGCAGAAGTGTTGTCTTTTCCCGGTTTTAAAGGCAGCATTGCAGTAAGTGTTACAATTTTCTGAACCTAACACGCAGTTTTAGCTGCCATTCCCCACTTAGTCATTATATGCACATTGCTGATGATTAGTTATCACAGATATTGTGTTAATATTTTGTAAAAGCGGCAATAGTCATCCCAAGAATATTGTCACCAGGTATATAATGACAACAGAAAACTCAAAGTACAATAATTCCATGATCAGATATTTATCGCAGTTATAAAAAACAAAACAAAAAAAGATAACTTTAAAAAAGTCCATTATTAAATAATAAATCTGATGTGCGTGTTTTCTTCATGTAAATTTTGTTTTTCCTTTTAGCTCAACAGTGCTGCCGCTTTCCTTCTTCAGTGAACTAAAAGTTGCCAATGAATGTTTGAGTTATGTATGTACAACTGCAAAATAAAAACAGTGCAGCAGTCAGTAGCAATCCTTTTATACAATAATAAAAAAAAAAGTTTCATATGGCGATAGATATTGTCACAGCCTGGTATGGTATTGAGACATTTTTACGTTTTTATGACACATTCAATGTATTGTTACTCCTAATTGTCAAAATATTAATATCAATATAAACGCAAACGTCAAAACAAAATGACAAATGTCAGCAAATAAAGTTATGAAATTGATTAAATAAAAGTGACAAACATTTAAGTGAATGTCAGTCGTATAGACAGTATACTGTAGTCTATTACATTGACAGATCAGACTGAACACCACACCTGTCACTGTTATCCAAAGAGGTGACATTACATATTCCGAGGTAGGAGTGCCTGAGCTGAATTTGAATGCACTCTTTCACTTCCTTTTTGTTTACTGTGCTGCTACAAAACCTAACTATAATATAAGTACTCATCACACAATTTGTACGGAACATAAAGAGAGCAGTTTTGCTTTCTCTTTGAAGTGGATATCCCTTTTAAAGGCCAAAATAAAACACGTTAACAAGCTAGCAACGTTAATCCCATAAGCTGCCTTTTTCGTAATGACAAACTCATGGTAATGTAATCGGCATTTGCCACATCTTCATGTATCTTGACAACATACAACACCCGTCTTTATATAACATAAAATCCAGACCACACTGTCATCTTTTGGTCTCCTTTTTGTTGTTGAAAAGTTAACTGCCGGATTCATGCCTAGGTTAGCTACATTAGCTAACTATGCTAATTAGCAGCTAATGTTTCAAACGTTTGCGCTGTTTTACACAGTTGGAAGTATTTATACCGAACCCTGCTCAACAAAATTAAGCTAGACATTTCTATTGTCAACAACTGGTGCACTTTTTAAGTTAAGTCCTTAACGTAAAAAACTTCCTTAGCTTATTTAGTCAGTTACCCGTTTTAGCCAGCTCTGGGGTTGCTCCTTCACTTACCTGTAAATTATTGTTAGCCATAACGGCCTATCACTTGTCCAATAATTGAAACGAATGTAACACCGCCGTGAGCAAGCAACTTTTAAAGACACTGCTTTAGAAATCAACCTGTTAAGTTGACTTTTAACTCGACAGTCGAGGTTTTCTGAGACTTGTTTTCGTTGTTAGATCGCTCCCACAAAGACCGAGGAGGGAACTTCCGCATTAAAAGTCGATACTCGCGTGAACGGAATGTTATGACGTCAAGACGTAGCCTTGGTAAAGTTCAGAGTACGGTGTCCCGGTGCGTTTTTATGGATTGATTCTGTGTTACAATTATAACGTGAATGTTGGGGATCAATTGGGACTACATCGACACATCCTACATCCTTTTTGTGTTAAATATAGTACCTTTGTCTTACTCTACTATTTTTTTCTTTTCCAGTTTGCTGTTCTTTGTGTTTATTACGTGATTTCTGATTAGTGGTTAACCCATAACCCATAGAGGAGACCGGGAACAATTGTTAACATTTTTTTGCATTTTCCTTCATGACTCACAGACTACTTAAATTACTCTAGTGATCTTAACATATAAGAAATATATGTGCATTAATTAATACTATTGATATTTTTTCACTAATAAGACAATATTAAATTTAAGAAGTCAGAGTAGGGCAATTGTAACACTGAAAAAAAAGTAATATTAACACACTTATCTTAAATAAAAGCAAATCTAAAAGTAATCACATTACTGCTGTAGTTTATTTTAGATGACATATTGTATGCAGTCAAAGCATGAATCAAAGTTTATATTTCTGCATTAGACTGGACTACTATTGTGGTAATTAGATTTTAATTATTTGAATTGAACTAAAAGTAATTTTACATTTAAATTTCGTAAAATTGTTCTTCTTTTTTTTTAAAAGCAGAAAAGTATCTCAAGGTCCTTACACTCAGCCATGTAACACTGAATTGCCCCCAATCTTGCAGCCATGATAAAATCTTGTATGCTAGATAGCAACACCTTTATTAGCAGAGTTTGTTCATGTTTGTTTAATTTTTAAACAATAACTTAGAGATAAAATTGAAAAAATTAAGTTTCAACATCAGATTTTTGTTGAAAAATTCTGCCATGTTGAATTGATCCTGCTCCTTTTCCAGAGGCAGAAAGAGAATTCCTACTGAGCACGTGCAAAACTAAGTGTCATCACTCTAGCTTGTTTCTGACTGACCCTTTGCTAAGTGCCTCCTCTAAACAGCAACTGTCCAATGATAGGTTTGCACACCTGTAATTGTAATTCAATACATTGAAGTGGTGTGCATAGGAGTCTTAGACAAGCAATACTTGATGTCTCGTGAATTTGGACGGTGGCGTCTTTTTTATAGTCACACATAAAGCACATGTTTGAAGAATGGATTCAACTTTGTCTTCATTTCTCAAACATAAGCTGCATATGTTAGCATGTCCAGATAACTACCACTAGCTTACTTCCAAACTTGTGTTAGATAATACTGCATTTGCCAAACTCATGGCTTATTCCCAGGGAGCACATTGGGATTTGTTATGTGGGAGGTTTGATGGAATGTAAGCCAATGTGTGCTGAGATGTAAGATAGCTTTAGCCTCAGTCTTTTAACATTAATGTTGTGTACGCAGCTGTTAGGCAACTTGACATATTTCAGACCCTTATACTGGGTTCTCATTTTAAAACGTGTCAGATGGAAAAATTGAAAAGTCCCCTGGAGACAGACTTCTTAGCCGGCCCAAGAAGTTTAAATATTAGCAATACAACATTTGACATTACGATAGCCAGCTACACTTATGAAATCTACTAGCAAGAGTCATCATTTTAGACAAAATCAGTCATCGGTCATCAGCTAATATGAGAAGCCAGCTTTTGTTGACTTCTCTGTGAAATCGAAGACCTTGTGTTTACTTCCCAATTTCAATGTTAAATCAGCCACTATTATCACTGCAAACTGCATATGTGCACTGTGAGAATGGAAAGTTTGACGGACATAGCAACAGTAACTATGGAGGGTGTTGCTTAGCGAAGGGTCAATTGGTGGAATTGAGTGTTTTGCACTTGCCCCGTTACAATTGCCCCCGCTCTCTCCTCCTCTACCTCTTTATGTACAGTGAATAGGTTTACCAAAATAAAACATCAACCAACTATGAATGAACTATTAACCTCGTCCTTCTGATGCATTTTAACATGAATTATCTATCATCCATCCGTGAACTTATTAACTTATTATTAATTAACCCTGTCGTTCTAATGTGAGACGTTTCAACATGAATTATCTATAATCTCTCAGGCACTTGACTTAATTCTTGAAGCAGGCTAAGTTTAAACTAAAAAGCCCACTGATGCTGCAGCACATCCACACTGTTGTCAACTTGTGACATTACTATTACAGAAAAATAATTTACATATTTGTAAAACAAATATGTTTTTAATTTCTATAGCAACCTCTTTATTGTCTAGGTATTCCTGTAGTTCCTCCACTCTGTCCAGGTACTGTTTACATTTATCTCTGATCTTCTGGTTGCCATCTTTACCCTGGGGTTCACCTGTTGGGAAGGATAAAATTAATTTCATACCATTCTGTAATATTGTTGATTTTTGTTTCCAATATTTCATAAACTATTAATTGTAACAGTTATAAGGATGGCACAATTTAAAATTGGCAGATACACACAAACCCAAAACATTAATAGTTCAATAACAGTAATGGGCAACCATTTGTAGACTGTTACAGCCTGATATGTCTCCGTAGGTGTGGAGTTTTAGTATGACATTAGATGTACTTTGTTTCCAGCCATGGCGACGCACGTTTTAAAATGTGCAGAAAGTACTTGACAGCATGTTGGTAGGAGCGGATGGCCTCCTCATAGTTTCCATCCTTGTCTTCTTGTGAGGCTTTCTGTGCAACAGAAATTGCTTTCTGCAAGAGAGGGAAATTAATTAATATTTCAGATATTGTAATACCTTATATTTCTGCTGTAATCAATACATGACAGACTCTGTACAGGAGCCTAAAACTCAGTTCACACAATCTCAGTATCTCATGAATTTAAGCCAAAACAAAACAGTGTTGTTATTTATGGCAGTTAGATTATAAATAAATCAAAATAATGCTGAAATAGTAGTAGTTAAAGTAGTAGTTGATCAACAGCAAATAATAAATCTTTTTCACAGCTGCCATTTTGGCATTAGTAACAATGATACTAATTAAGGTTCTGTTCCAGTCAGGTCAAATAGAGTCAGGTTGCTGCTGTTGTGCATGTTCGCCTACTGGAAAGGCTCCACTACACTAAATATAAAGGAACCTTAATTAGTATCATTGGCAGCAGCTGTTTTTACCCTATTTCATATCAAATAATGTGAAAAAAAGGTCTAGTATCTCTACTTTGGTAATCGAGTCATTTTAGTAATTTATTATGTAATAATTAGGGCTGCACAATTAATCAAAATATTATTGAAATCGTAAAATGGCTAAGTGCGATGTCCAAATCTCCTTGATAAAGTTAAAATGAGTGAAAAAAACAGCATTATAATGAAGTACTGTAGTGCTGCAGAGATCCCCTCCAGATGTGAGAAAACATGTTTGTTTGATAAGGACCGAAAAAGTGAAAATGAAAATTGTGATGCAGAATGATATTCCCACTACTCATGAATCATACAGTAATCACAATATCTGTCCAAATAATTGCAATATGTTTTTTTTACTGTATCTTGCAGCCCTATTAATTAGGGGTGTAACAATTCATTGATCTGGGTCAATATATTAATTCAGTGCTCAACAATCCAAAAATTATTGATGCAAAGTGAAAATATCAGTCTATATCATCATCGTTCAGATACACCTTTATTTTAAAAATCTCATGCATTGCCCGTGCCACAAATTTGGAAGAGTTCGTCACAAAATGTCAATCATAATTTGGTTGCTGTTTGTGTTGCTGACATAAATGTAAGTGTGAAAGTGTTAAATGGACATATGATATTGTCTGATATTGATCGCAGACTCCTGAATTTAATTGTATCGAAATCATATTGTGGCAGACTTCGTGATATCAGCAAACATCCTATCATTGTCCAAAGAATTTATTTAATATCATATTGTGATGAAATTTGTGATTTACACCCCTACGATTAATAACAGATCTTAGTCACAGCAGGTGTTTTGACTTGTCATTGCAGGATAAGTACACATGTAATTAATAACATTAAATATGGAAAGTTTACCAGTAGGTCATGCAAGTGAGCCTACATGGACAATATCAGGGCCTGGAACTGCTTTACCAAAACTGAATGAAACTGAGTTTTTTTGTGCTACTAAATGTCAACATGTCTCCTGTGAAGTCAATTTGCTGATAGAAATTTGTCAGATTGACTTTTTATAGAATCAGTGATAAATCAATTACATAATAAAAGATTGTATTGTCAGATCAATCTTTCTTTGATGCAATGTGACAAAATTATTTAGTGTCCAAATTACTGCATGACCAGTTATTCCTCCTTTCATTTACATGGTGATTTTGTGTATTAAAACAAAGTGAAAGTAAACTTTGTACCGAGCATCTGCAGCCCGAGTCAGAATCAGGTGTACTGATTTCACTTGCAAGGAATTCACCTTGGTATATTGATGCATCAAAATAAATATAGATCAAGAAATATATTAATAATATAAGATAAATAAAGATGAAAAATAGTTATTAAAATTAGCCAAAGTTCTTTGTTAATTCTTCCTGATCTAGCTACCAATTAGAGTAACCCCTTACTCTTTTGACCACTCAGAGAACTACACTGCCATCAGATTTTCTATCTGGGGCATGAAAACATTATGTAAACCACTGAGATCACAGATATATTATAACTGGTCACATGTCTTGCATACAACATTTAATTAACTGTGACTGAATAAATTTCATAGACTGCCATTGAATGTGTGGACTTGATGTGAATCACTGTTCCTGGTCAATGATGGAGTTCAGTCAGCTCTCAACGGAAATATTGACACACTGCATTCAAAGTTAGAACTGATTTAAAACATTATACTCGGTAAGTAATTTTTTTAGCGCACAATACCTTTAGGAACATTTGTTTAAATGAAACCGTCAGATTACACACAGGCAATAACACTCGGTTTGTTTGTTCTTATCTGAATTATAAAATACTTGTTTCACTCCATGGACGAAGGAGTCCAGTTTTATAGACTACTTTCCTCCTACCTGTAGATTTGTTGGCTCCATGCGGAGTCCTATCAGAGTTAAAAACACAGCGGAGTCGACCCGTGATCCCTGGCAGTTTTGTTTCGTTTATCCAGTCGTATGTCACTGTACAAGCAGTTCCTGTTTGCTTATCGCTCCCTCAGTCCGCAGTGACACGCGTTGAAGAAAGCAGTCTGCCCAGTCAGTCCCAGGAATGGCAACGATGCTGAGACACTGGAACACTCCTGCCGGTGAGTCACGACACTTTATTGTTGTCGTGCAAGTTACAAACACAACACAAGAGTCATTGTTTTAATGACCAAATACAAATTACATAATGATTAGGTTTCATTGATTCATTCATTTCATTTTTAGAAACAGTGGATAACAACTACATGCACAATAGACAGAAAAGAGTCGTTTTACTTGTATCCCCAGTCTGGAAGATCTTATTACAAGTGACATGTAAAACCTGGAAATCCACTCAGATCCACTTCACTGGTGACTCTCGTGTGATGACTGTGCGCTCCACCAGAGGTCGCCCCGAGATCACGTTAAAAACCTGTAAACTGACTGGTGGGGCACTTCACAAGTTTGGGGCTCCTCTGATCTTTCTCTAATAGGTTATACTATACTTTCATATCACAACTCAAATAATAACATATAATTAGAATAATATAATATGAAATTATGCATTAATAAAAAAAAATATGGATTGTATCTATAGAAGCTTTCTTAACCAGCTTCCCTGTTTTACTATATGGCTAGACAATTTTATTTCATTACATAATCAAAATCTAACATTTCTATTTGAATATATTTTGTTCTGTTTTGCATTTCATAGCTTAAGCCAGTTCAGATTGCCTTACAAATTGTAGAGTGGGGGAGACCAGGGGCAATTTTAACTTGGGGGATTGTAACACACTCAATTCCTCCCATCAGAAACAAGCTAGAGAGAAGACGTTTCTTCCTCTGCCTGTGGAACAGGATCAGGATAGTTTCATCTGGGCAGAAGTTTTCAACAACAAAAAAGATTCTGAATTGTGAAAATTGCTGTTTGGATGTGCATTATTTTTCTTCTGCTGTCTAAAGTTGATTATCAATTTAAATAAAAATAAATTTATCTCTAGGTTATTGGTTAAAAATAAACATGAACAAACTATGCTAATAAAGGTGTTACTAGCTAGCATACAAGATTTTTTCATGACTGTAAGATCGGGGACAGTTGTAACACTGCGTTGCAGTTTCCCCCGAGCCACATGGTCCAATGTAAGCACCCCATTTGACTGCGTTGACATACTTTTCTGAACATATTTCACTAAATTTAAATTACTTTTAACTCAATTCAAACAATTCAAATCTAGTTAACACAAGACTAGTTGCCTTGTCTTCCCTAAAAATAGAGATAGACTTTTGATTTGAATGCATAAGATGCCTGACATCTAAAGAACTTGAACCATGTGAAAAATATATATTTATTTTAAGTAACAATATTAGACACTACAGCAGCAATGTGGTTACTTTGAGGTGTGCTTTTATTTGAGATACAGTGGGTTAATATGACCTTTTTTGGTCAGTGTTACAGATGCCTCCTAGGTTGCCTGGTAGCACAGTTGGTAGAGCGAATCGACCCATGTACTGAGGCTGCAGCAGCTATGGGTATGGCCCTTTGCTGCGTGCCGTTCCCCCAGTGCTCTCCACCATTCCCTCATATCATCAGTTATCCTACAAATTAAAGGCATAAAAGCTCTCAAAGTACTAAGCAAACAAACAAACAAAAAACAATTGCCTCCTACAACTGTTACATTTAACTCCACCAAGGGAGCAGTTGTAACACTCTGACTTCTTGCATTAAGTTTACTATTATAGCCATGTCCTTATTAGTGAAAACATCAAATATCAGTTATTATATAGTATAATTTATCAGTGCACATATACATGTTTCTTTCATCAAAAGTTGAGTTGTGCATTTCAAGTAGTCTGAGAATTATGAAGGAAAGTGTAAAATGTTACAAATGTCCCTGGTCTCCCCTACTTCTCATATAGAGAAGTAGATGTCACAAACAACGTTTCAGAGCGGTTAATGTTTGTACAATTACTATATGATACAATAAAGTGCAAATAATAGATATGCGCACAACACACGCCTTAGATCTATACATAAGTTAAACTTGTAGGTAAGACAGTTTTTTAGGACGAAAAGAAAATAAAACATTCAGAAGACGTGCTTGTGGGAAACGCAGAGTAAACTGTGACAGACCTTTGGCCCCCACTCAGTGGATTAGTGTCGAGCTCAGACCATCGACAGCCTGACACCTGATAGCTGCAGTGTGGCGCACAGTTTGGTCAGGAAGAAGACAGAAAGCTGTTAGTGGTGTTAGTGTAGAAACATGCGGCAGAAAGAGGAGACCACACCGTCAACAGCAGGAGAACAACTTGAAGCTTTGTCACTGACATTAGCGGATTTGTAGTCCTACTGAAGTGCCCGAGGCGCGTAACTCCCGAAGCCCATTAGGCGCATTTTATGGAGATCTCTAGATGACAAGACCTGCACGCTGCGGGTTGCTCTCAGCATCTACCGGGATCTCTAATGTGGAACATGGCGAGAGGGATGAGAGGAGCTCATCTCCTCGCTCTGTTTTTTACTTTTTCAGTAACACTTTTAAGGGACGCAAATGGACAAGAAACCTCTAATGACTTAACAGGTTTTAGTTTGAGTCCTCAGTATTTCAACCTCGCTGAGAGGTCCACTATCTCTGCCACAGCAACCTGCGGACAGGATGAGAATGGGACACCGAGATATGATTTATACTGTAAACTTGTTGGAGGACCGAACCCTGGAGTTCTTACTCAAAATATACAGGTAAGAAAGAGCTGGAGAGCTTTCGGTCCGTGCGTAAAAGGTGAATGACAACAATATGCAGCCACAAAAACAGCAATTACGTTGTAGTCGGATACATATAGCCGAAAGTAGTTAAGTTCAATATTTAACTATTGACTGAAACTTTAGCTGTGTTTTATGAATATGGTCTCTTATAAAGGTTTTGTGTCTTTGTAAAAGTCCTGCTAATTCTGCCCTTCCCGACCAATCCGGTAGCCTGCAAGTTCCAGAAATAGTCTGACACCACTGTAGTTGAGATTTGTAAAGGAAATGCCCTTTCAAAAGTGGTCCTGTCCCCCCAGGAGTTTCTCCGAAACGCTCCACATTATTGTAACAACAGCACTTTGACATGGACATGCAGCAACCATTTTTCTAAACTCAATAATCGCTTGTGGTCGAAATATGTATCATATTTTCATTAGGTTGAGCTCTTGTTAGTGCTTGCCTCCATTATTAAGACCTACATGTATTTTGCTACAATTATTTGGGCGTGTATAATGTGTCTGAATAACAACAATTTGACACCATTTAGGGTCAGTTTTGTGACTACTGCAACGCCGCTGACCCAAACAAAGCCCACCCGGTGTCCAACGCCATCGATGGGACAGAGCGGTGGTGGCAAAGCCCTCCTCTCTCCAGAGGACTCGGCTACAACGAGGTGGATGTTACTCTGGACCTTGGGCAGGTGAGATTATCATACTTTCCTCTGCTATGAGCAGCTGCTCGCTGTACCTGCTGCTACCTGCAGTTTGAGTAATGATTGCTCTGTGGTTTCAGTGAAATATAGCACTTAGATATTTGAGAGGAAGGAGAAGGAAAGCTTTTTGTGCCTGAACTCACTGCTCTGCTGACTTGAGATGAGTTATGTCATTTGTGTGAGGTTGTTGTGCACCTTCACTGTTGTGAAACTGGAAATAGGGGAGAGCAGGGGTAATAGTACAGAAGGGATGGTTGCAACGGGCAATAAAGGAACATGTCATGAAGTCCACAGGAGGTATGCCCTGTCATTGAGTCCAATGCTGAAAATCAGTCCTATCAGACCAGTTTTGCCAGAGTTACAGTATAAAAACTATTTTTTCATTTGGAAAGGTCTAAAACCTACCCTACAGTAAGACCTAACAGTTTGGTCTTAGACCTAACTGACTTAACAGTTAGGTCTAAGACCTAAAGGAAAGCTTTGTAATTAAATAACCAAGAAATGAAGCTGAGCAGCCGGAAGGCATTAGAGGGACAACCAGAATTTTTTTCCCCATATAATATGATCTAGTTTCACTCAAATCAGTGAATACAGTTATAAAGTTGTTCTTTTGTACAGTGAGGCCCGGCCCTCAGAAACACTCCAGTCCGCTCTGCTGAACAGCTTTAATCTCCCTCCATGCTCCTCTGCTTCATATGCAAGAAAGCATTTCATTGAAAGAGTCATCAACAGTTTTTAATTGTTTTCCAGGAAAAGACACACTTTTAATACCATTAAAATACCAAAGAATACCTAAAATGACTTTTTGGCATTTTTGGGCCACATATTGGCATGTAGGAGACATATAGTGCCTTACATGCCATAGAAACATTAAACATTGATTTTGTCTTCATGGGAACTTTAAAGATATATTTCTTGACTCCTTTTATTTGCAGGAAATGTCAAGGATTAGCATGAGGAAGACAAACAGTGGTGTCACCAGGCTAGAGCATGTCAGGCTGTTTTATGTGAGGGATAGTCCGTAAGAGGTGATTGCGGCCCTAATGTGAATTTGATGCATTGGACTAATTTCATAAACTGCAACATGATGCATTGATATTGTTCGTCATTAAGTCACATGGTCATTTGACTTTAGGAATAACTTAAGTATTAATTAGGGTTATATGCCAGAAATATTAAGTATTTACTTGTTTTGTGGCCAGTTTAACCCTAACTTTGTCTTGTGGCAAAATGTGACAATGCACAATGTCAAATTCCAATTGATTATCCAAAATTTAAAGAATTGGTTGGTAGAGGACATGTTTATGTTGTTCACAATGAAATATGGTTACTCTACATAAATGCATCTCAGTACAAGGAGGGAAATACTAAAAAGTTGTACTCTTGTCCCTACTCTCCCCTATTTTGCACCATATTCTTCTTCTTCTGACTTTTGCTGCTGCTCATTTGTTTTGGATATACAAGGAAGAAAGTTGTTTGACTCATGGTATTTCATTCACAAATTATTCTAAAGGTCTTACATGATTATATATTCACTTTGAGCTTCATCACCTCAGCCAGCAGTGATCATGTGAATAATGTGCTGCAGTTGGATGCTTGCCAGGATTCAGTTTCACGCCCCCTTTGGCCAGCGAACATGCTTCCATCATGACCCGTGTCTCTGGCAGAAGTTTGGCTCGAGGCCCATGAAATTGCGCCTCACGCTCAATTATCCACTGTGAGGAAAGAGAGGAATTCTGTCTTGGGATTAGGGATCAGAAGGATGTTGAATCAGATTGGAGGAGCACAGGTGGACCTCTTGTGTTGTGTTAGGAGGGATTTGACTAGTTTTGGAGTAGACTTCAAAAAGAGAGCAACAAAAGAGGAGCTCCTCTCCACACGTGTTGCATATTTGGCTCCCAGTGGGCATGGAGTCAGACAATGGGTGTTGGCTTTTCTATCTCTGTTTTTAGACAGACTGAGCTGAGCAAAAGATCCTGCACAGCTAAATATAGTCCGCACTTACAGGAGGATGGACACATGCAGGGCCTGTAGGGATGTCTGACTTTAATACGTGGTAATGCTCAGTTTATTTGGGAGCGGGGAAAGTAGCATTATTGCATTATGGTGTGCTAAAAAGAGCATGGCTGGATTTCTGACGGTGACTACCAACCACACAACCACCTCAACCAAACACACACACACCCACACCTGTCACACACATTTTTCTTTTTGTGGCATCTGATGTAACTGCCAAGGGTGTAAACAATGCTCACCTGCCACCATTGCATTTTACACCATACAGTTGCTTTAGCCCTCAAATCTAATGATCTGTTTTGTGTTGAAAACCGAGTCTGTGTAAGGAGCAGAAAAACTGACTGTGAGAAAAACTCTGGCATGTGGGAAAGAGATTTGTGATTTACTAATGAGAATGTTATCAGTTGGCAGCTTCCTAACCTCACGTGTATCAAAACAAACTCAGCATTCTTGTTTACGGACAAAACACAATGCATTTAGCAAGCACCTCCCTATAGATGGAGGAGAAAAACCCACAGAATATGAATACAGTATCACTGCTTATATCTGAATATCGGACTGCAATCCACTTGAGGTTTCTGTCGTCTTACTGTTGCTTTAGTGCTTGCTCTTGGTGGGAACTATTGCGTCTCTGTAAATAATATTATAAAGTACCGTCTAGACTTGCTCTATGTGAAAAGTACCTTGAAATGCTCATCACAATTTCCCAGAGTCCCAAGTGAGTCTTACATTTAAGAAGCTGCAACCAGAGAATGTTGACTGTTCCATGTGAAGCTTTGATATCTTTGTAGATTCTTTTAAATCCACAGGATAAACAATGTGTTCAATGAAAATATGTGGGCTAGACCCAGGTGAATGGGGATTGTGGTTTCTTTCAAGACCAGCGCAGGTGGCTGCTCTGCTGATATTTGTATAGCTCTCAGTAGATATTAGATAATGGCACAGAAGTTGATGTTTATGTTAATGGCAAGGTTCAAAGAGAGAGGCCTTTTTGACAGACCTGTTTCCGGTTTGTCTGTGAAGAGGATTGTTTGAAGGTTTGAAAGTTTAAAGCTAGACTACTCAGACTGATTGTGAACTCAATGGCTTGTGACTTGAGCATTATTAGAAAGAAGACTTTTTCAATATTTTTTGGCATGCCAGCAGCACGGCTGGAGAGGTGGCAATGTTAGTCTGTCCGTTGGTGCACCACCAGGCTGAAATATCTCAAATACTATTGGATGGATTGCCATTAAATTTTGTACAGACATCGCTGATCCCCAGAGAATGTATCTTGAGTTCACCTGTAGTTCCACTATGAAGTTTACATTTTTGAGTTTTAGACAAATAGCGTGACAGATATTGGTGGAACTGCAATAAATATTTGGTACAAACATTCATTACCCCCTCAGAGATGAATTATAATGACTTTAGTGATCTCCTGACAAAAATTAAATTATCTAATATTTTGGTTTATGACTAAGAACTAATTCCCATGAGCCACTACACTCTGTTTTGTGAAGATGGTAAACAGCATGCCTGCTAAACACCAGCATGTTTGTGTTGTCATTGTGATCATGTTACCATGCTGATGCTAGTATTTATCTCTTAGCACTGCTTTGCAGCCTCACAGAGCTGCTCACAATGACAGTACACATGCAATTAGGACAGAATATAACATCTAGCTCAGAAATCTCCTCTGCATAAGCCCGGTGTCTCAGACAGGACAATGTGAGCAGGTTAGCGGCTCCCTGTTTTTGCGACTTCTTGGCTTTTGACCCTTGACCCATGACAAATCCTACCTTAGCTCAGTGATCTTCATTTGGCTAGTTCTGGCATAAATGACTTGTTTACCTCCAGGTTAATTGTCCAAAAACGAGTGAATTTGACCTATGGGACTACAGATCATATCTTAATTGATATTCACTAATATAGCTCTTATCTTATCTTTGACCATTTTCTTCTGCCTAATGCACTCATGTCAAGCACTAGTAAAGCATTTCTTGTCCATCCCATTATAAATTTATTCTAAAGTTGTCCCCACCAACATACTAGCTACTTTTCCAGGAACTTTTGCCCTCGTTAAACTATTTACAGGACACAGTGGGCAAGCCATTGTTCTGGTAAACATTTACACCACACATCAGACTGCCAGTCACTCCTTTTTTCTGGGGAATGTATTTTAGGAGCCCTGAGCACATGTGCTTATCTGCCTGAGTGAGCCCAGAGGAGACCATGTGAGGCAAACATACCGGGGCTTACTGCTGTCTGTCTCGCATCGGATGAGACTGAGCTGCATTTGATTGGTTGGTGTCCAGGCACCGAATCAACATCGTTACATCATCAAAATTCTGATTAGTTGGCGAATTGATGTTCGAGGGATTTAACTGTTGTTTTTTTTTTTTGTAGCGGTTAAGTCTGTAGATTATTTCTGACAGGTGTTTTCTGACAGGTGTTTACTGTGTTGATGATGGAGCTTTGTGTGGTGGTAATGTGGTTTTAAATGGACTTGTTTTTTTATCTGTGATTTATAGGTTATTTGCTCAGCAGACTATCACTTTGTCAGGGATGTGAACTGGTCCAAGAATAATGACTTTGAATGCTAAAGTTGGAAGACAGGAATGGTCTGGTTCAGGTTAGTGCAGTGGCTTTGGCACTGCTCACAGTTCTGCTATCATCAAGAGACAAAGCTTCCAAGAACTCAATTTTAGAGGCATTCCCCTGGAACCTAATCCCCTCTCTCAGGGGTCCACCTCCCACCGAAGTTGGTTTGAATGTTTTATTTGCAGCCGTCGCCCCCTTTTGTGTTAGAATCCGTCTACCCCGTATTGTGTGACATCCTTTCTGTGCTCTCAGACTCTCACAGAGGTTTAGTTCTTTCTAAGCCTCTCTGAAAGTGACCCGGTCCTCTCTTTTCACGTGATAAATGGATAGAAATGGAGAGGTGGTGTAATTTGGTGGTGAGAAAGTACTTAAACGGAAAACATGCACACAAACACACAAGTCTCAGACTGAAAACATTCCATGTTCCCTTGACATCTGCCCTTTTACTGGGTAGACATTCAGATAACACCACACATGATGCTTGCATTCAAGTATGATCTCGTGTACACAGATTAATTGTGCATGGCTGCTGCCCTCCAAGTTATGCAACAGGTGGTTAGAAAGTAGAGGCTATAATCCTAATTGAGGTGTAATGCATTTGAATATGTAATCTAAAAAATCTGACACAAAGAATAGATCAAATTGCTGTTAAAAATATGTTCTATTTTGTTGTAGACCTTCACTGTAAACCCCAATTCATCCTTGACACAAACTTTGAGTGTAGACGCCACACAGTGTGTAGGACTGTTTAGGAACATTAAGGTTTTAAGCCAGAGGGTGCTTCTTGGATTGTATCCATCTGCAGTGCATCTGCAAGAATTGCATATTTCCCCTCCCATAATACTCACTTGACTCAAACACACATGCGGTGTGAGATTGACGTTTTTTGTAAAGGCAACTGATTGACAGTTGTTGTTGTTTTATTGTAATTAAAGACTCCTTAAGTGATCCTTAGTGTTGATAGATCAACGGGTTGATCTCAACATGAGTTTGACCCCTTCAAAATAAAATTTGCTGTGATGACAGTAATGAGCTCAACCCTGCTGTAGGCATCACATGGCCATGCGATTGCAGTAATGCTGTTATTGTCAAATAGCTGCTGCTGGAGGTTCTTTGTGTGTAATGAAGAACTGAAATCAAATTTGTTTGTGTTGTTTGTCAGTGTGACAGACAGTTGTTGGTTAAACTTAATATCTTAAGCTTATTGAACATGTTTTCTAAAGTTCTGTTAACTCAACTGGTTTCACAAAACTCAAATAAGACTTTAAACTAATTATTCAACCTAAATTAATTTATTTTTTAAGTTAAACCAGCTCAACATTATTTACAGTGCACATTAAATGTTTGTGTGCAAGCTGTTTATCAAAACTTCTAAGTTGAGTGATTGTATTGGAGTTTACAGTGTTTATGCTCGGTGGTAAAGATTTGCAGTGCAGCTGGCTCAGCCCGACCCTAGTGACAAGACTGGCTGTTAGACATGTCCCTATTGCTGTGGTGACGATGGAGGTGATGTAAGTGCCTGTGTTTAGCCGGGCTGCCTCAGGCGCCAGGCCAACCCGGCAGATATTTACTACTCCTCTAACAGTCAGCCACCTCACGCTAGTTAGCAGTATAACAGTCTGGCTGGGCGAGTGCATCACGGGTGACTGTTGGACTGCAGTTAAATCCGGAGCTCCGATGTGGAAAAGCTTGTGGGGGTTAATAGGGGATCTTTTCACCTTTTCAAGGTCTTTGTCATCAATTCATACATGGAAATGCTAATCAGTGGTCACAGGTTTGCTGACGCAGGCATTGATGCAATGGGATGAGTTAGAGAGAGCAGGAGTTTCCTAGACCCAATTGACAGGGCTGTTTCATGAATAGTAGTACACCCATACAGTATGCATGCTTCAATTAAGGTCATGTATAGAGGTGGAAGGAAATGCTGCATCAGTATAATATTGCAATATTACGCTAGTTTCCGCCACACTGTAAAAATCATACAGGAATTTAGTGGAATCCACTGTCATTTTCTCATTAACTAGACATAAATATGCACATTTAATATATTCAAGATAATTAAACTCAAACATTTCTGTTATTTATTATTAAAACTTATAAAAATGAATTCTACTAATTGAAGTCTTTAAACTTTTGAGTTTTTTATGAGTTCAATGAATGCACTGTACAGAGAGTACAATCGACTCATTAAATTAAGTTTCTAAAGAAAATGATCAGTCACTGTTTGAAAGTTTATGAGATCCTACTTTTTTATTTTTTTAAAAGAAAACATATATAATGATAACATGCTGCTTACACTTAAAACTGAACTTTTAAAAAAATTGTACAATTCTGGAACAGCAGGAGAAGCTGCAGCAGTGTAACTGAAAAGGTGATGGTCCAAATTAATATCTTAAGCTTACTGAAGATGTTTTCTCAAGTACAACTGAATTAATGTAAAGTTTATTTAATCAGGACAGTTTAGTTGTTTTGAATAATTACAAAATTATCTCAACTTGTCTTTTCAAATTCAGTCAACTTAAAATGTTAAGGCAGTCCATAAACTAATTTACAGATTTTTTTTACAGTGCATACATATTGTAGTGACATATGGTTATCATGAATCATTATATTTTGTGCTCAGATTTTAAGATTTTTGACTAAAGAATAGTTTTCTATAATCTGTAATGATAGGTTTAATAATGTAATGTCATAGAGAGGTAAAGATGCAGTGTTGAATGCAGAAAAGCAAACAGACAGTTCTTGAGCAGCTGCACCTCAGGCCTTTACATGTTACTTTTGTGAAGCTTGCTAACAGGCCGAAACTTGCATATACTGTATGTTTTCTGTTAGACCTACAGTTCTCGTGTGACTTCTGGCCAACCTTTCTTTGTTACCATATTACTAATTCTGTCATGGAGACAGAGAAAAATACACCAGACTACCCCTCTCCCCTGCCCCCGCCCACCTGTTGCACAGAGACAAACAGTTGTAGCTACATTGCATTGTTACAAACTGGAGGGCAACTGCTCCGGTATATGCTCTGTCTGGCATGGGCTGATCCACTCCAACAGAAGGCAATGCCTCCTCTCCTTTGAATTGCATTCCTCTGATCTCACATCAACCTCTCAAGAGCACGCTCAGATGGCTTCTATCTGTCAGGATTCTGATCTTAGCGTGGATTTACACACTGCACTCCTCTTGGCTATGTGGTGTCCTTTGGTTGGAATTTGGGATCAGGATATTCAAAATCTGCTTCTTGACTGCACTTGCTGGAAATATACTTATTTATGTTTGATTGCTACCTTGTGTCTCCTGTCTGTTAAACATTAGATAAGATCAGATATAATATTTAGTCAGGGATGGAAAATACTACTAAAATATTATACCCAAATTCAAGTACTGTTACTTTAAAGATATTTTACTGAAGTAAAAGTAAAACTGTGTATAAATTAATTTAGATAAAGTAAAAGTAGGTTAATTACATTTTAACTGACCTACTTTTTTCTTCTACGTATCTACTCCTCTCAGTAAACTGTACTGTGTTATATTTGAAAATTTCTTTTAACAGTAGTTATGTTAAGAACAGTTTTTTTTAAACTACAAAATAAATTAATTAAAGGTCCAGTGTGTAAGATTTAGGCAGATCTGTTGACAGAATATGGCAGAAATGGAAAATGATGTTCACGTGAAATACATTTTCATTAGTGTACAATCACCTGAAAATAAGAATTGTTTTTGTTACCTCACAATGAGCAGTTTATATCTACAAAGGTTGCAAGTCCTCTTCTGTGGAGTCCACCATGTTGCACTGCCATGTTTCTACAGCAGCCCAAAACAGACAAACCAAACACTGGCTCAACATACGCCTTTTGTGTTTCCTGCAAGTTTCGCTGCCACCATAGGTTCTCCTACACGCTTGAAATGAAAGAGTGAAAAGTTTTTACAGTCTGCAAGCTCACAGCTAGATTCTTCTAAATCCTACACACTGTTTTTTTAAATGTCATGTACACCTCATGAAGCAAATTGAGCCCTGTCACAAAAGTACGCAAAAAACAACAACGTTGTTGCGGTGGTGAGAGTGATTTTAATTTGTTACTTTGTCTCCTGGATTTCGATTAGTTATGTGCCCTGTCTACACGTCTCGTCTTCTCATGGTAGCATATGTTGCCTGCAAGTAAAGGGACAGTTCATGCCCAAATCAAAAATATTTTACCTCCTGCCTTCAGTGCTTTTTTATCCAGCTAGATTGTTTTGGTGTAAGTTGCAGAGTTTTAGAGAGTAGAGTAGAGATGTCTGTCCTCTCTCGAATATAATGAAACTAGATGGTACTCAGCTTGTGGTGCCAAAACATAAATTTGAAAAACTCAACAGCAAGGTCCCTTTCCAGAAATCATGACCCGGGTACACAAGATAATCCACAGACCTTGTTATGAGCAGTTTCATGTAGGAACTATTTTCTCTCTACTACGGCTGGGTGATATGGCTTATAACACATACACTTATGACTTATCTTGTATCTCTCTCTATATATATCTCTCACTGAAATCATGTACTCCAAATTCTCAAATAGTGCAAACATGTGATGATCTATTGACAAAACAATGTGGACAAAATATCGCTATATTTTTGATCAAATATCTAAATATTGAGACAGTATTGTAAGGATGACTGTTGGTGCTGTCATAAATATTAACACAATGAGATTTTTGATATACAATCATCAGTAATGTGGATATAATGACTAAGTGGATAAAGGCAAATAATGGAATAGCTAGAACAGTGCAGAAAATTGCATCACTGTACTGTAATGCAGCCTTTAAAACCAGGAAAAAACAACACTTATGTCATATCACAATGTAACAATATCCAAAATCTAACATAATATCTGTTCTCGTATCATGATATCGCCCAGCACACTTTTTACAGAACTACATCCCTTAACTGTGTCACCGTGTAGGAGGAAGTGGGCATCCACTCGTGGACGAGAGGTTACAGCTCAGCTGAGGAGGACGCCATTAATGTTTACATCTTCCATTGTCACAAGCATGAGCCTCTCATCCATGAGTAGATGCACACATCCTTCTGTGCAATGATACAGTTGGTGGGTGCAGTAGAAAGAAAATAGTTCATACATGAACCTGCTCACAACATAGTCTGTGGATTATCTTAACTGGGTCATGATTTCTGGAAAGAGACATTGCTGTTTAGTTTCTCAAAACCATTTTCTGGGGCTTGAAGCACCACAAGCTGAATGCCATCTAGTTTCATTCGAGAGAAGGAAGACATCTCTACATCAGATATGTTCAAAGCTCAGCAACTCTCACCGAAACAATTACGACAGATAAATAACCCCACAGGTAATAGAATAAATATGTATTTTTGATTCTGAGGTCCCTTAAAGGCAATACAGTAATTTTAGAATATCAAAAAACATGGGTTATGAAAATAAGGAACAGCAATTGTCAGACACTTTCTTATTGAGAAGGCTGTGAGAAATTCCTAACCAGTCTATGTTACAGTACACTTCATTTGATCAACACAAAAGAGATTATAATTGAAGAGGTCCACGTGGCAGGCACAGAAATGAGGATAACTGGCAAACGGTCACGCAATCGTGCCTGTTTTTGAGATGTTTGATTGTTCTCGGAGTATGAAGCATTGCTCCACAGCTCTATAACCTGAAGCGCAGCCATGTATGCAGTCAGAGGGCATGGCTTAGCGCTGGTGCAGCTCACACTTGAGGGTGCACATTCATCACTCCAGAGCTGTCACACACACGCAAACTTGCCATAAGCTGTCAGGGGTCAATAATCCAGAAATAATAACACACACGCAAGCAAACAGTGGGCATGAAATGTCAGGAGTCAACAGATGTAAGAATGTGACTGTGTGTTTGTTTTGTCAAAATGCATTTACGCGCTGCTACAAGTGTACTGAGAGAAAAAATGTTAATATGCTGTTGTTAAAATGGTGTTTGGTCATGAGGGAGTTGGTTGGCTGTGTTGCCCTGTCGTGTTAATTAGAAGGTTAGAGGATATCTTGATACTTTATACCTTGTATATGTGACACTATTATAGGGGGTCAAAGTCAGGAATTTGTGAGGGTGGGTGTCAAACAGTCCATACCTGTCACAGCTCAACCCCTGACCTTTTTGACACCCACCCACCCACAGCCTCCTCCACTAAACCTCCTGGCATGACACTCCTGTCTAAAGCCTGAGGGCTGCAGATGCAGGGAGGGGCAGAGGATGGCTCTGCTCAAGTGTTATTCCAAGTGTTTTTGCCACAAGCTTGTCAATCTGTTTCATGTCTTTGTACGCTGCTGGAATCCTGCGCTGATGTGCTTAGCATGCCATCACGATATTTCATGCTCTCTGCAAACAATACGTAGGTGCTGGACATATTTCAAGAGTGTGTGTTTAGACTGGCAGGACACAGTTAGAGAGAGAGGCCTGAAATTAAGGAAGGCCGTGCCAGGACAGGCCCTGTGTCTTCCAAGATCGCTGTGTTGTCTGTTTCTGACTGGGTTTGTTTCCGGATTCTTCTCACCATCACTCAGTTACTGGCACCAAGTCAGACACAACAGTGAGTGAATGGCATCAACACATTCAGGCTTGATGGGAACTAAGTAAAGTTGAATGAACTTTCCATTACTGTCTAACAAAATGTACAGTTTCCACTGGAGTGAGAGTAAATGAGAAGTGGTTGGATTGCCTATTTCAGTCTTTACTGATGAAATTATATTTTTTTGATTAAAACTATAATATGTAACATTTCTGCATTGAAATGTCGAAAAACATTATATATCTGTGTCGAGTTGTGTACTTACATTATCCCAAATGTTTTGCAACAATGTTCAAATGCAGAGAAATCCATGAATTCTTTGAGATAACAGTGCATTTCCTTTTAGTCAATGCCAGCTAGTTGCTAGTAGGGTGAGGAAGGAAGTCAGAGTGTGTGACTAATGTAATGTGAATGAAACTCCAATATTACCTCGACCTTGAACATGATTTCTGCCTGAGTCATTTCAGATAGAGCTCCTCCTCAGCTATGCTGGTTGTTTAAAAGTGAAGATAACAACTCCCATGATCCCACGTCACTTGATGATGTCATCTTTTGTTATTGTAGAGACCCTTAACACAGAACTTAGATATTGTGCATTAAAGACTTATTATATTGATTTATTTTGACCCATATTTTTGACTGAATACATACAGTGAAATACTGAGCAATTACATTGTTGGTTCTGAATTAATAGGCCTAGGTACCAAACATCAGTAAGTCTTAACGACTGACTAGGGTTGGGCGATGCGTTAGAAGTTTCCAACCAGCCACTGTCAGCCCAGCAACCACAATTGCCGATGTGTTTGCACAGGTGTTTGTGTGCCCACACCTCCTCCTGAGGTTTGTATGCTACGCTATGTTACATTCGCTATGTACATCCAATAAATAAACAAAAGAAACTCACGAAAGTGAAATAAAATAAGTGGCTCTACGATGGATCTATAAAGGATAACTGGATACAGAGTTGGAGGTGGACCTCCATTCATTTCCATGGGAGATGCTCAGTGGGACATGAAGCAAACTTCCATGCCGGAGCTGCCACATTGTGTGGCTCATAGAGCAAGTGCATTAGAGACTTCTGCCACCAAGCTAGACAACCCTAACCCTAACCCTTCACTAACTTGAATGGGGATAAAATGATTTAATCATGTGGCTTTTTGAGACATTCCTAATGTTATTGGACCTGGTATTGGAGGTCATTGGTAGGTGTTGTGACACTCAAAGAGTTGTATCTACCATTTTACAGCCATTTCTTTCACAATATAAGCTTAGGGGGAGAAGTCTTTATAGGCTCAGAGTATCACGTGATGTTGCCATTTCATGGTTTGACTGCTATGTCAAATTGGCTTCAAAGCCTGTTGCTCTTCTTTGGGGCTCTACAGCCTGTTTTCCTCTCACTCTTTTCCATCCAGCTCAGTGGGTTTGTATTTTGCAGCTTTGGTCTTCACTCTGAACACCAATAATATTGTCACCAGTATTTCTAATGATAACCATCTCTGTTCACCAGTCCACATGGTAAAACATTGACACAATTACATTATGTGTGCTGAAACATGTTGGTTGAATATAAAAATACAATCATTGCTGAGTATAGAAGGAAGTGCCCACCAAAATACTTTGTTAGTCATCCATCTATGTTTAAATTTATATTATTGCAGCAGACAGATAAGTCAAGGGTAGTGGGTAAATTAGGTCATTTAAATTACCTTGCTTGTGACATGGATCTATTTTGGTCATTTACTGTTGTATTGTTTCTTTGTTTTATGGTTGTACTCCATTCCATGATGTCTTTTCTCAAATAATAAAATAAAACTGAAACTGAAAACTGATGACATGAAGACTCTTCAGTTAGTTAGTGTAGGAGAATTATCTTTCACAGTTGATAAGACACTGATCAACAGGTGATCTAATGCAAACAGGCCACTAGCCAACCCTCTAAATCCTCAGAGAACACATTGTTTGCTGGACTGGAACTACAATAAAAGATTTTTATAGATGATAAAGGACATTGTTGTTGGAAAGAGGGAGAATCTCTTGTAGTTGCCATCGTTATCTGTATCCATGACAAGTGGTGGAGAAGATCTTTACTGCTGTGCCTTGCTGTCACTGACAGGTTCTTGAAAGCAGGGGCATGCTTTGCTTTGGGGGCATTAGGAGGGAAGGGGAATGTGGCGCTATGTTTGGAATCTGAGATGGGTCTGCATGCCAGCCAGCACGTCTCTAGCCACCCGTACCCTTTTTTACCCTCCCCCCATCCAGCCTCCCTTCCCCCGGCCCTCCCTTAACGTCATCACAGCCCGTGTGAACTAAACTTCCTCCTGGTCCTCATCAGAACCAGCGTATTGATAGAGGGCAGCTTCTCTGGAGGAGCCTTGCTTCTGTTTTTAGATGGATGACAGCCCACGTCTTGTTTGTGTGCACCGTTCATCTTTTTTTGCACATCCTGTTGCATGTGGGTGGAAGTGTTCTCTGATTAATTTCAAGTCACACCCCTTTCAAAGTCGAGGCCAGAAAGAGGCATTCTAAGCTATTTTATTTACTTACAGATTGACTGTTTTGCTCAATGGTAAGAGTGATTAAAGGACAGTCAAAGGGCTATTCTTGGCCAGTGATTCTCAGAGTGGGGCCCATGGCACTCCGCCAGGCAGTCTGTGAAAAGTTTCCAGATTCATTCATTTAAACGTAGAATCAGTAGGATTTGTCTGATCTGTCGAAAAATGCACCAGAAGGATACCAGGGCGTCGAATACCAATGTTTGGGGTTGGTAAAGCGTCCCTAGCACAGCAAAATAATGAAATGAAAAATAAGGAAATATAGGCAGAGGGCAGGGTCTCTGCAGATACAGCCACCACCACACACTCCTAGTGGGTCATAAGTGATGATTCAAAGGGATTATGTTTATGTTTATGAGTCTATACATTTTTTTTTAAAGAAAACATAGCTGATTATACCTTTAAATTGTCATGCTTTTCCACTTACCACAAAGAAATTTTTGATAAGTAATCCTCAGTAATGTGGATATAAAGACGGAATGGGTAAATGCAAATAATAGAACAGCTAGAACAGGCATCACTTTACTGTAATACAGTCTTTAAAACCAGGAAAAACAACACTTATTCCATTTCACAATATATCAGTACCCAAAATTGAAGACAATATCTGGTCTCACATATATTGATATAATATGAATATATTGCCCAGGCCTAATGATGGATACCACCAATATGACTTTATTGAATTGGACTGATGGCTGAATGTCTTATATGCCTGCAGTGTTTGCCAGTGAGTTGATGAAGCCTGCCAAATTGCATTTTGTTTAGATTATGTATGAACAGAGGGTGCCACACTCTTCTCTTAATATGTGTATCTTCGAGTGTTCTGAAATGCACTTCAAATGATCTCTTGGTACCTTTACTGTTGTTTTTATGTGTAGGTACAGTGTTACTTGCAGCTAATTGAATTGATGTCAGTTGCACTGTTTCATGGGATCTTCTGTGTTGAGATGGTGCACATATTTTTAATACATGTCTAACATTTCTCCTGTGTTGTTCATTCAAATAACTAACACTATAAATGAAGGGATCCCCACAGTATATTCTCTATCTTGTAAGGGGTCCTGGGCTGAAAAAGAACTGAAAACCTGCTCTAGGCTTTTTCAACCTAATGATTTTGTTGTTTGTTATTAGGGATTTTTGACGGTTTTCAGAGAACAAGACCAGACACTTTCCTAGCTGACCTCTGACCTCTCTTACAATCCATCAACCTAAGAACTACTTGAACTTGAGGCCATTTCTTTTCAGGGTTTGGGGGGAGAAATCCATTGGCATATTTGTGGATCCTTTTGACACAGTCCATGACTCCACAGCAGAGCCTTTGCCATGTTTTACTTTGCTCTGATATGAGTGTTAGCGTAGCCTGCCTCATGTAAGAAGAGATAGCAACTTGACTGTTTCAGTTGCCTGTGGGGGTTTTCATCAAGGTGCTGAGGGATGCTAGACGAGTGCGGGCCTGCCTTCATCACTTTCAAAGAGGAGACAGTCTATAGAAACGTCTTTTATTTAAATAGCACACAGTATTTCAGATACAGTTTTCATTCATCGCTGCAATCCTGAGGGCAGATATCGAATGTTTAGCAAATATCCCTACAGGACTGTTTTTGAAACATGATAAATGTTGCTTTAGGATTCACGCCAGCACTGAAATTGCACGGAGGGTGTTTCAGCCTCACAAAAGCAAGACAGGGGTGTGGTGGTCAGATGTAGGTGAAGCTTTTTGTTGACACTGCAGGTGTCACGTGCAGGTTGGTGTCACAGGGTTTAAATTCCAAGCCACGCCAAGTCCATGCCAGAGTGTAACAAAGAGAGCCTTCATTTTCACCAATTACCTTTCCATTGTACAGTGTTCAATCGAGCTGAAGTCACCCGCTTTTAGGGCTTGATGAGGATGTTGATGAACTGCAAAGGAAACATACTGCTGCTCTGAGCGTCATGAGCCCGACTGAAAGCTCAGTGTTGGCAGAAACAATCATTGGCATCATTTTCTGCCCTTGTATGGACTGCATATTCTGATGAAAGGTGGAGATAGGGAGTTCTGAGAAGAGACATGGATCATGTGGGCTTAGCTGATGTCTTTTCACTAACCTAGCTGCACCTGCACCATTTTATTGACTCCATACTGACAAATGTTGGCAAATTGTTTGTGCTTTGCTGTGTGGCCACACAGAAGTCGAGCTGCATGAATAAAAGCTCAGAACAGAAGGCCTTGACTGTAATTCAATGCAATGACTAAATCCTCATCAAAGTTCTGTGGCGATCATTTTCAGATATACAACAATCAAATTGATGTTGTGTCCAGGCTTACATAAGAAAGGAAATAAGAGTATTGTCAGAGCTGCTGGCCAAGAATGGGGGCTTACTTGATAGAGCAAGAAGTAGAACACAGGAAACTACAACATTATGCCAAAATCCGTTCAGAGGAGTGACTGCTTTTTTCTTTCCCTGCTCTTTGTGTTTTTAGCTGTTCCATGTGGCATACATCCTCATCAAGTTTGCTAACTCACCTCGTCCTGACCTCTGGGTGCTGGAACGCTCTGTAGACAACGGGAGAACCTTCACCCCCTGGCAGTATTTTGCACGTAAGTTCCCATGTGATTGCATTTTGTAACATTTCAGTTTTTATAAATGGAGCAGCACATCTGGGTACTTTGTCCTGTGCATCGTGACAGCAGCCACTGGTGGCAAATGTTAATTATTCGCCAATTAAGTAGCATAAACTAAGAATACTGTTCTGCTTTGTAGCTATTAGGAGCCTAAATCCTATCCGATTATGTTATGTTGTTGCTGATCCGTGCTCACTGAAATAAAGAAATAAAGGTTGATGAGTATCCTTTCAGTCTGACTATCAAAACTGATGAACCTGACATATACAGCTACCTTGCTAGGAATTTATATCTTAAATTTGTCATGTATATGTCATTAAGATACTTAATTTTGCTGTTTTGGTAGTTTGTCCAATGTTTTGGTAGTTTGTCCAATGTGACATCAATGTAAGCTAACAACACCACTTTTGCAAAGCATAACCACTGTTTCTTCCACTACTTCTACTGATTGCCGTTTGTGCTCAATATGCGACCTTTTACTAAGAGCCAAGAGAAGTAGAGACAGATCAGTTTTAGCCCCCCTTCCTACATTAGAAAATGTTCACTATTAGAAGGTAGGTCAGCTCTATTGATGTGAATTATTAACGTTAAAATACCTTCCGCTCCCAGGCAGACTGTTAAAACAAATTCCATTCTAAAAGCTGGTGTTTTATGGTAGGGTCATATTTTTTCACAGTAAAAACTTTACTTACACCATCACTAAGACTTTTCTGATTCACTTCCATCTGAAGGCACAATCAGCACACGTCATTCACTCAGTAACATTATTAACTAACCCGTCATGAAGTGTTTGCCACAGACGTACATGTATTGATTGGCTGGGTGCAGATGGCCTGAAGCTGCAGATCCCTTCATTTACTGTCCTTTGCTCTTTTAGGAAGTGAAGAAAATCACTAACTGGGATTTAGTTTATATGCATGGTGCCAGTAGTTTTTTCAATTTGGTATACACAAGAGCGAAGCGATTGTTTTCACTTAAAAGGAGGCGTCGTTCTGATGGCAGGAAAGCAACGAATGCTTGCCCTCATATATTGTATTCTTGTGAAAACAAGACTTCCTGCACGCTGCCTCATAACTTGTGACTCAGATGCTTAAATTGGATACCTGTCTGGAGTTGTTCAGATTATGGGCTTTAAAATCAAAGCTTAAGTTGCTTCCACATATAATCTCAATCCCCGAACTGTCAGTGATTCAAAAGTAAATCTGAAATGTATGTTTGTATTTTTTAAGTTTAACATTTTCTTATAAATAAATGTTTCCTATGTTCCATTTTCAACAGTGTAAGACGACAGTGATTTAGTTCATCCCCACTTGACAAAAGCTTTTGCCCTTTTTGTTAAATTGCAAAAACATAAAATCAGCAACCGGTCATTAACACAAAAACACAAATATGGAGGATTATCCTGTTTTTGTTATAAGCAGTTGTAAAATCATAATTAGCAGATTTTATTTGACAAAAAGGCATTTTTCATGGCAGATACGACCATGACTTGTTATATATGGAAATTCACAGGTGTAACTAATAATGTTAACAATGACCCACTAAGCCAGAGATCCAGCACTGCTGGCACTGCTGAAATTAATGCAGGTATTAATTACACTTTTGTCTTTCCTGCTATGACAAGTCAAAACGTCTGCTCTGAAAAAGAGCCACTGTGAAGATGAATTAAAATGTGTTCACTATTACACATTTAATCCCAGCACACTGGTCAGCCTGCTTGCGACTGTAAGATGGGAAGTGTGTTTGTTTATTGTGAATTAAAATGAAAACCAACAACGGAAGATTTTCACACTGAATTCCAGGATAAATGTTGGGTTTAAAGTATTTATGTTTTGTGGGGTTTTTTTGGTGGTGACATGCAGTAAATAGTTCAACTTAATTACTATTCCTGTAATTTCATACCATTTCCAAATTACCCAAGCTACATACCTAAGTTCACACTCTTGATTTGCTGTGTTGGCAAATCTGAGTTATGATGTCTAATATCCGGGAGGCACCTATACACACAGACTGCCAGGAAACACAGCTGTGACTCATCAGATTTACAATCTCAAAGTTTCTCTTTGCCATACTTTTTTTTTTTTACTTGATTCAAATTCATGTTGATTCAAGATATTTCAAGAATTCGACACAAACTTCACTTCTAAGACAACTGTGCAGTGCAATACATTTCACATATATTACATATTTTACTTATTTGCTGTTTGCCTTCTGGGTTTGATTGTGCTACAAGATGACTTGTAATACAAGGTATTTTGGCAACACTTTAAAATATCAGATGTCAGAGCTTCACACAAGCACCTGAACACAACAACTGTCAGTTTTCCATTATTATGGTGAGAGTAAGTAGCAATATCATTGTTGTACTTTAAACTGAAAAATGAATGGAATTTGGGGTGATTTTTGATTTTTTTTTAATTTTTTTTTTTTTTGGCAGATTCAAAAGGTGAGTGTATTGAAAAGTTTGGAAAACAGCCGAACGCCCGTATATTAAATGATGATGACCAGCTCTGCACCACAGAATACTCACGGATTGTCCCTTTGGAAAATGGAGAGGTAAAATATCACATGTAGTTGTTATATTTTAACAGGCATGAAAAACAATCTTTGTGAAATAAGCATGTGTTGTCCAGATTGTAGTGTCTCTGGTCAATGGTCGGCCAGGGTCCAAAAACTTCACCTACTCGCCAGTGCTGCGAGACTTCACAAAGGCCACCAACATCCGCCTGCGCTTCCTCCGCACCAGCACCCTGCTGGGACACCTGATATCCAAGGCCCAGAGAGATCCCACCGTCACTCGCAGGGTGAGGCACAAACTGTACAACCTCACACACAGGTGTCATGCTGGCACACTCGTGTTCCCCATTTGGGCGAGCCAAATTTACAACTCTGCATCGCCTACCCTCCAGCTTCCTTTTTGCTGACACAAACACACTGACCTGCTCCCTCCTGCTCACACATTCATCCTTGTCGAGGCCTAATGCCAGATCTGTCTGTCCAGTCAACACTGGCTGGCTTGGACAGCTCCCACAGGCTGCAGGTGCATAATATGGCACTTACAGCAGGAGAACTTAAAGGTGCAATGTGTAAGATATGGCCAGAATTTTCATTCAAAATGTTCAAAAAATGAACATAATCAACAGAATATAAAGAAGTAACAGTTACGTATCATGTCAAAGACGTCTATGTATTGTGTTGTAGAGATATCTTCTGAAATTGGCATGTTAACCAACTAGCCCTGGCCCGTCCTGTCTAGTAAAGCCACTTTTTGCCTCAAGAGGCCGTAGTCTGATCCCTCTGGGAAAATGTATGGAGGCAGCGAGTTTGTTACTTTCACAACCTCTTTTTTTGTCAAATAAACAAACAAAATAAACTCACAAAATGTCAAGAAAGGGAATATTGAACTGAACTAAGATGAGCTTGTTCAAAAAACACACTTTAAACTTGAGAGAAACAAAATAAAACTCACCAAAAACATCTTGGTTTGTCTTTCCACCAACTCTGGTTTGGTTGAAAATAGATTCTTAAGCCACCATGTTAGACCTGAATATATTCTGGTTCCCGCTACCTCTTTGATGCACAACCCTCCCACCCATTTGTCCATCAGTCTCTGAGGCTGTGTTCGGTCCTTGTTCAGCTGTGTTCAGCTAGAGCAGTCAGCAGTTACTCTGCCCCTTTTTTTCTGAAGCCCCTGTAGCATCAGTGGTGAGGCTAAAACCTGTGTTTTTATGTTTAAGTAGTGGCTGTCCTATAACTTATCTTTATTGAAACTATTAAAATTGTATAAAGTAAATCTCTTATAGACTCAGTTCCAGAAATTTATCCTCAGGATTCAGGAGACAGCTCATTAATTCTTCTGTATTTGACATGCCAAGAAAAAGTCAGCTGTTAATTCTTATCTTATTTTTTATATAATGCACTGATTTACCTGAACAGGCTCATGGGTCATGGTTTAAGTCTGGACTTGTTATTATGTGTGAGTCACTTCTGCTGCTGAGCGAAGCCAGACATTTGTTCTGGTGTGGGTGATGTTGCGGAGTTGGCTGATAAAACCGCTATTACTGTGACACCGTGGTGGTGATAACACCTTCTTTATTTGTTGACAGTATTACTATAGTATCAAAGACATCAGCATCGGTGGACGCTGCGTTTGTCATGGGCATGCACAGGTGTGTGGCAGGGGGCGTAACCCAGACAACCCAAACAGGTTAGTATGGTCTTTATCTTAAACAGTATTTGACACAATATTTCTGCATGTGGTTGGAGCATTTTTCATCAATCATTAATTATAACCTGTAGTGGTTCCTTATAAGCCCTTCAAAAGTTAACTTTGAGTATAGCTTCAAACATTCTCTGTTTCATTTGTTTATTCATTAACATAGTCAGCATAGTCTTTTTGTACAACGGCCTCTTGTGCATAACCAGTACTGGCATGACTTAATGTACCTGAAAAGGCAAAGACACAGAGATTCTGCTAAATCTAGTGATCGGAGGAAGCATTACCTCATAGTACATTGACACCACAATTGTAAAGGGCAGCAGATTATTTTACTTACTCTGATTACAGGCTGTGACACTGAAAATAGTTTTGTAAAAGGGCAAGATGAGTGATAAAGTGGTGCTTTGAAACACTGTTGCCCTGTGTATTCTGAACATCTAAACAATAGAACAAAACATCTAAACAACAGAATGACAACATTCATGAGTGCGTCATTGTGTTTTATTGTTTGTTAGGGGCATGGGCATTTCAGTTTTCTGAAGCTTGAAAACAGAGCCAATTGGAGAAGTCTAGTGAATTATATTATTTTGAAAGGTTATTTTGAAACCTTTGCCCAGTGACACCAAAAATAAACTGCCCAACACCATTTTTAAATCAATATTAAAGCATAAAACATGCTTGGAGTGATGAACACACAGTTATTGCCTGCAGTTACCGTGAGGTCTACAGAGTGCTTTAACCTCTTTTGGATGATTGCTTTGGTTTTACAGCCCCCAGCTTTACTGTTTCGGTTCTGTCTCACTGTTCTTACCAGCACCATTTCTAGGTGCTCTGATATGTTATTTGTCCATCACCAAATAGCAGACAGATAAAGTTATCACTAGCTAGTTAGCAAGATATTTGACCAAAACAGGGCAAAAAATAGAGTGGAACATTGGACTTGCATCCATTAGGTTGTCTGAAACATGACTCAAAAGTAATGCTAATGTTGCTCTGTGTCATCTTAATACAGTAATGATATGTCAGTATGGTGTTTACAGCTTGTTCTGCCATTCCCATAAAGCGAAACAAAATTTAAAGTGTAGTAAGCAATTCTGGAAGGATAGAAAGATAGAAAGAGAAAGATAGATCGTTGAGTCTCATTCCCAGGTCATGGAACACTGCTGTTATGAGAATAGACTCAATAATAAGCTGTCTTACTGACCTGTGATGTGGCCAAAGTGTTCCGTCACTGGATTTTCAAAAGCCTGAAAACGGTCGAGGAGGAGTTTTCAACAATAACAACATATTGAAAGGTTATTATGGAACTTTTGCCCAGTGACGACAAAAATAATCTGCCCACCCCAGCTGTGATTATTGCAGGTTTAAAGAAAGTTCTGGGATTTTGTGCTGCAAATGACTGTGAGCATAGCTAAATCCAGGTGTCTCATTTCCTGTCTGTAGACTCCAGTGTGAGTGCCAACACAACACCTGCGGCGAGTCATGTGACCGCTGCTGCCCAGGCTTTAACCAGAAGCCATGGCGTGCCGCGACTGTTGACAGCCCCAATGAGTGTCATCGTAAGTGTGCATGTACAATGGTTCATTCAGTGTGTAAACAAAACCACTCTCTGCTGCTCCCCACGCTGCTGGCTCCTTGAATTACGACCCCCTGAGTGGACTGAAGTGTCCTCTGATATTTAAGCCCTGTTGTGGATGCCCTCATATGGTATTGCAGAGAGCCTCAGTGAAGAGTTGAGAGGACATTCCTCATATGGAATGTGTGATGAACAGCACAGTGCACAACTAGCTCCAGGATAACTGCTTTTTGTCATCTTAGCCAGCTAGTCGGCTGGCTAGCCAGGCCCACGACAGCCTAGAGATAGTCCCCTCCATGCCAGCTTATCGGTGAGCCATCCAGTCAGTCAGCAGAGCCTGTGTCAGCTGGAATCTAATTGCTTTGGACTGTTGACAAATTGTCCCTTCATGAAACATGACCTTGTAGCAGCCACAAAGCAGAAAGAGGAGGATGAAGAAGACTTGTAATCCAATCAGTGCAGTGCACACTGCGGTGGAAATGCACCCTAACCATTCATAAACATTAATGAGAGACAGAGGTGGTATTCAGGAAGAGGATGTGCCATCTTGTTTAGTTTGGATTTTATAGTTTCTCTTAATACTTAACAACCAGACTTAAAACTCCTTTTTGGAGAATGAGAAGCTTAAGGTGCTTAACTACAGACAGTAGCGTCAGAGGTAATTTGCTGAGGCATATAGAATAATTCTGTGTGTGTCTCGGGGGTTTCCTCCTCAGCCTGCCAGTGTTTCTCCCATGCCTTTGACTGTTATTACGACCCAGAGGTGGAAAAAAGGGGAGCAAGTTTAGACACCTTCGGCAGGTACAACGGAGGAGGAGTGTGCATCAACTGCCAGGTATGAAATGCACGTCAAGTCTAAACTGATTCCCGTGTGTGAATGTGTGTGGTTGTAGGGGAGGAAAAAAATGAAGAAAAATTCCATGTTGTCTGTGTATATCTTGCTGGAGTGCTCTGTGAAGCATTTAAAACCACACCACACCACTTACTCTGCAACTTGTGCAAACCGGTGTGTGAGACCACAACAAATCTTTTTCTATTTACACACTTTTCTTTTACAGCTCTTTCCAGAATTTCATTTTGTGTAATTTCTTTCACCAAAATAAAGTTATATTGAGTGTTATATTAAGATAATATTCCTCTGGAATATGATACTATCGCAGAGAGCATAGGAAAGCATTGACCATACTTACATGCACAAAATATTCCGTTTTTTACTCTTATTAAAAAAAAACCAATATTCCTACTAAGCTGTTTTTGTGGCTGTTGTTTTCATAATATTCCTGTTTACATGCAGCTGTGCATACTCGCATTATGAAAAAGTAGAACAGCTGGAGCCACTTGAGCCATTTTGCCTCTTTGTGTTAAAATTGTAATTTTTTCAAAATTTTCCACCAGTGGTGGCCTTGTTTGACTGTGCAAACAGTCTCCTGCTTTCATTCATTCATTCATCCATCTTCTTGAAAAGGTCAGTGTTGCGATATTTGCGCATATCCAAAAACCTTTTGATATCCAAGTTAATAATATTTAAAAGAAGGTGTGTTTCTCCTTCCATCCAGAAATCGGGGCTTTTCTTTTGTGCATGCATCTTTACTGTAGCCTTGCAAACTGTGGTAAAAACCCCAAGTCAGATCCATATCCAGAATGCACCATTTACATTTCCAAAGAATGCTCCTAAAACCTGAATAATATCATCGTAGTCCATGTCTTAACTGGAAAATGCCACATTCAGAATATCCAAATGGAATATGCTGTTTATGTGAGCATATCAAATTCAGAATATTGTCCTATTCTGTAAAGTTGTGGAAAATTAGTGTGCATGTAAATGTTGTCATTGTGTCCAGTCAAATGCTCATGTGCATTAGGACACTGAGTTCTTTTGCTCATGACACATTATTTTCGTGTTGTTCTGTAGCACAACACTGCTGGAGTGAACTGTGAGCGATGCCTTGAGGGTTTCTACAGACCTTTTGGGGTACCCCCTGAGTCTCCCACTGGATGCATACGTGAGTTGTGTTTTCTTCCACATATTTTGTTCTTTCATCTTTTTATTGTTGTTGCCACTTGTTCATTTGTTCTTTTATTTAAAGAACTTTGCTTGACAAGAATCTGTGTGTTGCTTGACTGTTCAGGCTCCAGTCTTGGGGATTAGGGATGTAACGATTTAGTAGTTGATACCAATACCAGTGAAATTGCATGACTCGCTATATCCAATTTCATACCACAGTAAAAAACAAAACACTAAATCCCAGTCAGGAGTCAGGATGGCAGAATGCTACAATGGGCCAAGACACGGGAGCCTTTAGTGCTTAGCTATTGCCACCATAGAGGAACATAGTTTGCAATGTCAGCTGCTTCAAAAAAATAATGGTATTTCAGGATAAGATGTACTAGAAAATAGAAAATAAAGAAAATAAAGTCATCTGAAAAGGTCGATGGCATTAAGGACTAATAATTATTGAAATTGTTGTGATTTGTGTGCTACAGCCTGTTTTCATTTTGCATTTCTAAACATGTGGAAGTGGAAATTACAATTCATTAAATAAATGAGAGTAAAAATGCCCATTGAGGCTGCAAATGTAGAGACGTGTGTGTGTGAGATATTTCTGCAAACATTTAGATGTTGACTATTTGTTGCTGTGGTAGTCTGGACCAAAATCAAAGGCTGTGTAAATATGAAATTAAAAGGAATATTGAGACAACATGCATAGTTAAAAAAAAGTCTACACACTACATAATGCTTCTTACAGTGCACCTTACAAGTACCTACTTTCTTCACCTGCTTTAATTAAGGCAATGAAAACATATGAAGAAAACCTCTGGGATGGCAAAGTTCAACCCTATTTGCGGTGAACTGTCATATCTTCAGTACCTCACTTGTTAAATTTGGGAACTAAATAATGTCTGACCCATGTAGTTATTTGACCTACAGTATGCATGACAAACAAGTGAAGCCGAAACAGGGTGATATTCTCACAGAGGCATCAATGTTTTGTTTGAGTCAGACACAAATGGCACCACTGCACAAGCACCACTGGCACCAGTGCTTGTATTATTGCTAAACTGGGCTCCGCTCTTGTTTACATTACTTTAATGGTCCATGGCTGTTCTTCGCCATATAAATAGCTGCCAGTTGTGTTTGGACATTAGAAAGCAGTGGAATTAAACCGGTTGCCCTGAGCACTTTGAAAAGTAAACCATAAAATCCACAAATTCAATTAAGTCAGCTTAGCAAACGAAGGTGTTCGTTTTGGCAAAAACAGAGTCAGTAAAGGTTTAGTAATCATTATCATCTCTGCCAGAACATAGCCTGGAGGGGATCATGTGTTTGATCGCGTGCTACATCTGTCTGTTTTTAAGAGGCTATAGCAGGTTAAGTTAAAAGCGAGAGTGAAGATGCTGGTATTAATGAAAGTAGAAGACCTTAAGCATCTGATGGTACCAACCATGCCATGCCAACTTTTTGGGAAGGAGGCTAAATAACTCTCCAAATTTCTAAATTTTGGCAAGGGAAATACTGGCATTGCCATTTCCAAAGGGGTCCAATGAACTCTCACCTCAAGATATCCGAATGACTATATGTTCTATGTAGGGATGTTATTAATCTCTTTGGTGCGGTTAAGAATTTAATCAATTAAAAGTTCACTAACTGATAATATAGGTATTGTGTACCATTTCTCTGGAGCTCACACGTTTTCTCACAGTTGGGTTTGTTCTGCCTTGTAAGTCTAGAAATAACAGTAACTGGGCCCCATTTGACATTGTTTTAAGCCTGTTTTTTGGTTTAAATTGTTTGCGCTTCATAAATTCGTGTATCACATAACTAATGAGCCGCTAGAATAGTTTACATAATTGTTTACTTAAACTGAGAAGTTTTCAATATTTTCAAATATCAGTTAAGGAAAATCATAGCTCTATGGGTACCCACAAGTCTCCCCTTTACAGACACGCCCACTTTCCTATGTAATTTTGGACACAAACCATGCAGTTTTTTGCATGCAGTATACATAGAAGGGATATTTACATCAATTCTATTTGAATATTCCTGCATATTGGTGTCCCTAAACACTAATGAAAATACATAACTTATTAGTCCCCATAGTAGCTATTTCATTTTAGTGAGACCAAAAAAACTGAGACTATAAGCTATACCAGGACACTTTATTAAAAACTTTGTGTATATCTTGATAAGAAAACTTAATAACATACTAAACAAAAAAAAAAAAAAAAAAACTTAATTCAAAACTTTTGCAGTTGTGGTGGCATTGCAGTAGGTGCTTCACCATCTATTGCCTGGCAGAGATCTGCACTTTCTGATATGTACAGTAAATTATTTTGTCTAACAATCAATAATTCTGTGCTGTGTTTATGAGTATGCATGCTCATATTAGTCTAATTTGATGCATCTGTTGGCATGCATGCTCTTGTGTTGATATATGTTAATCATAAAACAAACATGTGACCCCACCAGCCTGCAGGTGTGATGAAAGGACGACAGCTGGATGTGAAATGGGGTCCGGAAGATGCATCTGCAAGCCACAGTTTGCTGGAGAAAGCTGTGATCGCTGCGCTGACGGATACTATTACTACCCTCAGTGCATTCGTAAGTTTATTTTTTCTTATCACATGCTGGATATACCTAACGCATGGGTGCATGAATGGGCATTTGGGAAACATAAGGGTGAATGTGCTGAAGATGTAATGCTGGTGTGCAAATCCAATAAGTCACATAGCATGAATAACGTGTGATAAGTGCAAGTAAAGACATTGTTAAAAAGGAAACTGCAGTTAACCCTTCATTTATCTGTCTGAATCATGGATAACTTTAATTATCAGATTATTATTTGATGAAATAATGTGCTTGTGTTTGGGAGCTCAGTTTGCCAAGCTATATGCACAGTTGATTGGATCTGAACCGCTCCTTTGATGGCAGGAGTCAGTTTCATGTTTTCATGTATTTGTTTTTATTAGCCTTTTGTGTTTCAGTTTTCCCCTTCAGGGAAGAATAAAACTTTTTTGATTATATACTCAATGAGCTATGCCTTTATTGCTGCAGGGCAAAATGCACAATGATGTATCCACATGTTACAGTATTGACTAACCCACATTCCACATAGGTGCAGACACTCAAGCGGAGTTTTCCCGTCTTATCTTAGTCTAATCTGGCTACAGACTGAGGAGTCTGTGAGGGTTTAGAGATAAGCCACATATTCTTTCATCTTTTCTAGCATTTTTTTTTCTTCCAGTGTTTTTTCTTTCTTAAGACTGGGTGACATAGGTCTTTTTAAGGTTTCTGCATGAGCTACAACATTCAGGTTGTGTACTCCTGGAAAATGTCTGAATGACTGTCACTTGTTTTTTTTCCAGAGGGAGGATTTATGTTTATGTTAATTTAACACTTTGACTGATCTGATGGTGTTATCATCTTAAACATTTGTTTTACAGTAATTATACCCACAAAATCAACAAATATGTCATCTGCCCCAGATGTTTTGTTTCTTGTGTCATATAAATGTGAAATTAATTGGGGACTTGAAAAATCTGACTCTGCATTTTATCAGCTTGATTTATTACCCAAAGTTATTATTAAGACACTGGTCTCTCATCTCCAAGCCGTTAGCAATGACAAACTAGTCTAAACATGTCGTCACAGTCATTAGGAGGCTGTCTGGGTTTCAAGAGATTCTTCTCTGCTGCTTTGTGTCACCATAAATGAAATTTCCACATCGTGTGTTTGTGATACAGCAAATCAAAATTGATTTAGTTAATTCATGGTAGGAGGCTTTAATTATTTACATATAGGGGTCATGGATGTTAAAGGAACTGTTTAGCATTTTGTGAAATACACTTTCTTGCCAAAAGTTAAAGGTGCAGTAAGTGATTCTGGAGACTGTCATTCCCAGGTCATTAAATACTGAGATTTTGGGAATGAGACTCAACAGTCATCCATCCTACCGACCTGTGATTGGCCAAAGTCTCTAGTCATTAGCTAGATTTTCTAAAGCCTGAAAACAGAGCTTTCTGTTTGAGCCGTACATTGTCGCTGGAGGTGGAGCGTGTTTGAACTACTTTATAACTAGTTTTTGCTCATTTTTTCTATATTTTAGCTTTCTGGCTGCTGCTCCGGTGCTCTTCAGCCTCTGCATCTCTGTCTCTGTTTCTTGACTCGTCTCCAGTTTGTGTTTACTGTTCTCATTGGCTGTAGCTCCTGCATAGCTCCCTGACTTGTCCCTGACACGACCAGATATTAAACCAGCTTGATATCTTTCTGGCATCTGCGAGGCATCAGCAAGCTCTCGGATTGTGTTTTTGTTCACACATAGTGATCATTGCTCAATGGAGCGGGCATTGATTTGCCTCTGATATGTTTTTTTTTTTTTTTTTTTTGTTAGTGATCACCAAAAACTGTCAGCAAGTGGTGTGAGCTCAGCTTAACTCTCAACAACAAAGTGAATGACCATAATTCCAAAAATGTAGAACTGTTCGTTTAATAATGTTTGCCTCAAACTGTGTTGCTGTCTGTTGTTTTTGGAGTTTTTGTGAATATTTATTCTACAGCAAAAGCAGTTCCCCACTGCAATAAATAATGGTGAAACTTGAGGTTTTACTTGATCACATTTTCCCATCAGTGGAGGTCTTAATTTCATGCCATTCCTTTGCAATCAGAATATCCCGTGTACCAGACGACCACCAAATCCCCTGCAGGACCTATTGTGGGTAAGTTTAGTTAACATGATTTTGCAAGGCCTCATACCACAATTGAGCTTCACAGAGGTTTTTAAACACTCATTTAAAATGTTATTACTCTTTCTTTTTCCTTTTTTTTCTCTCTCTCTGTATAGGGCCCACCCCCTGTCCTCCGGGTTATTTCGGCTCACCAAGCTGTCAGCGTGAGTATGATTAGACCTGATTTGTTCTCCTACTATAGAGTCATTTACACGGCTGTGCTATGTTAACTGCTTTTATTGCCTCTTCTCATTTGCATTTGCTGTATCTAAAAAACCCTGCTGATACTGTATCCCCTTAAAAAGCTCTTTTACAGGGAAGTCTTGGACTTTTTTTGTCACCTGAGTCCCATTTACTTACAGGCAGCCCAGGTTGTTAAAAGGGGCTTTAGAGGACTATGTTAGGCACCACTGAGTCTGACTTGGTTTTCTGCAAAGTTAAATGTTAAGAACATGTGGCAGTCAGAGGTCAGTCAAGAAAAGGCTTAATGTATGTAGGCACAACTAAAGGTCAGGTCATGTTTGTAGGTCTTATGGAAACAGAATGTGATGGTTAAAATACTTAATATATCATCACAATAAGTAAATCTGCTGCTGAGTGATAGAGGATCTTGTGCAGTTGTAGCAGTTGTAGATGCTCTTAGATTATCATGTGCGTCAGTGGGGATTTAAGCTCAAGTGTCCTCTCCTGAGAACAATCGTCAGTTGGGACTGTTCAGTGAGAACTAACCAGTCTATTATTAGCTATTATGGGTCCTCTTCAAAATTCCCTTTTCTGGATTCCTCTAAGCTGGGAAACCTGTTATTAGCATTATGGCATTTCTGTTAAAACAAAGACCTTTAGCCCTTGAATTTTTCATCATTTATTAAAGAATGTAGGCAAACAATAACTTTCCTTTAACTTATCTCAAGAACATGTCTTTCATCCTTCAAGCTGACTGCGAAGGAATTTAATCAGCAGCCTTTGAGAAGCTGATTTTCATGTTGTGGAGCTCCTTCAGGGGCAAAGAAACTGGTGGCAGTCTCTTTAATGGCTGGTCGAAGTGCCAACTAGTCTATTCACATACCAATACCAGGCGAGGCTTGGCAAGACCTGGACACCAGTGTAGCTGTACCACTGTGTGCCACAATATGAGAATAGTTGGGACGGAAGTATTTGTCATTCCTTGTTCAGCTGGAGCAAAGAAAGAGCTCAGGCTCATTTAAAAGCAGACCTCAGGGTTCAACAGGGTTACTCATTTGAATTTCTATTAGTCCAGATTTAATTTGTTCAGTTTTATTGTTAGAATAAACATTTCTACTGTGTTTGTGCACAGACTGTATATGCGACTACAGAGGGACGCTGCACACGGTGTGCGATGCGTCAGGACGCTGCCTGTGTCGTCCGGGTGTGGAGGGACAGCGATGCGACCGCTGTCAACCAGGATACCACTCCTTCCCAAACTGCCAGGGTGAGAAAGAATCACCATGGCAGCCACCATTCACACCCCCACAGACTGTAAAAACACAACCTCATCAGTGCAACCTGACTGAATGATTATGAAACAGGACCTTTATTTTGAAAGAGATGTCCAGGAGATGTTGTTAACGTTGAAGTAAACCAAGACAGCATACCAGGAAAACAAAAGAGGCTGTGTTTCCACATGGCAGTGTTGCCACTAGTTATATATTAGCAGTGGTGGAATGTAATTAAGTACATTTACTTTTCTCTATTTAAGTGGAATTTTAAGTCACTTGTACTTTTACTTGAGTGTTTCCATTGTATGCTACTTTATACTTCACTTCATTCTGGAAGCCAACACTGTACTTTTTACTCCACTACATTTATTTGATAACTGTAGTTCCCAGTTACTTGCAGTTTCAGATTATTAACGTAAAATTAACTAATAAACATGTATTATTATAGATTAATCTACCCAAGAGTATATAAAGTAGCTGAAATTAGCTCCACCTTTACCAGCTGCAACATGAAAATGATGAACACAGCATTGCATCACTAATTATAATCCAGTAATATAATACATAATGATTCTAAAATGGGTCGTTCTGCATAATGAGTACTTTTACTTTTGGTACTTAAAGTATTTTAATGCTAAATTTTCTTCATCTACTTTTACTTGAGTAAGATTTTAAAGTCAGGACTTTTACTTGTAACAGAATATTTTTACACTGTCATACTACTATTTTTTCTTCAGTAAAAGATCTGAGTATTTCTTCAACCTCTTATCTGATGTGACACAGTATCGTTACACAAAAGTATCCCTTTGTCTGCATGTACCTACTTGCACTTCTTTTTGGAGCAAATACACTTCAAGCAAGGCCTTTATTTGGACCATTTTAAAGTCTGTTTAACTTTATCATTTGCTTAATTATAAAAAATTATTTAAAATAATCTTTTAGAATGATTTAATAAAAAACTTGATTTAATGTTTAGTCTGTAGTCTGTATGTATTTCAAGTGGTTTTTGACAATTGTTACATAGATTTTTAAGGAAACCTGCAGTGCTATACAGATAAAGTGGGTCATTATTTTGATTCTAATGAGGAATAATGAGTGTTGTGCTAAAAGGCATGTTGTTGCTATTCTGTGTTGTTGACTGTGTAGTTGTCTGTGGCCGCTTTTACCCTGAATTGTGTTTGTGTTTGCTGTAAATTGATACAAAAACCATGAATCTCACTCAACACCATTTAGTATAACTAGTATAGACTGACCTTCTCTTAGCTCCCCCAACTGTGACTGACTTCCAGCGTCCCTCTTTTAAAAATGAAGTGAAACAAAAAAAACAAAAAAAACCAGAAGAAATCAAGTGAACTAGGTATTTTTTGGGGGCTGTGACCTTAGGTCTGAATTGTTTTTGTAAAATTTTAATCTCTGATCTGAATTTTGAGCTAGCTCTTATGAAGTGTGAACTATGATAATTTGTTAAAGTATCAACTCATGACCCTCTTTCTCTTCCTCCAGCGTGTCTCTGTGATGGTGCTGGTGTGGCTGACAGTGTTTGCAGTCCAACTGGCCAGTGTGTTTGCTTTCCCAACTATGGGGGGCAGGAGTGTGACGAATGTGCACCCGGCTACTATGGATACCCAGACTGTGCTGGTGAGTGGACTTGATCCCTCCATGTCCACCAGTGTGATTACGATAGATAAGCCAATTGGGTGCATGTGATGGAAAAAAATGCTGCTGCTGGTTTCACTGGGCTCACTGTGGCCTCTTCTCATGACTCTGTGGAGCAAACATCCTTATTCTCCCACAGTATTCTGTATAACTCTTTGTTGTCATCCACATTGATTTATTTCCAACATTTCACAGCGAGCTGGAACGTGAGATATATATGGCCTTTTCCCTTATATGGAATCATATTCCCAAGAATAGACAACTGGGAATCAGTCAAGGAAATCAGATTCTGGAAATAAAACAGGAGCCATTTAAAACCCTTTTCATATTAGATTCACTCAACCCAAATGATGTTCTTGTTTCCTGTCCCCAGCCTGCCAGTGTTCCCAGGAAGGCTCATATAGTAACATCTGCAACCCACTGTCGGGTCAGTGTCTGTGTCTCCCAGGGGTGGTGGGACAGCAGTGTGACCGCTGTGCCTCTGGACTCAGATTCCCCCAGTGCTCAGGTAACCACATCAGGAACCAACAGACTCATAAATGATCAAAATCATTTTTTGTCTGAAAAGAAGCAGCAATGAGATCAATAATATTTAATTGGCGGTCTCTTTGGTAAGGTTGTATGAGGTACTTATTCGATAGTCAGTGTGTTAACTACAGTAGATGGCAAACAAACAGTCCCTCAGTTTTGAGAAGCAGAGAGGAGTACCAGCAATCTTATTTCACAGAACACGGGAGTTGCTGGTCTGCCGCTGCCTCAGTCTATTAGTTGTTATTGTGGTACGTAACTGCGGTGCATCTGAACTCAATATTTCAAACCTGCAAGTGTCAAAATACAAACATACTCTTGGATTGCAGCGACAAACCATAAGTACTTCTCAATTCGCGAGTTAAAATGACCGAACTATCCTGCTTTACGAAATGGATCTGTTTTTTTTTAGCAGGATTCAATAATGTCCCATTATTGAAACATCATTTGTTTAAAGTGTTGATAGTTTTCTCTTCAGTCCTGCTTAAAATACAAGCGTTAACTACCTTTGGGCCATATTTGATACTCCACTCCAGGAACTATAAACTTAGCTGACTTACTAATGTTTTTTTTATTCACTTTGTGCTTCTAGCCTCCATCAGTGTGTGTAACCAGGCAGGAACTGAGGTCGCTGATCCTCAAACGGTATGTCACTCTCAATTTTCTGTTCACTATATGATCTCTCCTAATTTCACCGCCTGGGAACCCAAATCACTGACTGTGTTTTTCCTCCTTTACAAGTAGTTACCCCAATCCTGTTATAATTCTGTGGTCTCTGTTTTTAAAATGACTAACCTCAACCTTGTTGTCATGTTAACATATTACCTGTGTATGTGACTATACTTGTCCATTGTTGTTTTTTACTGACTTGTAAAGTTTACAGAGAGTCTCTGGATGATGTGCACTTTAAATACACTAAAGTTTAAGTTATATAAACTTTGACCTTGATCGTGTTTTTATTAGTCTTGATAACAGAAGTGGTCATAGTCTAAATCCAGCCCTGGCCCTTTGGGTGTGGATTTACATTACCTCAAAGTCGTGTAACTATAACACAGCTGTGCTGCTCAAAGTCTTCCAGTGGATTTTAAAAGGAAGTGTTTTTCCCCTGAAATGTAAATGCAATTAAAATAAAGGAAAAGCCACTTCCTTCCATTTTGAAGAGGAAGAAAAACAACAATGAGTTTTCGAAAGGTCATTTTCACTTCTGTTTTGGAACATATCCAGTGTTTGAAAGAAGGAAAAACTGCAAATTTCCACTTATTCAGAAAACTGGCACTGTATCACAATGTGCAACAGCTTGTGGCTGATTTCCATCTATCTGATGGTAAACAAATATAACCTGGCTTTCAAGAGTAGCTACCAGTCTCAACAGCCCTTACTGTAGATTTCTTATCTGTCGTTTCAGGGCTCCTGCCGCTGCCTGCCAAACGCAGAGGGAACCCTGTGTGACAGGTGTAAACCGCTTTACTGGAATCTGGCTACAGACAACCCCCGTGGATGTATAGGTAAGAGACCGGAAATCTAGAGCTGCAGTAGGAGGTGTTATTTTCTTGTCTTTTTGTTTGAAAAAGCAAATTTCCACCATTGAATGTCATGCACAATATGCAGATTCTGTCACTAGGGGTGTCTCTCATTATTATAACAATGAAAGACGTAGCTTGATGATGTCGTGAAGAAGTGTAGGATTCATGGGAGGTGTGTTCCTCACTGTAAACAACTGCCATGACATGACTCAGGCAGAAGTCATGTTAATGGTCGAGGTAATAATAAAGTTTTATTTGTGTTTCATTTAGTCAGTTTGCTGACTTCCTTCCTTACTCACTTTGAGGTATTCTGGTAAGCAAGGGCTATCAGGAAACGCACCGCTAGCGTGAATAAATTACAGATTTCTCAGGGTTTGACCATTGATGGAAACATTTGGGATAATGTAATTATTTCAACTCAACAAATTCTATAACACATGTATAGCATTTTTAGAAAGCCTAATTTTTCCTCTCCTACTGACCACTCATCCTATTTTTGCTCCACTGCATTAAATCACCAGTAGCAATCTGACAAGGTACTGATATGAGTCTTGGCCCTTCTTACCCAGAGGATATGTCAACATACCCCTGTCAACAAGGCTTGGATCTGCCTTCCTGTCCCTCAGTAGGGAGCTGAGGAATAACACACAAATACAGGCAAATTCCTGTTAACCGCCTTCAGCGTGGAGCTGAAGTGAGCCTTTGAGATTTCATGCTGTGACTCTGCAGTAATGAGTACCCAGCGGCACATCAAAAACAATACCTTTGGACTTCTACCCCACAAAAATAACTCTGTCCTCCTAATCCACTGGAAATACCTAATATGAGAATAATAAGTCAGCTCCCATTATCCAGCCAGTGAGAGGACAGCTTCAGACTTTGTCCAGATACCTGTCTACTGTTACAGTTCTGCTCTGTAGCAAGAATGTTGTCACTATCACGCTGCCTGAAGACAAGAAGAAGGGAGAAAAAGAGCTTTTAATATCCTAAGAATGCCTCTGGTTGACTGCAGCCGGACATTAAGGGGAAGTGGGTTTTTTGCTGGGTTAAGAGCCAGCCGTTGCAGTAAATCTCTCCTGGACCTTTGATGTAGAGATCTCTGAAGATTGTGGGGTTTTGTGCTGCTGTGTTTCACCCATGAAAGTGACAAAATCCTGTAATCAGAGTCGATTCACCGTACATCCCCCTTAATATTTACACAACCTTTTTCCTCTCACTCTGTTTCTCTCATTCCAGAGTTCAGTGTGATGTGAAAGGGACCCTGAGTGGTGTTGGAGAGTGTGAACAGGTGAGTATTTCAGTGACGGATGCACATCAGTTTTTGTACAAAGTTTTGACTGCAGGGCTCAGCCACAGTTTTATCATATATGTTTTGTTTGTCTCATATTCTCATATTCTGATTGTGCGTTTGTGTAGAAAAGTGGACAGTGTCACTGTAAACCGTATGCATGTGGACATGCATGTGACACCTGTAAGGAGGGATACTTCCTGCTGCAGAAAAAACAGTATTTTGGTTGTCAAGGTAAGATTTACTTCTTCACCAAACTTCTAACTAGGGCCTGAGTGATACTGGATTTTTTGGGCCAGTGTTGATAATGATAGGGAGTAAAAATATTCCAATATTGATATATTAGCTGATATAACAATGATCCCTCAAATGTGCTTATCAAACACTTGTGACAAAGATTTGTAATGAAGGCAGGATATTTTACAGTTTAACAATTAATTTTGTTGTCTACGTGGTGTCATGGCACTAAAACAGTAATATTTTATTGATAGTTATAAATAACTATAAATAAAGCAGATCTCCGCCAGGCAACCCAAGTAGAAAAACACCTTTGTAATCACCAACATTTTGATAAGTAACTGTAATTTTATTACATATTTTTTATCAGTAAGTGTAATGGATTATAATTACATTTATTTAGTAATATAATTGCATGTAACTACTTACATGTAAGGAGTTAATTTCTAGCACAGTGACCTTTGACCACCAAAATCTAATTAGTTCTTTCTTGAGTCATTTGCGCAAAGTTTGAAGAAACTCCCTTATGGCATTCCTGAGATATCACTTTCACAAGATTGACATGACTCAAAAACATAATGCCTGTGGCCACATCTGTCACCAGTGTGAAGGCATGAAAGAAAGCTTTTCAAGTTTTTCAAAAACTGTAAATCACAGACGTCTTTCAGCATATAGTCAGGAATGATGCACAAAAAATTATGACCGATGGGTTCAGGAGTATGCGAGATTAGCTGCGGACAAGCTGCAGGTCTGTTGGTCCCGCACACAGTGCACAGATGTAAGCAATCGCATGATAAAATATATATAATTATATGCTGGACATGAATTGAGAAAAAAGATCAAATATACATAAAATGCTGCCTAAAAGATAAAAACAATCTGCATTATGTTTTTGCAACATATACACTAATACAAATATAGACTGATCAAGCTGCGATAGGCCAATATCACTGACAGTTATATCCATCTGGTTGTAGTTCTAACGTCACGTCTTACTCACACATGCTGTGTACTGTTAACTATGTTATTATGTATATGGTCATTTGAGGAAAAACTATTATTTAACCTATAGAAAACAACAACATGCTTTAATGAATACTTTTAAGACTCTACAGAAGGTGTAAATCAGGTTTACCTGATAATCTTGTTTTTGCTCACCTCCAGCTTTTTACCCTCTCATCTCAGTATAATTGTATTCAGGGTGTGGTCATCACACCGTGACATCACTGTTGGGATGGTCACAGATACAACACACTTCAAACTTTCAACCATACCTTGTAAATAATGTTAATAATTCACAATTCCATAACTACCCAAATAGACAGGCTAAGAATCTTCATCTTTCAGATGTTAAACATGTATAAAACATCCCATAGTCAGTTTTTCTATTATTACAGGTTTCTACTACACACATGCTTTTATATTTCCTTCATGTGTGTTTATTTTTTTGTTTATTGGTGTAAAAAAAAAAGAGATTTTCAAATTAGGCCAACCCAGGGGAGTCCAAACAGTTTCAAGGGAGGCTCACTGAATTGAAGGGAAAACATATGACATCAGTTTTTAGATTAAAGAGATAGTTTAGAGATACGTGGTTTTGGGGAATTTTAATATTTTTCCCGTTTTGGGAGTAGTTGGAAAGTAATAAATGCCTTTGGACAGACCTTTATCTGTTTGGTGTGGTCTGAAACTATGTCATGCAGCAATATTAGGTTACTTTGGCTCAATTGTTGAGTGTCTAAGGAATCAAATAACATAATAATGATCAACATACATATCCAGGAATGACCAAATATGCAAGTAAACATGGGGGCATTTTTTACCAAGCTTTGTCGAGGGGAGGCCTCGAAAGTTTCAGACTTTGAAAACCCCTGATCTAAACTAAACCAAACCAGAGAGGACAGTGAAACGCTGCTTCAGTCTTTAATCAAATGTAATGACTTTTATTCTCTCTGATAGGTTGTGGGTGTGATGTAGGTGGCGCTGTTGGCATGGCATGCGATGAGATGTCTGGACAGTGTCAGTGTCGGAAGAATGTTGTCGGCCGTAAATGCACTGAGTAAGATATGGACTGTCATCATGCATTTGGACTCAGATACAATTTATATATGAAATAGTGTTCTTTTCATCCAAGGTTCTCTAAATCAATTACTACTCTACAGAGTTTTTATTTTAATGTTCACTTTTTTAGGCCAGCACCCAGCTACTATTTTCCGACTCTCCACCAACTGAAGTTTGAGGTTGAGGATGGCACCACTCCGAATTCCAGACCAGTGCGCTTTGGTTATGACGCCCAAGAGTTCCCAGATTTCAGCTGGAGAGGTTATGCTGTAATGTCTCCTGCACAGGTTAGTACTTATGATATTAACAGTCTGCATTTAAGGAACAAATGGCACATGCATAGACACGGTCTAGTATGACTTAAGCATTTGCACATTACTCATGTAAATAGACGTTGCACACTCCCAGCTATAGTTGTATGTAGTATTTTATTTCTTTTTTTTATCTTATTTATTTTGGATTCTATTTTTATATTACTTTTATTTGATTATTTACTACATTTCCCCTTGCACTGCTACTTTTGGGATCAATGAAGGTATATCTTATTTTATCTTATGTCTACATCAGTAGCTTCATGTATTGGATACATTTATGCAGTTTTTCTAATAAATTACAGCATGGCTGGGAAAAGTCTATTTTTGGGGCCACTGCTACTTCAACCACTTCCTTTTTCAGTCTATCCTGATGCCACCATGATTGTTTCGCTTTTACCTCTGCGCCGATAATCCTGCTTCAAGCACACAACTACAAGCAGTAAGCTAATGTGGGAATGTGGAGCTCTCTTAGAACTAACACTATCTTTCTTCAGCCGGAGGTGATCCTAACACTTAGCCTTGGCTTTCCTGGCCCTTTCCATATTGTAATGCGCTACTCCACCCCCCGACAAAAGGGGAGAGCACGAGTGAGAGCAAGGATCTTGGTGGTGGACGAAGCTGGCTTAAGTCTTGCTGTGATTGTAAGTGAAGGGCCTGCTTTCTTCCTTTGACTCTGTTTTCCTCTCTTCACCTTTGCTTGCTGTCTGTTGATTAATCCGCTCTGTTTGCTCAAGTCTTCTGCCCACCTGGCATGATTTTTAACCGAACATTATACCCTCATCGTCTACTCAAACCTGTGCCATTGCAGTCAGCTGTGTGTCACTCTTGTCCCTGCAGAGTGAGTCAGAGTAACAGTGCATGTTGACCCAAAAGTTGGGAGGCAGCACTTATTCCGTGTGGTTCTGCGGTTCACTAACCCGAGCGGCAGCAGTGTGACAGGTAGCATCAAGGCTACCAATAACAGAGGCACTGCAGGTAAGGCTGCCTCTGACATTTCATGTACATTTCATATCAAATCATCAAATCTAACCCATTGTTGAATACATTAAATAAGTAACACATTTCCTTCATTAGATTTAAGTTGGTGTGTCTCACTGTATACTGATGATGTCCCGCTCTTCGTTTTTGTTTTCTGTACTCTCAGCTATGAGTGTGTAACATTACAGACATTTCTGCTTTGTTGCTCAGCAGGGTCGGATAAGCGTAAGGAAGTAATATTCCCTGAGAGTCCCTCCCCGTCCTTCCTCACTGTCCCAGGAGAGGGCTTCGCTGAGCCCTTCGCATTGACCCCTGGGAAATGGATCATTCACATAAAGGCAGAGGGGGTTTTGCTGGTGAGTTTAAGAGGAAGACAAAAAACTATAAATGATCATGGTAAAACAAAAAAAAAAAAAAACAAAAAACAAGAATTTGAATCAATTCTGGTCATTTAATTTTTGTTTTCAGAATTTCATATTCATGTTTTCAGAATTTTTCTTTTTCAAAACAGACACAAAAAAGCATTTTTTTCATATACGTATACATAGTAGTTATTTTACTGTTCAGTTTTTGAGAAAATTAAAAAGTAAGCTGACATTATGTGATACCATTCATCATTTTCTCAAAAAAAGAAGTAAAATTACTGCAAGGAATTCAGTGAAAATTTAAGCAATCTGTTAAAAATATATGTCCGTTCAATATGAGGAAAAGAGAATTAGTTTAATGTAGTTTAGGCTGACTTTCCCTTTAATTTTCTATCATGAAAACACCTATCAAATCAGGACTTATATGGTAACGTCACATCCAAAATCATGATGTGTAAGATAATGTGAGAAATTATTGCTGTTAGGCGGGTATTTCATTCTTTTTGGCTGCTCCAAGCACCATCAGAATCAGAATCTGAATCACTTTGTTTGCCATACATACAAAGTACACAGGAATTTGACTTGGTGATACAGCGCAATGGAACAAGAGAAGATATAAAGTTTAAAGAGACTAACTTAAAAGGTTAAAAAGTTAAATACAAGAATTATGCACAACTTAAAATACTATATACAAATAAAGATACTATACAAATCAAGAATAAGATAGGAATCGTAAAGTACAGTTGAGAATAATAAATATAGAACAAGTTAAAAGAAATACCAATACTGTAACAGAATAATTGATGTGTATGAAAATCCTGGCAAAATACTGGATTTTTGCAAATGACGGCTTATGTGACTGCAGGCCTTGTCTTGCTGTGTCTGACATATCAGAGTAGAGTTCCAATGACATTTAGCCGGGACTAAAGTAACACTGGTACATTGGCAGTCTTACATTTGGCGCTTTGTTTTGTAAATGCCCTAATTTGGTTTCAAAACACATGCTTTTGTTTGTTTGTGATGTTTTATTTTTTGGTCTCCAGGACTATTTAGTGCTGCTGCCCCAGGATTACTATGAAGCACCCCTGCTGCAGGAGAAGATCACCCAGCCCTGCACATATTTACCCACTGCAAACAAGGATACAAAGTAAATCTCTAACTTTCTGTTCAGTATTTTTAAGGTCTGTATTTCATGTTCACCACTGATGCCTGACATAGTTAGATTATGTTTTCATAGCCATTCACCCTTTTCTACACTCTGCACAAGTTCTCCATATATAGTTCCGTGCAGTATTGGGCTTGGTTCAACTAGACCTAACATGATTTTACAGAGGTCAATCATAATAAATACGAGAGTTTATTTTTGTGTCATAACTTACAGATGTTTGATACATACCAAATAATAAGTAGAGGAAAAAAAATATAGGCCATAGTATGCATTACATTAGCAGAGATTATGCACAAGGGATAGCCACCAAAAATTCCAAATATGCCATGCTAAGTAATGTTTTATGAATATGCTATGGTCAGTTTGGACAGAAAGCAAAGCAAGTTGTTGCCTTGCATTACTCCCATGATTTGACCATGAGATCATTTGTGTATTTGCCCCAGAGAGCCAGAATATAATAGCTGTAAGCAAGTGAATGGCAGGCACTGAGGGTTTGTGTGTCTGTGTTTGTGTTCATTTCTGCATCTGACTGAACTCAGCACTCACAAGAGACTCTGGCTCTGTCTGTTATTTCCCTCCAGTCTCTTTTCTTTTTCCCCACTCTCCTTGTACATTTATGAAGTAAAGTACGCTGCCCCAGTCAGCAGTCAGCACGGAGGAAGAGAGACTAATTACAGTATACCTGACAGTGGAGGTTGGCACCTTCACAGCATGCTGCAGCAGACAGGTTGAGAAGCCAGAGTGAAGATGAATCCACTTTTTACTGCCAGAAGTCTCAGAGCAGAAACTGGTGTGACTCCAGGTGTTTATTCCTACAGAAGCTCTGGCTCTACCCCCACTCTCTTAACAGCTGCCTGTCGACGAGTGGCAGCTCTGTCCCTATACTCCACCTGATCCTCCCCACAGAAACTGAAATGCCCCCCATACAATTTTGTGTTTGTTTGTAACACTTCTATTAAATATTTCAACAGTAAAACACATGATTGTTATTAATTTTAGTATCCATTGCTCATAATTTGCCTATGTTTGCCATCTTTGTAAGCATTGGCCATGGGCTTTCAGTTATCTTAAATGAAAATTCCAACCGCATGCCAAAAAATTGTGTTTGTTGTGAACACACCGTTACTTACTTAACTTCCCCATCAACTAAAACAGGATGATTGTGTTATTGATTGTGTTATTGTATCTCATTGTTCTTCCTCACTCTGCCTGTGTGTCTCTGTCTCAGCTGTCTGTTGTATAAGCATGTGGCCATGGAGGGCTTCAGCTCTAGTCTGGGCTCACAAGGAAAACTCTCCAACCGCAGTGGGCGCAGGAAGAGCAGGCTCGTGTGCGGCGGCCCACCCCAGATCACCCTGAGATGGCTGCTCTCAATGGCAGACAGGTACAGTAGAAGGCCTGGATTTATGCACATGCCTACTACAATATAGAGTTTGGTTTGGTTACAATAGTGTAGTTAATCACCTTTAAAGCCTAAATAGGTTGAACACAAAGCTATAAAACAGACTAGGTTCCTGGGCAGGTTCTTATCAGCTGTTTCAAAGTCCAGAATAAAAGCAGGTGATTGAATTTTTGGCATCAGGATTGTGGACTACTGCACAATTAACTAAGGCTAAATCTTTTAAGTCAACACTTGAATGTGCTTTTATAATCTTTGACTGATTGTTTTTTTTACCCCTTTTGTATGTCCTTTTATCACAGTTGATTAAAATGAAATAAAATGACTTTGCATGATCTGTGTCCCCTAGGCGCAGCTCCAGCTCAGTCTGCGCGTGCCTCGTCCTGGCCCATATGCCCTTGTCCTGGAGTATGCCAGCGAGGTGGACGCTGTCCAGAATGTCAATATACTCATCAGTGGCCAGTCAGATGGCAACATCCCGGCCAGGGCCAACATCTACAGCTGTGCCTACAGGTGAGTCCTGGATTTGTTGCTTCAGCATTCAAAATAAGATACCACATATAGATACAATTTATGTTATTGTACCTTTAGGGGAATTTGTCTTCGACTCAGATGATGCACACATATAGCTGCCTTCATAGTAATAATAAGAAAAAAACAAAACAAAACAAAACAACTGGTCATATGAATACCATAAAGCTATTGCTCCACTCCTGCAGCCTCAGGCAACATTATTTAAAACCTTAATTGTTGTATCCTCAAATAAGTTATTAAAACTGCTAAGTTTACATTGGGGCACCTATATCATCTGCCAGAGGTCACACATCCCTAATAAAACATCTCTTAAATTAGTATTTTGCAGATTTATGTCATTACAATTAGAAAGTTGTAGATTATGCGTTTCTCAGCTGATGCATGTTTTAACCCTTGCAGCTTTTTATGCCGGAGCGTGGCAGTAGACAGCAGTAATCGCGTGGCACTGCTGCAGCTTTCTCACAAGACGGAGGTCCTTCTGCAAACTTCCACTACGTCATTCCTGCTGGTGAGGGAAATGTTTCCACAAAAGATCTATAATAGCTCAATAACTAGACTGCAACATGTATTTTGAAATGCATTTGTTTCTCTCTGCAGAATAAAGTGTATGCAATCCCTGCAGAAGAGTTCTCCCTTGAGTATGTAGAACCCAAGGTGCTCTGTGTCTCCACCCATGGGCGCTTCACTGAAGACAGGTACATCACTTTATATAAACCCCACTGCATGCTTTGATAACATATGGATAGAATTTTTCAACACCAGTAAATGTAAGCAGCAATTTAGGAGATGATGTTACGAGACTACACCTCTGTGTTGTCTTGTTATTTTAAGTACAGAGACACACATCTGTTTTCCAGGTGTGATTGATGGCACGCATTCCTCCAGCTGGGCAGGGTCATTTACCTGAGGTTGAACTTTGGGTTAAACTCTCTCTTTCTCCCTCTGTCACACTAAATTTACTTTCACCCTGCACCCAATGAACAGTGTAAAGATAAGTCCTTAAAGGGAAAATATGACAGCAAAGAAATAGTCAGAATTGACTTGAAAGCAAGGGTAAATCTTTTAATTAAGCAAAGCACAAATAAATGTGCTTGAGAAAAACTGACAGCAATGATAACTTAATATTAGGGATGCACAATATTTTTGCAGACATCCCATATGCCAATATTTTCCAACTCAGTCTCTCCTTTAGTGGAATCAACATATTATTATGCCTGCTCTTAGTGATGGCCCACTGACAGAAGCAGGCACAAAATATGTTTTTCCAAAATGTTCACAATCACTAGGAAAGATGAGAAAACCACTGCTGACAGATTTTTTCACTCCTTTTTCCTCACTTTCGCTTTTTTCTCTGTGCTCAAATTTGTGATAAGGATCATAATGAAAGGTCTTGAGATTTTGATCCTCTTCACATGACTGACATGGAGCAATGAGTGCAAATAGCAACTCTGCTATCCATTTCAGACACTTCAAAAAGCCTCCACACCACAGACATACTCACGTTGCCTGCTCATAGTCAAAGTGTCATCTTATGTGCCTGGCATATCAATAGAAGTGTTCATTTTGGGCCAAGACAGATGACATGCTGATATTATCCTGCAACCCTACTTACACTTTGTGTTAAAGCCTTTGAATTGTGTTTTCTGTGTGCATGCTACTGAGCATTTGAAATGTTTCCTGTTGGATTTACAAGGGTCCATGTTGATTTATGGGTTATTCAAATACTTTGTGACTCATTTCCCATTTTACAAAATACTGCTTTCATGTTTAGAGAATACTAAAGATTTTTTAAAAGACTTAAAGTGGGAAACTGTTTTTTCAAGTTCATGTTTATGTTTATTGTTTAATTTAGTTTGTAGGTTTTCAGAAAACACATTTGACTAAGAAGGAAATTCAGGGAAGGAAGTTTGACCAAATATTTGAGTGAAGGGGGGGTGGGGTGTTTGGTTTTATTTATTGATACTGAAGACAAACAATCTAAGGGATAACATTTAAAGTGTAAAACCTTTGTTTCCTGATGTCATTGAAAACAGGACAGACAATCACACATATCATTCACAGAATCCCTAAAACAATAAGCAACAAAAACCAAGGACATCCTACAAATGAGAACAGAAATGAACTTTAAAGCCCTCTCCGAGTATCTTCCTTTTCTTCACAATCTATATGTCCTAAGAGCATTCACAAAAAAGCACATACCTCATAAAAGCACTAAAATAGAGGCAATAAAAGCACTAAAAGTATTCACATTTCAACAATTAAAAAAAATGTAATAAGGAAACACAATAGAATAAAAAGGGCAATATGACAACCGGGACCTGCCAGAGATGAGCCCGGACCTGACCTTTAAAAATCCTCTAGATTGTGGCTGCTTGATGTTCAGGCCGTAATGAGGTCCAATATTAAAAAAAATGCTTTATGCTGCGGTGCATTATGCATGAATGCACGCTATCCCTGGTGTAGTGGCCATGCTGTGTATGTACCATAGCTATTTGTGAATCCAGGTAATTGGACACCACTCGTGTTAAACATGTTAAACATATTGTTGAGTTGCTCTTTCCTGAGTTGTACTGGCAACAGGCCCATCTTCTTGAATTCATTACCATCTACGTGCATTCTGGGAGGTATAACTAGAAGATAATGAAAGATGTTATTTTGCGTAACCTGTATCTTGTTCTTTAGTTTTGTTGTCAAGCCAGTGAAACATGTATAGCAGCCATACTCAAAGTGACGCTCTCTCAGGACATGTACCTTGAAGGCAGATGGTTAGCCTGTAAAACTAAAGCTTTCCCCAGAACTGTGTATATATTTAGTGTGTGATGTCAGGATTTCTGCACATTGATGAGAGAGTGTGATAACTAGAGGATTTCAAGGTTTACATAAGGATTATTGGAGATTAATGCCTTTTCATTGTTTGCAGTCCCCGACTGGCCACTGACCCCTTTTCTAACACCTCACATTGTTCTGCTACAATATCCGCTTGGCAAACATCTCAAACACTATCAACAGGCTTTAGGTAACAACATCTTGTTGCTGTTTAATGTTTCCAGTCGGCACTGCGTTCTGAGGCAATTTGACAAGCCGACTGCAGCCCGGATTCTGTATGCTGCCCGTGATGGACAGCTATCTCCGGCACCAGCTGTTTCTCCCCGACGAGAAGAGAATGAGGATTGGAGACGGAGACGACAGACCGGGGTGTTCCCTGTCCGTGAATCTCAGACTGATGGGGTATTGCTTAAATACCCTCAGGTAAAAACTTGATGAGTAATTTGAGCTTTTCTGAACTTGACACTGCTGCTGAGAGTTGAAGACAGTAATCACAAGTAATCTCTGCCCGGACATTAAGTTTCAATTTCACTGTGACACTTACACTTCCTCTTCATTTTTTCCCAGACGGAGATCAGTTTCACCCCTAACGTGCCCCTCCCGGGCAGGTATGTGGTTGTGGTCCATTATCATCAGCCTGAACACACCTCCTTCCCCGTGGAGGTCCGAGTGGACGCAGGGCGTGAGTGGAAGGGTGAGTGTGTTGGAGCTTACCCCTGTTTATTGGCTCCTGTTATATAAGCGTAGTTACTCAGGCAGTGACTGGGAAAGCCTTCTCAGCAGGGGGGTGATTCCTCCTCGAGAGCAGATTAAGTCCCTGCATGGGTTCATGACAAGATGATCAAAGCTTTGGACACACTTCCCTACATGGCTTTAAAGGAGGGATGGATTATTGTGCAGCATGCCAGAGTTTACCCTCTTTCTCTACTCAACTTTAACTCTTTTAACTTCTCTTGCAGGTTCCATAAATGCATCCTTCTGCCCTGCCATCTCAGGCTGCAGGGACGTTGTGATCGCTGATGGGCGCATTGCCCTTGACTTTGACCAGAATTCTTGGCAGCAACCCACCATCTCTGTGATCGTGCCACCTAGGAAGACACTTATTCTGGTCAGTGGTTTATGGGATTTACCCACTAAATGAAATGAGAATTAAAAGGGTAACTGTAGCATTTTTCAACCTGGACCCTATTTTCCCATGCTTTCTCATGCTAAGTGACTAATGAGAACAACAGTTGGTCTAGTATTAAGCGAACCTGCTGCAGCAGTCATCTGTAAAACGGGCTGCAAGGTATTCTGCATGGACAATTGCAAACCTTCAAAGTTCGTCCTCTTGTTTTTGCTACTGACAGGCTCAGACTTCTATTCTAAATGTGGAAAGGAGCTTTACAAAAATAGACCACCCGACTCCATTTACAGAAACATTAATTCATCATTGTAAAATACACTTCATTCAAACTCACCAAAAACATCTTCGCTTGTCTTTCCAGTGTTCCAACAATCACCAACTCTGGTTTGTTCTAAATAAACCCTTAATTCATGATGCTAGACGTGAAAGTTTTCTGACTGTAAATGCTGTGTCCCCCCACTGCTTTGGATGTATTTTGACAGGCCAAAATTGACCCCAAGGATTATATTACAGCCCCACATTATGTTGCTCAGTACTGGACCAACTTCAAAAGTTGTTGTTTTCATTAAACCAAGTGCACACTGTGCGATTTTAGGCTGTCCCAGATGAAAGATGAAGTGAAAGAAACTCTTTGGTCATGGCTCCAAAATAGTTGTCCTATGTTGCACTGTAGAGAGGTTCAAGAGGTTCAAAGACGGCTGTTGTCACAGTCTCACAACCAACAATAACAAAAGTCTGACATTCTCACAAATTAAAACTAACCAACCAATAGGAACGTCATGAACAAAGAGATCATAGCAGTAGAAGTTACAATACTAACGTACGTTTATGCATGCTGTTTTAGCATGCTTAGCTTACTACAAAAAGACTTAATGTTCCCTCAAGCTCTGTTGGTGAAATTGGCATCCCAAGTTTTTTTTTTTCCATCACCAAGACCGAGTGCAAATTCTCCTCCTTCTCTTCTTTGGATTTTTTGTCCATATACATAAATACCACTAATGCAAGGGCTGGGGTCTTGGTTAGCTTCATTGTTTACCACTATAACGGTTCACTGATTATGTTTTCTTGGATATTGACTTGCCTTGTAGCCTACAAGTGTGATTGTACAGTCCAAATACATCAAACTTGATGTTATAGCCAAGTTTATTAGATCCATGTCGCTCAGAGTGTATTGCACAAAACTTAAAGACTGCTGAAATCACATAGTCTGTAGGTGCCATTAGTCACTTATGCAAGTGGGAAAATGAGAAAATAGGGTTCAGATGGAAAAATATTACTCTTTAAATTACAGAAATGTGGGGGACAATTTTAAAGAAGACGTACTCCTGTGCAAAGTCTTCAGGTTTGGGGAGTCTGTGTTTTTGTGCTAGAGTTGTTCAAGTTCAGTACTTGGCATGCTGAGATCCTCTCTCCACAGTGTTATGCCATATCCCCAACAAGAACAATGAAGGGACTGTACTTTACCTGGCAGCCCCCCACAGCTTTATAAAAGCAAAACTCACAACCTCTGTAAGGCAGGAACAGGCCGGGCCTTGCTTACCTGTTGTTCATCTATACTTTTTTCTTCTGAAGATAAAATCTAGCAGAAAAATGTGACAAAAATGCTTAAAATCCTCAGTTTATCTGTTTATCGCCATCATACCGATAAATACGTTTTAAAGAGAAAACAAATAAAACTGGAAATCTGCGGTAAGATTATGTGTTTTTATCATTTGTTATGATTTGTGTCTTTTGTATAGGATTACATCCTGCTGGTTCCTGATAGCAGTTACACCCCAGATCTCCTGAAAGAGAAACCGCTAGATAAGTCTGCAGATTTCATACAGCAGTGTAGAGGAGAAGGTTTCTATATTGAGTAAGTATCAACCATGTCTGTGAAACAAGCTCAAGACTCAAATCTGTTTGAAATGGCACTTTAAAGATGATTTTTTAAATTACTTTATTATGTCAATACATATTATTGATCTGTTTCTGTTTGTTTAAACATTTTGACACAAACCATTTTAACCATTTTGGTTTCTGTCATCCTTCAGTCATACACAAAATAAAGTTCTTACATATTAAATAAATAAATAATGGAAATAATACATGAAGTAGAACCAAACAAAGGTGGTGTGTGTGTGAAGTTATTTTGTTTTATCTTTATCAATGCTTTTTTTTTAGCTGTATTCAACTGTTTCTGTGTATCTTTGTTTAAAGACGTGTTAAATATATGATCGGTTGTTTCTTTGTTACAAACTATTCTCTTTTATAATCTTTGTTGTTGGTGAAAGTTTTTGGAAATGGTGCCCTCTAGCTGTGATGATGGAGTATAAAACCACATCTGTATTTTTCTGCCTCCTCAGCCCCAGAACTTCCTCCCAGTTCTGCAGAAACTCTGCCCGCTCTCTTGCAGCAGCCTACAATGATGGAGCTCTGCCCTGCAACTGTGACAAGTCTGGGTCCACAGGGACCACTTGTGATCCGGTTGGAGGACAGTGTCCCTGCAGGCCGCATGTCATCGGTCGACAGTGCACGAAGTGTGCCACAGGATACTACGGCTTCCCCTACTGCAGACGTGAGTAAATGATTACTTCTTATCCTGGTTACAGTGTGAGAGTTTCCCACTCTCTGACCTCTCTGCCCCTCGCTGTCCCTTCTGCAGCATGTGAGTGTGGCCGCCGGCTGTGTGACGAGGTGACAGGAAGTTGCATCTGCCCTCCTCAGACAGTGAAACCTGCCTGTGATGTGTGTCAGGTTCAGACTTTTAGCTATCACCCTCTGCTGGGCTGCGAGGAGTGTGAATGCTCTCCAAATGGCATCAAAGACAACGGAGGGCCGGACTGTGACCGCATCACGGGACAGTGCAGGTGAGCGGAACCCTATCAGGCTGTGCAGTTATTAAGACTGTAGGTTTGCTTTTATCAGTACAGTTAGCAAAGTAAATAATGTTCTACAGAGTAAGTAGTTTTTTTGTTTCCTCTATATCATGCAATATTTTTGTAATGTAATATTTGCTTATGTAGGTCATGTAGAGGCATCAGTATTAAACTGAGACTGTTTCCTAACCAATTAAAAACTTGTAGTAGCTTTAGGTAGAACTTTGTAAGTATAATCAGGATAAGTTGCTTTAAGTATTATAAGTAAAAGTACTGAGTGCAGAAATATTATATCATTAGATTATTATTACACATGCACTCATGTAAAAACAGAATTTTACTGCTACTACTTTTAATCTATTGATTGTTTGGTCTGTGAAAATCCATAAAATAGTTAGAAATGCTGTCACAATTACCAAGAGCCTAAAGTCCATGTACATGCAAAAGCCTAAAATTCAAATTTGTCTAAAAAAAAAAAAAAGAAGAAGAGTGTTAGAAGAATTAAAAGGAATTAAAAGTTGAATTAAAAGCAGCAAATCTTCATATTTGTGATGCTGGAATCATAAAATGTGTATGAAAAAAATCCCCCTGAAACAATCAAAATAGTTACCAATTAATTTTCTGTCAGTCACCATTTCCACTGTACTTATGCTTGTCATATTTTGTGTGCAAATCTTAATTCATAATGTAACAGAGGCTGTCAAATAATTGTAATAACAATTGTGGTAAAAAGTACAATAATTCCTCCTGGATTGTATTTGAGTAGAAGTAGAAATTGGACTGAAAAGAAAATACTTAATGAAAGCGCAAGTACCGCAAACTTGTGCTCAAGTACAGTAGTTGAGTAAATGTACTTAGTTACATTCCACCACTACTGTAAAACTCAATAATAACCTGCAGTGTTTCTATTTTATATTAGGGTTTATTTGATGTTAACTATAGATTGACTGTAGTCCTCTGTACAGCTCGGTTGTCGCCTGATTGCATCATTGTATATATTTTCTCAATTCTTCTTAATCTTCTGTAATCCTCAATACTTTTTAAACAGCTGCACAAATAATGGTCATCTCTATACCAGTACCTTTTCTCTTTCATACCCTGATTAGTGAATGATGAAAAAGGTTGGAATGTGAGGCGTGCAGCTTCTTAACATTGGAAGTGAAATACGACGCCAAACCACTTAAAGTGATTAATGAGGGGATTAGCGCATTCATGTTGATATAGCCCATAGATCTTTTCTGTCATCACTTGATGTCCGTGTTAATAAAGTCATGTCAAGTCAATTTCATTTACAATATATACTGCCAAATCATAACAGACGTAGAGCAGGTCTAGACTGCACTGGTAATGTTATTATTGACAGAGACCAAACAATGCCCAACATGATCAAGCACTTGGCGCCAGTGGTGATGAAAAAACTCCCTTTTAACTGGCAGAAACCTCAAAACAATAAGATAAGGAATAAAGAAACAAAAGAATGCATAAACAAATAGCAGCATAACGTAATATACATATACAGCAAAGCATAAGATCTTTCAGTTGTATGTGTAACTGTAGTTTGTTCCTTACTTTTGCTAATATTTGACTTGATAACTGTATGAACCACATATGACATCCAGAATTTCACTTAAGATAATGTGCCTGTGTGTTTTTATGTAGTTGCAAGCCGAGGGTCGGGGGTCGGCAGTGTGATCGCTGTGCTCCAGGTTATTACCGCTTCCCTGACTGTCTACCTTGCAACTGTAACCAAGGTGGCGTCACACCTGGCGTGTGCCACCCGGACACAGGGAGGTGTCTCTGCAAGGTGAGCTCATTTCATCAAACCGCTGCTTTAAAAACTCCCTCTTACTCGTTTTTGTTTGTTTGGTCTCTTCTGGTGCTGACCCTCTCTCTGTTATTGCTGCCCTGTAGAAAAATGTTGCTGGTGTCAGGTGTGATACCTGTCGGGAAGGTTCCTTCTATTTTGATCCCTCCAACCCTCTCGGCTGTACCAGCTGCTTCTGCTTCGGAGCAACTGACCGGTGTCAGAGCTCCAGCAAGCGCAGGGGGAAGGTGTGTTCGCTTTTCGTGCCCCTGCATGTCTGTGAATGCCTCTGGAAATGTTATGCCTGCAAAGCTTTCTGGCTCATAGCGGTTATGTGGTGGACACGTCATGTGTTCAATGAATGCTGAACATGTTGTTAAGGAAAACAACGGGATCTGGGTACATTCTTTAATGCACAGTCACCCCTGCTTTCAAGTACAGAAAGTTTGTTTTATAGAATACTCCACAGTTTTAAGTTATTTTTTTCACTTTAACACCCAAACACTTCCTTGTTATTAGTTTGTTGAGATGCACGGCTGGCGTTTGGAAAGCCCTGACAAGGAGGAGGTGACCTCTGTGCTGAACACAGCCAGTAACACAGTGGTGGCAGACATCCAGGAGCTTCCCTCTACAGTCCAGACTCTACACTGGGTGGCACCATCGGCCTACCTGGGAGACAGGGTGAGTCAAGGAGGGAGAGAACATCATGGCAACGAGACAACACTGTTGTCAATAAATGTTTTCTGGTGGTTAAAAATGGTAACAGATGACAGGAAGTATAAACTGAAGTTAAATAGGCCAGTAACAAGAAGTACTTTTGATGGACGATGTATTGTCCCAGAAATTATTGTGATAAATAATATTATTGTCATTTTAAGACCTTTTTATGCCACTGATATAATGATAATAATAATATCCTTGTGGATTTGGATTATTTTTGAGATAATGTGGGAGATTATCTTGGATATGTTGTTATATGTATTTAAGTGATATGTATGTATTATTGAGGTTTTTTAACTGTATATTGTATTTTGTTTTTTTGTTTTTTGTATGGTTATTATTATTTTGAGTCTGATGTAGAGGATTTATATCCTGTATCAGATGTATTTTCATTAAATTTCATTAAATAAAACAAAAATAAAAAAAAATCTAAATTATAATACTTTATTGACCCCTAGAGGGAAATTGGGTACCATTACAGCTGCTTCAAGAAAAGAAATATATACAGTATATAAAAATATAATATAATAAAAATATGTGCATACTACAATATACAACAATATGTACAGAAAAAATTGCAAAAACCTGGATGTACTGGATATAGCTCTCGCAATAAACATTGTAACAGGATTAACCATAGCTGAGAGCCATCTTTTATTTTGCAAATTTTCACATTTGTGGGGCTTATTAAGGATAATCTTGTCTATTGATGACAACAGTTTATTGCACTGTTGATATTATTGCAAAGAATGTTATACAGTTGAATTACTGCACATTTTTGCAGTACTGTTTGGTCAAAATGCTTAGATGCTGCACCCAAGTCTTATAATGATAGGGAAATGCTGCTGTTTATTCTGGCATCATGTTGACTAAAATATTCACATTGTTATGTAAACAAACCTAGTGGGCAGTATTGAGGTCAGAAAATAATACTGAGGTTATGTCCATATATTGTAAAAAAAAATTGATAATGTAATTATTGTGAGAAGCCTAATTTAAAGTTAAAAGTTTGGTTACTTCTTTCAGTTTTGATCTACTTCATTTTGTTGCCTGTGGACCCAGTTTTTCAATGTAGTAGAAGATTGTAATAGACATTTCTTGTTTATCTTCCTGTCACAAATATTTTGGACCAGATAATTCAGTTTAAATGCTTTTTTGCCTCATCTTCTTCAAGTCTTTTAGATTTTAAGTTTTAGAAACATTGCAATGTCCCTAAAATCTTAATAACTGCACTAATAGGTAAAATCCCTTTAAAACTCGCTTCAACTATTACTTCCTGGCTGTGAAATATGACCCAGGTTGCATCGATACAGAATTTTCCTTTAAGCTGACAGACATTTCTCCCTTTGTGTTAGGTGTCATCTTACGGTGGTTTCATCACCTACCAGTCCAAATCCTTTGGGATACCCAGTGAGGGATGACTCTCATGGACAGAAGACCTGATGTCGTGCTGACTGTGCGTAGCACTACTGTACTAGTTTCTTCACACGTAGACCTCTCTTATTAACAGTGGCAGAAGCACAGTTTATTTTTCTAACTAATTATTTCCCCCTAGGGTCACAACATGACCCTGGTCCACGTGGCTCCACAAGTCCCACTTCCAGACAGGCTGTATCAGGGCAGAGTCCAGCTACTGGAGGTAAAGTACACACCAGCTCCTCTGCTTTCCTGTGGCTTTAGACTGTTTCAAAACAACCACATGAAGTATTGGAAGGGAATAAACTACACACTGAAGATTTTTGTATTCTCACAGTCTTACCACTTATGAGGTCATATAAAATGTTTGAATGTCTAAAAGGGTTCATCATTTGGAAAGTGTAAATGTGTCTTTTTTTTTAATTCACAGTCATCTGCCACTAGATTTAGTTATTTTGGGTATATTCAGAATTGGATAACATTGTTACATCACAAGATTACTGCCATTCAAAAGTAAATTATGAAAGAGAAAAGTAACATGTTCAAGTACTTTGTGTTACGAAAAATGAAAACCTCTTTGCAGTTCCTTGTGCATGTTGATTATATTGCACTGACATCCTGAAAGGAAACAGGGCAGAGGCATATTACATTACAAAAATGAAACACAGGCTTGTGTAGCCTACAGTACGTTATGTTCGAACATGCAACTAATAGACCAGTTACCTTTTCAAAACACAAACCTTTATACAAACTATAAAAGTGCACAGGCTTTTCAAATCACGTAGACTCACCCAACCAATGTCCTGACTAGTTTTCTCTTTTATAAAACAGTAGACGTTTTTCTAAACTTGTGTGGGCTAGTCACGTCCTCTGACAAGACTTCTATTGTAAGTCTAAAAAGCCTCTTCACAAGCACACTAGTCTGGATGGAAGGTTTTGATCATTTGTTCAAAACATCTCCAGACCCAACTTGAGGTACTTCATGGTTTCAGTGTGCCAGGCCAGCAGCAAGCAGACTCGATATGGCCAAATTTTCTATGACCCTCAAGAAGCTGGTGTGTGTGATATGATGAATAAAATTAAGCTACAATCTCTGAGCTACTTTGAGACATCTGAACAATAGACTGTATGATCTGAACCAATATGGGAATGGTTGTCTTTTTGAAGCACCTATGTGGTGTGATTAGCTGCAATAGGATCGTTGCAGTCTAGGCTGGTGGGCCACAGAGAGACTCAGGTTATCTTCAAACAACAAGCTTCCTAGTGTCTCTCTCAAAGCGAAAGAGACATGAAGTTGATTCTGCAAATCACCAGTTTCAGAGTAAATTGACTGACAAGTACTAATTTACTTTCCCTGCCACAACCCATGCATTACTGTGATGAAATAATACAACATGAGGAAGCACTACAAGTCAAATCAGGGCAAGTTTTCTGACAGTTTTTCTTGAGGGTTTGGAGGAATATATTTTTTAACACTGAACTGTAAGAGCTTTTTGTAGCCTAAATGAGGAAGTATTCTGTGTCGCCCCCAGTGATTTTCCTATTTGGCCCACATGCTATTGAAGTTGGAAAGCCCTGCTGTAGGCTGTTGTTTGTCCTTTCCTCTGGTTACAGATGCAGGCAGTGGTGAAAATACATAATAACTGATTGCTTATTTTGAAAGGTAACTAGATAACTGAAAATTGATAATCGCAAAACAAATGCATTACATTACTCCTTACAAAAAAAAAGTAATCTACTCTCATCGTAAATATTCAAACCAAATTTAAAGACAATCTGACCACACACTGAAATACTTTGCCCTGTATCACTTAAACCAGGGGTCCCCAAACTTTTTCCTGTGAGGGCCACATAACTTTTCCCTTCTCTGATGGGGGGCCGGGGTCAGTTTGTAACAGAAAAAGTGTGACGATCGCAGGGGTGCCTAAACGTAAACATTTATTGTTTTCCAGAAAGCCACACATAACCAAATATTAATAACCCTTTCCGGGATCTTCACAGAAAAAAAAGTCAGGAAATAAATAATAACACTATTAATGAAATAAATAACACTATTTATGAAATAAATAATAACCAAATAACCCTCTCTGGGATCTTCACAGAAAAAAGTCAGGAAATAAATAACACTATTTCTGAAATAAAATTACACTATTTGTGATATAAATAATAACCAAATAACCCTCTCTGGGTTCTTCACAGAAAAAATAAAGTCAGGAAATATATAATAACACTATTTATGAAATAAAAAAATAACCAAATAACCCTCTCTGGGTTCTTCACAGAAAAGAAGTCCATGGAACATTAACTTTCTGTTGTGCCGTGCACAATCTTAACAGGTAAAAGTTCAGCTTAGTTGTTAGAGCAGAATCTCTTACTTAAATGACTCATATGAGCAGTCTCTCAAAGTTCTTGTGTTCCTTCCTTATAATCCTTTTGTAGGTTCCAGTAGGCTTGTAGACACCTCTGTTTGCAGCTCTCTCTCATCAACTTCCCTGTAAAAACCACAAAGCAAGCAGGCTGAGAAATCGAACTAAGTGATACAGCACCTACACAGCACAATACATTTCACTACCAGTATGGTTGTGGAGATGGATTTTATCCCAGTAGATTTTATTATGATTATATTTGTTTATACTCAGAATGACTCATTCAAGTCAGAAAAGTGAGCTTACCTATGTATGTTCATCAGTGTGAACTGTGGGCCTGCATCTGGCTGGTGAGAAGTTGAATGTCAGGTTCCATTCTAGTCACAGCCAGTCTCAAACACTGATGCAGATGTTCATCTGTCAATCTTGATCTCATCGGAGTTTTTCAGGAGTTTCATGTGTGAAAAGGTCTGCTCGCAGATATACGTGCTGCCAAAAATTGTGGACATCTTCATTGCGTGTTTTTTTATGTTAGGGTACGTGTCGTTTGGGAGGGTGGCATAGAAGTCAATGAGACTGTTGGGCTTGAATGCGTCTTTCAGAACATCACAGTTTTGCAACTCGGCCAACTCAAGCTGATAAGAAGGCTGGGCTTCATCGATGTCGGCAACAAAGGGGTTCTGGAAAAGACGGATTTCTTTTGCATTAACATGTAGTTCACGGAATCGCACACCGAACTCCGCCTTCAGCATTTCCAGTGCTTCCAAACAGTTTTCAGCTGGGAACGGGACCGCTGGGTTCTCTGCAGAGAGGTTTTGGGTAGCAGGGAGATGGATGAAGTTGTGCTTTTTCACTTGTTCCAAAAGCAGCGCTAGTTTCACCTCAAATGCTTTTATGTGGGAATACATGTCGCAAATGAGTTTCCCCTGGCCTTGTAGCTGCAAGTTAAGGCTGTTCAGCATTTCTGTCACGTCTGTTAAAAATGCGAGGTGCCATTTCCATTCTGGGTCGATCAGCTCTGGGACCGTTTTGTCTTTTGAATGAAGAAATGCGTTAATCTCAGGTAGCAGCTCGTAAAAACGCCTCAAAACTCTGCCCCGGCTCAACCATCGGACCTCTGTGTAGTACAGCACATCGCCGTGCGCAGACTCCAGTTCAGACAGGAATTGTTGGAACTGCCTGTGTTTAAGTCCCTTTGCTCTGATGAAGTTTATGCATGACACCACAACCTTCATGACAGAATCCCACTTCAACACTTTGCAGCACAGAGCTTGCTGGTGAATTAGGCAGTGGACTTGTAGCGGGGCGGTGAGACCCCGTTCTTCCATCTCCCGGTTCATGCGTCCTATTAGACCCAGAGACGCGCCCACCATACTAGGAGCCCCGTCAGTCGTGATGCTGGCAAGCTTTGACCAGTCCAGGTCCAACTCTTCCATGGTTTGGCATACTTTGCCGAAAATATCCTCCCCCGTTGTAGTCCCTTTGAGACTTTGGAGGGCTGCCAGCTCCTCACACATCTCAAAGTTTGCGCTAACTCCACGAATAAAAATGAGCAGCTGCGCTGTGTCCTGCACGTCCGTGCTCTCATCCAGTGCTAATGAAAAAAAGTCAAATTCTTTCGTCTTCTGCTGCAGCTGGGCATATACATTACCCCCGATTTCTTCAATGCGTCTGGTGATTGTACTCGCCGACAGACTCACGGCATTAAAGACATCTTTCTTCTCGGGACACATCTCCTCCGCGACAGCATTCAAACATTTCTTGACAAACTCTCCATCAGTGAAAGGTTTACCTATGCTTGCTATCAGTTGAGCAACCCGAAAGCTGGCCCGAACGGATGACTGGTTCAGCTGAGCTTGGCGTACAAATGTATTCTGCTGAGCTAACAGTCCACTTTTTAGCTTTGAGAGTTTGTCTGCTCGCATTTGGCCTTGCAAGCTATCATACTTGTCTTTGTGACGGGATTCATAATGTCGGCGCAGATTGTATTCTTTGAATACCGCCACCGCCTCTTGACAGATGAGACAAACAGCCTTTTTTCTTTGCATTGAACAAAAAAAATAATCGTTTGTCCACTGCAGGTTAAATACCCTGCATTCTGAATCAATTTTTCTCTTGCCTAACCTTTTCGCCATTATTTCGTTCTGTTTGACAGGGGCCAGTCTAGGATTTTTTTCTGGGGGGGGGGGGGGGGGTTCAGATTAGGGGCACAGACTGCAGAAGGGTGGAATAGAATGTCACGTTCTATGCGTGTATTAGTCTCGATTGCGTGGCCAGACTGAAAAAAAAAATCATAATGCGTCTCTGGTATTGTTCAGGGGGCCGGGCCAAATGTGGAGGCGGGCCGTATCCGGCCCGCGGGCCGTAGTTTGGGGACCACTGACTTAAACAGTTACACTGTGTAATTTAATTTACTTTTGTTCTTTTATATAATATTAAATCTAATGAAATGTGACTTTGAATACAGTCTAACCCTACAGATTTCTCAGCATTGGTCACAAAATAACTGATCTGTTATCTGCAGGGAAACTGGCGCCATGCCATCACCAACAGGCCCGTCTCCAGAGAGGAGCTGATGATGGTCCTAGCCGGTCTGGTCGGCCTGAGGATCCGAGCCTTGTACTTTACTCAGACCCAGCGACTCAGCTTAGGGGAGGTGGGCCTGGAGGGGGCGACTGATGTGGGGACCGGTGGTCCTGGAAACACTGTAGAAGATTGTTCCTGCCCCCCTGAGTACACCGGAGACTCCTGTGAGGTGAGGCCATACGATATCCCTCAGTACCGAAGATGTAAGAAGACTGTAAGAAGATGTAAAGGCATGTAGATAAGTTACAAAATTGTATGATTATCCACTGATTATCAACCTGTGTGTTTTTTAAAATCAAATAATAGTCTTTGTTGAATTTGATAGGTTACAAACACAGCAGAAATAATGAAAATGAAGTTCAAAAGCATATTATGCAATAATTTCAATAGTCCCTCTAAATCAAACACTTATCAGCCACTAGAAGTGTATCTGCAGAGACTCTGCCTGTATTTTCACATTGCTCATGTTTTGCTTTCTTTGGGATGCGTCTGGGCTTCAGTCTGTTTGGCAGTGGTGTGTAGCCCCCAGCAAATACAGCGTGCAGATTTTGAGGTTTAATTTTATTTTTTAGCTCGTTTTATTTAAAAAATGTAGTGATCAATGGTCACATCGCTCTCCCCGTCTCTCTCCTCTGCTCTATGTATGTGAGAGCCACAGAAATAGACACATATGCACACACACACACAGGCAGAACAGACTGAGGATCACTTTGGCTGAATTCACACAATATGTGGCATGGTGTGGAGGGGTGGCCATGTTTGTTTGTTTGTGCTGTACAACGTAACTGCAGTGAAACAGGCAGAAAATAATGTTTTATTTCTCACTGCTTTGTGCTCACTAACAGTGCTCCCTCTCTTAATTCACTGTCTTGCTCCCTCTGTCTCGTTGGTTGTGCCAGGGAGGAGGGGCCAGCTTTTAATGGTGAATTTACAAACAATCCTGCATATTCCACCGTTGTATGCCACAATACAACTCTATTTGCTTTTTTAAAACGGAAAGTCATATTCAGTTGTAAGAAAAAAAAGCAGTGATGTAGGTTAGAGCGCTGATGCCGTCCCCTCCCCTCCTTCAATCTAGGGGGTTCATACGTAGCAGCATCATCATCATGCAGAAAGCTGCATCAGGTCACGTGGGAAAATTTTTTTTGGAAAACTTTGGAAAAAAATCAAATTTTGACGCTAAAGCATTTGTATTCTGACCATAACTGTTGGTTGATGGTTCAGCCACGTTCAGACAGAATCAGCCGCTGTGGTGAAAAATGCAGTTTATGTGTTCATTTAGTGGGTTTGTGCTGTTGTCAGGGGAACTGCAGGGATGCAAAAAACAAACAAACAAACAAACAAACCGCTATGTGTGGTGGAAAAGTTGAAGAGCAGTCAACTTTTGGAGCCAATCAAGGGCGGTGATATCCAGGTGAAGTTTATGGACCAAACAACTTTAATCTCCCATTTGATTATTTTGTGTACCTAGTTTCTACGTCTGCATCTGTTGCTGTTTATGATGGAAAATAGCAGCACCAAGAAGCTTTCTTCACTTTGTGTCCATGTGCTTGAGAGAGAGAGAGAGAGAGAGAGTGTTGCATTATTAAAAGCTTAAGTTGTTAGTGAATCCTGTCTTGGGTGTGTAGAAAAACTTGGTTGACTCTTCCATACTAGAAAAAAGCTTTTATGATTAAGAAGTTATGAAAAAGTATTTTGTATGCCTGATATCTACATAGGTGTGTAGATAAACTATGAAAAAATGGTGGCAGGGTGGGGAGATTGCAATCATTTTTTAAGAGGAGAAAAAGCAGGGTGGGGCAAGGCATCCTGTCATCTTTGAGGAGCTGGAACTCCTCCTCGTACTTGTAGGATGTCCTGACACGCCTGAACAGAGTACCACACCCTTTTCCTGTCGAGGAAAAATTCATCATCTGAGGAGCTTTGGATGGAATGTACTGGAAAATACCGTCCAGAGAGCTACACAGCCAAAAAGTGTAGCCCCAGGCTGGGATATGATGCACAATCACGCAGACATAATATTAGTGATTATACCACTGTAATCACTGGCATGGCCATGCGCACAGCAACGTAGTGCAAGCAGCCATGATGTTGTTGCTAAGGAAAAGCTTTGAATTCTTGTTATCCTGGGAATAGTGCTGACTGGACTGAGCATGTTTGTTCTTCTCAAATCTGATTTGTCTACACATGATTGCAGCGGTTTTGCCCACAAAAGCTGATTAAAAATGAGAGTAGAGCAACTGCTAATTAAAAGAGAGTTTTAATGTTATTAGTGGGGAGACACAGTAATATCAGGAGAGGTTTTAAATGTTGTTCTTGAGTGAGTGTTGTTGCCATAGCCATGGCTACCTACCTGAACCATCGTCAGACTGGGAGTGCTGTAGAGGAAGTCTGTTTATACATACCCAGAGGCGATATGACAAGGTGCCGCGCCCTAATTGACACATGAGGTGTGGCAGTTGGCAACACATTGTTACTCATAAACTGGAGTTCGTTCACCTGAGTGCGTGCGTGTGCCTGTGAGTACAGCCGACACACCTAATTGTGTCTGTTGTGTGTTTGAGGAGTGTGATTCAGGTGTGAGTTTGCTGTCTGAGGATGTCTGACTTTCCTTGCAGTCACATATGCTTGCATAAACAACATTAGAAACCACACATATACACACGCACATGCAGGATATACAGAATATTACAGAATATTAATACACTGTTGAATGTTTTACTTGCCTCTTGCTTTGTCACCACTCCCTATTTGTACCTTTAAGTAAACACAGCAGCATTTGCAGTGTTGTGATTTTCCTTTTCACTACTCAGAAATTCTGAAAGTGGATTTCCTGTGTGTGCACATGCATTTGACTGTCTGAATGAGTCTCAAGCTATTTTATGTATCTGTCTGTGTGCCAAGGTTATTTGATTTTGATTAGATTTTTTATTAGGATCTCTTTCAGCCCAACTGGGCTTCTGAGAGTCCTGGACATAAAAACATCACTTAAATAGATTCAAACAGCAACAAACTATTTGTACAGGTAGAACTTTAAAACCCATAATTAGCACCATTCATTTTACAACACACAAAATAACATTAAAACATTAAACAACATGTTAAAACAATTAAAAGTCTTGCATCCAGCAGGGTACCCACTTTATATACAATGAAATAAATAATTATTAACTACATATTTCTATATTATATATCAATTCTTTCTAAGTTTATTATTGTTACCTAAAACTAATCTAAGTACTAAAACTAGGTGTGGAAAAAAAATAGTTAGCTGAAATAAAAATGGAAACTAAAAAAAAATGGAAAACTACCCAAAACAATATTGTGCAACAACAATATTGTGTTACAAACACAACTAAAGCAAAATAAAAAAAATACAAGAAAATTGTTTAGTTTGAATCTTTGTCAATTTGATCAAATTTGTCAACACTGCAAACATGAGGCGGCCTTGGTTCATATTAGGGTTACAAATTTTGTGCACTTTGAAAAATAATATAAATCGATTAAACATTTAATAATTAATAGTTAATAAGACACAAAATACACTTTTTTCTTGTTTTCATTTTTTCGTTTTTTTTCCTCATTTTAAGTTTAATTTTCTTTATTCAACAAATGGCTCCGTCAGACAAAACAATGTCTGGTGCATTTACTGCTATTTCATTACTGCTGACTATCGACTAATACATTTTTAATCTGTTAAATTTTTAACAGCAATTAATCAATTATTGATTAATTATTAATATTCCTAGTTCATGTGTTTGTTGAGACTGGGATGTAAACATGACTGCCGTCTCAAAGTGTTGTTTGTATTGTAATACCTATTCTGACTTCCTTAAATCTTGCCTCTGACAAACACTCTCCATATAAATAATATAAGAATAAGAATAACAAAAAACAACTAATACTAATAGTGAAACTAATAAAAACTAGACTAAAACAAAACATTTTAAACTGAAACAAGTAAACCCACTTTGGAAATTCCCTGAAACTAGATTGAAAACAAAAATTAAAAACAAAATTATTATTATTAAATGGTGAAAAATGTTGATCAGTGTTTCCCAAAGCCCAAGATGACGTCCTTAAATGTGTTGTTTTGTCCCCAACCCAAAGAAATTCAGTTTACTGTCACAAAGAAACTCACATTTGAGATGCTGAAATCAGACAATTAGGCCTTTTTTCTTAGAAAATGACTAATCTATTCAAAAATGATAAATTATTAATTAATAAATTAATAGCTGACAACTACTCTAAATAAAAAATGAAAAATACGTAACTGTAATAACTGTGTGTGTGTGTGTGTGTGAAAAGGTGAGTGAGAGAGCATGTAAAAACTTGCATGATTGTGCCTGCAGACACTCATGCTGATGTGTAGGACTGACTCAGGTGAATGATGGGGCGTGTCCTCTGCGTGAGTGTGAGCGTGTGTGTTTAAGAGGCCGATGCAGGCACAGTGGAGCATTATTTCACACAGACTAAACGTCAGGAATGTCACATACTTACATGGATAGACAACAGCGGAGAGGGGTTTTGTTTCAGACCCTGCTATGTTGGACTTTGATTGGACTTAGTTGCGCTGGCCACCGGCCCTACGAGAGAGGGGAGAGACGCGCTATGCCCGGCATCATGACAGATGGAGTCAGAGGATCCAGTTCCCTTCACCTAATGACCAAGGAACTCGAGGATAGAGTTTCCATCAGTGAATGATGAGGGTACCCAAGTGGTACGCTTCCCCTCGGTACATGACAGAGGACAGAGAGTTGACTTTCCTTCTGTTAATGACGGAGCCAGTGTTCAGATTCAGGTAAACATCTGTTAAGATCTTCTTGTTGAAGGGATGTTGAGGTTTTACCTTCTCAACTTCTCAGGTGTGGATTGTTGGTGACTTAAAGACTGTTATCTCTGAAGGCGAAGGGCGTGTTTCGGCTCTTCTGTGTGAATTGTTAATGATGAATGGTCAGTTCAGGTCAAGGGCCCTGCTGTGTGTTCTGTGAATTCTCACACTTCATGACAAACAGAGGAGATGTCTGCCTGTCTGAGAGAAAAGCTTTTAATCGATGCTCTATGAATGGTGGCAAAATCTCTGGAAACACTGCTGTGTTTAGACAAAATAAAACTGATTCTGTGTTCACAGTTATTAAGTTTAGCCTGTCGACTAAACTGCAGTGGTAATTGGCATTATTAATACATTTGTACATGCTAGCATTCAAGATTAGGCAATATGTGAACTGCAGTAAGATTAACACAAAATGGCATGAACATAGCATCATTGCAATTTAAGGTTATTTTCTTCAGCTGAAGGATATTTTTTATGTCTTTAGTGTAAAGAGCTCCTATTTCCAATACAAAACAGACCTGCCAATCAATATTTTGTTAGAAACTACAATGTTTTCCCAATTTAAAGTAACTTCCACTACAAACCATGCCTACCTTCAGTCTTCTATCTGAATACAGATACAAAGAAAGATTTTTTTTTTTTGTTGTTGAACAGATACAGATAATAATGTCTCTGTGCACCTATAGTTTATACTGTTAATGATTTTGATTACAGGCAAATCAATGACCAGGACTGCTTTTTACCAATTTACAGGATTTGTACATCATTGTGATGAGCAACCTTAAAACAGACATGCTTATCTGGATATTTAATGTGTAAAATGTTTCTCAGTCGGAATCGCCATCATGATATATGGATATTGATTAATCGTTTAGTCTGTAAAATGTCAAACAATGTGAAAAATGCTCATCACAATTTCCCAGAGCCAAAATGACATCTTAAAATTGTTTTTTTGTACAGTACAGTTGTATGGTACAATATTTACCATAATTGTTTAATGAATGTAACATTGCTTTTGAATTTATATGTACTTTAAACAGTGGTACATCTGGGTATAACTTATTCTTTCCAGCAATAATTTAAGGTAATCATGTCTTTATATTTTTGCTTTTTTTTTCCAGAAATGTGCTCCTGGATTCTAAGAGATAACAGTGGACCCTTCCTTGGCCGCTGTGTGCCCTGCGAGTGCAACGGTCTGGCTGATGAGTGTGACCAGAAGACAGGGAAGTGCCTGGTAAGAAACGATCCTTAACCCTTATTAAAGACATCATGAGCGCAGGTATACAGCACAAACACATGCACACCTAAAACTGTGATTACTTCAGAGCCCAGCTGCTGAAGCGTGTGTGTGTGAGCCACAGTTTAGTCAGAGTCTAGACCTCTCGCCCTCAGGCTACATCTGTGAGCCCATATCTTTCTGTTTGTCATATCACCACATCAGAAGCATTATTTGATATGACTCCCTGATTCCCCCCCCCGTTATTCTCCTTGATTGGACGATGAGCCTGTTTTTTCAACGTCTCAGCTGTGTCTCAGCTGTGTTATTCTTATGCAAGATGCTCAGGACTGGGCCTGTGTGGGCAATGCATGCATGAATCCACACCCAAGCAGCTCAAAGCCGAATGGACACAAACAGGCTGATTCTGAACACACTGTCTCTGATTGATTGCCAAAGATCGTATCGTCTCTTTGCCCTCAGATGTTTGCATTCCTGCTTCAGTGTTAAATAAAAGATGAGATGTGTGGTGGAGTTGGGACAACATGCGCACACAAAGTACTAGTTTTGTTTTTTATAGAGCTTCTTCACATATGGTTTACAAGTGTTGCAATAAAGCCTTTTTTTTTTTCATTTTCAGAACTGTCAGTACAACACAGCTGGCGATCGATGTGAACGCTGCAAAGAAGGTTACTATGGAAACCCAGCTCAGAGGACATGTAGAGTTTGCCCATGCCCATTCAGCGTGCCTGCAAACAGGTGGGTGAAGAAAAAAAAAACACCTTCAAACACTATAATACCAAAATAAAGTGGAAATGTGTATTTTAAGAATCTAATCATGATTTTTCTATGAATGTGCAGTTTTGCGATAGGATGCAGAGAAGTGTTTGGAGACTTCCAGTGTATATGCAGACCAGGCTACACCGGAGACAAGTGTGAGAGGTGAGTGTGGATGGATCAGTTTAAAGCCCAGATGAAACGGCATTTTGAGATTTTCTATCTTTTGTATTGTGACGTATTTGACAGAATGTGCAGGTAGGACATTTGAACATTGAAAAGCGGGCGTGTCTGAGTCTTGAATCTTAGCTCTATGATTGATTGGGTGGATGGTTCAAGCCTCTTTATGCACATGTCATATTTTGTTTTATAGTAAGAAGAAAATGATTGGATTTTGATATAAGAATACAAAAAATAGATGACCAGGGATATGATCTGAAGTTTTTTTTTGTAATTTCACCTCAATGTTAAAAGGCCAAGTAATGATGTTTAAATACTGCACAGATGCTGTGTATTTTGGTATATTGTTGACTTAATTCTATTTTGCCTTATTTCTCTGTCCCATAGCTGTGCTCCCGGTTACTATGGTGATCCACAGGCACGAGGAGGAAGTTGTCAGCCCTGTAATTGCAATGGCAATGGAAACAACTGTGATCCCAAGACTGGAGGTGAGATTCTGGACTCAACAATGCATTAATCCACAATTTAATTAATTAAATTCTCTCAAGCTTTTTTAAACTTCTTATGTATCTTCATGAAATTCATCTGATTTTCTTATTGTATATGGGGCAAAGTTAAACAAACATATTCCAGTTATTTCATTTTTTCTTTTAAATTTTACTAAAAAGAAATACAACACTCAAACTGTGAAATCATATAGTACTTGTATGTGCATAACAGACACTGTGAAATCAAGACAAGAAAAAAAAGAAAAGAAGAAACAAGTTTAACCACAAGTTAAAACCCAGGATAAAACAAAACTGATATGTATTAATGTCCTTTACTTCCCTGTCCCTCTCCTTTAAGTTTGCATGCCACCTTCATCTCTACTTTCATCCCTTTATAAACTGATGAAAGTTTTCCAAGTATGCCTAGATCCAAAACATATTCTTTTTTACTGTTTGCAGTTTGCAAGAACACACTGGAGCCAGGAGACACAAACACCGATGAGAACTGCCAAGGTGAGTCAACAAAAACAACTAATGTCTGATGTTCTGAAATGTAGTTTGCAGTATAACAAAAAGTCTGATCCTTCGCTGATCCAATCCTCTTTTGTATTCCAGAGTGCGACAATTGTGCCCAGACTTTACTGCATGATCTGGAGAAGCTGGACGATGAGCTGGGGAAGATCAAGACTCAGCTGGACAATGCCACTGCCAGCGCCTCCTCTCAGGACAGGCTGAAGAAGCTGGAAAAGGCCATAGAGGACACCAAGGTAACATGTCGGTGTACTGTAGCCCTGTTTTCACTCCAGTTATTTAACAACTTTAGTTACTTTGCAGATATAATCAACTCACTTTTTAAAATAAGAAATCCACTGTGACCCAGTTTACAATTGGCCTTATCAATAAACCCAACAAATAATTCCAAATCCAAACAGAATCTCCTGTGACCCACCTGTGGGTCACGGCCCAGTCCCTGTGAATGACTGTGTTAGTGCATCCCTTAATGTAATCCATTTATTTATATTATATTATTCTGAAATGGGCCATTTGGTACTTAAACTAATTTTGGTGCTCATATTTTTGGACTTTTAATTAGGAAAGTTTTTGAATGCAGGACTATTACAATGTCTTCCATCACTGACTGGAACCTTGAAGGCTTCAGATAGGGATGAAAACAGAATGAAGAGCGCTTAAAGATATTTTTAAGTGTCCTAGATTCAGTATGGATGCAAAAGTCAAGAAACAATGCCAAAAGCATGGTCACGAGCAGGTTGAGATCCATTGTTTTATGCATTTTGTACTTTGCACATAACATTTCCTATAGACACACATACTCACAAACAGCATGGCACAGGATGGGTGTGCTTGTTCAAACATTCAAGATTCCTGCTGATAAGCAATCTCAATGAATTTTATCCCACAGCCGGCGTGTCAACTCGAGTTAGAGATCACACCACTGGATGCCAGTGTTTGTCGCTTCAACCTGACATTTCTTGTTCCCTCATAATCTCAGTCGTTACTATCTACTTCGTTTGAGTGTGCATCCTTTGTGCATTCATGAGACACAAGTGAATAATTCCCACAGCAGCATTTCAAAAGAGCCTCAACTGCAGCATCTGAACTTGACTTTGTGCAGCTTCATTTACATTTCTGCTACCGTGCTTTTTGCAGTCTCTTGTCAAGAAATACGACAACGCCATCAGCGCCCAAAAGTCCACAGTCAGCCAGCTGGAAGAGGACACAATCAATCTCTCAGATGACATCAGCTCCCTCAAAGACAAGGTAGAGTGCTGGAGACATATCAGATATCACACACAGATATCAGTATGCAACAAAGTGTGAAACAAAAAAGTGTGAAAATTAGTATTATCTGTATGTATGTTTTATCTAGGCGGATAAAAGGGCCAATGATGCTGACAAGGCTGTGGCAGATGTTGAAAAAACCCACAAGCGGGCCAAAGATCTGGACTCAGAGATTAGAACCGCTCTCAAGAAAATCCAAGGTAAAAGGTCTTAATATCTTGTTTTCAACCTTCTTTTAACCTCCTATTTTCTTCTGTTTTCTTCATTTATATATGATTCACCAGTTTATATTGTACATCTTTAAAGATAGTATAATAGTCTACAATAAAATTTAATTATATCAGAGCCTGAATATTTGTTTTTACTGAGTGTGTGTGTATTTGTGTGATTGCAGCCCTGCTGGACCAACTGACGGAGTCAGGCACTAGTGGCGACACGGTGCCCAATGAAAATCTGGCTAAAATGCTAGAAGACGCTCAGCGGATGGTGAACGAGATGGAGAAAAGGAACTTCACCCCTCAGAAGGACAGCTGCTGAGAAAGAAAGAGACGAAGCCAAGAAACGTAAGAGACTTAGTCTAAATGGTAACATGTTATAATATCAATAATTAATAAATGGTGAATAGATAGGTAATTAAATTTACCTAGTAGTTATTTTACTGTTAACAAACCACGAAATTCTAATAAATAATGTTTACTAAGTATTAGTAATGCTTTCAGTTATTATGTTTTATCGTTCATTTGTTTGATATAAAATAAAACATAGATTTTGAATCATAACTTATAAAAGACTGGCAGTTACATTCTAACTACATTAGTAAACTATTTTATCATTGCACCCTTTATAACAATTCATACACTATAGTAAGTATTTCTCGACTTTTGTCAGCTATGATACAAAATTCGATTGATAAACTAATTATTTTATATTACACAAATGATAAAATAGCAAATAAAAGCATTACTAATTCATTAAAAAACATTATTATAATTGCATTGTTTGTTAACAGTGAACCATTTATTACTGATGGTTCTAAAGTATTACTGTCAATACTTATTCAGTATAAACTTATGTAAGTCCGTCCTTTGTGGAGAGCAAACCCCTTCACAATTGCATTATCCAAACACTGCCGAGGTTATGTAATCCATGACGTTAATTTTAGAAGTTAAACATCACTGCAGACTGGTCAATAAAATTTCCTTTCTCTTATTCTATGTATTTCCTAGTGCTAGACTACATCAAGGCTAATGTAAGTAAGCAGTGTGACCAGAACGAGGCTGCAGCAGAGAAGCTTCGGGGCCTCCTTAAGGATTACGAGGCCAAGCTGAAGGACCTGGACAAGGCTCTGAAGGAGGCGACGGACTTGGTGAAAAAAGCTAACACCCAGAATGGACTCAATGCTCAGGCACTTGGACCTCTGCAGGTAATAACTCAGAAGCCAAATGGTTAATCAGTGATGAGAAACATGTGGGCTTGTTGGTTAATGGTTAGTGAGGAGAGAAATATTAATGAGGATGATTTGTATACATTAGATGTATGCATTTCACACATAAATTATTATGGAGGATGTATTATATAGTGGTTTATAACATAAAAGTGCTGTTATACATCAATGTCATAGCAAGATATTATGTAAACTTGTATTCTGAATTGACTTATACTACTTACAGAACCGTATCAAAGCCTTAAAAGATGAGCGGAAGAACGTTGAGGACCAAATGACCATGGCAGAAGCAGAGCTGCAGAAGACGGAGGATTTGGTGAAAATGCTCTCTGACAGCAAAACGGTACGCTTAACAAACTATAGCCTGCATGTTCTTTGCCTCAAATATTTTCTGTACCATTACATGTTATCTCTGGGAATCCTGGTGTGGAAACAGAGATGATCCCACATGATGAGCTGCCAGGTCCTAACATGCCATCTACTCAGATAATGATCAGTGTTTTAGCTCCTAGTGCCCTGAGGTGATGTAAATGGCATTTACTGCTCTTACTGTACTGCTCTCACCTGTCCATTTCCTCTGTAGGAATACGAACAGCTGGCAGCACAGCTGGATGGCGCCAAGACTGACTTGACCAAGAAGGTGAATGAGATTACCAAGGCAGCAGCCAAGGAGGGCCCTTGTGGAGCGGGCAGAGGAGCATGCTAAGAACCTGACAAGCTGGCAAAGGACCTTGAGGAGTAGGTCTTTTCTACACACAAGACATATGATCTCATTTAAGCAAAACATTGTCTTTGTCATTTTGTGCATCCATTCTTGGGTTTATTTTCTCTTCTTGTTAATGTGTATTACAGCGCTGTGAAGGATGCAAGTGGACGTCCTGAGGTGCGCAATGCCAAAGACGCCATTGATGCCTACAAGAACATCACAGATGCCATTAATGCCGCTGAAGCTGCAGCTAATGAGGCCAAAAAAGCAGCAGACAACACCTTGAATGTAAGCCAGACTTGATACCTTACTACTTCAAATAACTATCAATTCAAGTAAAAGTAGTGATGTAAAATTAATTTAGTATCTGACTGAATATTGTAATTTTTTTTTTTTTTACTTTACCAATATGTTTTTTTTCCTTCCTTTAGAATGTAAAAAATCAGAAGCTGACAGAAAGAGCAAAAGACCTAAAAGAGACCGGTGAGGACCTACTGCAGAATGCAAATGAGGCAGAAAATGACCTTAAAGGTAATTCATCCCTACTATTAAACTGTTTTGTTTTTTGTTTTGTGATAACCCAAAAGCTCAGTCACTAATTACTGTTGTTGTTTAATAGGCGCTGCAGATGACCTCAATAACCTGAAGAAGCGCCTGAAGGACGCTGACACGAAGAAGAAAGCTCTTGAAAAAGACCTGCTGGATGCACAGAACCAATTAAATGACATCAAAAGAGGTAGAACAAGTCAGGGCATTACAGGATTAGCATGACTGTTTAACTGCCTGTGTCAGTCTAATACCAGAGTTCATTATCCCTCTTCATTTTTCTTTAAATCAGATGACATCGCTGGTATGATTGACGAAGCCAAGAGGAAAGCAGCTGCAGCCAATGACACGGCCAGCGACACTATGGACAAACTGAACACAATCAGAAATGAAATTGACAAGATCAGTGTCACTCCTGGAGACTCCAACCTGGGCAATGTGTTGAATGAGGTGGACAAGTCAGGTGAGATTTTGAAAAAGGTGTCTTGAGGCACTATTTTTTTTACTTTATGGTACAGATTAACCATTTTTTTCTCTCCCTCTTACCTTTTACTTGCAGTGAAGGACTTGTTGAACACCATCCCGTCTCTGAATGATAAAATCTCAGAAGTGGAGAACCTGACCTCGCAGTTCTCCCCCATTAACAACATAACTGAGAACATCAAGAAGATCAAAGAGCTCATTGAACAGGCTCGGGATGCAGCTAACAGGGTGAGTCATGCACTTCAAATGCATTCATACTGTAACCAAAGACAAAATCAAACCAACTTGTCCCTTATGTTTCCTTGATTGGTCTAATTTCCCTTTATTTACATCTTTTCCTCAGATTGTAATCCCGATGAAGTTCACAGGCGACAGTCATGTGGAGCTGCGTCCACCACAGGATTTGGAGGATCTGAAGGCCTACACAAGTCTGTCTCTGTCACTGCAGAGACCTGAGGGCAGGGGAGATGGAGCACGCAGACGCAGGACAGGCCAGGGAAACAGGAAACATGTTTGTGTTGTACCTCGGCAACAGAGATGTAAGTGACTCTGAACTCTGCTTGTGAATGTTTTCAAATAAAGATTTAGCTTGTAATTGTAGGCATGGTATTAACAAACTGTCTCTTGCAGTCTACTAAGAACTACATTGGTATGGTTCTGAGGAACAATGTGCTGTACGGCGTGTACAAGCTCAACGGAAAGGAGTATCAGATAGAAACGGGTACCATCACAGGTCTGCATCTGAGCCGGCCAAGTTTGACAGAGTGGACCTACGCAGGTAAACTGACAGCTTAATTCTCCTGTAATTCACCTATTTGCAGTGTTCAGTATAATTTTCACTCTTTTCTTCCATGCGTTAGGGCCCATGTCCATATGGTATTTTTTCTTTTCCCCTAAGGCGCTGGCTGGCACCATCACTTTTTTCAGGCAACCAATCATATGCAGTATCAGATGGGGGTTTTTTATCAGATTTTTCAGATGTGCGACAGAGAGCAGAGACTCTACTCTCGTCTTTGCAGGAGAGCAGAGAGAAAGACAAAAAGTCTCTGTGTTCAGCTCTCAGAACTTTTGTAGTTTCTAACTGAATCTCTGTGGTTTTAGGTTTAGTCTATCCTCTGCATTACTGTTTCTTCTTTCAGGTATCTGCCTTATTTTACGGTTTCTCTGTCAGCTGTTTGGAGTCGTGTTCAGTTACTGCAGAACTTGACATTTCCAGACTTGAATGTTTCATAATGAAAGCTTTTAGATAGCAAAATAAAACTTGACTTGACTTTCAATATATTGTTGTCATAGAAACAAAACCACATACAGAGTGTGTTTTTGTTTTTGTTTTTAACTACACAGACGCTTCTTCCCAGCGCTCCACAGCGCCCTGCCAGCACCTTTCTGCCAGACAAACACTATGTGGACATGAGGCCTTACTATGTAGCTCTAAATAGATTTATGAAGAATGTGAATGTTGTAAATCTGATGAAAATGTGGACATTTTTCCCTTTTTTGATTTAGAATTTACCAAGATGCACAGATGAGCCTCACCAAAGATATCACCTCAAGCACACCTGGTATACCAATTACAAAAAGCAGTCAAGGAATGGAAAAGAAGAACCTTCTGGACCTCACTCCCAGTGATACTGTGTTCTATGTTGGAGGCTACCCTGACAACTTCACTGTAAGCAGCAAGGAAATAAGAACAGCAATACTTTTATTTTGTTTTATTTTATCCAGCGTGGCTTTTTATTAACACTGTTCTCTATTTTGCTTCTCCTCAGCTGCCACCCTCGCTCAGGTTCCCCAAGTACGAAGGCTGCATCGAGTTCTCCTCTTTTAATGACAAAGTCGTCAGCCTCTATAACTTCCAAAACGCAGTGAACATCAATAAACAGACTCCATGCAAGAGGTAGGTCCTACAATCAGTAGTGTTGAGAGGAACTAAACTTAGTGGTGAAACGTAACTAAGTATATTTACAACAAATTTGAGGTACTTTTCTTTTCATTCCACTTTGTACACCTACTGAACTACAATTCAGAGGGATTAACTGTATTTTTTATTCCACTACAATTATTTGACAGGTTTAGTTACTAGTTAATTTACATTGAAAGATTTTTTTCACACAAAAAATATACAAACATAAGTACAGCTGAAATGATTAGTGGATTAATTGACTAACTGACAGAAAAGTAATTGGCAACCATTTTGGTAATTGTTATTTTTCATACAAAAACATTTCATGGTTCCACCCTTTTAGAAATATGATGGTTTGCTGCTTCTCCTTTTAATTCTTCCAACAGTTTTAAATTACATTAAATAATTTTGAGTTTATGTTGAGTTATGTTGTCACCACATCGTGAATATGAAAACGAAGACAGCCCAATGTTAGATTTGTGAGCCCTGATTGTTGCCCAGTGAATGCTTGCATCGCCTCAAGCCCCGCTGTGAGCCTGAGGACATGGAGATAAAAAAAGACAATAGACAATCTCATAAGCTGCACTCTTGTAACAGACTAAACATGTTTGGTGTGAAATTATTGAAGACGAGTAAAGCCTATTGGTCTGGAACCAGAATCTGATTTTTTTTAAAATATTATTTTCTGACTTTTTGTCCTGTCTTCACAGATATGTACCTCCACTGGATTCTTATTACTATGAAGGCACTGGATATGCCAAAGTGAATATAGATAAAAGATCCAATGTCCTCCTCATCAGTATGTCCATGCATACTCGTTCAGAAAATGGTCTGCTCTTATACATAGGAAGTGAGGTAAACTATTCATCATGTTCATCCCTACTTTGAAAAATCTTGTTTGGATGCATTTTTGAGTAGTTATGTACATGCTACTTGGAATTTGATTACACTATTTCCTCTTCAACACAGGACAACTACTTCACTGTGACGATGGAGCAGGGCATCATTTTCCTGCGTAGTAATTTGCTCAACGAACCAGCTTCGAAGAACCAGAAGATCTTCCCAGTAAGCTTATTTTGCTTCCTGAGCACTACTTAACCAGATAACATTTGTGCATAAAGCATCATTTACTGAACTGCATCTTGCTTCTATATCCTTTCTTTAGTCAGACGACTTTGTAGAAGTCCTCATCATCAGTACAAACGCAGGAAAAATGACAGTCCGGATGGCCAATAATGAAGTGGCCTCAGCTCAAGCTGCATACACGAACGACGACTTTAAAGAATACTACGTCGGTGGTGCCCCACTGGACTTGAGAGAGAAGTACGTTCTGATCAATTTTCCTCCCAATCATTGAGTGTTGTGAGTTAGGATTCAACCTTTTCCCACTTTATGGAGAATAACATGAGTTTCTGTTCCTCCTCACAGATTTAACATCACCATGCAGCCATTCAAAGGATGCTTGAAGAATCTCAAGCTGAATAAAGACTTTAAACCTGTAGCTGAGCAAGTGGGCATCAGCAAAGGTTGTCCCAAGGATTCCCTGGTAGGATATTACCCTCTGCATCCCAAACTAGTTACCAACATTGATATCACTGCCCAAACCAACTAATTAATGATGCATTTTGTCAATGTTCTTGTCTAGATTACCCGTAAAGCAGAGTTCAGCTTGAGAAGCTCCCTGTCAGCCAAGCTCGACGACTTCCGTCTGTCTGAAGACGTCACTGTCTCCATCGGATTCAAGAGCACAGAGAATCAGGGAATCATTCTGCAGGACAAACAGCAGGTCAGTCCATACATTTATTTATTTTGAAATCTGATGTTTCAGTCGTGACTCTTGTGATTAGATTCATGTGAGACAGCAGGCTGAACTTGGTCAGATTTAAAAAAAAACTTTTTTCTTCTGTTTTCCAGACTGATGGAATGGATCTGAGATTGGAAAATGGCCACGTGATTCTCAGTTTCAACAACAAGCTCTGGAGGTCAAACAAACAATATAACGACAACCAGTGGCATTATTTGACTGCAACCAAAAGAGGTGCAAGGTATGAAAGAGTCAATGCTTTTACATTCAAATCTATAAGCAACAATGTGCACATCCATACTCACATTTAACATATGACAACATGTCTTTGGTTTTAGCAGGTAATAGCTGCTCATTTATACATAAAAAGAAAATGCACAGTGACATGCATATGTTGCCCAGCAGTTAAATACAAACATCTCTGTAAAGCTGTAAAGTAACCTCTAAAGTGTATTTAAGTGTATTAAAAATACAATGACGATTCTCCAAACAGCACTGAGCTGCTTATTGATGATGAAGATGCAGGCCAGGAGCAGAGCGGCAGCCTCCATACGTGACACAGCTGGTGACTTGATCCTGGGAGAGGGTCATTCAAAGGCTGCATTTCCAACCTCTACACAAGACGGTAAGATCTCCTCAGTTTGCGCTAAGTAATTTTGGCATACCTCAAGATTTACATTATGTACTGCTCATAGGGACAGACTTTACTGAAAATAGTGATTGTTCGTGCACCAAATATTAGGGCTGGCTGTTGTTTAAAAACTTATGATACCAGCATCAGTACCAGTGCCTTTAAAGTCATACTGATTCCAGTAGAATACTTAATTTGGTTCCTTGTCTTTTCTACCTCATTCAAAACCAATCATGTGACTTGAAGCATTCCTGAAATAACTCTTCCACGTCTTATGCATTTATTTTAAACAGACGTCGCAGGCATGTGCAGTAGTGGATAGGTCATATTTTTGAATGTTTTGGTGACATCTCAGCACGCTAAATTGTCAACTCCATCAAATACACTGTGCCCGACTTCCCTCACCACAGACTTAATGGGTTGTGGCTGCTGCAGTAGTGGGCCAATCACACATTGCATTAAATCAAAGAACGCATGCGCTGATTGGCTTGAGTAAAACTACAAAAATAGTAAAATATTTTGTACATCCTGGTACAACAAGGAAGTAACAGTTAACCATCATAACCATCATTAACAAATGGTAAATTGATAGTTAATTAAACTTTACTAATAATAATTTCACTAATTACAATATGTTACTTTGTGTTATGTTGTGTGAACTTAAATTACTACTTATTTTAACGCAAAGCATGATCTTTTCCTAAACCCAAGTAGTTTTGTTTCCTAAACCTACCCAAGTAGTTTTTGTGCCTGTATTTTGAAAGTCTACTCGGACGTTGCATATTCATTTTTATTAACTTGACCGTGTATCTAGAGTGGTTCCTACAGTCTCATAGTTTGAAGCAAAGAGCCACTGACCAAGCTGCCATATTGGACGAGGTGGGAGTGAGAATGTGTTGTCTATAAACACTATGTGGATAGGTAGTGTAAAGTTGCAACTGATTGCTTAATAAATGGCCTGTAAAGCAAACATTATTTAATGTTTGTTAACAGTAAAATAACTATTAAGTACCATTCATTACTGGTGGTTATTATTTAGCGTTAACCCCAAAACCCAGCCCTAATAAATATGCCAAGGCATGGTGTTTATATCTGTTTTTCTGTTTGCAGGCAACCGAGTCTGTTCAAGGCTGAGGACTTCAGCACGTTCAAGGCTTCTGGAAATGTCTTGCTGGATGTGTGTACTGCTGACAGTCCTGCTCAACTGATGCTGGACCGCATCTCTAAAAGGTGAGTGTTTGTCTTTCATGCCCACACTAACTGTAATCCAAGTTATTTCACTAATTAATCTTAACATTCAAAAGATAGTTTTTGTAAACAAGTGAAAAAAAGACAGATTGATTAATTTAAACTTCTGTTTTCTTTGAAAAGTGATTTTTTATTTGTCAAAGGTATAATATGTACATAATGAACATGGTGAGTTGACGATTGAGTCCACTTACCAGCAGTAAGTCATACCCACTTTTATCTTTTTCTTTTGTAACTTTCGTAAATGCTTACAGGGAAACTTCTGTATAATACTGTTGTTGTAGATAATTAAAATCACACAGTGTTTTTGGTCTTATATTGACATTATTTACATTATATTTTGCTGCCTTATTTCCAGAGATGAAGAAGAAGGAGCCCTAAGACCTGCTGATGCTGACAAGAATCTAATATTGACATGAAAAACCGGCAGCTTGCACCTCAATGTTCTGTTTCTTATGCACAACCTCATTCATCTGCAGTGTGTTTAAATAAAAAAAAAAGTTGCATGAACATTCCTAATAATTATAAGAATGATTAAATGTATTGTATCTGTCTATTCTATTTATCCAATAATTACAAACAAAAACTTGTGAATAACAAGCTTGAAATCAACTCATGTCTCTTTTCCTTCTTTCATGTAACTGAACCACTTTCTAACAGTCCTTCACGAGCACATGTCCTCTAACTCACTGTTGTCAACTAATGGAAACACTCACATGCCTGATTATATAATGATATACATGTTAACTTCATTATTTAATAAAATAACTAATCATCACACTTAATATCCAGTAAACACAACAGGATCTGCATTTGAGTTTCTCAACATGTTTTGGCCTTTTGTATTGTTTTATATTCTCCTTTTAAGGACATAGATGGATAGAAATTATATATTTCAAACTTATACGTACAGATTATTTTAAATTAAAACTCAGTTCAAATGGAAAGCCATGCTGCTGTGGGTCAGTAAAGCCCTTTAAGGTTTTGTATGTAATACTACTCTACATGAATAAACTTGACTGAACAAACAAATCTAAACTTGTCAGATTTATCAAATTTACCATCTCTTCACTGTAAAAATGAAATACATGAGAAAACTCAAAATTTCAAAGAAACTTATCTCAATAGATTTCTGACTTGAGCTCAACTCAGACTCTTAGTTTTGAAAAAGTTTTACTGACTAATAATGTTTTGTTGAGATAATTTACCTTTCTTCTTTAGATAAACTTGAATCTTTGATTTTTAGGAACCCAAAACAATTTGGATTTAAAAAATTGTGGAATAAACACAATTTATGGGGGGGGTATCTAAAGAAGAAAAGTAGATTTTCTTAACCAAAGATTATAGGTTATCATTTCAGAACTCAAGGGTTTGAGTTTGATTGAAAACTCGAAAATGCAGTGAAGGCAGCTGCCTTAAAATTCTGAGTTTTCTCAACCTTTTTTGAAACTCTGAATGGGATGGCTTTAAATTTGAGAAACCCTGAGGTACATTAACAGAAGGTTTGTAGCCTGTCAGATGTTCAGAAGCATTTCCTGAGATGAAATATTAGGATTTCACAGCTAAGAGTAGAGTTTACTATGTTCAAACACATTTAATTCCATGTTCTCAAAAGCATGATTTCTTCAAATCACTGATCTTGCATGCCCATCATAATCTAAGCTCAGTGTATTTGACTGAAGGAGGCTGTATCACTACCACAAGCTAGTCTCCAACACCCCATGACACACAACAGATCGCCTGAATAATGAATTCTGAGCTGCTGCATGAGTTCGCACAAGTACAATAATCAGCTGACACTACAGTACACTACACATGCAATGGTGCTGTGACACTCAGTCATGATTCATGGGGTTCTCATATTGCATTAAGTAATATCTTATGTGCGTAATATGATTTGTTTGGTGTAAGCCGACCGTCATCCGTTATTGGTGTTTTCCATAGCTTCAGGACTACATGAGCCATTTCAGAAAGGTCTTTGAGTCTGTTCACTGACTTCTAATCTTCTATACATGTACACCCTGTTATGTTTACACCCAATGAAATCACTCAAATCACATGCGTAACTACTTCCCTGCAAGCTGTATGGAACAGTATAACAACACAACTTTAAATTCTAACTAAATTTGAAAAGAAAAACACATCTGAGTAGTTTGTAGCGTTAGAAACTCAATGTTACAGTATAAATCTCAATTAATGTATTATTTTGTAGCTTCAATCACACGATCCAAACTGATCCGCCAGTTAAAATCATATAGCAGTGATGAAATCAAAATTACCAACGGTTGTACATTTCCTCAGCTACTACATGCTTGTTGTTAACTCTTATTTGGGAAGCATCTGCTCTATTTCTTGTCTGCAAAGCAGCATTAACTAAGCAGTTGATTGGCAGATTTGATTATCTTTTAGTCATTCTTAAAGCAAAAAATCTAAAAATGGGCTAGATTGAGCTTCACAATTGCCAGTGTACTGGTTCTCGGTCTTCTATCTTATGATAGTAACTTGAACATATTTGAGTTTTTTGAGTGTTGGATGGAGAGAGGAGGCAATGTGAATAAGATTACTTAGGCTTTGGGAAATTATGATGGTATTATTCAGTATTTTCTGACATTTTATTTTATTAACCAAGTGGATTAGTTGATTATTGGGGTGTAACAATACCAGAAACTCAAGGTATGAAAATACCACGATAAAAAAAAAAAAAATCCAGGATACAATATTTATCACAATATTAAAAATGAAAGAAAAATGAAGACTGGTGTGTCTAGCATGTTTTTGTACATATAAAATTCATTTTTCCTTTTAACTTAAAGTGCTTCTGCTTTGCTTCTTTAATAAAATAAGAAGTATCCAGCCATGATGTAAGCATGTGCAATCTTATGCAATCAGTGTTTGAATTATGTATGTACAACAGCAAAACAAAAATAATTCAGCAGTCTTTTTATAAAACAAAACAAAACAAAAATTAACTATTTAATATTGTGGTAGATATTATCAAGGTATGAGAATATTTTTTTTTATCATGATATTGCTGTATTCAGTATACTGTTGCATCCCTAGTTGAGCTACAAAATAATTAGAAGTTGAATACTAATAAAAATAATCATTTGTTGAAACCCTGCATTAATTAACTCAGTGTTACAACACTCAGTATGTATAGTATTTTATATATGTTAACTAATGTTGTTATTTGAAACATTGTTTTTCCTTTTCATCTGTATTTTTGACAGAGTGGAGCCCCGTTCGAGACTTCCCAGAGATGTCAGAACAATCATTGATTTTTGACCTTGAGTCTGAGTCTCTTGTCTTAATGTTTGTGCTGTTTCAGGATGCCGGGATGCAGACGATAAATGAAAGTCTATCACCGTGTGCATTACCAGCCCTGGTCCAACATGCTTATCGCCTGGGTGGTCCTGTAGCAGCCTGAGCTACAGCCTTCCTCTGCAGGTCCTGCAGCCCAGGTGAATAACCTGTCTTAACCCTACAGGATCATTTCACAACACATGCATGCACGCACAAGAAACCTTCAGTGGAAGATTTCTAAATGAAAAGACTGCTTGGCTGAGTCCATCATCTTCAGAACAATGCTGCAGTTATGTTAGAGCCAACACACACAAACACCAAGAATGATAAAGTCTTTCTTTATCCTCCCCAGACCCCACTTCTCTCTGGATGTCAGAACTCGAGCTCCTGAAGGCCTGCTGTTCTTTGCAGCTACCAGAGGAGGGCGCTCTCATCTCGCCTTATATATATCCAAAGGCAGGATCAGACTGTCTGTAGGCAAACAGAAGGAAATCTTCAACAGGGAGAAGTACAATGATGGAAAGTGGCACTCGGTCAGTGGACTCATATCATATGTTCTAAATATATTTATCACAGAAAACTGCTACCATAGAATCACTCAATCCACATTATAGAACAAAGCTCAGTTCCTTCTTCTTCTTCTTCTTCTTCTTCTTCTTCTTCTTCTTTTCTTCTTCTCTTCTTCTTCTTCTACTGCCTATAATAATAATAATAATAATAATAATAATAATTAATAGATATTTTTGCATTCTGCATTGATTTATTCAAAACGTCCTGACATTTCAGTCACAGACCTTCCTCAAGACATACCAATCATAAAGGGACATAGTGTTTAAATACAGCCCATAATATGCATGCATGCATGCATAATAGTCGACAGCTGTGTTGGAGGTGTGTGTATAGTCACATGCAATAGTGCACTCATTTAAAATTCCTCAACTATCAAAATATATAGCATCCACAAACCTCATAATACAACTAAATTGGGGAAAAAAATTAAAATAATTAAATTTCCATATTAGTGGTATATATACACAAGAGATAGCCCAAGTCTGTGTATAAGTATAAATCCTAAACTTTGAATGTATAGCAGAAAACACATTTTGAGAAGGATAAGCCCACCCACAGAGACATTTTATGCTATTTTTAGTTGTAATGTAAGGCTTTAAAGGGCTCAGATGAATCAAAGTAATGAAATATTTAAGTAAAAATGGGGGTAGTACATACACCAACTCTCAATAATCACCACAAAACAGCAGGAGGACCATCTGTATATCCAGTAGTTTATACCATAATAGAAAAACCTTCTGTGCAAAACACAGAGGTCAGTTGTAAAACAGCAGGACAACAGAACATTTTTTTTCCAAACAAAATTGAACCAGACAACATCCAAATAACAGATAGTCCACAAGCAGAGACATTTCTTCCATTAGATTAAACCAGGCTGCACACACCACTCAAGGCCGTTTCAACATCAGACATAGCTGTGGACAACACAAAATAACACACCATTACAGAAAAACAAACAGCAAAAACAATGTGCCTACAGTAGTTACATCTGAATCTAACCGGTTCACTTTACCATCTGCCAGTACAAATTCAGCCTAAACTTCATTCCATTAAGGACAGAAAGGAGCATCACACTGGTTTGAAAATATCTTTTCTCCCCATTTCTCTGCGTGTAACTCATTCAGTGTAGCTTTTTCTGTTATAACTTTAATCCATTCTTTAAAACAGGATGGGCTGGATGATTTCCAGTGTCTAAATATTATTCTGCATCCTGTAGTTGTAGCCAGATGGACCCATAACTTCTTCCGTTCATTCACCATAATATTGTCCAGCAGCAGAACAGATAAAGCTGAAGATTTAAGCAGCTGTAATTGATCAGTTTATTTGGAAGATTAATAACGTCCTCCACCCTCCACTGGGCACTCATTTTTTCATGTGTATAAGAATGCCAGCCTCTTTCTCACATCTCCAGCATTCGTTATTATTGTTTATGTGTGCGGTGGCTGTGTTGCTTGTAGGTCATATTCAGTTTGGAGAAGAAGAAGTTCCGACTGGTTGTGGATGGGATCAGAGCTCAGGATGGTCAGCTGACAAATGCTGAGCTGACATCCATGCAGCAGTTTGTGTCACCTGTGTACTTGGGCAGTGCCCCAGAGTCCCTTCACAAGGAGCTGAAGGTAAAAAAAAAAACCTCACTGGCCAATTCACACAAACAATTCATTCACAAATTGTAATGTCTTCTTTTCTTTTTTTTTTTCACTTTAGTCAAAGGCCCTTCCAAAGCAAAGTGTGTCGGGCTGTATCCGCAATTTCAAAATGAACGGAGCACCGATGACAAATCCAACCACAAGCCATGGTGCCGGCCCCTGCTTCGAGGGACCGACACAGAGAGGGGCTTATTTCTCAGGGAACGGCGCACATGTGATTATCAGTGAGTACATCTCTCTGGTATCAATCTGATAACACTGCAGAAGAGTTTCTAATGGCCATAATGATCTCTATCAGCGTCTGTTTGCGAGCAGAAGGCACTGCAATCCACACACATTTGTCTCCTCCTAAATATGACAATGACAAAAAAACGCTCATGAATAAAGAGACTCAGTTGTACAACATATCCGAAAAGGTGCTAGAAAAGACATGTCAAGCCCAGTGTGGATGAATAGTTAAATATGTCCAAGATAGATAGATAAATGTACTTGTATTGATCCCCGATTGGAAAATACTTGTGTTACAGCAGCATGTTATTGTGGCATTACACAAGAACAGAAAGTACACAGGAGTGTACATAAACAAGAACAGAGAAATGTTCATCAATACAACATATAAACACAAAAAATAACTAAATAAATTAAAATAGCTCAACACAAAATAGAATAGTAAGATATACGCTAGAATACATGATAAAAAATAATTAAAATATGAATTATAAACATAGGGTAACATACTGTATGTTAGAAGTTGTAATAAAACTATTAGTTTCTCGCAGAAATATTGTTGTAATATCAGTAATTCAGAGATTATTTTTCAGATTTATTGATATATTTATCAATTTCCTCAGAGGCATCCTAAATAATATGTGGTTATGTATAATTAAATTTGATACTATTTGTGTGGTTGTTGTAAGCAGTTGTGAAAATCCACAGAAATTTCCTTGAAAAACTGCTAAAATATAACCCTAGTAAGTATGAATGTATTTGTATTTTCAAAATGTTCATTGTACATATTAAGATACTATATTTATTCTATTCTGAGTATGCTAGTAATGTCCCACCATATATGAAAACCCTTTTTATATTTTTGTCAACTTACTGCAGTGCACTAAGTAAAACACTCTAAGTTACACACTGGATATTAATTGGAACTAATTAATTAAGGCACACTGTCTCCATTTTCTCTATAATTAGGACCAAAATAGAAAGTCCTCTCAAGGACATTTCCTAGGAAATTAGTTACATGTCAGTTCCTTCTAAGAAACTATGAGAAAGAAGAAAGAGTCTCCTTGATGAGTTCATTTCATAGCTGCCACCTCATTGTTTTCATACTTACTGTCTAAAGTCTGGTATCTGTAACAACCGTGATGATATCTGTTTTCCGTATGTCAGATGACTCCTTTGTTGTGGGCTCCAGCTTTGAGTTGCTGTTTAACATTCGTCCACGGAGTCCGACTGGACTCCTGCTGCACGTTGGTGATTTCAGCAGGAGCCAGTATGGACCTTCAATGGGCCACTACTTCACTGTCTACATGCTCAGAGGAGAGGTGAGGCCTGAATATACGTCATTTCAAAGAGGTCACATTAGTTGTTTTATTTTCTCTGGACAGATACTAACCCTAAACTCCAAGTAATTTAAGTTTTTGGACTTTTGAAGAAGTTGAACTGAGTCTGGATTTGGAAAACACATCTCTTACCATCTGTGTCTTTGTAATAAACATAAACTACTTTGCTTTTGTTAGACTCCATGTTACAAAGTGTAAGGTAGATTCATTTATCATTTAGTAACACAGGACTGTACAAGATGAAGTTGTAGTTACCATTTTGCTACTCACAAAAACAATGTTATGTATACAAATTATACACAGTAGACAGGTTGAATAGATAATAAATCATAGAAATAAAACTAATCTGTGCACATCCTGTGATGCCAGTTGATGTTTCCAGTCATGATGCTTTTTGTTGTTTTTCTATAGAAGTGAGCAAGAACTTGGCACAGGAATTAAGAAATACTGCTGTTTATGAGTTTTCTTGTCTTTAATTAAAGCCTGTTCCCTGTGCACATCAAAAAAACACTGTGCTTGGCTCCTGTTTACAGGTAGTGGCACAAGTGAACAATGGAAAAGGAGAATTCATGGTGTCAGTGAAGCCAAAAGCTTCTTTATGTGATGGGATGTTTCATAAAATCTCAGGTAAATTGTGCACAGTCAAACTAAAACTGCTTTTAGCTCACATTAGATACAAATGGTCATTTGCATTAAATCTCTGTCTGTTTGTCTTCTAGTAATCAAGAGGAAAAATGTCATACAGCTGCATGTGGACACAATAGACAATTACAAGATTGGACCACCGTCTTCCACCACAACTCTGACCAAAGATTCCTTGTATGTGGGTGGCATTCCTGGTGAGTATTAATCTGTTAATCTGAGAGTTAATCTACTTAGTTGAGTTTTAGTTGAGTGTATTCATGCATATAAAAAAAAATATGAAAACACCACAGCAGGATAACATATACAGTGTAAAAATATGAGGAAAATTTCATATCACATATATAACAGATATGCCAGTTAGTCAAATAAACAACAAACAGCTGTCATGAAGACAAGCCCTAAACTATGGTGCTCTTAAAATATAACTACACACAAATGTAATTACTTTAAATATTGCCGTAAGGATGCCAAAAACTCTAGGAATGATAATACCATAATAAAAAGTCCACAATATGGTATTTATATCTATATTAAGAAACAAAGAAAAATAATGACTTAAAAAATGTTTATTATCAAATATTAAATCTGGTGTGTCCAGCATTTTTGTTCATATGATGCTCGTTTTTCCTTCTGCTTTCCTTCTTTAATAGAATAAAATAAAAGTAGCCAGACATGACCTAAGCGTGTGCAAAAAATTGTCATGAATTGTCTTAAATGCTTGATTTATGTATGTACAACTTCAATACAAAAACAATGCAGAATTCAGTAGCAGTCCTTTTATAAAGTAAAATAAAATAAAAACAATAAATCAAATAATTAACCATGTAATATTCTGGTAGATATCGTCACAGTCTGGTACAGTATTGAGACATGTTTTATCACAGTATTCAATGTATTGTTACATCCCTACATTTAAAACATAAAATACTGTAAAATGTATAATGAAATGATTCTATAAGTAAATAATTAACTTACATATTTTATTTTTATTATTATATTTTTATTATTTTTTATTTTATTACATCATTAATTCTATAACTTTTATATTTATCTTTCTTAAGCTCTGGGGAAATTTTACAAAATGAGAAGGATTTAAATCCCCATAAATTCATGTTAGTTAACATGCAATTAGCTAACAATATGACACACATTTTTAAGAAATAAGCTGGAACAACGCTTACCAGTCCAGAATCAAAAACACTTTAATAGAAATATAAATAAGCATGGAGAGAATTCTTAGAAAAATAGAACCAAGAAGTATGTCAAAATATGTGCATCATACTACATATATATAACAACAGAGAAAGAATAGAAAATAAGAAATTAACAAAATATGTGTATAAAAATATGTATACTACAATATATAACATCAGTGTCCATAAACAATAATGCTGAAAACACATGTACCTGTCTCCTGCAGAGATGTCAATACAACAACAACAGATGCTCCCTGTCACATCGTCCTTCGTGGGATGCATCCAGGATATGAGGATCAACAGTGAGCCGGTGTCTTTCGACCGGCTGTCCAGCGTGTTCGGTCCAGTCAACCTCAAAGAGTGTCCAGGCTGAGCGAACACGTCTCGCTGCATCATCATCATCGCTGAACAATCCTTGGGACCACGTCCACCGCCAACCATGTGCAATCTGTTACCAAGACAGAGAATGTGTTTGAGTGTAAGAATGTGTGTATTATGAGGGGTGTGTTTCAGTGTGTGTGATGTGTGTGTGTGCGTGTGAGTCTGTGTGTAAATATGAGCAGCAGCTTACAGGTTCATAATATTTGCTGCTCGGTTAAACATTTCTGTATTTATTTTGTATCAAGGCGCCAATTCACAAATGCATATTCTAACAGATGTTTTACTGACGTGTTGGTCCATTCATCTTCTGTCGACAATCAAATGCTACTGAATATGCTTGTGATTGGTCAGGGCTGCACTTTAAGAAGACAAATGATGCCTTTTGTGATGGTGCTTTAATGGAGATCAACATTATTAGTTGATTTTTTTGTTTGTTTGTTTGTTTTGTTTATACCAGAATAATTACGTTTACACCCACGGTGCTCAGTTCGGTGACACTTCAGGGGCTGTTTGGCTGTTTTATATTCATATCCACATGCCAGCATGTAGAATTCTGGATTTTAACTGGTTTAATAGACACTGTGGAGTCCTCACACGGGAAACATGAAATCACATGTTTTTTCCCATTTCTATTACTGTTGTTCTGAATCCATTTTCCATTTTTGCATTCCTTTTTCATGCATGAGGTTGTTCTGTGTGGCTGTAAATGTCAGTTACACCAAAGAAACAGCATGGGTACACTTTCTCTGAAGGTCACGTCTATAATGCACTATAAGCACATTCATAAGACATTATAATGCATCCGTAAGGAATTATAAAGCTCTTCATAAATGTTCAGAATCATGCATGATGACAACTTATATCCAGGTTTATAAAGTACTGTAAGTGGTGGACATAATGTATTACAAGTTGAGTACGCCCATCGGTACCACTTTACTATAAGAATAACCTTATGAATGATTGATAAATGGTTTAGAATTAGGTTATTAATTAGGTTGTTAAGATTTATAAATCATTAATAAGCTGTTACAGTACATTAGAAATACATTAGAAATGTAAACAGAGACCTGTTGCTTGCCAAATAGTGAGCCCACATGTACCTGTACTGTTAAGTCTCAGATCTCATTGCTTACTTTGTCTTCTTCATCAGCAGCGTTTATACCTGTCAGCTTCATCGTGTGTATATAATAAATTAGTAGCGTTTAACCACCATCAGTGTATCTTAATCATCAAAACGTTTCATTACCAGATTTAGTGCCAATCATGCTGTATACCTCCATACCAAAGTGATTCTTGTTTGAAAGAAGAATCCTGGTTACACAGCACATTATAACTACCACAACTTCTCCCAGTAATAAAGACATATAAAGGACTCGCTCTAGTGTATCATGAAAGATTATGCATTTTTAAAAATAAATTAATCCAATAAGAAAAAAATAACATGTTCTGAAAGTTTCTGAAACTGAATAAAGTCTTAAAAACGTCAATAATAGACCATAGCAAGTTAAGTGACAGCACTGTTAATTTTTAAAAAGTTTTTTAAAAAAATAATTTTATTTAATGTGAAATGTCGTGTGAAATTTAAAATTAAGGTGTTTCTCCAGTCTGAAGCCCAGATATGAATAGGTTTCAACAAAGTCAATGCCAACACCATCAAGAATGTTAATAGAGAGGAAAGCAGCCTTCACGTTTCTCGTGTAAACAGCGAAGCATACATATGATACATTCAACAATTTGTTTGAACACAAATATATGATAGAAAAAGTAGTGACCCTAAAACAAATCTTTGGGGAAACTCCCTTTCATAGCAGGTGTATCATACTAGTCTATAAAACAACTATGAGCAGTATTTGCCAGCCTCAAGACTTTTGTGAAGTCTTTGTTTTCTTGACTATACAGTGAGCTAACACACAACACACAACATCACATTTTGATTAATGTCTTATGAATGTGCTTATAAGGCGTTACGGACACATTGGAACATTGTATATGAATTGAAAAAAATATATAGATACCATTAACATAAGTCTCACTTCTGGTCAGTCATGTTCGGGACCATTTAACCCACATTACAATAAAACTGAAAGTAATATAATAAAAGACACAAAATGTATTTGATGTATTTAAATTCCCCAGCCAGTGTTTACTTACCTGCTTTGTACATTTGTGGAAACGTGTGATATGAGAACAAAAAAAATATGCATGATGATTGGACATATTTTTACATGCATTCCTGTCTTGTGACCACTGATTTGTAAACCATTTTTTAAATCTGTTCAATTAATGTTCTTTATAAATACTTCTCAGTGCCGTTGGTAGGGCTTTTGATCATGGTGACAGACAACTCACATTATTATATGTATCAAGACATGTTTTTTTTCAGACATCTGGGATTAATTGTTGATTAGCAAAAGAAAGAAATGTGTATACTTCTGATTTGTCTGATAATTCTGATTGTAATGTTGTAAAACAAATAAAATGTTTTTTTTGGAACAGGGCTCATGTTTAATATTGGTGTGAGGAAATTATGATTCATATTTACTGTACGTACTGTTGATTTGTCTCCATATGCCCACAATTTTGGGAGCAGGATGATTCAGCCTGAGCTACAATATTTTGAGATAAAGTGGTGTTCAGTTACACTTTTAAACAGGATTTTCCTCTTTGTTAACAGCAGGCTTGGGAAGTTACAGATTACATGTAACAGGATTATGTAACTGTATTCCGTTACAGTTATAGCTAAAAAAAAAAAGATGTTATCATCTTACAGATAAATTTAGTAAAATTGTGGATTATTAGCAGGATTACAATTCTTAAATAAAGAACAATACGCTACCATTATCATGGCCTCAAGAAAAAATGCTTCACTAGGTGGAAATTTTGCAATTTTTTTTGTCTTCAATCAATCAATCAGTCAATCAATAAATTGCACACAACAAAGAGAGACACAGCTGGACAAACTAATAAACCTAATAATGAACATGAAACACTCACTGCAACTATTAATCTATTATTATTTATTGACTATTAAATTAGTCTATATCTATTCTGATATTCGATTAATTGTATTGAGTCATTTTTAATTGAAAAAAATCAAAATTCTCTGATTCCAGCTTCGTAAATGTGAATATTTTCTGGTATATTTATTTTGAATTTATATTTTCTAATCCTCTCTGACAGTAAACAGTATTTCTGAGTTGTGGATAAAACAAAACATTTGAGGACATCAAACACTGATCAAAATTTTTCACAATCTTCTGACATTTCATGGACCAAATACCTGACTGATTAATGGAGAAAATGGTGAACAGATTAATTGATAATGAAAATAATCATTACAGGAAAGACTTGATAAATCGGTCCAAACATGTGGAGTGCGTCCATGTCCGCTACATGTTTGGACCTATTTTTCAAGAGACAAGATTGTTCTACAATCACATCGTGTTTTTTCAGGTGTTACTGTTATATTCTTAGAATTACTATATTTACATTTTACCAAAAAAAAAAAAAAAAAAAAAGTAATTTATAAGATAGAATTCAGGAATTTGGCATTTCTCCACCAGAATCATACTCTTTTTTTTTTTTAGAGAAGGCTTTGACACAGCATTTAGACCATCATGCAGGGAAATAAGATGTACCAAAAACTAGAATTAAACTATTTTAGAGAATTGCTCTGATTTAGTGAGAAAGCTGTATCCTCTGGACCCTCCTTAGTCAGCCATCTCCGTGACTGCAGCTATCTTAACTCTTCAGAGATCTTTGGCTGGCTGGGATCTCCAGCAGAGACAACCACGCCCACTCTGATGCTGCCTTCACGGACTTCTGTGAAGTGTGGGTGAAAATTTTGTTCAGGTGACAGATTTTGGTGTTAAATCCATTGCACCTATTAATGTCGTAAAATTTTAAAGGGATAGTCCACCCCAAAATCAGAGATACATGTTTTTCCTGTGAGTTATAGAGCTTTGGACATCCAGCTGTGGAGGTGTCTGCCACATCTCACACATAATTGAACTAGATGGAACTCGGGCTTGAGGAGTTCAAAGTGTCAGAAAATACACTTGAAAAAATTCAGCAGCAATGTCACTTTCCAGAAATCACAACCCAGTTACTTAAGATAATCTACAGACCTGTTGTGAGCAGTTTCATATAGGAACTACTTTGTTTTGTGTTATAAAGACAAGGGTTGTGTCCAAAATCAGGTACTATTTTACTAGGCCTACTCCCTGCTCACTCTGGGGATATGTTGGTGTTAGCTCACTGTATAGTCAAGAAAAAACACTTTCACACACTACTGTCTGCGCCATTAATCACGTTATTGCTAAGTCCAATATATGGAGTCTAATAATTCTCACTGTGGCCTACATTTGGACAGTACTACGAAATACAAACAATATCTGTACAAATACGTAAAACAGGACTTATTCACAGTTCTACAACTGATTAATTCACACTTTTCTCCAGAGCTGCACAACTAGTCGAAATGTTATAGAAATCGCAATATGGCTGTCTGCATTGAGGTGCAATATTTGTTAAAGGCAAAATGTGTGTCAAAAAATTTTAAATGAATGAATGTCCTGTCTTATACATCAAATTCTACAGACTTAAAAAAAAACATCTTCATTTGGAACAGATTCCTGCAAAAGTAAGAACAATGAATGAGGTAATGAATTATCATTACCTCTAATATCGCAAATTATATCGCAATTGCAATATCAGTCAAAATAATCGCAATTAAAATCGTTCAGTCCTACTTTTTCTACCATTAAAAGCCACATCTCGGCGGTTATTGCTTTGTCGTTTCTGTGTAATGCGATCGGAAGCGCGATAATTCCGACAGCACCGAAAGGCAGCACGTTTCCTGTCTGCGCAGGAACGCACGAGCCACCGGTCAGGCGGCAGAATACGGAACAGATCAGACGACCGACCGCCGGATCAACCAACGGCACGCAAACACACCGACACTCACGTTGTTAGCCGTCAGTTACTTCAACATGTTCGCTTTTTAAGCGTCCTCATGTAAGAACGCGAGCATGACCGCGTTTGCTCCGAAAATACTGCGCCACTGGCTGAGACTGTTTCGCCTGTAAGTAAACTACCGCCGCACACACACACACCTCCTTCCTCCTTCTTCGGCTCCTCGCCTCCGGTATCGGGTGTCTCAATGGCGGACCCGACAGAAGCAGCCCCGGGCAGCGTGGAGGATGAGAAGACGGAGCGCATCGACGACGCAGAGCTGGCGCTGAAAGGGATCAATATGCTGCTCAACAATGGATTCAAAGAGAGCGACGAGCTCTTCAGGACGTACAGGTATTACGAGTGATGATGATCTGGTCACAAGCTGGATGTTGTTTGAATACCCTGAACAAATATCCACGCCCAGAGTGTGACTGGTGATGCTCAAACAGTCAAACAGTTTAATGACTTTGTTAGTGTAAGAATGTAACTCTGTGTAGTTGCAGGCTGCTGAAAGTGTTGTGAAGACCATCAGTGCAAATGCTTAATCTTCATCCTGCCAGCGGATTTAAGCACAGAAAGGCTGCCATCTAAGCGTCTGCAAGAAACAACAGCCATCATTTATTTCTTCCCAAAACATTATTAGTTATGTACTGTAACTAATGTCATCTTGTGTTAGGAAACTTGCAGTTATTTTGCATGTTGTGTAGAACAAAAAATAGACAGAGCACATTAGGAAGTCAGTGTGCCACATCATGCTGTGTGATCATTTATATGAAGACCCATGGCAACCATGAACTAAATCAACAAATAGTTCCATCTATTAAAACTGCATAGCCAGAATTGGCTGCTTTTGACCCCCAGGACCCTAATACATGGTATCATTGAAAAAGCAGAAGACTAATTAAAACAGAAACAGAAAACATTGATATTGAGTCATGAGGAACAAATTGATCGACAAACCCGTGACAAATTGGAATTATACATAAAGATCTATGAGTAAGATAAAAAAAAAGACTCTATATGGTTAGTCTGAAGCTATGTAAACTATTAAAAAGTACTATTGATTATTTTCATCTGATATTGGTATGGACAATTGTGATTTCCACGTGACAAATAGAAATTATCATTAAAGCATCTATGAGGTAGATAAAAGTATATATCTAGGTAGGGCTGCACGCTATGGTAAAAAAAAAGTCATATTGTGATATTTTTGACTGAAATTGTGATATGACAATTTTTATTTTCACTGAAAAAAAAACATTTTTAAATCGTGATTATGTGACATTGTTGGATTGTTCTGCGTTCTGTACAACAAATGTTTGCTTATATCTGGAGAACAGATTTTAGGCCAGGGCATCTCTGCAGCATCACAGAACTTCACTATAATCGTCACATATTTCTTTTCAAAAAAATCCGATTTGTTCTGGTTCTGCAATTTGGATATTGCACATGGTCATAGTGCGATTTCGATAATATTGCGATTAATGTGCAGCCTAATCTAGGGTCGCGGCAGATTGCAGATTGGTTTGGTGTTTTCCAGCCAAGAAATGCTCAAATTGGTAAAGCAAAAAAAAAAACAAAAACACTCAAATCATTTTGATAATAAACAGTCAAATGAATTCATAAACTATAGCAATATTATTGTGGTTCATTATAATTTTTATAATATGACTTGATAATAAAACAACAATCTAAGTATTCACAAGTGAGCTAGAATACAAATAGGAGGCTAGAACGCAACTATAATACTTGTTTCCATTTCTGTTGTGTGTCATAAAAGTAATGACAAAAATAAAGGGGCAGTATAAATATGAAATAATAGCTTTTATTTAACTTGGTCAACTGCAACAAGCCTTGACGTCATGCCCCCACACTCACCTCATGCATAAAGGTGGAGAGAGGAGTACACACAATCCCATGCAATCAAAAAGCCACACAAATGCTGGTATTGTAATGTTGTTAGAGGTTTCTGTTAAAATGAATGTACAGATTTGATAGCCGCAGGTATTCTTTCAGCAGAATAAATAACATTAATGTCATATCAAAGTTGTTTTTAATGTACTGTAGTTCTTAATGTATTTAAAAACCAGCCCAACTCATGGTAAACCAGCCCAAATTCTGTCACCTGCCGAAGCCATTTTTTTACCATGGAAAATCGCCCAGTCTGGCAAGACAGTCTGCAGATACCCCAGTCAGTAGGATTAATGTTAAACAGGTTAGAATTCCTGTCAGGCTGATTACTTTGAACAGGTTAGTGTTAAATTTGTCTTCGCCCTTGGCCCTGATAATTTCTTCATGTCACAACCACGTCACTTATTGGATGGTCGCATCTCTTCTGAAAAAAACAAGTTGTGTTTGTTGGATGTAATTTAGTGTACAAATGTAAAAATTAAAGGGAAAGTTTGAATTATTTGATGTGGTTGTATGAGGTACGTACTTATCGATAGTTGGTGTATTTGCAACAGAAAATGCTGGTTGGCACACCCCCAGTTAGGTGAAGCAGAGAGGGACACCAGAACGGAAGTTAAGTATTTTACTGCTGTGGACACTGTCAGCAACAAAAGGTATTTTAGCCACTTAAAAAAAGATAGATAGGCTATATTAAGAATATTTTCACCACTTTACTGTGCAGTGAGACAGCCTTTTCTGATGGAAAACCGCTGTTATGTAAGCCAAACATCTCTCTCTCCAAGCCAACCAAACTCCAAAATCAGTCATTTTACCTTGCAGAACACAAGAGTTGCGTGTTTACCACTGCTTCAATCTGTTAGTTTGTTTGTGTAACTTTGTAACATCAGTAAATCTGAAAAATCCATTTAAAACACAGAAGTCACACAATAACACAAATTAACAGAGTGTGAGTTTTGTTAACTTTTTACCATTTAAGGCTTATTCAAATAAAACAGGGGAAAAGAACACAGGTTTGGTTAGCCAGATTATAAGCAAACTGAGATGGGTCATAAATAGAAATGACTTTGTTTAAAGGGGTCACAGGCTAAAAAGGTTTGGAACCCCTGTTCTGTTTAAACCACACACTCTGACCATTTAGCACTCGTCCTTCAGTCATGTTGTGATGTGATTATAAGGGCTGATTATCTCTGGGAAAGGTTTACTTTCAACTTGAATGTTGATGCCACAGAAGGGCATGAACCCCCTATGTGTCCAGACCCCTGGTGAAAGTTAAATGTCACCTCTTCCACTAATTGCATTTAGCGCTAGGTATCATCCTGCTTTGATTACCTCAGCAAAAAGATGGAGGGAAGTGAAAAACACAGACACAGCAACTAAGAACAAGCTGGTGACGTGTGTTCAGTGATGCTTTAAATCACCACCAAGGCTATGACGGAATATCTGTGCCTATTGGGACTGCCACATTCCTCAAGTTGCTTTTGTCTGGCGGTTATCTTGAGCCTCACCTTGTTCATGTCTCCGCAGTGAATCAACCCTGTGCTTGATGCATGAAACAGGCTTAACATGTTGTTGTCAGTCCAGATTCCACCCATGAACTGCTTTTATGCCCTCTAGATCTGCCACCTGTTCACGTAGCACGTCTCTGACTAACATCACCTGTTCTTTATTTTCTGTTTCAGGAACCACAGTCCTTTGATGAGTTTTGGAGCCAGTTTTGTGAGTTTTCTGGTGAGTCAACTCAAGAGGTAACAACCTTCTGCATCACTGCTGTTTTACGTTTACTTTGTGACCTACTGTAAATGCTGACAAAAATGACTGTAAATTGCCCTCTAAAAAAACACGTCTGTTTCATGAAGAGGTCAAAGGAATTTCCCTGTCTTGCACAATGCCAGAGAAATGCGGCCAACTAACTTGATCCACTCACGAATAAGGGTTTGCATTGAATGGTATCTTTTATAATCCAGTTTTCATCGATTATGATTTGTCCAAAGCTGCAAGAAGTGAATTCAAACTCAGTAAGAACCCAGAGCAAGATGTCATCAAAAACTGGAATAATAATGATAATAATAATATAATAATAATAATAATAAATAAGGCCCTAATTAATGTAAAATATATGCAAAGCAAAATGCAAAGCAGAGTCATAGCTAGTAAAGGCTAAAGTTAAGACATACATTATGAACTTTTTTAAAAAAATATTTAGTGTGCTGGCTTCTGTTATATCTGTGGGTAATGTTTTCCAGAGCTTTGGGACATAACTCACAAATGCTGTATCTCTGACTCTCTTTTATCTGTTTTCTGGGAACCTCCAATAAACCAGCTGCCAATGGTCACAATGTTCTTGAAGGCAAGTTGGGAACAAGGAATGTAACTTGGTCTTCACCCATTAAGGGCTTTGTATGTAAGGAAAAGGACATAAAAATAAATTCTAAATGCTACAGGAAGCCAGTGCATTCCTCCCAAATTAGGCCAGCTGATGTCACCATCTGTAGTACTCCACAAAACACTTCTGATATATTTCTTGACTTTTATTGATGCAATATCTATCTATCTATCTATCTATCTATCTATCTATCTATCTATCTATCTATCTGTCTGTCTGTCTGTCTGTCTGTCTGTCTGTCCATTATAAATTATATTTTATAATATTACACATAATAGTATTAAAAATAATTTCTTTTTACCTTCATCTTCTGTCCAATTTGCTGAGGCCCCCTGGTGGTCACCACTTTAAAGTGTCATTTAACAAATTTTAATTTAAATGGCAAAGTGAGCAAATGAAGAATGATGTACACACGAAGGGCACAACTTAACCAGATGTGTTTCATCATTTTCCTCCCCATTTATTTGTGTAGTCCTATAAGCATGACAAGATATACTGAAAAAATAAGTGTAAACACTCTATATTTTATACTTTAGTACAGTATGCATATTACATGTCTTCATGTTTACACCTTGTTTTGTATCTTGTTTGCACTATATGTGTAGTCTGAATGTTTACTTCACTCCCACTCAATGTTGAATCATTCATTCTTTTTATTTTTCTCCAGTGACCTGGAGAAACACAGTTTTATTCCTTTTATTTGCTGCACTGCACTGTATACAGATGGACGCTAATACATGAAGTCTCTCATATCTTATGTCTGAACACATCACCTGGTTGAACTGGCCAAGGCTACCAGATATTTGAAACCTCAGCACATGCAGAGAAACTCTCCAGAAAATGTTTGTAATAAAAAAAAAGTGCAGGCAAAATAAAGGGGATTCCTCACCGTGAAGACTGATAATTGTTTCCTCCAGTAATGTATCACTTGGAGCCTGGAGTGTGCTAATGGAATAAATAGGCTATAGACTTTTATAATCAATTTAGAGGTATTATAACTTGATCAATTAAATTTTAATGTAAGGGATGAATTATAGAAGTGTAAAAAAAAAGTTCATTAAATTTGCCAATTAACAATTTTACTTCCTTGTTCTGTCTCTAAACGTATTAATAAATAATTGAATTTTAAAATTTAAGGGTAAAATGTATCATATCTTTTTGTTATTTCCACCATTTCATTTTGGGTCATTGTGAATAACAGGTTTATCTCTCTGACTACCTTTTTGTAGAACGCCATGATGACGTTTGAAGAGGAGAAAATGCAGATGGCTTTTGAAGACCTGAAAGCTACAGAGAGACTGTGTGAGAGTGAAAACACTGGTGTCATTGAAACCATTAAAAACAAGATCAAGAGGAGTGTGAGTATCTTCTTCAACACTTAATTTGATTGAATGTAATTGAATTAGTGTTTTAAGTTGGAGCAAAATGACCAGGTTTGTTGGCCTGCTGACTGTGTGTCACATCAGTGTGTAAGTGTGAGTTGTCTGTGTGTTCAGCAGACGGACTCTCAGAGGTCGGGGGTGGCTGCTGTCGACCGGCTCCAGAGGCAGATCATCATTGCAGACTGTCAGGTTTACCTTGCAGTGCTGTCGTTCATCAAACAAGAGCTGTCATGTAAGAGAACCTTTAGCACTTGATAGTTAAAGGAAGGGCCCCATTAGTTTTTCTTTATTTGAGGTTTTTATATAATTCTGTAGCTTCTCAGTAGAGCTACAACAATTAGTCTGTTAATTTATTAGTTGCTCAAAAGAAAATTAGCTGCCAACAGTTTTGATAATTAATTGTTGCAGTAATTTTTCAAGCAAAAATATAAAACATTTGCTGGTTCTGGCTTCTTAAAAGTGAGGATTTGCTGCTTTTCTTTGACACTTATGATAATAATTAATAGTCTTTGGGTTTTGGACTGTTGATTGGACAAAAGAAGCAATTTGAAGACGTCCCTTTGGGCTCTGGGAAATTAGTATGCATTTTTCACATTTTTTTGACGTTTTATTAGGGCTGCAATTAACGATTATTTTCGTAATTGATTCATCTTTTAATGTTTTTCTCCATTAATCGATCAGTTCTTTGGTCCATAAAATGTCAGAAAATGGTGAAAAATCCAAGGTGATGTCTTCAAATGTCTTGTTTTGTCCACAATCCAAAGATATTCAGTTTAGTGTCATCGAGGAGTAAAGAAATCAATGGCTCAGTGATTAATAGATAGTCAAAACAGTTGTCGATTAATATAATAGTCAATTAAGAACCGATTACACGTTGCAGCTCTACATTTTATAGACTAAATGATTAATCAGTTTATTGTGAAAATAATGAGCAGATTGACTGAAAATGATAATAATCTGAACAATCAGATTTTGGTAGAAGAATGTGTGTCAGTGTTAAAATGCTGTTGTCACAAGCCTTCTTAAAAAAGTTTTCCCATGTGACCTGATGTAGGTCCTTGCATAATTATGTTGCTAACATCTGAGTTTGTTTCCATTTGGAAAAACCTGGAAAATAATGCCGATGGAGTCGCCCTTTAACTCTGAAGACTGCTCACGTATATGTGTGAAATTAAAAAAGACGAAACTAGCATGTTTCACTGACCTCAACTTTAATCTCCTGACAGCATACATCAAAGGAGGCTGGATCCTCCGTAAAGCCTGGAAGATGTACAACAAATGTTACAGCGACATCACACAGCTGCAGGAGGGCAGCAGAAGAAGAGCATCAGAACAGCAACTGACGCCACCTTCATCGCTGTCCTCTTCCTCAGACCTGTCCCACCACAGCCGCTCCTCTTCGCCTGGGCCGAGCCCCTCCCAGAGGCTGGACGGCGTCAGCCCAGAGGCTCTGGATCGGCTAAAAGGTTCGGTCAGCTTCGGTTACGGCCTCTTCCACCTCTGTATCTCAATGGTGCCGCCACATCTGCTGAAAATCGTCAACCTGCTGGGCTTCCCTGGCGACCGCCTTCAAGGCCTGTCAGCGCTCACGTACGCCAGTGAAAGTAAGGACATGAAGGCCCCCTTAGCTACGTGAGTATGTGAGTGAGTACGTTTGTGTATCTGTACTCTGGCTGCGACTGAAACATGATCCAACTAATTCAGTTGTAAACATTATGACAATGTAATGGAAGCATAATTTCAAGAGGAAAGAAAGGAAATCTTTGTGACATGAAGTGTTGTCTTGTTTGAAGTTGCAATTTCAGCCATATGGAATTGACCAAATATTTAAAAATTAAAATCCAAAAGGGACAGTTTGGCTTATTTGAAGATGGGTTGTATGAGGTATTTACCAGTAGTCAGTGTCTTACCTACAGTAAATGCTGGTTGACATGTCCCCAGTTTAGAGAAGCAGAGAAGAGTACCAGCACGGAAGCTAAGCAATGTACTGCTGTGGACAGTCAGCAACAAATTGAATTTTATCTACATAAAAAGCCTCGCCTAAAAACATCATTTGCTTAAATATATGCTATATTTGGAATATTTTCGTCATTTTACTTTGATGTCAGACAGCCTTTTCCAATGGGAAACCACTGTTAACTCTGTGGGCAATCAGTAATTTTACTTCCCAGAATGCAGGAGTTGCTGGTCTACCGCTACCTCGATTTGTTAGTTTGTTTGTGTTATTGTGTGGTTTCAAAGAATCCAAACTGTCCTTTTAAAACAGATCAAAACGGTGGTAGATCAGCAGCTCCTATGTTCTGCGAGCTAAAGTTACTGATTTCACCACTGGAGCCTGGTTGAGCAAGAGAGAGTGATATTTGGATTATATAACGGTGGTTTCCTGTCAGAAGAGGCCGTCTGATAGCAAAGTAAAACAGCGAAAACATTCTAAATATATTGTACACTGGAACTGATAATGATCTTTTTTTAAATGGGCCTTTTTTAAAGTGACTAAAATATGTTGTGCTGCTGACCCCGTCCACAGCAGTACATTGTGTAGCAGTCTATACTGGTACTCCTGCTGCCTCTCCAAATTGGGGATGTGTCTACTGCCATCTACTGTAGGTAATACACTGACTACGGATAAGTACCTCATACAAGCCCTTTTCAAATAATCCAAGTTGTGCCTTTAATGTGTCGGTGTTTTTTTTTTGGTAGGGTTCAGTAGTAATAATAATAATAATGATAATAATGATAATAATAGACTTTATTTATATTGCACCTTTCAAAACACAGTTACAAAGTCCTGTACATGAAATAAACAATACAATAACAGAACACTATTACTGAAGGATATAATTTCTTTAAAGTGTTGATAGTTCTCTCTTCAGTCCCCCTTTTAAAATAAAAGCTTTGACGGCCATGTTTGACAGTCAGCTGCAGAAACTATACGCTTTATACACTTTATGTAATGAATAAGTACCTCATACAACCCCACATCAAATAATCCAGTCTATCCCTTTGAGTCATTACAGATTATTCTAATTTTATACTAATTTAGGCTGTTTTGTACCTTTTTTTTTGCTGTACAGTAAACTCATTACAGTCTCTGTGGCTCCCTTACAGCTTGGCCCTCCTGTGGTACCACACGGTAGTACAGCCCTTCTTTGCCCTGGATGGCGCAGACACACAGGCAGGCCTGATGGAAGCCAAATCCATTCTTCAACAGAGGGAGTCTATCTATCCAAACTCCTCCCTCTTCATGTTCTTCAAAGGCCGAGTTCAACGCCTTGAGGTAAATACAAGTAAAAATAGTCTTTATATCTGTGTGGCCTTTTCTCCTGACTTGGGAAAGCTCGATGTTGTCTCAGCCTGTAACTCACACCACAAAGTTCCCCTTTCTAGTGCCAGATCAGTAGTGCCTTGACGTCCTTCCGTGATGCCTTAGATCTGGCCTCTGACCAGAGGGAGATTCAGCACGTGTGTTTATATGAAATAGGTACTATTTTCCCTCTCAGATTTCACACCATCTTCCTCAGCACCAGTCTGCATCATAATTTCTGATTGTTGAACGTTTTAGGTTGGTGCAGCATGATTGAACTGAACTACAGGGAAGCCTACAGAGCTTTTGATCGTCTGAAGACCGAGTCTCGCTGGTCCCAGTGCTACTACGCCTATTTAACTGGAGGTGGTAACGACACAAATTAAACAAGGCTTCAAGAATGTTTCTTGTGAGTTAGATATTGGCTCATAATCGAAATTGTGTATTGTTGTGTTGCATAGTGTGCCAAGGAGCCACAGGTGACCTGGAGGGAGCCACCTCTGTGTTCAAAGACGTTAAAAGACTTTTCAAACGCAAGAACAATCAGATAGAGTTGTTCTCCATGAAGAGGGTGGGTGCACATATCCAGCTGTGTTTTTTACTTTGGTGCAAAATACAATAAAAATCAGTGAAGTATGTATGTGTCCATTTTATCAGGCCGAGAAGCTAAGAAGCACCAGTCTATCCAAAGAGCTCTGCATCCTGTCTGTGATCGAGATTCTTTATCTGTGGAAAGCTCTGCCCAACTGCTCCACCACCAAGCTGCAGGCAATGACACAAGGTAGGTACTTGATTTTAAAATATTTAAATCACCAAAATACACTTTTTGTGTGTTGCTTTGCAGGTTCTGGTCTTAATTTTGAGGGCAAAATTTGATTTAGTCATACTCATTTTAGTCTAGTTTTAGGTGGCTAAATATAAGTTTTTAGTCGACTAAAACACTCTCGACAACATCGTAAGTGAGGCCACTCCCTCAATGATTCCTTGCTATTAAATACATGTTGAATAAAATCTAGGGGGTTAAAGTGTAATGCGTTATTTCAACTTTTCTCTAGAATTTCCACTAAGGGTCTTAATTTCTTTGTCATCATCAAATATGAAATCTATCCACGTCTGTTCTTCTCTTTCTCCCAAATGACATTTCTGTACAATTTATGAGACAGCAGGTGCCTACTGGTTAACTTTCCAAGGTAGATCAGTACTACTTACTGTGTGCATCTAACCGTTCTACTACACAAAAAGATCAGCTTTGACTGGATCTCTTCCCAACTTGTCCATCCCCAACATTTTTGTCTCATTTTTATTCTGTGACAAAAGTTAGAGAAAGAAGAAAAAATAAAGTAGTTCCAGTAGACTGTACTGCAGAGAGAAAGTAGTTCCTACATAAAAGTGTTCACAAAAAGGTCTGGAATATTTTGAACAACAGGTCATGATTTTTGGAAAGAGGCACTGGTTTTGAATTTTTCCATTTTTCTTTTTTTTTTTTTTTTTGAGCTTGTGCAATTTAGTCCCATTGTATGAGAGATAAGGCAGAAATCTATGTGGTCATTTTCTCCAAAACTCTGCAACTCACACCAAAAATCTAGCTCAAAACAGCACTATAGGCCACAGGAAAAAATATGTATTTTTGATTTGGGGGTGAACTGTCCCTTTAACTTTGTTTTTCTTTTCTTAGTGCTGCAGGGGATTGAAGATGCTTCATCAGCAGGCCTGAAAAACCTGCTTCTTGGTGCCATTAACAAATGTCTTAACAATACCAAAGATGCCATTCAGGTACTCCCATGTCCAATTAATAGTAGTAGCGATGTGTACGACTTGGAAATACGAGGCACTGCAAGATACACTGCACTCAGCTGTAGCTGTAGAACTCATAAACAGTCTACTCATCACACAGAAGTCCCTTCTGTGGTGATGAGAGTTAGAACTGATTTTATCTCCCCTCTTTTTATTTTGCAGTATTTCCATCTGGCTGCAAGGGACGAGGTGGGTCGTCTGAGCAACTCTTACGTTCAGCCCTACTCCTGCTATGAACTGGGCTGTGTGCTGCTCAACACCCCAGAGGCAAGTTTTTTTTTTTTGTGTGTGAAATAGAGAGACTCCCTTGTCTGAGTCACATAGTCTAAATATTTTATTGTCTTCTTTTCCAGTCTGTAGGGAGGGGCAGAATGCTAATGCTGCAGGCCAAGGTACAGTAGATTTCTTTATTTCATGACTTTTTTGCTTAATGCTTCTTAAAGATTTGTACTTTATACTGGCTGTCATGTGCTTATTGCCTCAAACTTTAAGTTGCTGGTAGCAAGTTCTGTGATTAGTTCTCAGTGGTCTCAGTCCGTTTAGGCTGTGGGGGCTGCAGGATATGCCGGAAAACAACTTAGTGGCGTTCCACAGAAAAGTTTAATGAATCAACTTTTAGGAGAAGTGCAATGTCACGCTGCGGTGGCCAATCACAAGCGGGCGATCAGACTGTTTCACAGTCGGCCTGAAATATCTCTGAAAATAGGTTCTATCCAGGCAGAGTTTATGATGATGTACCCATCTTGAACATTTGGGTCTGGCTGCAGTTTATGCTGCAAAATAGTAACACCAAGGCACTTCCTTTGGTTTGTGTCCATGTGTTTGAGAGAGAGAATAGAGTGAAGCTGTGGACGACCAAGGTACAGACTGAATAAGACCGCTGGTAATGAAAAAGCTAGTGAATCAGAGAAATAAAATGTTATGTTAGCTGCAGTTATGTTTTCATCACAAATAAACACCCCCCACACTACTGCACAACGCTGCAACTCTTGATTCTGTCTGAATGTGGCCTAACAGGCTTCAGTATTCTGAGGTCAAAGCTCTGCCTTATTATATTTATTTTGAGCAATTAGTGTGTTTGGATTTTGACTTAGTTCTGCCTTCAGTTGAGGTTGTGCACACGCTGACAGATCAATACACTCACCGCCTGATCAGGTGATGGAATACCCGAGCAGTAAGCCCTCTGTTAGGTTCCTCTCTGTCTCACGAAACCAGACAATTTGAGATCTCGCCACTTCCTGATTGTCTGGCGATTTCTAAATGCAAAGTAGTGGTTTGAATGGTGGTGAGAAAACCACTAACAAACCTACACTCCTTACATGTTTTCAAAGATGCACTGTTCTCAGTAGTAAAGACACAAAATCACCACCCCAATATGAAGAGTTGCCCTAAAGATTTTAGATTGGGTCGGCAATGGAGGTTTTCCTCAGTCTTTATTAAACAAAGTGTTTAGAGACTGACTTGTCAAGGATTCCTTTGAAGTCAGTCAACTGAGTACAGTGGGTCAACTGGGCACTGAACTGAAAAGGAGGTTGATGGTGTCACACTAGCTGGAAAAAGCATGGATGCACACTGTGTGGTCTGAAAAACTGCCTTGATGCTTAAAGAGAGGCTTGTTCTCCCATGCTCAGCCTCCTGATCATGTGGCACTGACAAAAGAAGACTGTCTTAACAAGGGCTGACACTCATTTGCAAAGACAGGCACAGGCGACATTCACATTCTCCTCTCCTGCCTGAGCCCATAAGGAGAACCCTTATACTGCACCCTGTTGGTTTTGGTGTTTTTGCATTGTCTGACGTCAGCATGAAGTCATGACACAGCAAAGCAAGCCACACCCCAACCACACTGAACACCTTTGTTAACATAACAAAAAAAAATTTCCTGGTTACACCCTTTTCCAGATGTGGTGAAGGCCATTCCAAAAAGTTACATCAGTTTGCGTCTGCATTACCTGAGGTGCAGTGGTTGCAGCCTCACCCACCTGAATTTGCATTGTTAAGTTCTGGTGCAGCAGCATTGACGTTGTTAGTGGATGGACAGCAGACAGAGCACAGATCTCAAGCTCTCTGCTGTTGCTGTAACTCTGCATGTCTGAGCAGATGCAGCAGCGTCTGACAGGAGGAGCCGGGCAGCGGGCTCTTTAATGGGTATGCTGCTACATGACTGGGCAGCGAGTGCATTGATCTGTCTGAGTGTGCTGACTTCAAAGCCTGATAGTGGGCAGAGTGAAAACAACATAAAACTTTGTTTTTTTTTTCACTATTTTGTCTTTTTCATGGATTATGCAGGAGGACTACGCCGGCTATGACTTTGAGAACAGACTTCATGTTCGTATTCATTCAGCTCTCGCCTCCATGAGGGCTGAAGGCCAGCCTTGACATTTTATCTGCACCTCAGAAAGCACTGGAAGAAGTGTCTTTAAGACAGCCACAACACCATTCTGGTCACTAATGTTACACAGTTTTATTTATTTTAATTAAATTATTTTTATTTTCATATTCTGAGCCAGTGCATCATTTTAAAATGTGCACAAGATGCTGTATATTTTAAATGTTTTATGGGAGAACAGTTACAAGAGGCATTTTACTTATGTTACTGTATTTCACAATAATTCTGAGTTTTATTGTTTACATGGTTAGTTTCTAGATGCCGGTTAAATCAGGAAATCTATAAATTAATTTTGAAAAGCATCAATCATATTGCTTCCACAGAGGGAAGTCTTACCTCTGCTATGGAGACAAGTCAGGTCAAGTAGAGTTAATGGCACATATCAAGTATTAATTGACAAAGCAATTAAAATGAGTGACTCAGCCTATGACTTTGAGAAGCTGATGTACTTGCCATTTCCGTGTTGGTAGTTGAGTTGGACATTTGTGCTGTAAAGACTTCGCTATTTCATAGGCATGAGTGCTAAATGGTGATATTTTTTTTTTCTTTTTAGCCTAGTCCCTTTTTTAAGCAAAAGTGTTTTTATCAGTGTAAATATGTTTTGCACACAAGTTTTAATAGCTGTGCCAACATCATGTTGTGCCACTGTTGAGTGGCCCCTGCGCACAGTGCTACTCTGTAAACTGGTTCTCCTTTATATTGTTTGTTTTAAGATAATAAATTGACTATTGTAAAATGGAATATTTGTTTTGCATTTGTTTAGGTATCATATTGGAGTGAGGCAAAGCCTTCTTGATTTTAAGGGTATTTTATAGAAGTGTATAGTAGGCCTATACCTCAGGATTTCATTTAATTCTGTGAAGAAAATGAAATTGTTACTTTTAAGATTATTATTTAAGATATAAACTATCACAGGATAAGGGCATATTGAACACAAGCTACATTCAAGGAGCCTTCACTCTCTGATAAACAGCCTCATCTTGCATTAGAAAAGTATGCAGTTAAAACAACTTGGCCACGCATTAGGGAGAAGAAAACAGAATTTGTCAAAAAAGAAGCCTTTTAAGTATTACTGTTAATTTTAAACATAATACAGACAGAATTGTGTAAAAATATCAGGAAAACTAATCTCTGATACAACATTCACCAGTAACCTAATCTGCCCAAAATGTATCCCAAACACTCGTTTTACACAAACTTGCAGTTACTGTGTTCACTATAGAGGATAATTGTTCAGTTTAAAGTCACACTCACATGGTGAGCAGGGAATAAGATTTGTATTAGTCTACCATCAATTATACAAATGGCATGGACAGAATATTGGAAACACCTGACTCCCACTGCAATACAACTGCACCACACACTACAGCCTCCTAAAGGATCATAACATTCAATCAGAACCTCTAAAACAGTTTAAACAAAAACTGAACATTATAACCGTCACACAGGAAGGATTTATTGCAGTACTGGTGTAGTATCTGCATTAGTTTTGACCAGGTGAGCCTAAAAAACTGCCAACTGTGTGCATTTTAAGACAGCAAATCATAAAAGAAATAATTCTTTATCTGGGCAGGTCTAACTACTGCCAGGAATTTTCAATCTGGATTTTTCTGATCCCCCAGGGGTCAATGGATGAATTGTGAAAAAGAACAGTCTGCATAATTTGGTGGTAAATCACTAAAATAGGCCAAGACAAATTTTATGACGGGTCGCTTGGGTATTGTTAAGTAGGACATGGCCCGTGGTAGACAAGGCTGTGGGGTTGATGGCACACACTAAAATATATTAACATTTTTAATGCCTCTCATCTTGTACTACCACCTAATGCACACTGGTTTTTAGCTGCAACAAGAAGCTCTATAGCTTACTCTGGCCCTTTTCATCCTCCAAGGTTGAAATTTGGCATGGAGGTGAAGGGTGTGTGTTTATGGGGTGTTGCAATGGCAGTGGCCTATCACTAAAAGGTACATTATTTATTCTCAGACTTGCACAAAACTTTGTGGAACAGTTGGTCATGAGCCAAAGGACAGCTCATTGACTGTGCCAGTGGATGAGAGCAGCCCATCTGGGTACTTCACTCCTGCATCAGTCTAATTTGACTGGCAGTCAATACAAGTACAAGTACAATACAAGTTCTTTGCCACTTCAAACACAAAATTTGAAAACTGTATTGCTTTTTTATCTATTAGGAGCCCAAATCTTCTGGCCAGTCAGGCGTGTGATTGACAGTTGGGATCATTACATAGAAAAAAATAAAGAAACAAGAGTCCTTTCAAGTTTGTCTGCCATCGAAGTGGAAGAACCTATACAACTACCTTTTTGAATCTTAGGGTAATGTATTGCTTGCATCTTTTACTTTTTTATATTGTTTGACACTTAATCTTTTGGTTGAACCAAGCTCCATTTTAAAAGCAGGTGTTTTATGGTAAAGCCAGAGTTTTTTTTACAGCATAATCTTTAGTTACACCATCACTAAGACTCTTTTCTTATACACTTTGATCTACTTGCACAATCGGCACACATGACATTTACTCAATAACATCATTAACTAACCTGCGATTAAGTATTTGTCACAGACACATACCGATTGGCCACTTTTACAGTGTGTGTTTTCACCCAAAGGGAGCCAGGGTCGTTCTCAAAATGTGGCGTGGGCTGCTCTCATCCATTGGCAAAAAGAGGGTGTGGCCTATAACAAAGAGGCAGATAACTTCTGAATGGATTCAGGTAATAGGACCAAATTTTGTAGAAAGGCCACACAGTGATACGCACAGATGAACACGTGGATGCATGCGCATATGTGGTCTGAGCTATAGCAAATTAACACTTAGCACAAAACCAAAAAAGTTCAAGTAACATTAAGCTTTTATTTAGCAACAATAGAAATTATGTTTTGATACCCAAAAGAGTGATAACAGAAAAAATAAACTAAAACTCATAGCAGCTATCATCACAACATCAGAAAAGGAATATTCAGTGCTTGATTGTGAAGGAGGTAAGGCTTGCATAGTTATAGTAATGCACATGCATTCAGTTAGATCAACAGCACAAGGATAATTATACTTTAACTATGGCAAGACCTTTACACACACGCACACACAAATCTATAAGTGCAGAGCCAGTGTCCCTGCTTCAGTTATAGTTAGAAAAAAGTGCTACAGTATCTACAGAGTCAGGTAGACTTATGTGCAACGCTGTTAGTCTCTATACACATCTATACAGTACATAGTTCAGGGCTTAATGATGTTTTTAACATGTATTTTATTGTGAAAACCTAAGTCTTATTGTGGTAGCGCTGGCCATTGTTCTTGTCAGATGTGAAAACATTTTACTTGCCTCATCATCATCTCTGCAGAGAAATGGCAAGACACAGAATTACAATCAATTGCAAATGAGCAGACTTAAAACACATCCAGTGAAACACTAATTATCTGCACCACTTATAGTACTAGAAAGTGAAAACAAAGGCAAATGTTCCCAAACAGTCTATTTCAATACTTTGCACTGCATTATCATATGCATGCACAAGTAGAATAAGAGTCAAATGTCTAATCAGTATGCTCAGGATGCATCATGTACTCCATCGTAGCTTTCTGTCATGGTGTTACCTCATACATCTCTACACTGAAGATGATGAGTAAAATGGTTTCATGACCAGCAGGAATTATGACCAAACTACCAACAAAACCAAGGTTTTCTGTTTAAACACTCCATCTATCTAACATATATAAATATTTCTTAAATACATTCTAGTTTTTCCAATACATGCCTATACTGTACCATACTTAAGTGGTCAGGAACCACAATAAATAAGCAAAAAGAGTTTTGTGCTTTACTTGTTCACACACATCTATTGAAGAATATATGCCTCTGGGTTCATTCAGTGTTTTACTGTCTTCGACTGCTTTAAGACATTGATTGATGCATGTGCTGGGGCCCTAGCACAAACCCCAGTACAGCAGATAAAGTCCAAAGGTGGTTAAAGTAGATATCCGTGTGTATGGTGTTTGTGTGTATTTCTACTTGTTAGTAGATGTCAGGCAGGTGGGTGTAGTTCCTCTCCCAGTAGCCTTTCAAGTAGAGCCAGTCCTGAGCTTTGTTGTGAGGGTTGGGTCCTTGCTGGAACCACCTGCAGAGTTTTAACAATAAAAGAAGATTTATTTACTATGACTACAGACAAATCAAAACACACAAGCAGCATCACACTAGTCTTCACACCAAATATCCGGTATCAAACATGACTATCTTCTTGAGTGCCCGTGTCTTGAGAAATGCATTCACTATCAAACAGTTGCAGTTTTGTATTTTGTCCTGAGGAGGGCGGTGTTGTGCAGCACTTCACTTCAAACAAAACAACAGCAACCACACAAAGCTTTGAACCAAACCTTGGGCCAAGTGCAGCATTCCTTCTCAAGTGTAATAAAGGGGGTGGCATAGTTGGTAACACAAGACAATAGGGAGGAAATAAGTAAAACAAATCAGCAGTGGGGTGAGGATGTTACATCATATTACTCAGTGACTAACCTCGTTTTCCATTCCTCTGTTGATTTGGTGCGATTTTTCCGGGCTGTTCTCTGTTTTTCCTCAAGTCTCTTCTTTTCTGCACTTGCCAAATCTATAAAAGAGGGCATGGACATAGAAGCTTGAATACCCCGAGAGACTGTACTTAACCTGGCGTGGCATAACAGGGACTCAAATCAAATCAAGATCATACACTGTACCTATATCTCCATTCTCCATGGCGCGGATGTCAGGTCTGAGGCGACTGTCAGTTGGAGGAATAACTCCCTCCATGGTCTTCTCCAGCTCATTTAGGTGCATGGCGAACGTTGAGAATGCATAGAACTGGAACAGAGAGAATGAAATTGACACAAAATTTCAGCTGCCAGAGGGAGCAAGGAAGGGGACAGCTTGATACCGCTATTTCATGTCTGATATCGATACAGAAACCTTGAGCATCTGCAGATATCAATCCGATTCTGTCTTTTTCACTCTCTTAAACAATAATGCACTTAATAATATGTCTGTATGGATGCACTTTGCTTAACAGAGGCATCTAAAAAACCTCATGTTCAAATTGTGAAACAAATTTTCTACTCCAGTGAAGGAAGGAAAACAGAGCCCACAACATGACTCAGTTATGCAATAGGGCTGCTTCTTTTTATTTAAACTTTTTCACACAGAACTTTTAGCAGCATTGAGCTTAAAATAACTCCACACAGCTGACATGGGGACAGGTCTCACTCACGTGCTACCTGCTGTTCATATGACACATCTGTCTTTGCGGCATGTTGTGAAAAGTTTACTTTCAGTTATGACTTACAAGCTAATGGATCATATCGGATTATGCTGATGCTGAGAACTGGCCAATTGCTAAAACCGAGAACCACTTCCAAGTTGTCCAATTGATTGGAGTCGTTTGCCTCCGAGCATATCAATTCCGTTCACTGATGCCAGCATGTTTTTGTGACAGTTGTGCATTGCAAAACAATTACGTCAAATTCATGTGTCTATGCTACTGAAAACTTGAAACAAGGAGGAGTCATGGCAGAGGGGGAGGAGTGGTACAAAGCTTGACTTCATTTCACAAAGAAGGATCAGTTATAATGTCTGTAACTGAACATTTCAAGTAAGGCAGGGTGCAAAATTAACTTTTTGTCCATCAGTCAAATGGCTAGTGACTACTCAGATTTTACCAGCCACTCAATAGATTACCATTGTATTTGTGGCTGTAAGTAAATGTATCAGCCACTTACATATTTTACCAGCAATTGGCTGGTACTAATTTTGTGCCGTGAGGTAAGAAGCATGAATACCACAGCTTTGCAACTACCCAGCACGTCTGTTATAATCAATTAATGTATGTTATATTGCTATGGCAACAGCGGCACAGGTAGATGCAGAGGCTGGTGGCTCTGTTAAACTAGCCGATCCTGATCAACAATGCAGTTGGCATCTTTCGAACACGCAGCCAGATCAGCTGGATTCACCACTATAGGTGACCATGGGTGACCACCCCTGGAGAGGAGGAGGTGAGCGGATAAGAGCTGTGCCACAGCTGGGACTTAAGGCTGCTCCTGGAAAATGTCTAGCCAAGAAATTGAAACGGACGAAATGGGACTCAAGCTGGCCAAACAACTTGAGAAACCTACACAGAGAGACCTGCTCCACAGCATTCTGGATCAGGCTGTTGTACCTGAGGGGTGGATTGCACTCCAATCTGACAGAACGCAACACACAAGACTCCAGCAGGAGGTGGACTGTGTTTTTACATCATAATGATTGTTGAAGTTGAAGGACAATGTTTCCCACATTTTGAACTATTTATGTGAAGATGTCGACCACATTATCATCATCATCACCATCTTGTTGCTGCTATTTACATTTAACCTGATGCAAATTCAAAAAATGGACCACAGAATCATTTCCTGGGTATATATCTGAATGTATATGTGTAATTATTTTGCTTTATATTTTCACCCTACTACATTCTGAATTTAATTCCTGCTGCATTTTGTGTGTATTATGAAGGAACTACAACACTAATTTCATTGTACAACCCTTTATATAATGATAATGATAATAAACGTCCTTGAATCCTAACATTAGCACCACCAGGCAGGCTGAGCAGATTTTTTCTTTGATTAAGAAAACAAATGCTGTACAAATATTCTCTCACTTCAATTTTAGATGATGATGATGTTTCTACACTGTGGTCAAACTTAGGTAGGTCTACTTTTCTCCACAAAGAAAACTGATGGAATCAATGAAGAATGAGACTGATAAGCAGAACTGATACTGGCACTGGTATAAAAATCTGTTACCATCGCTATGGCAAGGATGAGAAAGCAACAGATAAAAAAGATTTTTTGTAATCTATAAATTGTTTTCCTTTCACTCCCTCCTGCCTTCTTGTACCTTGGCTGAATTGTCCGGTCGAGGCGTTATCTTCCAGATGAGCTCGCTGCCTGGGATGACCTGGACTGTCTCAGCATCAGGTGGAGGCATCTCTTCTGGCTCCTCATCCACACTGCTCTGAGGGAAGATAAAGACAAAATACTGTATGTTTAACCTGAACCAAAAGGAGAACGGACACTGGTGACTCTGGAAGAACTGAATACCTGTTTATTGCCCTTCTTTTCATCTGAATTCTTTCTGTCGGCCTTTTTGTGGGCATCGAAGACAGTGGAGTCTACTGTGTACAGGCATTCAGTCCATTTGCCATATATTGCACAGAGCTTCTTTTTGCTGCAAACACACCATTGTGAGCTTTAGATACATCATCACTGATTGGTACTGTTCTGACAACACTGATGAGTAAAACCATCTGATGTGACATATGACACAAGGTAATTAACAATGTAGTAATTTATGACAAATTTACATTGCTTTAACATCAAATGAAGAATTAAATCATTGTTAATTAAAGAGAGAAGATACCTTTTATCTAGGATGTATCCCTCCACTTTATGGAGCTCTTTTCCAAAGAGGCCACAGGGCTTGAACGTCATGCTGCATCTCTCTCCGGTCCTACAAGCAGAATGACAGACTGTTTACTAATTCTCTTTCACTATTCTGCTTCTGCGAGCTAAGGGCTTTCAAACATTAATTATCCTGCTCGTCTACTCTAACAGCAACTGTCCCACTTCTGCTCCCATGATCAATAAGCTGAATCTGAATGTAGATCTGCGCTCTGCTGCTGAGCGCAGAGAAAAGACAGACAGAGAAAGAAAGACATTCATGCACCCAGATCTCTGTGCATGTGAAGGCACCAGGCGAGCATGCATTTGCAGACAGTTAAAATAGAAAGGGGATTTCTATTACTTGTGATTGATCACTTCCACGCTGCCATACTGCTCAATCCAAAGCTGACCAACGATGATGTTGTGGACACAACAGGTGGGGTTTGTCCAGGTGTAGGCTTCATTATATCTGCAAAGCAAAGAAGCAAAACAATAAGATAATGCAACCCTCAAAAGGAGTAAGACTTACAAAGCTACAAAGCAGTCTCAAGACCGTGCACTCACTTGGGCAGCTCCAGTGTGATGACTCCCTTGGGCTCGGCTTCTATGCTCTTTCCCCAAAACTTGAGTTTGGGGTAGATGGAGCCGTGGAAGACAAAATCCTCCTTGAGGCCCTCAGCTTGAAAGGCACTGACTGGAGGGTGATGGCTTACTTGCTCTGACACCCACCTGAAGCCCAAATCCTCTCTGATGGAGAGCGGAGACATGTTTGGTATTGCAGCAAAGTCCACACACAAAAACTTCACTAAATGCAAAATGTTCCTCAAGGTCTCATTTGTCAATTTCAAGGGATAGTTTGGCTTATTTGAATTGTTTGTATGAGGTACAGTGGATGCAAGTCAGCGTGCTCCCAGTGTGGAGAAGCAGAGGAGTACCAGCACAGAAGCTAAATAATGTACTGCTGTGTGGAGGGGTCAACTGCAAACTGTAGTTTAGCCACCTAAAAATAGGCCAATTTTAAAAAAGTCAATATCAGTTCCAAGTCTACACTATATTTTGAATATTTTAACTGTTCTACTTTGCGGTCATACAGCCTTTTCTGACAGGAACCCGCAATTATAATTACAATTATCATTCTTGCTTGTTCAACCAGACTCCTTTCGCAAAAACAGAAGTTTTACCTCACAGAACACAGGTGTTGCTAACCTTTCGCCGCCTTGATCTCTTAGTTTGTTATTGCGTGATTTTGGTAGACTACGCTGTGGTTTCGGTATTTTCTAAAGTTAGGCCAGATTCACCAGACGTTATATCATACTTGATATCATACAATAAACAACAAACCTGTCCACTACTCCTGCTGCTTTGGTCGGTTGTGCCGCCCACCATCTACTGTAGGTAATACACTGACAATGGATAAGTACCTCATACAACTCCACTTCAAAAAACCAGAATTATCCCTTTAAGGTACTAATGATTCCACTGTCTTACCTAATTAGCTCATATGTCTCTCCCAATAGTGGGTTGAAGGGTTTCCCAGTCCTCTCCCACTGCGATGCTACAGCTGACACAGCAAATGCTGCAACACACTGCACAACATTGACTTATGATAACCAAATTACAGTTAACTAATTCAATATCTACTAATTAGGGGTGTCACAATTCTCCAAATCCATTATTTGATTTGTCTTTCTATTTTTAAGTCAAGATTCAATTTTAACATTTTTTTTAGCACTGATAGCCATGCCATTGTTAGACCACCAAGCCTTGATTTGTAAAGATTAACAGATCATTGGTTTTAAGCCTTGATCATTGTTATTTACATTTTCAAATTATTCTTAAAAAACATATAGCTGTAATAAGTTGATAAGCTACACTGTGTTGTCTTTGAAGTGGGAAAAAAATCCTGGGAGAAATCACAGATTCTGTCTTTGAGTATGATTATTGAAACTAAAAGTTCATTTTGATCAATTTTTTATTTAAAATTGAAATTGTGACACCCCTATTAAAGACAGAAAACATATATGTGTATATGAGTGAATGTGTATATGAGTATTTGTGTTTATTTAAGTAAAATAAATGTGGTATAGCAGTACCTTCATCCTTTCGACAGAGTCTGTTGTGGCATTGGCCTGGTGGATGAGGTAGGTGTGCTCCATGTATTCTGTTAACCGCTGGAGGAAACTCAGAGGCTCATTAAATACCACAGGCATGGCAATCTTTGACAACTCCTGAAAAAGATGTTCAAGAAATGCAGGTAGGACAACTGCATAGGCAAAGGATTGTGTATTGAGTACAGCCCTAAAATCTAATCAAATTCGATACAACAGAGCTAAATACCATCTCTCACAAGTGTATTTATCAGTTTACTGGCACGTACAGTATATACAGTTAAAGACGATAATATCAGGAGTGTCAAATTCAAGTTTTTCTTGGGTGCTTGAGATATGAGAAATGGATTTATATATACTAAAGCCCTATTGGCACAGGACGAGCATTACCTGGGGACTGCTAGTTATTTGTAATCGTTGTGGAAGTCGTCTGTGATCTTAATCCTTTGCTAATCTGCCATATGTGTATTTTGTAAAGTAACTCAAATTACCACCTCATGGTAATATGCCTCCACCAAACAGTCAAGTTGACATTCACATCCATGTCTTCCCAGACTCAAATAGTATCTGTAGTAAAGACTTTGAAGGAATATAAAACTTCAAAAATTTCAAGTGAGAAACATGCCGTCTTTACGTAGAGACTATTTTTACAGGGGAGTACAGAGGACTGATAGAGAGCTGAACATTAGGACATCACTGTGAACTTGACCTTTGACCTTTTGGATATCAAATGTCATCACTTCATCTTTCCATTCTATAAGATATTTGTGTGAAATGTTGTCATAATTAGTGCATGAATTCTTGACTTGTGAATTCTTGTGTTTTGTGAGGTTGCACTAATCTTGACCTTTGACCCCTTGAGTCCAAATGAATATCTGTACCAAGTTTGAAGAAATTCCCTCAAGGTGTTTCCTGAGCTATAATGTTCACAAGAATGGGACAGACTTGAGGTCACAGTGACCCTTGACCTTTGACCACCCAAAAAAAAATCATTGGGTCCAGGTGGATGTTTGTATGATTCTTGAGACATTGTGTTCACAAGAATGGGACAGATGGACAACTCGAAAACATAGTGCTGCTGCCGGTGCCGAGGCATAAACATTACACCTACCACATTTCACAAAGCACAGAGGTCCTATAATAATATTAGTCCCGTACGAATCAACATCTCTGTGATTTGGGGTCGTAATTTCTTTTTAACACCTGTTTTATGTTGTCAGACAACTGAACAAGTATGAAATTTGATCGCGGCTCATTATATGCTGAACAGCAGTCAACAGCTGTGCTGGGAGATCATCTGTATTGACGTTTAAAATGAGTGATGATGACAGAGAAGGTTAGGAACAACAAAAGGTGTTCGTATTCAAGTACAAAAAGCATCTGTTACCTGTTCTAAATGAGCTGCAAATGTGAATATATGCTTCTAAAACATGCAGAGATTGAGCAAAACAATCCTTGACGATATTATTTATGTGGCTGCTTTAGTATAGATGCTCCGCTCCTTAAATGCTGACGTTAAGCAGAGCCTTGACTACATATCTAGGGGAAACTGTCAGAAAATCTAAGTAAAATACAAACTTTGTTTCACGCACCACATTTGCACAGGATAAGCACAGACGTGAAGGGTGTCATCCTAAATCACGAGGACCCACAGTAATAAGAGTCCCGAGCAAAGAAGTAAAAAGTAATATCTGACCTTTAGTGTGAGGCTATAGCCAGTGGCTTACAATATATGTGCTAAAACACACACTTTTTGCATAGCCCATATCTATCTGTCCACTGAATTGTGTATGCATTAATCATTAGCCACATTTAATTGGGGAATAAAACATTAATAGACATTATTAAATGTAATTAAATCCAGGCAGGAGCTGAGTGAGGACTGAGATCCCTCAGGACTCCAAGACACTGATACTAATGACTATTCTCCTGAAGCTACCATAAGTTAAGGAGGAAGTACAAAAACTAATTTCTCATAATTAGCTAACTTTTTAGTTTAGCCTTAATTCAACAAACTGCTTGAAAACAATATCTCAAATCAGCATTAATCTTCTTCAAACAGCAAATTGGAGCAAATCTGTTTGACAAGAATTGTCTGTTCTCACCATGCCAATGCATTTTTTCAGGATACTCCAGATGCTGACATCATTCCTGGAGAACATGGGAGCCGGCAGACATGTCCTGTGGGACCACAGAATAAAGAGAAGGAGAAAAACTGTCAGCTAAGAAAATTACATCAGTGCACATACTGTAGGATGTGACATATAATCCATTGACATGTTAATGCAATATTTTGTACAAAAATAACAATAATAATTATAATACTGATAACAATAAGGCTAAACTTCATTTGTATTGCACCTTTCATACAAGAAAAGCAGCACAAAGCACTTTAAAACCAAGAAATTCAACCCACCAAGTTTTTCACATGAAAACTACATAGACTGAACATAAAAACTGAGAAAGAATACTATAATTGATGCAAAATACAATGAACAACAAACTTCATTGATGGGAAATGTTGGATTGTTTATTTTCAGTCAGCTGTGCAGTTTATGGCGGGCAAATGCTGAAGCCTGAGGGCATGTGATCTTATCTCCTCCACGTTCAAAACTATTTACAGTTCTAATATGGCACTGAGCACAAACCCAATACCTCATCTAAGTAATACCACACAGTAAAACCATTATTTTATCTACTGCATGCTGAGAGTTGTAGTATATAAAAGCTACAGAGCAGATAACATAGCTTGAGCCACCATTTGGGAACCATGTCATCTGACACCTGTAAGCTAATGAGCTTTCATCTGGTCTGGTCAAGCCTCATGCAATAGCCATGAATGGATGTACAACTGCATGCATGTGTGTTGGTTTTCAAGACTGGTTATAAGAGTCCTTAACTGATCTTTTTACATATGAACCTTGGCACAAGAACACTCATTTTTACAAGATTATAATATTTACACACCCTTTATATTAATTATGACCAAATGTTTTTATGTTACACTGTTATATGACAAAGTTTATCTTCCAGCCTTTGTGATCACTGTAGTGTGGACTGTTTTACAGGTATGCTCGCTGGAGGCAGATGGTGCCCTTGTTTAAAATCGAGTACTGAGGCAACTATACAAATAAAAGCCATTACTTCAGCTAAATAAACAGAGGGGTAGGGGGTGGGGGTTTGCTTCATCTGTAGGATGAGCAGAGCAGTGATGCCTGGCAGACTACAGTATACTTCTGGCCTAGTTTGTGTTCTATCATCCTTGCCCCCAAAATGCATTTTTACAGAGGGTTTTTACAGAGGACTGGAGGATTTCTTTCCTTGGAAAACACGATAATGAGTGAATCCTCTCTGCTAGAGGCGCCAGAGCCATTATCTGTATCTGTTCGACCAACAAAATTATCTCACTTGATATCTGTATTAAAATAGAAGACCAGAAGTGGGCGTGGTTTATACCAGAAGTCCGTTAAATCAGGTGTTGTGTATTCAAAGCCTCAAGCTGATTTAATATTGACATAAAATTAATTATGGTACATTTCCACATCCTCATACTAAATGTTTCACTTCTCTCTTTTATTTTTAACTAAACCAAATATTATGAACTGAACCCCACTACTACCACCCTTTTAACTGAGGGGCAATGACGAATAAGAAACTGAAAAATGTTTTGATGCATTGAAAATAGGAACTCTTACAGTAAAGATCTAAAAATATCCTTCAGTTGAGGAGAATAATTTGAAATTACAAAAAGGCTGTGTTCATGTTTCTTGACATGTTAATTTCACTGCAGTTCACAGTAACAGAACATCTCTACTCTATTAAAATTAAGTACTTAGATAAAAGCAAAAAGTAATACTCTGAACGTTACTACATTACATTTTGGAAATTATTTGTTCCCAAATAACAAGCAAGTTTGAGTAGAAGAAATATCTGTTTCCATTATTTGCTCTTTCCTGAATAACATCGGGTACATCCCTACTCTCTACTATTGTACCCTATGTCTGAAGATTCAGAGGATCTGTAGTTTTTGGTTGCTGAACATAAAAATTGAACTTTTTTCCCCTCAGTTTATCCCTTAAAGACATTTTTGGCAAAAGTGTACTATTGAGCAGAGGCTACTGAAACACAAGCCAACCTGGAAGTGAGGCAGGATTTTCCACATAAACATTTCACGCATAAACATGCTTAATCAATTCTTTGAAGTGTGCACTTCTTACAGCCAACACTGTCTATGCTTGACTTCTATTACTCTTCAAATCATTATTATTACATGCATAAAAATAATTTAGACTACTGTTACTTGTGTCTTTAAGTCGAAGACAAATTATTTGGACATAAGTGTGTCTGTAGAAAGGTTAAGAGGGAGAGAAATGTTTAACAACTAGACTCAGGCTCATAAACAGGCAACCGGGCAGACGTATCTTTGAATGACAGGAGTAATTCCAAATAAACAGACACCTCATAAATGTTTAATGCACAATACACACACACACACACGCACACGCACACACACACACACACACACACACATACACACATAGCTAACCAGCCTGTCCCCTTTCCTCCAACTCCTACTCAGAGCCAGCACATGCTAAATTATTCATGGATCACTTGTTGGATTAAGGAAGAGAGGCCAAGCCAGAATCAGCATCCACGGAAAAGAAAGAGATTGTCAAATCTTTACGAACCCCCACCACCACCACCACCACCACCACCGAACAACAAGCGCTATGTTATTCGCTTGGAGAGTTGGATCTGTCAAGAAAAACAAAACAGGCTATTCTCTGTGGATTGGGTGCTCAAACAAAAACACCTGAAGACAAAAACAGACTGGATTGGAAAGGTGGTATCCCATTACACCAACTCTGTCATTTGCTGGCCTATCGTCTTGCTAATTGAGGTCTAGAACCTGTCATCAGATGCACATGCTAAAAAGTCAAATGTGCAATATTTATTTAAGTTGCTCAGCAATGTCAAGTTACAGTATATTCCTACTCCCAGCTGTGATAATTATCTTAAACACCATGAAGAGGCTGTCTGGAGAGCACTCAGCATGGCTGACATTACATTTCCACTCTTCTCTTTCCCATCATTTAAGCCGGTAAACAAGCATGACATCATAACTGGAGCGTGTCCCACCTGTGCTTCTTGACTCCATTGTACTGGGCTGGTTGGTTGCCATGGTCACCCTCCCCTGACATTCCGGTAGGCCCCCTGAGCGCGCTGGGATGGCGGAGGCTGCTGAGAAGGGGGTGTCTCTCCCCTCGTCCTCTTCACAGGAGTGACTGGCCACAGACAGGAAGCCGCTCACAGAGAGCTCCGACTCCGACTCTGTGGGATGACGACAGGGGGCAGACGCCAGGTCATGCCAGGTGTGCCGGGTCAACACTCACACATACATACATACATTCAGGTTCGAGTGGCCCTGCTCTGAAAAGCTGCAGCCTGAACAGCACACTGTCCGCAAATAAGCACTTGTGCACTCGGGTTCCTCTCCAGCCTCCCCCTCCCTGCTGCCTGCCAAACCCCACCTGAGGATTGTGTTCCAATGAGAGGCCACACAGAGGCTTCATTTCCTCCAACATTGTTTGCTCTGTGCTTGCTGGATGCTACTCCTCCCCTAGCCTGTACTGTCAGTAGAGGTACTGTCATATTGACAAAGAATAGGGGAGAATAGTCTACATATATAGTATGGTATGGTGTGTGTTTATATGTATATGTGTACGTGTGTGTGTGTGTGTGTGTCTGTGTGTGTGTGTGTATATTGAGAGAGAGAGAGAGGAGAGAGAGAAGAGAGAGAGAGAGAGAGAGGAGAGAGAGAAGAGAGAGAGAGAGAGAGAGAGAGAGAGAGAGAGAGAGAGAGAGAGAGATACAAGGATATAGAGAGATATGTTTTATTTTCTTTTGTCCTGCTGTGTAATTTTACATGCAAGGACGTATACTTTGTAATGTAGCTTGTGTGTGAGTACAGGGTACCATATTCATTATCTGTGACTTGTATTGTTATCTTGGTCTTCCCAGAAAGAGGACCAAAATGAAAATAGGCTAAAATCAAGTGCTCATTGTAAGTACTTGTGTACTTGAATACTGAATAATGTATTAACAGATATTTCAGTGTAAGCAGGTCCAGAGATGTAGCGGGGGAGACGCAGCATGTAGAACCAGAATATTTTCACATCTAACTTGGTGAATTAAGGCTTTATTTCAACCAAACCAGATTTGGGGATTTTTTTGGAACAGTGGACAGACATAGGCATAGGCTTTTTTTTTGTGAAGTTTCATATTTTTTCTGTAATTTGAGTAATTTGAATTAGGTGTAGTTTTACAATGATCTGTGAGATAAAATCACTGTATTTGTCAACGGAGTCCGATGGCTTTGAGGAGAGAAATATAACAGCTGTTTCAAGATAAATAAAAAGGATTTGACTCTTTAACAAAAGGGATCCATTTCCAAGTGCTGTCAGACACTCAGAATAATATTCTGAGCCTGTCAGTGGCAAGCTCAAGCACTTTTTGTGGACACTGATGGAGCGCAATTGCCCTGAGGGACCTCATAGCAGCCAGTTTCGTGGCTTTCCCTTAATACTTGACCAATTTCAAAAATTGTTGTCCTCATTAGTAACCTAGACACAAAAACATGGGAAAATGGGGTCCAACTTTAAATTACAGAAGTTTCCCTTTAAATTTCAGACAGCAGCATAGCTGTATATGCTATGTTCAAGTTGGCAGCAGATCCATCACAGCTTCATAAAGGTTTTACATGATTGGGTTATACACTCAGCTCTGCATGTGATTCTCATATATATATGCTAAGCACAGTTTAGAGTCTACGGGCAGAGTGTCTCTGGCTAGTAGATAACTCAGGGCTATCTATGAATAATGCAATGATTCCTGAGAAATATTGGTCCAGAGTAGACAAACATTTTGTAGAAGGATGTCTACTGTATATAATCACCATGGCAATGGGTACATGATTAAGCAAACTTTGTATGATCCATCTCACCACATACTGAACATGGTAAATATGCAGTGCAATAAACACTGTCAAATAAACTCTTAACTACTGATGAATTGTACTGAAAAAAACTAAAGTGTGAGAGAGACTAATCACTCTCTCATTACCCTTGGGTATAAGAGAAGAGGACAGTGGCAAAGTTGTCTGGGCAATCTCAGAGACAGACAGAGTGTCAATGGACTGAGTGTCATTGGGTACAACCACACATACACACAGAGACACACAGAAAAGCTGTCCTAGCATAGTTAACTATGCTTATTATTCTGTAAGTAAAGTGAGGACTGTATGTAAATATAATTCTTAAAATTGCCCTGGGGAGTTTTCTTGTAAACAAAGAAGTTTACATTCCTAACACCTTGTTTACATGTATTGTTTATATCTGTGAGGCCTGACAAACATGCCCAATGTCTTCCCCTTAAAACTTGTTAAATCTTTAAAATAGTGCATTGTTTACATCCATGTTTGCAAGGTAGCACTCTTCTTCTTGCCTGCTTATGTTGGTGCATTGCTGCACGTCTTTGTGCTTTACTGCCATCAACTGTCAAATAGCAGCAGGAATGTGTGATGTGTTATGTGTTGCCTGTGTGCGTGCACACGTGCATGATACAAACAAAACGGGAATGTACTTATGAAAGTAATGCTCTATAGCATTGCTAGAGTCAAAAACTCCACAGGATACCTTGATGGAAAGCTCTGCAATGGGAGAAATGAGCACAGCTAAATGAACTTTGATTTGAATGTAGCTCGGCGCCTTGTCCTCTAAATTTTGCAGGGGCTATTCTTGAGTCTCCCTAGGCTAGCTGTGGAAGACAGTCAGACAGTATTTTAAGCGCAACATTAGCAAAAGCAGAAAATAACCAGAGAAAGAAAGGCTTCAGATAATGCTCAAGACTTAAACTGTCTAATTTCTAGGCCAGCCAAGACACTGGATGAAGAGCAAGATGTACAGTAATAATGTACTGATCTCCCCAGCAAGATATTGACTTCTGGATTACATCACCTAGAGGCTGCTGACCTGACAAAGCATCATAGAAGTCATCTTCAGTTAGGGTACTGAGAGTAGACGACCTCCTGCTCTTAGACAGGGACTGTTTGAGTTCGTGGTGGTCAGTTGCCAAAGTCTGCAGAGCTTCTGTCAGAGCTTTGTTCTTCTCCACCTCCTGCTCTAACTTCAGATTCCACACCTACAAACACAGGACCACCAGACAGACAAAACACAGACACACACACCAGGGACAAGGCAATGTAAATGACGAGAATATGCTTGTGTGTACAGTATAGATAAGTACTGCTGGAATTTGTGAGTGACTGATGGTTTGACTGATATGAAGGTATTGATCTGCATCTGTCTCCACACTGTGCGTGTCTTTGTGGTTCTGACGGCAGGTCATTGTTCTAACCCTCCCCGCAGATCTGGTTTCCTCCAGTCGGAACCAAACACCCCAGTCTCCGAGAGCTCTGAAGCCTAGGATTGAGTGTCCCTTCAGAGCAACCTGAGCCATGCCACTGTGGGACAGACCAGATCAGTGTTTCCTATTGTCTAATGCTGCCGTTTGTGCACCCTTTACCAACTAAACAGATGGGCAACTAAACAGCATCCATAGATAATACCAAAAATGATATAGAATAAAATGTCTATAACAACACATTTTTCTTAAAAACACTAAAAAAACCTTAAGGTTACAAGGTTGTAAATAAGCCACAAAAAGCATCCACAATGTAAAGAAAATGCACTGATCATAAAAGTGGAGCATAGCCTCCACGGTTTAGAAATACTCCTGCAGTCACCTTGAGGAAGGCAGCAGAGTCTGAGAGAAACAGGAGCTTGTAAATCAAACTGTAAATCTGAGACTACAAAGCAGAGCCAAAGTCTTCTATCAAAGATGAAAAGTTCATCCTCATCTCTGAGAATGCCTGAAGAATTATTAGCTGTGTGCATAGCCGTGCTCAAAGAAACACCTGTCAGTGCATCTGCTGAGGTGTCCATAATTCATGCCTGTAACCAAGTGTATCTGTGACCTACCACTTTCCTTTTCAGATATGCGGTTATAATCATCATATGGGTTTCAATGATTGCTATGGAGGTTTTATGTGATCAACAAGAGAAAAAAAAATAATTTTGGTGGAATTCTACTCAAAGATCATTAAATAAAGAAATATGAAATATACCCAAGTGTCTGCCATTTGTTTAAATAGTGCTCTTTTAGACAGCACTTTCATAAGGTAAGACATGATATACAGCCCAGAGGCTGCAGGAATGACATATTTTTGTGGGCCATCCCAGAAGGTAGCATTGCTCTGATTCCCTCCACAAATAGAGTGGATATTTCAAATGAGCAAAACTTGATGATGACCTGATGATTTTTGTAGCATAAATGTAATTGCCAGTAATAAAAAGTTAATGTTAGGCTATAAACTAACTTCATCACGGCTGCATGACTTCAGCAACACCAGGACTAAATGTTTAGTGTTCAATGTGATGGCGTTTAATGTCCCTGACAACCTCTGTAGTGTCAATTAGCCACTTGTTAGCAACTCCCTTTTCAAAAACATGTAAACCACAGACTTATTTCAAGTATCTAATCAAAAACCTGTTAAAAAATCCCATTGATTTCAAGATAGGGATACTGGAAGTGCTAATATACTAACTTATACTAATTTATGGGTTTTAGGACTCATTCCTGCAACACTCTATCAAGATAATGGCCATGAACCTAAGCTGCTTCATACTCCTGTGTGCCACACATGATCAACGAGGAAGTTAAAACACTGAGTGACATTTTTACCTCTTTGCTGATCTGTTTTTTTCTGATCAGCAAACTTCAAGGCTGCAGATCCAGCCATTTGCAATGAATATTGATTGATTCCAATGCATTGGAGCACTCCTAATACCAGCTAAGAGTTTATTATGTAAATAAAATCACTAAAATACATAATGTCAGCCTGATTTCTTTTGTGCCCAAGGCTTGACTCAGCAAGCCTTTATTATACATACAGTACAGAAAGGTGAGAATGACTCATGAGCAACAGTATGTAGATCCCAACTCTGCAGAGAGCAATACATCACCTCTGATCGGAATATTTCAAGCTACATTAAGTTTATCCAAACTAAGGCATGCATGACCTTGCCACAGGTACACATCTGATGTATTCAAAAACCCACAATCACACTAAAGTTATCCCTGATCATTTTACTGTATATAGACCTGTGTCCTTGTATACTTGAAAAACACATCAAGTACTGTGCATACACATGGAACCTTGACAGCTTATTTCACACTGGGCTCAACAAACTTCACACTTACGCTCTTGCTGTCATCACACTTCCTATACTGTATGTTTAGCACCTTTAGGGCATGTTCTCTACAGATTCTCTTCCTTCCATACAATTAATCAGCAAGTTCATAGCCATTTAATCTAAATCTAAAGCTTACCTCATTTATATCCTTAGGGCAATTTAAATCTTTGACTGTATATTTTACTTCCCGGTGTTCTTGTTTTAGTTGATTCATTCACTTTGAGTTTAACTGTTTTAATTTATTATTAAGATTTCTATCAACTGTTGTGGCTTTTACTGTTTTTGCTTTATATTGCAATTTTTATTTAAGTTTCTTATTGATGTTTCTTTGCATCTAGAAGAATGTATTGATTTTTTACTTGGCAACATTGTAATTGTGCTGTTATTATCTGACATATGCCAAAATATGACCTTGAAAGTGCTTCCAATCAACATCAGCAGAAACATACTGTGACCCTGGCTAATGAGACTCATTTGACATATCATATATGCGTCCAAAAAAGATTGTCCTTGCCAGGCCCCCAGCCTCTTTTTAAATGTAAAGGGTAAAGTAAATGAGCTCCCTGTGTGTATGGGAGCCTGCGTTAACAATCCCTGTCCCAGGCACTTGGCTTAAGAGCCCATCCAGGGACAGAACACTTTGTTTTGTAACTATCCCAGCCAGCTCTTTTGCTCTAACTGCATCCTCTTGCCTGAGCACAAACAGCGCTATTTTAAGCCCTGCCGAGGCTGTGTGCAGTAGCTGCTGCTGAAGCCTGGGAGGGAAGCTTCTCCTTGGCCAACACCTCAAAGGGTAAAGCTTTTACTTTGTTCTAAAATTTGTTTTCTCTGCTGAAGGGAAACCAAATCTCAGAGGCAAATTTATGATAGCTCGATACAGTAGTCTGAAACTGTAACTATATCAAACTGCACATGACTGTGATGGCTGGGAGCTAAAAAATGATTCCATTCAAGCATGACTTGAGCACCGGTGCAGCAAAGAGATGCAGCAGCCAATTACACAGAAACACTCCCAGGCAGGTACCTCTCTATACTTACACACCCTTGACTAAAAGGTCAGAATCCAAAAAGATAAGGGTAATGTACATTTTTTCCTCTTAAACTCTCATACTCTTGATCTTGTATGACACAATAAAGAAGGACGTCAGCGCAGGGACCCACAAGAACGTTTAGTTGTGAAGCCCAGCGGAGTGTCTCCTGGGTGTGAGAAGATAGTCAGGGGGTCAGTTACCCATGTGGTGATGGTTGAAGTAAAGGTCAAACGGTACTTTGGTTTCCCTTCATTCCCCACGGGTTTGAAGGGCAATCTGCTTTCTTACAGTCTGTGGACAAAAATTTTGAGGAAAAATGATAGTATGCTGCCATTCTCCTGTCTTCAGAGCAATACAAACTGACAGATCTGCTTATCTGCATGTCACCACTAAGTGGTTTCATGCTGTAAGCCTCCATTTGTTTTCTTGACAGGTGTGGAAGCCTGGTGCCTATGTTGGATTTATTAATCTTGTGTGTTACTGTTCCAACCCCAAAGACAGTTTCTGTCCAGGACTGTCTATCTGCAGCTCAGTCTTCATGAAAATATTTCTGTGAAGACGCAAAGTTAGTTGCATAAATCTCTCCACATTCAATGGCTGTGTAGTCACCAGCCAGTCATACTGTGCTCTGCATGTACTGTATAAATGTGGCACTCTCACTAATCTAGCATACTTCAGTTCTGCAGCAGCTGCTGAAATAGGTCAGTCCACATGTACTCTGCTGAAGGGTAACACTGTAACAACTGCCTGTACGTCAAAGCACAATTAAAACAACACGTGACTCCTGTATGTTATGTAATATAGAAAACAAATGTGGAAGTGAGGCATCTGGGGTGCGACAATGGGAATGTAGGATTAGAGTTAATACTGCTAATACAGCAAATCTCAGCAGTGTAGGAAATATAATCCAGTTAGTACATGTAGTAGTAGCACCAGCCTAGCATGAGGCCAGTGGATGTAACTTGCTTGTTAGGACATTTCCCTCTTATTATATTGTCTGGATGTCAGAAATTAATTCAGTGTCCACTGTTATGACACTTTCGATGCTTCTTGGGTGATGAGACTGCAATGAATGTCTCAGCCTTCCTGTGATAACAATGCTGGGCTATTCCTTCTGACAGGACAGCAGCTGTGGCCAGTTCATACATAGATAATGTGGCTTGGCAATGCACACATCACTGTGTAAACATGCTGCACTTGAGCATTGTTGTATTATATCCGCTAACTTCCAAAGTAGAGTGTCACTGTATCTGATGCTGCATTAATTCATATATCTTTATCTTATATGTGAAACCACACACATGTAGACACAGGGGATCATAAAGGGACAGTTTGGATTATTTCAAGTGGGGTTGTATGAGCTACTTATCCATAGCTAGTGCATTACCTACAGTAGATGCCAGTCAGCACTCCCCCACTCTGGAGAAGAGGCAGGAGTGCTGGGGTAGGAAGCTAAGCAATATACTGCTGTGGACAGGTCAGCAGAAAAACTTAACTATCAGCGGGGAACTACTATTATATCAGCCAAATATTGCTCTCCAAACCAACCAAACTCTGAAGACGAAATCAGTCATTTTACCTTGCACAAGACAGAAGTTGCTGAGTTTGACTGGTTTGGAGAGAGTGACATTTGGCTTATATAATGGCAGTTTTCCATCAGAAAAGCCTGTTTGACAGCAACGTAAAGTGGTGAAAATAATCTAAATATAGTGTACATTTAAAAAGGTGTCCATTTTTGGGGGTGGGACTTTTTTAAGTGGTTAAAATATCTTTTATTGTTGACGCTGTGCACAGCAGGGCATTGTCTATCTTCTGTACAGGTGGTGCTCACTGCTTCTCTAAATTGGGGCTGTGCAAAACGGCATCTACTGTAGCTAATACATTGACCATAGAAGTACCTCATACAACCCCACTTAAAATAATCCAAACTATCACTTTAACTGTTTCTCAACACAGACTAAATATAAGCTTAACTTCTGCTTTGCAGATGGTTTTACAATAAGAGAGCTGTAGTACAGACTATAACCAGCAATCAGTAGACACAGTCTCAGCATTTTAGTGTGGTATTTTGACAGTGTGCCAATGTCAAATTAATCAGTAAGGATGAGACAAAAAGGGTGAGCCCAGTTTATCATCTCTCAGGTCTTAATTTATGTCCTACAGTGCAGTGAATCACAAAAGAGACTGCTGTGTAGAAATGGTTAAACCAACAATCTTTATCTTAAAAGCTTACCTTCAAGTCCTCAGTGTAATTTAATCCATCCTCCTCATGCTCTTACTTAGACAGAATTCATTACATTATAAATTGATCTAATTAAAAAAGATGCAGCAAGCAGTGCAGTGTTCAGTACCACTTCGAATATGCTCAATTTCACACTCTACATTCAGATCATTAAATCCAAAACAATTACCTCTGCATATTGGTTAATAGCTTTTGCCCATGCCAATGCTTCAGACCAGTCCTCATATCTATAACACACTAAAAACATCAGGCTAAATCACATCTGTTCCAAACTTCAAACACCTTACAACAAGTCATCAAGGAACACCAAACTGCAAACACAGATTGTTTGTTTAGCTGACAATTAAAGAAAAAAAAAAACAAAAAACAATGATATACAAGAAGATATAAGAACAAGTGTTTGGTTTGTACCTGTGCAGATAGTGGATGATGAGAGTGCCGTCACTTTCTCCTCTGCGTCCTGTTCTCAGATGCTCTGGCATGTGGAAATGTGCCTGCGAGCGTGTATTTTCACTGTGTGAGGGTGAATGCATGTATCTCCAGCTGAGCCTGTGAATATGCACGCGCTTCAGTTCTCTCGCTCAATGCACAGCCTTTCCCCAGAGCGGGAGTGTGTGGATCCAAGTCCAAGAGTGTCTGTGTGTGTGTGTGTGTGTGTGTGTGTGTGTGTCTACACTGATCTGCAAGCTGAATGCAAACCTAAGCATAAAAGCGGATCTTGCCTGTGTCCTTCCTACAGACATGCCAGTGATTACAACACGGTTCCACTGCTCCCCCAAGGGCACGGCACAGCCACTGGGACAGGTGGGCAGGGACGCACACACTCGTGCACACAAACTTCAAACTTGATTGGTATGAGGGCGCTAACGTAAAGGGGAGGAGCTTGAGGATTTTGTAATCATTCAATGTAATTTATTCAGCCAATAGGAGCACAGCACACGAGTGAGGATATGGGAGTCAATGAGCTGAAGATTCATACATGCTCAGTTGGCTGCAGTTAATCGAAAAAGGAAACTAGCTTCCAAAACTGTTACGTCAAGCACAAGATTACAGAACTTAGTCCTGCATCAAAAGCCAACATTGCTTCACAACCATAACAAACATTGGTTGACAGTATATTATTGTAAAGTGTCTATGGTTCTGGCTGCACTAAATTCTGCATGAAGAATGGTATGATGGTGGATAATAATAGCCCAGATCCCAACTCAACTGTGTTGTATGGTGTTTGTTAGTTAAGCCAACACTGTACATGCTGATACAGGCTTAATTAAGATGATGAAGATGCTTCCCTACCTCCTCCTGTTTTGACAGCAGTTCAAGGCACAGATGGAGAGCAGCACAGGTTTCACTGGAGAGCTCGCTGGTCTCTTTAGCTTTCAGTAACAGAGGGGCAGCCAAAGCTTTTGAAAAACAAAAAATATGTATTTTCAGTGCAGATATATCAATTTGGCTGCAAGAAACGGTTATTTTTAATACTGATTAATCTGTTAACTGTTCTTATGATTCATAAATGAATAATTTAGTTAAAATGTCAACAATCCACACCACAAAGATTTGGAATGTGCACTGAAATAAAACAGATACAAGATTGTTATCATTAGATTATTTAAATGGTTTTCAGAGGTCTGGAGCTGTAAAACTCTACAGTATTTCTCAATAATAAAAGCAGTAATTTGATAAAAGTCTGAAAAATTGTATGCAGTTGAAATGTTTTTCTGCCCTCTCCTGTTCTTTTTTGTTTTCAATGTCAAATGACTTTTCAGACTCATTTTGAGGGACCCTGACCCCTTTGTTTGGAATCACAAAAAATCAATATCAAATGTGCTTGTAATTAATTTTCTGTTCTTTGACTGAACAGTTAATTTACTTCCTTTTTTAGCTCAGTGATGTAAAATGACTTGATTTTGCCAATGGAGTCTGGTTGTTTCACAGAGAACGATATTTGGCTTATGTAATGGTGGTTTCCTGTGGTCTGACGGCACCGTAAAAACGTGACAATGTTCTAAATATAGTGTACGCTTAATTGAGGTGAAAATATGTTTTGCTGCCGACCCCATCATAGTCATCACAGTTAACTGCTTTGCTTTTGTACTGGTACTGTAGGCAATACAATGCCTATTGATAAGTACCTCACACAACCCCACTTCAAATAATCCAAACTATCCCTTCAACTACATACATATGCAACCAGTTCCAGGACTCCTACCACAGTTCTCTTCATTCTTCACCATCGACAGAAATATTGACACTTCACTCTCCAATTTCTGCTGCAAAGTGTTGGCTGCCTGCAAGAGCAGAGGACAAGAGAGGCACTTAAGACATCTGAATCCTTCCCCCTCAACAGCAGCTCCTCCCTACGTTACCTAATAATACACCGTATTAAAAAGGTCTGAACTTAATTTTACCTGAAGAGTGTGTGACAGATTCTTAACTGTCACACCATCATCACCATCTACATCGTCGATAATCTTTTCTTGGGTGCAGTAGCGAGTGCTGTAGGATGAATGTGCCTCAAAAGCATCCAGCCATCTCTAAGGAGACAAATATGACTAACACTTACAATGTTTTCAAGACTTGCATGTATACTTCAGACAAATCAGTCAGGAAGTGGGAGATAGCAACGGCATAGAAGGTGAAACTCATCTCACTTTTCTTGTTGCCACTGAATCGGTCTTTGAGGGGACCTTAAAATAATGTACTGTGTCATCAAAGCACCTGAGCATGAAGAAGCAATGATCCCATGGTTTGACCTAGAATGACAGAATGAAATTACATACAGTCACGCTTGCTGCACTAGATGTCAAACATCATGTACAAGTCCAGTGTGTTCCAAACTCAAAACAGAGAGCATTCTTGTGTAATCATGAAGGTTAATTACAACGAGCGTCCTCCTCTACTACCTACCATGCAGTAGGATTGTGTGAGAGATTTAGAGCCTTGTTTTCTCACACCAGCTTGTGCATCGGCCCTTGAAAAAGAAACAGATGAGAGAGCACACAGACAAAGGCATTTTGACATGGCATCAGACCCCAGACACGCACAGTATAAAATAAAACACAGCAGTAAACTACCTACGGTACAGTTGTAGTTGCTGTTTAAAGTTAAAGTTTTCACTCCAGGCGTGAATAACTATTGAAGCCTCCATCTCTAAGAATTATTTGGAAGAAATGATTTTATTTCAGCCACTGCAGGTGACAAGACATTTGCTGCATGCAAAATCATATACTATACACTACATAAATTGCGTACAATTGTTCAACATACTTTTTGTAAATAAACAGTATTATCTATCTTTTCGGACGCACGCTCAATGCATATCATGTCACCTCCTGAGACCTCCTTTCCAGAACGAGACGTGTAACCACGGTAACCCAGGCCAATTATGAACTAATTTAAAGAATGTATTCCACTGTACTTACATTTAAATTGAAGCGTTACTGACGTTACGCAGAGCTGTCTTGGTCGGTGTCTGCCTTTGTCTGTTATGTTGTTTTTCACTACTGTTTTGCATTGTGCAATAATTATGCCATTATTGACAGAATATGGATAAATTGAACATAATATTGATAAGCATGTCTTCTTTAGTCTATGATCATCTGGAAATAAGAATTATTTGTTTTTGTTATGTTAGGATGAGCCGTTCATATCTACAGAGGGTGCAGGTTCCCTTCCACTGAGGCCTCCATGTTGTACCTCCATGTTAGTCACAAACCAAACACTGGCTACAGAGAGGGCTTTTCATGGTTTCAATCAGTTTTGTGGCCACAGTAGGAAGAGGAGGGTGAGCCAAGGTGTTTGCAATCTGAAGTTCACTGCTAGATGTCACTAAATCGTACACACTGGTTCTTGAAATGTGGCTTTTTACACACAGCTAATAAGGGTGGCGTAGCAAGAGAGAAATGTCGACCTCAGCAACAGTATATGTACAGAATATACACGTGTATACTATACTTTTTAGCTTAAAAAACTGCATACATATAAAGTTATCTCACTGTCTGTGGTACCACGAGAGAGTTCCATCTTCAATTACCACCCAGTGGGATCGCCATCCCAGAAAGCGTGAACTCTGCCAAAGACACATGAAGTCAAAAAAAGTTAAACTACAGTGAGAAACAAAAGTAAATGAATTTATCATATGTAGATAAATAGAACAAAATAACTTTTTATAATTGACAGATGATACTTTAAGACATTCAGTACAAAACACTGAATAATAAGGAATAAAATGTCTGAAGAGACTTAGTATATGTAATAATGGTGATACTGTGTGTTGAGTAACATCAAAAAAGTCAAGTCTATTTCTTCAAATGTGGAGGAGTCTGAACAAAAACATTGCCAGACATATGAAGTGTAGAAAATAATACACTTCAACATCTGGGTACCTTCCAAAGAGGGCCTTCAATCTTCTGCACCCCACTGTTCACATCCTTTGGGGAAAAACAATAATTCTCAGACTTGTGCACAGACAATCCCTGAATGACAGCTGTGAAGAGTTTTTGATGAGACCAGAAACACTAAGATCAGTTTTGTATAGTAAAAACCTGCATGGTTTCAGGGGTAAATAACATATATTTTTTAATTTACTTAACAGCTTAGTGCTCAGCCTTTTATATTTCCACCATGACTATGCAAAGCTCTGCACTGAAGCTGTGCCAGGCTCATCAGACATCCAAGCAAAACACGAAGTGCTGACTTGCAAGGCTTTTTCCCCACAGTCACCAGACTGAAAATGTACAGAAATGTGAGAAAAGAGGGAAGTGTAGAAAGATATTTGCGAGGACACACATTTAGGCCAGGTGCAGGACAGAAAAGTCCATGTTTTCTTAAAGAGAATCTAAGCACAAAAAATGTAGTTATTTGCTCAGGATGTGTTTGAAATTTGAATCTCCTGGGAAACAGGAATGACCTCAGTAAAATTCACAGAAATGCTCATTAGATTTTGATTTTTCCTGGCTAGGTTCTGGTTCAATGATGGTGCTAATGAGCCCAGATCACTAAAATAATTAATAATACTTAGTTTGTGGAACATGATTCATATACCAAATTTAATAATGTGGTGTGGAGCTCAAGTTGGACTTTGCAACAGACTGGCTGGCTGCACTCCATTTTTTACATTACATGAAAAGAAGTGCTAAAAATGTGCTACCACACTATAATTCCTGTACTTGTATCTTAAGTTTTCTTCTGGAAAAAAAAGAAATCAAAAACAACTTCACTCTCCTTACCTGGTCTTGATAGGCTGCAAGAATCTGTCTTAGTTCATCGCAGCGGACGAGGTCTAATGATGTCTGGTCTGCAATACAATCAGCCATATTATCATGAAATACCAAGGAACAAAACTAGCAGAACATATTCTAAGATTTACAAAAAATGTGTATCATTGAAAACAAATTGTGGTGGACTCTAAATTAACCACTGTAAAAATTAGTGCACTCATAATACATTTGTCTGAATAATAACAGGTGATGTTTTAGGTAATACACCATTGCTGTTTTTAATGCTGGGGTTGGCTCCAGACTTGAGCAGCTTTATAATGCACTGCTTCTGCCCTCTGTAGGCTGCACAGTGTAAGGGCGTATTCCCCACCGAGTCCCTGCAGTGAATATCTGGAGCTTCATTTCCACTGAGCTGAGGAACAGAAGACAGAGAACAATTTAACAAAGGAGAAAGCACTGACATTTACCTCTTTTACACATCTAACAGCAATGGAGACTTATCAAAATCTAAATATTTGTAGTATTTAACTGAAGACAGTAACACAATACATAGAAAAATAAGCAATTATAATCCCAATTTACTCTGGTCAGTATGTTGGATTTTTCCGGGGGTCTACATTTATCACGGTCCTCAAGACAGAGAACCAGCAAATTAATGTAAGACTTTTTAATGCCACCATTTACTTAAACACAAGGAAAATTTAACCACAAAACTAAACATCAAATGTTAAAATACTCATCTGAATCAATATATATATTGTCAGTTGAAAATTATTTTAAGGCAAAATGACAAATATCCTGTTGCATTAACTAGATAAATATTTAGGACCTTCCCAAACAGAATTTGAGACTATTCAATGTTTTACAAGGCCTTTCATTTGTAAACGTGAAATTAAGACATCTCAAGACTTTTTGCAGACCTGTGCCCACCCTGTTTTTGCAACTAAAATCTAGACAAATATAAATGTATTTCTGCAGTTTGTGCATTTTAACAAACTCAAGAGACAGTGAAAAACTGAAAGGCACAGGATTAAGGGACAGAATTGTATTTTGCCAAAGTTCTTAGAAAAGGTCAGACACTGACCATCTTAGACAGAGTGGAGATGTCTCCCTCTCTGGCTGCTTCCAGAAGCTTCTCCTCCCGCCGCCTCATCTCTCTTCTCTCTGCAGCTGCACAAACCAAACACTATTTGAGAACAAGGGCAACTGATCTACAGTAATGAGAAGAAGGAAAAAAAATACTCCCATCATTTCATACCCTCCAGCATTGTAATGATTTCATCATCCTCTGTGACATCTTTAGGGATTTTAGCTGTTCCATTGATTATGTTGGAGCAGGCATCATACCGCAGCAGCAACAGAACTATCGCCTTAAGGATCCAAAGAAAAGAAAAAATACAAATCTGACCATCGGCTGCTATCATTCAAAAGCTTCAAAAAGTCTGTGACAGTAATTCTGACTGACATTAGGTTGGCTGAGAAGAAGGTATATCAAAAGTTACAATGCAAACAGGACCTCTTATTATGATATATGAGCTGACAGTAAATTCTATTCTTTAATATATTACCTTTCTCCCAGTGTAGGCTGCTTTGTGGAGAGGTGTGTCGCCCATGTCGTTCTGCAAATTTGCATCAGCACCTGCCTGCAAATGTGTTCCATAAAGTAAATTTGACTCGCTGCAAATTTGTACGGGAAAGGAAAAAATGGAGCCTGCACACTAGATAATACTCTCATCAACATTTATTTAACATTTCAGGTGCAAGCCCTTCTACAAATGGATAAAAATTCAGACACACCTTACAAGTACATATCCAGGGGGTCACAAGATGGTCGCTAATATGTTATGCTGAACTATTTAATGTGTTCACTATTTTCCACCTTTTTCTCTTCTGGTTTATCTAGGGCTCAACAATAAGGATTGTGTGCTTGCTGAGGGTAAGTAAAACACCACATAGACATGTTTTAATAATCGATTGATCAATTAAGTCATTTTTCATGCAAAAATGGTTAAAAAAAAATCTGTTTTCAGCCTCTCAAATATGGAGAAAACAGGCTGTTTAAAGACATCACATTTTACTTTGAGAAATTGTGATAGACATCTTCCACTTTTTTCTGACATTTTACAGGCATTGCAGCCCTTGATTAGGACATGACAATGAACTTTAGTCTTTGGTGTCATTTGTTAACCCAGGGTTTACCATTTTGTAATCACGACCTGTTGGGTGGCATGAACCTGAAATGCCACACGGTGGTATGGTAATAAATGTTCATGGGATCATTATTTTGTGTGCAAACCATTTTTTCCTTTTTTGACATATATGTCTGTCCAGTAACTTGTGTTTATCAAATTTGGATGTGCTTCGCAAATATGAACTGGACATAATATACAGAGTAATATCAGCTCTTACCTTTAATAACTCCTCCACAACATCCCTGTGTCCAAAGTAACAAGCCAGGTGGAGGGGTGTCCATCCTGCACTGGCTTTAGACCGAGCTACAGTGACAGAAAGCAACATGAAAACTCTCTTATGATAGCTATCTGAGATTATTCTAAGCGGGTGACACCATTTTCTTTTCACTTACATCTGCAGTTGATGTTGAGAGAGCTGCTCTGGTCGATCCTTGACTGAAGGAGCCTCTGAATGTGAGAACAACTGCCCGCTTTAGCATAGAGGAGAAGCTGGTTCTCAAGTGTGTCTGCCTCCATCACCACTTGATCTCCTTTTGTCCAATAATATAATAACTCCCTGTTCAAGAGACTGGGGAGAAAAAGCTTATTATTAAACAGCGTCAAACACAACAAGGAAAGGAAATTAAAGAATTAAAGAAATAACTTTGAATGTTTGAATCTAACTCATTTTTTTTCTTAGCCTATTTACTTTCTTTTAACTTGAGCGTGGAGAGGAAACCGCTTTAAAAGCATTAAACCAACAATACAATGTTCCCAAACGATATGGGGTTACTTTACGGTCGTGTCTAGAAGGGAACCCCAGACCCGCGAATGATCTCGCGAGAGTTATAATTTTAACACAAACTATGATCTTTCCCTGACCTTTGACAGGTGTTTTCTGCCCCTGTCCCTAGCCAGATTTTAACCACAGCGTTGTCACATCATGAAACATATGTAATCTGCACAAGGTGAACAATTAATCATAACAAATGTAAATCTCGCGAGGGTTTCGCAAATCAAGGGGTTCCCTTCTAGACAAGACCTATATTTACTTGAACACTGACTAGCAAGTTAACTACATTAATTACTTGTTAGCTAACGTTAGCTAGAATGAGATATCAACTTAAGACTTACAGATAAGCACTTTCAACTCTTAATTCGAGGACTTTGGCCTTGTTTGAGCACAGTTTAGCACAGTTGAGAGCACAACACACTTCACAGCCGAAATTTGAGCTTGTCAATCAGCTGACAGCCGTTGGTGTCAGTCACGTGACCAGTCAGACAGCTGCTAAACAGGTGTATTCAGGGACGTGGCTAACTGTAGGATTCTTGGACACCCTTATGCCTCTCAATCAACAAACAAAAAAACAAACAAAATATAATAATAATACATGCTGCTTTTGGTTACCCCAACCCATTTCAATAATTGCTAATTAATAATAGGCATTAATACATTTGTTTATCAAATAATTATTTGAATAATTAACCAATTAATATTACTTTATTGAACTATAAATACATTTACTGTATTATTTGATATTTTAATACATCAGACCAGCACATATGGGTATTCACACAAAGTCATGGCTGTGCCTCTTTATTGGTGGATAGAAAACAGAAGAGTACAGCAGTCCAAATAGTGAGCTAGAGCCATAGATGATATACTGAATAGGTTGAAATCCTATTTAATATATGATCTATCGTAATTTGACAATAAAAAGTGAGGATGAGTCCTACACTGTAAGTTGAGCAGCTGTTTATAAATGTCAATTGTCTGTATTGTCAATATACTGTAAAGTATAAAGCCCATTATCCTGAAAACAAAAGCCCACTGTTCTGAAAATATACAATTTAGACTTTTAGTTAGTGACTGCCTGTCTCACTGTCTGCCAGACTATGTTAACACGTTGCTCAGTTGAACTCCAGCCAGAACTCAGGCCAGACACTAAAACTGAATCACCAGGTGTTATGTTAAGTGTTGTCTGTAAATAACAAAATCTGTTAAAGACAGCTGTTTGATTCAAGCTGGGTTAAGATTTAGAGACAACAGCCTGACGCTGCTATGCTTTAACGTTATATCTGAACTCAGCAGCCTCCCACTCAAGCTAACTTTAGCTCTCCAGCACTATTTACCAAACGTGTTCATGTATATTATGTGCCTCAAATCTCAACATCAAGGACAGTGGTTATTAATACAATTGATTCTAGTTTCTTATTTGGCCTAATTTAAATGACAAAAGCTAATTCATATTTATTGCCATCAAAAAGGGTTGAACACTGCTGTCATAATAAACAATTACCATTATCTGGAGGCTCATGCTTTCTTTTTGGAAACCCTTTCTTTCCCAGAGGGATGGGGAACCACAAATCATAATAGATATGTATGGTTATTTGCTTTACAACCTGCCACACAGCAGCTTTTTTTTTGGCATTTTCCTATCTCTCTCTCATCATATGAAACCATGATGTTTGCCCCAAAAGGAGGTGCAGCCTTGGTAACTGAGGGTTTATGACAAATTGCCAGTCTGATGTACAAGCAATAAAAAATAAGAATTATGTAAATAATTTACAAATGAAATATTAATCCATTAATTAATAGTTCAAAAAAAGATTTACAAAAACAACATAAAACAGTCTAAACACATTAATTCCAAACAGTGTTGGAAAAGATAGTTAGGGGCTACATCTGCCCCTAACCAATCAGAAAGCTTGTTATATCTGATGGCTTATTTGCACTGTTTTACCATGTTTTACAAGCTCAAGGTCAACAATGTCACTGAAAGGATAAATGCAGAGGCTTAAAGGAGAAGCTAAATGATTAAGAAAATCAAGAGAACAATGAAAAACAGGGTCGAATTTGACATGGGAAAGGAAATTGTCCTTTTAAATGCATTATTAAAATATGTATTACTTGTTTAACTTATGGTTCCAGTTTTTTATTTCCATTTTTGAACTTGAATTGACTTTTATACTCTATTATTTTTATGAATTCATTCATACATTTTAAAATGATGTACTTAATCATTCTTTTATGTTTTTCATTTTTTTAAAGGGGCTTTTTGTGTTTAAAGAAACAGCTTAAGAGAGACAGAAAGAGGGAGTGAGAGAATGACATGTAGCAAAGGGTCCAGACTGACTTTGAGCTTCAGTCTGCTGCAGTAAGGATTCATGGTGCTCTTATGGTGCGTAGGGCTATGAACTTCAACTTCAACTTTCAACCTTATTTGATCCAATGGGAATTGATTTTGCAGCAACATAGAAAACACACATGGATTAAGACATAACAATAATATAAACAGGGGGTAACAGACTTAGCACTACATCAAGGGTATGGGGCAAGTGAAAAATAAATGTCATGATTTATCTGTTTTTCCATGTTTCTGATAGTTTGACAGCTCTGATCTTGAATGCAAGACACTGCAACAAATAAATTTACTGTATACATACAAATGTGCATGTCCCTTTTCTGTGTATGTATAAAATATGATTCTGACCACAGTTCACCAGATGAATGATCAACCTCACAGCAGGAGCATGTCACAATATAAAACATGTAATTTCCTGTTGCCAGGAGGTGGTACTATCACTAAATATTATCAAGTAGATGTCTTCAGGACAGGGCTCTTATCAAACGTGAAGTCTGGGACAGATTGGACAATGCACGCTGAAGTTACAGCAACTTCCTGTTTCATGGTGAAACATGGCGAAATTTGACGCCATGCCACAGCTGCGTCCTCCCATGATAGCCTCCTATGATTTTAATTCCGTAGGAGGTGTTTGCTAAAATACAATTCATGGAAATCACCAAAAAAATGACCACTAAATTCAAAATGTCTGACTTCCTGTTGGATTTTTCGGTGTGGCTCCAAGATGTTTGTTGTACATCTAGGCATGACACACATGTCAGTTATTTTTTGTGCCTGTACGTGAAATATGCGGGCTGCAGTTTAAAGGGCGGTCAGTGCTCAGGCCTTATCTAGCTTTGTAAATTACCACAAATACATTTTAATTTTAATTTAACCATTTGGCAGTACCACTGCCTCTGTGGCCCACTAGATGGCACTCTGGGGCCCATCAATAGGCCACAGCCCAGTGGTTGAGAACGGCTGGTCTAAGCTGATACCATGCAACCGAAACATTTGATTTGTTGCATTTTGTTCCACTATCCATCCCCCCTAAAAATGTCAAATAACACACAAAACTAAGGCTGTCATCAAATTCCAACATTTGTCAGATAAACTGAAATAGTTCCTGTAATTGCAAGTGAAAACAGACACAGACAAAGATTAAAATTAATATCAACCACCAAATAATTCCTCCACTTCCTGGTCCAGCTTGACCTCGCCATGGGTAACTGTGTTTAACATTTCTGGTGCATTCCTTTGTTTTTCCTTCCAATGCACAATTGTGCTAAACTGAGGATTTTTTTCATCCTGTTAAACCAATTGACTGGTAGTATGTTGTGCCATACTGTACCACTATAAATCAATTCTAGCAATGTCACTGTGTTTCAGTGATGATCTCAACATTGAGGTTTCACTGGTGAGAATGTTACTGTATCATAACCATACCAAGCATGCTTCTATTCCATCCACTGAAAACATTATTTGGAATTCTGCGTCACAGTATAGCAACATTAGAGATAAAATCATCTCATGTCATAACATACAGCACACAATATTTTGCTGCATCTCAATTTATAATGTTAATAAACCCCTGATCCAATTATTCACCAGAGCCCAATTCTTCTTTTGTACACTAGATGGAAGTATTAGCTGCACCAGGTGATGTCTGCACAGGTTAGAGCTGCTGTATTTATTTTCAAAGCGTCTGTCAGAAAGAAAGACAGTCGCAAAGTTTGGGCAAGACCTGCACATCACAGCCACATTTTAACCTTCTACCCTTAATTGTACCATACTTCAGTTTTAAAGGTCATTCATCCCAGACATTTTAGACTCCTATTCTATGCAGAAAACTGGAGCTGCAGACATTTTTGAGGTCCGGAAGGTCAATTCTCTGTGAGTGGCTTTGAAGGCCCTTCAAGCAATTAGGTCCCCTGAGGTATGTGCAAATCTGGCAGAGAGGCTGATGGGAGGTTATGTCTGTAATGACTGTGTCAGGGAGGACTTCAAAGATGAGTTACTTAGTCACCTGTGAGAAGAGAGATGTCTTTTTAAGTGGCTGTGTAGACCAGGAACCTCGATCACAGGCGAGGCTAATACACAGAGGAGCTGCAGCGGGTTCACAAAATAAGATAAACACCCAGTGGAATAGGACTTGAATGCGGAAGACACATGCACAAACAATGAATGCAATGCAAAACATTTGAGTTTCTATAGCAACAGCAGCCCTTGTCCGCTGTAAGTACGTCTTTAAATCAGCGCTATGTTGTGTGGGTTTTCAAAGCATCATGAGACAAACATCACAGGCCAACTGAGCTACTGCAGATGCATCCTTCAGAATTTGGGGTGTAGTTAACTACATGTGGTAGAATTACCTGTTTACCTGGTGGTAGTTTAACTATATTCAAATCTCAGCAGCTTTTTCAGTGGTTAATTACTTTGGGTCTGGTAGTTTAGGTAGTTACATGCACAAAATGGCTCAGGCAGGAGACTTCCTGCCTCACTCTTTAATACATCTGACGGATCCCGAGTTTTCCTGAAAACTATTGCAACTAGCAGCTAACACCAAATGCACCGTTATCTTGAGTAAATCATGGATTTCTCTGTGTTTGACTGTTGTTGGAGACATTTGGGATGATATACAAGTACACAACCCAACAAAATATATTAAAAATGTCATGGATTTTGAGATGTTTTAAAGCAGAAATGTTGCACATTATAGCTTTATTTACAAAATACATATTCATAATATTGACATGGCATTTTTTTGCCATACAATATAGCACAATGCCAGAGCTCATTGGCCAGGGTTGTCGTTTAATGACAATCACCTGCTGATTTGATTTGTTTAAAATCTCCTGTGGTTTTGAGACCAAGATATTGAATACTGTGATCTTCCCCAAAAGATTTAGCATTTTCCTGATTTCACTTCAGCAATTGCTCCCTATCCTCTCCTTAAAACGTGGCCTAAGTGAGAATTTGCCTTCCCTACTAGTTTCTAAATCAAACACATCTTACAACATAGTGCTATGTCCACATTAAGGGGAAAAAAGACAAGAGGAGAATTTGTTTTTTAATATTTGGAGCTTTTATGCCTTTATTGATGGGACAGCCAAAGTGAGGACAGGAAACAGGGAGAAAGAGCAAATGCAGCAAAGGGCTGTAGGCGGGAGTCGCACCCATGGCCGCTGCAGAGGACTCACAGCCTCAGTACATGGGGCATACGTTCTATCAAATAAGCTACCTTGCCACCGGAAGATTTCTTTTTAATTTGCATTTCTAGAATAAAGTCAAAATGTTGAGACTAAAGTCAAAATGCCATTGGTGGCATCTAGCGGTGAGATTATGGATTACACACAAATTATAGTTTTTCACAATTGCTAAAACACTAAACAACATTCTCTGAACCGAATGCTCAGAGCCCTAAACCCATTTATTGAATCATTCACTCCTTTGGCAAAACTAAACACGTTCTTACTCTCTAAAACACATTTTTACTTGTAAAGACACATTTTGCACTGTGACGCACTTCTGTTGCAAAATGGTAAACACAGGCAGCAGAAGCTGAACACAACTACGACACAACTGCAATTATTTACACGTAGCGACTGAAAATTTTTCACACTGTGACAGTTTTTCTAAATGCTTACACACTGAAATTGCAGTCACTGAAATCTGAAACTCATGTACCAAATTCCTACACAAAGCCCGTAACATTGCAAATGCAGTTTCTGCCATACACTTAGTTTTCTCTTCTACATAAATCACACTTTTTGCAAAACACTATGCACTGTTCTCTACATAGGCACAACATTCAAAATATATATATAAAAAACAAATCAGTAAAATCTCTTGTGTTCCTTCAAAGCCAATCACAATACCAGGCTACCCTAACCTTAACCCGTTGGTAACACCCACACCTCACAGGGAAAACACTAGGAACTTACAGTAACCAATTGACTAGAACCTAGATACATCAGTGGTTCATCATCAACTAGCAATTCATATGATAAACCTCTGCATGCTGAAACCACTATACCAGACAGAAAATTTCTACAGGTGACTCTACATCACTACAGGTGCAGTGATGTATGGAGTTTTGTCCAGGCTTGATCCAGCACACCAGAGGGGTTCCCCTCATTGTCCAGCAAGGGAGAACGTTGCTTGTGATGTAGACGAAGTCCTCTGGACCTGACCAGCACAAAGATGTGATGCTGAGGCAGAATGAATTTATTGTCTGTATTATAATATTACGTGCAGTACTTTCAGTATAGAATATATTCTGTACTAAACTGTGAATATACATTTTAATATATTTTTTTTAAATGCAAAATGCATTTTCAACACAATAAAAATGTTTTTCTGCAGCTACATACCCTGAACACTGTGGGGTTTTTTTTCCCATTTTTTGATGTAGTGTGTGACTGCGCAGTAGTTTTCATATAATGACTGGCTGTGTGTATGATCTGAAAGCATTGTTTGATTCTGAGTGCAGATAAAATGATTTTGAGAGGAGTGTTTGATTTTGCCAGAAGCCTCAGGGGTTATGTGAATGTAGTTTGTTGATTTGGTTTCAATGATTACAGTTTTGAGAAAAGGCTGGAAAGTTTCAAGAAAAGTGTCTCAGCAATTGTGAAAAATGTAATAGTGCTCATTCTTACTCTCCCCTTCCAAGCATGTAGGAGAAACTATGGCCGCAAAAAATGGGAAAGGCTGTATATAGAGCCAGTGTTTGGTTTGTCCATTCTGGCTACTGTAAAAACATAGTGGTTCAACATGGTGCCCTCCTTAGAATTAGACCTACACTCTCTGTAGATATAAACAGCTCATTCTAAGGTTACAAAAACACAATGTTTCTTATATTCAGGTGATTATACATGAAAACATACTTACAAATATTCAATTTCTGCTATATTCTATGTATAAATTACCCCTTAATCTTAAACACTGGAACTTAAACTAGTTTTCATTGAAGTGAAGTGGCTATTAGTTTGGTAAACTACAGTATTAAAGTAGTTTTCTCCAGCACAAAGACAAATTGTTCTATCAAAAAGTAAATTTGATAGATTTGCAGTAAGCAATCATGGACCAACACAGCAATGCTTGCCAAGTGTTTGTTGGTTCTAAGCATCATTATCCTCTTACAACATTGTGACTATTGCAGACTATTGCGGAGAAAATGTGCTCAATCTCAGCCCTCTCACCTGTTTACACAGACCAGGTCATCTGGACCGCCCCATGCTGTGGAAATAAAAAGCCACCTCACAGCTACCTTTTAATTTGCACATATCTGGTTGTTGGTTGAAAATATTGCCACGCTCTGCATATGAGATCTAAGGCTGCTGATAGAAATGAGAAATGCATCATGGGTTAAAGGTGGCCTATTCAAGTCATTATGGTTGAGCTGATCATAATTTGCGTCACACTCCAGGGATGTTTTTATTGATCTTATTGCAATTACGTACTGCTCCCTACGCTGGTCCAACACATAAATTAAACCTTTCTTAGTGCCAGGATTGAAATCAGATTTTTCTCTTTGTCCTTCAGAAACAATAGCCTCTACATTTTATTTGTTAACACATATCAGTCAGTCATCATCATTGCTGACATATTTAATTACATTGGTTCGGAAGTTCTGGAAACACAGACATTAATCAAAGCATATTCATCAAATCAGGTCTGGCGAGGGAAAGAAGCGCACTGGGCTAGTTCTTGCTAATTAGCATGGCAATTATTGTAAGCTGTCACAGTTCTTAAGCAACGGGGTGGACTGTGTGTGCTCCAGAGCGTAATCCCTCACAAATTACAAGATAATGGAGGCAAAGAGAGGCCACTGCTTCAAAAGGAACCAGGAGATAGAATACCCAGCAGGGACGTTTTAGGGACAGGCAGGGAGAGAGACAGTGAGTGAGAGAAAGGTAGGGGAAGAAAGTACAGCATGTATTCCCTTCACATAGAGCAGTCTGAATACCACAGGCTTATTTGACTGCTGAACAAAGTCATTGGACATGACAGAAACAGAGCTGATAATTTGTTCTTCTTTTAACACATTAAGCTTTTTTTTTTACTGCAGTTGTAAAAAATATTTTGACGATAATAGCTAACAATACATTACTTTTGATACCACTATATTTCTTGATGTACAAATAAGCTCAGTGGATGGTTCAGCTAACAACCACAGATGATCAATAGTCATTCTCGCTCCTTTGAGTCCAATATGTGACATGCTTACCTGTGGTGCAAAACACACTATTAAAAGCCTGTTCTAACTAGGATTCAGCCATTATAAAGCTTTTGCTCTTGTGTCTTGGGAGAACCAAGAAAAGAACCGAGAACCAAGAAAAGATAACTGAAAAAAAGCAGGCAGCACATTGCAGAAAAACAGTCTACTACAACATCTCTATTACAACATGTAGTCTACCGTAGGCTTTTGTACAGTAATGGTGCTGCCATTATACAGTATCACTCTGCAGTCACCAAATATGCCATATAGGTGACCCCCTGTGGCCACAAAGTTTTATCCCCATTGTAAGCGCCATTTATCATTTAGTATGTTTGTTTACTGGTAAATTGTATTATTTGTTGCAAGCCATCTCACTCTGACTTTTCCTGTGAGCATAAAGGAGTAGTTCACCCAAACATGAAAATCTACTAACCTTCATGCTGACTGAAGTCCACAAAGCACTTCTAGAGTTTCACAAGAAAAAAACATAAAATTCCTCCATACTGTTTGTCTGACGTAAAAAGTTTCCTAAAACCCCAACATGCTGTTTAGTTGCATACACACACACCAGACACACCCAATTCAGCTGGAGTTCACACTCACATTAATGTGGCTCCAAACTAAAGATCAACAGTGACAATTAGGCTAAAACATGGCGTAAATGATGTCTGTCAAGTCAACTTGGCATTTTGGGGGTTTAAGATTTTATGGGGTTATGGCGTTTTTTTTTTTTACATTTGAAAACTGTAAAATATAATCAATTTGCATATTGAGATTCAGTAAAAATGTGGGCAGAATTGAAATAATGAGAACACTAATACAAGCTGTAAATGGCCCGTGGATCAGATGCCATTGTCCAAATAATTTATCCAAACACAAATCACATGTCAATACCATCTATAAATCGGGCCACTGTTCAACAATTGTTAAGTCCTTAAAGGTACCTATTTGAAGCAATTTACATGTATTAATCACTTTGTATTGCCAATTTGTGATCAGATTGATATCTAACTTCAAGGGACAGTTCACCCCAAAATCAAAATTCCATATTTTCCCTCTGGCTCGTAGTGCTATTAAGCCCTCCAGACAGTTTTGGTGTGAGTGGCTGAGTTTTGGAGATATTGGCCATAGAGATGTCTGCCTTCTCTCCAATTTAATGGATGTAGATGGCACTCGGCTTGTGGTGCTCAAAGTGCCAAAGAATACATTTGAAAAATTCACCACCAGTGTCTCTCTCCAGAAATCATGACCCAGTTATTTAAAATAATTCACAGATCCTTTTAGGCAGAAGCTACTTTTTTTTTTTTTAGTGGAACTAAAGTAGAGTCTGTAGAGTCTACCAGAAAAAAAAAAAAAAGTAGTTCCTACATAAATCTGCTCCAAGCAAGATTTGGGGTTGTCTTGAGAACCGGCTTATGATTTCTGAAAAGAGACATTGCTGTTGACTTTGGCTCTTTGAGAACCACAAGCGGAGTTCCATCTGGTTCCATTATATTTGAGAGAAAGCAGACATGTCAACAGCCAATATCTCCAAAGCTCAGCAACTGACACCTAAACAGTCTAGATGGATGAACACTGCATGCCAGGGGAAAAATATATGTTTTTGATTTTTGATTTGATTTTGATTTTTGGCGTGAACTGTCCTGTTTGTCTATTAACTGTCCTCTGTTCTATTTACAGGACTCATGACAGTTTTCCTGGGAAAATCCAAAAGATGTGATGTATTTGCGTGCTCCAAAATCCCTTGCCTCTCTTCATCTCTCCCACAGGCCCAACAGTGTGCAGCACTAGCTAACATCATTTAGAAATGGAACAGGCTAACGCCAACAAATGAGAAACGCTTACCACAACACATGCCTTACTTTACTTAACATCCACCAGTGTCATTAATAAGTATCATTTTCTAAATATTCCACAGTACCTTTCATAGTCATGCAAAGCTACACAGGTGTTTGCGATTACTTTGACTGATTAGACTTCATGTCATCCTCCCTTTCCACCCCCTCCAAGTGTGTAGGAAAACCTACTGTGGCCGCCAAACCCGCACAAAATGTGAAAAAGCTATATCCAGAGCCAGTGTTTGGTTTGTTTATTCTGGGCTACAGTAGGAACATGGCAGTGCAACATGGTGGCCTCTGTGGAGGAGGACCAGTACCTTTTGTAGATATAAACAGCTCATTCTAGGCAAACAAAAAAAAAAAAACACAGAGCAATTCTTATTTCCAGTTGATTATTCACTAATAAAAACATAATAATGAATATTGTCTTCCATCTCTGCCATATTCTGCTACCAAACCCCGGTACACTGGACCTTTTAAGTGCAGTTTGTAACCACCCACACAGTCCTGGGCTGAGCTCTAATCAGGTAGATTAAGGAAAAAACACCTGTGTGGGTGGACCATGGCTGTGTATGAGGTTTTAATGAATCTATAAGAATGATAAAGGTGAAACCTCTCCCACACACCAAACACAACAAAACTAATAGGAGGGTCAGGCAGACTGTTCATGCGCACTCCGTTCTCAAGTGAAGTCCAGTCAGGAAAAATAAGAAAAACACCTATACTGTATGTGGAATGACCATGGCTGTATGGCGGTGAAACTCAACTTGCGGGCTGTGGGCCAAACTTGGCCCCCACTGCGATGCTGGGTGACCCTCCAATTATTTAATTCACTATGAAAATAAACTGATTCACACTGGGATTTTTTGTTTGTTTATACATTAGTATAAATGATCATTAATGTCACTTGGTTGACACATTTGCCTAGATGCACTAAAAGAGCTAAAATATACTTTTCATCCTGTCCTTAGAAGAAGTGGTTTATGGTTATATCCAACCTTTGAGTCATTTGACAGAGGTTCCAGGCAGCTACGTTTAATGTTGTATAAACTCTTTCAAATAAAACCAAAACATTTACCACTAAAATGCAGTTGCAGCTATAACATGCAGAAAATATATCTGATTTATCTGTTTTATAGGCCTAGTGTCAATCCTTGTATTCCTTGTAAGTTAATTCAAGTTTTAGTAATAAATCAGCTAATTTGAATTTCAAAGAAAGATGTTTTAGTGGCCTTTTATTTATTTTATTTTATTTTTTAAATAAAGGGACCGCCTATCATTTTGTAAAAGTGGCCCTCTGGGAATGGCAAATTGAGTATCCCTGCTGTATGGGGCCTTTAAAATCTACTTTATATAACTGTGCTTTGCACCACTGATGATCAAGTTGTTTTAGGAAATAAATGGTGCAAGTAATTACTTATTTTTTGTCTTCTCTTTTCTATCTTATAGCCTTTTATATGGAAATGAACCCAGATGACACATTTATTACAAAGTTTACAATGCTTATTAAAGTAACTTTCACTTCAAATGTGACTCATCTCCAGACACATGCATTGTTTGTCTAAAATGCTCTCAAGTGCATTGTCTCCTCTTTGATTGAACCCCGGTGGATCATCAGGTTTAGCTTTTATTTTCACAGGAGTATTGTCAATAACACTGATAGGTGTTAAGATCCTAACACATTTAAATTCATAGGAGGAATATTATTCTAAAATAATTGCTCTAATACTGTCTTGATAGTGCAGGATAGATGTGACACTTCAGGATAAATTACCTCTGGTAATTTGTCTGTTCACCTTTAGCAAGAAAATTGAAGTAAACAACCTAATTTTAAAGCATTCTTAATGCACATTTACATAAGAATAACTGAACTTTATTAAAAAGTAAGAGGAAGCAGCCAGTCTTGCCAATGCATCTCAGTAGAAATGGAAATAAACCACCACTGCTCGGTGCATCAGGGAGGAGGAGGACATTTAAAAGATAGTATTTGCATATTATTTACATTTTGAAATTATACTACATTATATTTTCCATTCTGTCTCTTTACATCAAGGATGGATTACGTCACACTGCTGCTTTTGTTTCTTTAGATTATTCAGACAGCTCAGAATGTGTTGACTGCAGTTAATTTTTCTGTTAACTTAAACATGGTGCATTCTGGTTATTTAACATTTAGGGTTTACTTTTGATTCTTACATCATTCTTACAGGAATAATTGGTGCACATTGACGCGTACAATGATGACTTGCTCAATAAATTTTTATATAAGGGTGGAGTAGAATGATACATGGATTAGCCCGCCTGGAGCTTTTGAAAATGAGATGAAAAATTTAACAAGTCAAAATACTGTCACGAAGAGGCACACCCACAGCATTTCAATGAGCTTCTGTGGATCTGGAGCATAAGGTAAATGCCAGCACCCTTCATCTCAAAAACCGGCTCTGCCAAAGCAGACTGTGAGGCTGTGAAGCCATCCAACTATGAGTTCAGTTCTCTCATTAATGATTAGCATTTGTTATGTAAACTGTGACAGCTCTGATGTGATGTGGAGACTGAGACTACCAAGGGATATTTCTGTTGTGTTCAAATGGCAATTAGCCCAAACCTGGCATATTGATGCAGCCTTGCAACAGTTGGAGTGTGCTTTTCTCTACAAAATGTTCTTTTATTCCTCTAACATCATAAGTGCGTTGTTATTTTAGAATACATTTCCAAATGGCTTTTGTAGTGATTGAATTTATCGTGTATAATATAACGTTCTGAAGAATCATAAGAATCAGATCCGATTTTGTTGGGACAAGCAGCTGTAATATTTCTCACTTTCATTACTTTTTTGTAACCGCTGTGATTTTGTGAATTTGGCATCAGAACGTAGTTGTTTTTTCAGTATTAGTCAGAGCCGAATTGAGCCAAGTCGCAGCAAATGTACACAGTCAGATTAGAGCTCATAACTAAAGTAATCCAAAATAATGTTTGTGTTTTCATACTTTTGTTTGCTGAATGTGAGAATATTACTTGTTCATTTCTGTGAATTGCACAATTGCCAGAGATGGTAAGTAGGAAAAACTTAAAATAAATCAGAGGGATTGTGCCATTTTGCCATATCTATCCAATCAACCAATCCAATCAGTGAAACACTTGTCATGTTCTACATTGATGTGTAGCATTTCATGTTGAGAATTTAAGAGATTCGGTTACCTTAAAGTGGAAAGACAAATTATTCAAATCAAGTACAGTCTGCTAGTTAGTAGTTTGTGAAACTCTAACCTGCTATTTAATATCCATTGCTTAAGGTAAAATACACTTCTTCTTTTAGTTGTTGCTTAGTGCTTTGTACATTTTCTATATGTTGCTTTCCCATCATTTAGTTCTCATTTACACTCACGAGTCTCTTAACCAGAGGTGCCAAATTCATTTTATTCGTGGTCCAAATACAGCCCAATTTTATTTCAAGTGGGGCAAACCAGTAAAACCATTGCAGAAAAACCTACAAATAACACCTCCAAGTTGTTCCCTTTTTTGGTGTAAAGAAGTACAAGTACAGTCTGTCTTTCTGAAAAGCTCACAATTAATGAACACTCATTTACAAAAAATAAGAGCAATGTCTCAGTTTTTGCACATTCAGTTAGTCTACTGTCATTACATGAGCATCACAATATCACAGTTGATCTAAATGCACAAAACAGTCCATTTAAGTATTTTGGAACTGAACAGCAATACGTTGTACATCTGTAAGATTCGAACAGCTTATCCAGACCCAGAAATTATATTAGCATTACTACACAACATCGACTGAAGTAGAAGCTAACGAGACAGATCCGTGGCCTTGCAAACCTTTTACAATCAAAAGTTTTGGCAGTGTCTCAGCAACAGTGTTTTAAGATGGAAGTCTGATACGGATTATTTTGTACTGAGGCTGCTGATTGACAAAAATTTCCCACAATGTTCTGTCTCTGCAGTTTTTCACTCTTCACAAAAGTGATTCAGTGGGTTGGATCAGACCCTTTAGTAGGCAGGTTCTGGCTCGTGGACCATACATTTGATACCCCTGCTCTACACGTTTCACTAAATAGAGATGAAGAATAATTTTCCAGCCTTTGTTGCTAAAACTAGGTGGAAACAATAAAAGAGTTTAAAAAAAACTGGCCTTTCATACTGGGGCAGTGACAGGCAGAGGTTGTGTGCTTACCACCGAGGAGAATGGAGGAGAGCATCATTTTTGGTAAGGCATGTCCTTAAAAAAATGTTAGGGTTGTAGGTTTGTTAGTGGTTGTTCTCAACACTGGTTGAGAAACTATTTTGTATTTAGAATACGATCAGTTGGTGGCAAGATCTCCTGTTCTCTGGTAAGACAAGACTAAATTTAGGCTACATGTTTAAAGAACGCAGTAGCTGGTTACTTAGTCAACAATTTCAGTTTTATCAGAGACTACCATAAGTATGCAATGGTTGTTAAATTATCAGTCTTAAAGGAATAGTTCAGAGTTTTAGAGGTGAGGCTGTTTGGGGTACAGTAGAAGTCGGTCAGCACGTCCCTTGTTTGGAGAAGCAGCAGGGGTTCTGCTGCGTTCTCAGATATCCTTTTTCAACAGGAAACTGTCATAATGTAGGCCAAATACCGCTTTCTCCAAAGTAGCAAGACTCCTTTGGCAAAAACGATAATTTTACCTTGCAGAACACAGGAGCTGCTATCTCTGCTTCAGTCAGTTAATTTGTGTGTGTGGTATTGTGTGACTGGTTTGTAAAGCATTAGTTTGGATTCACCACACAATAACACAAACAAGCTATCAAATTGAGACAGCAGTAGACCAGCAATTCCTGTGTTCTGTGAGGTAAAATTATAGTTTTTTACCAAAGGAATCTGGTTACCTTTGAGAGTACAATATGTTTCTTTTTTTTTTTTTTTTTTTTTTTTGCTGCTGACCGTAGCCACAGCAGTAAATTGCTTACCTTTCTCCAGCAGTATTGCCGCATCTCCAAACTGGGGGCATGCCAGCTGCCCACTTCAAAAAAATCTGAATTATCCCTTTCTGTCGGTTCTATAGGTTTGTTTGCTTGTTTTGTATGTTTTTATCTTGTCTTGCTTGACTAGAAAATCTGTCATTTTACTCTCGCTGTGACAAGGACCAAAACTGAAAAAGGCTTTTAGGTTCAGTGTGTTTTTATCCTTGACAGTTTTATTGTCGAGTATGACAGGGCTGGATGCAGTCTTGTGTTAAGTTTTAGTACTGCCCATTTCTGAACTTTAAAACCAAAGTAGATTATTGACTTACAATATAATTCACTGACATAAAATAGTATGCAGCGATTATTGATGTTGATTATTGGTGTCAATGATGTCTACTTCGATGTGAAGACAATTTGTACTATTACTATATACTGTAACATACTGTACTGTAAAAATAGTTTTGTAAGGACTCCTAGATACCCTCTAATGGGTTTTAAAAGGAGACTCGGGCTGTCCACTGTACACGTTAATGTTTAATTTTAGCTGTGATTAATGTGGATAGGCACACTGTTACAGTATGATAGCATCAGTACTCCAGCCCAGCATCCAAACACAAACACTTGAGTACTAGAGTAATGGAGAGCCACAGCAGGGCGCTGTATAATCGGCAGCACTAGAGCCTCTGTGTACCCTCTGTGGCACTGCTTTGTTTCTGAGTGCCCTCCATTTCCAGATGAGTCACTGCACTTGTATTTCCAAATCCGGCGACAATGCACCTGCCAAATTGATTGCTTCCCTGACACACTTACATATGTAGCAGTTTAACATATTTTACGGAGGCAAAGCACGATTGCATCTAAATAAACAGGCTGCACCTTGTGGCTTTGGAGATGCTGTTCCCAATGTTTCATTGTTCCACTCTGTATGCTATCAAGAACACCTTTAGCATGACCTTTGGAGTAATGATTTAATATTTATGTTGGTTTGAGACCCCTGCATGATCTTTACATTATATATGACACTTAATTCTTGTGAATAGAATATTTTCAGGCACTTCATGATGGCAGACAAGAAAACATTATCTAATGCAGCACTGGTGTAAATCTTGCAAACTGTGCATTAGTTTCCATGACGGCACCATGCCAGTTTCCATGACATCTGTGTTGCACATTTGAATAACTGGCATTTGTAACTAATGGCTATTTCACTATCACTAGCCTTTTTGTAGGCAGCTGGAAACTGAATTCTGAGTTTGGCCTTTAAGGGACAATTTGTGGTTTCCATCAGCTGTGATTCAACAGGGTTTGAAATTATTCATATATGAAAAGTTATTTCTCAGTCATCATTTTTCTTGTAAAAGGAGAGCAGTTCAATCATTCTGCACATGACTTTTAGTGCTGTCAGCTTACATGTAGTGTGTAAAATCAAACTGGATTCTTTAAACTGCCCTTCAATGTGCTATTGAAATAGAAGTAGGGGAGATCAGGCAGGGTTGAAACTGTGGGTTAGTTGTCAGTTTTTATCAATTAGAAAAGTGCTGTGGTGATATCAAATAAAGGAATCAAGGAACCAAGGTCTTTATTGTAATTGTACAAATGCAGGCTTGTACAAACATGAAATTACAATGGTAGTTCCTTTGAGCTACATGTAAAATACAACATTTATACAGATAAATAATTAAATTTAGAATGTTAGGATAAAATATATAAAAAATATATATAGTTATAGTATATATAGTTATTTACATGCATGTACACACCCAGCAAATAATTCTGTAGTGCAGTTTGTGAATTAGCAGTTGACTGTAAACAGTGGCAACATGATGGTCAACATCATCTTCACTTTAAAAGTTTGACATGCTGCCCATCCACTGTGACTGTGTGTGTATGAAGCATCATCAGTGTAAAAACAGAGTCCTCCCCTTCCTCCCCTTATCCTGCCAGAGTCTTCTGTGTTGCGTCTTGTGAGCTCCAACTTGTCCTCCCGTCATCTGCAATATCTTGATCCACAATGTTGTGGTGCAGGTCTCTGAAGGATGTGGCACAACCGTCTCTGATTTCCTGTTTCCACGCCTATTTTGTCGGTTTCATTTTCCTGGCTGGACATTAGCTCTTTAATCTAAACCCAGTGCTTCATTTTTCAATGCCTATAGGTGTATTGAAACATGTCAAACCAATGGTTCAGTCCTGTTTTCATCACCTGCGTAACATTTTAAGGATCAAACCAATTCTCTCTGCCATAAATCTGGAAACTGTTATTCATGCCCCCATAACCAGTCATTTAGATTACTGTAATTCATTACTCTCCGGGACCAGCAAAAAATCCCTCTCTTGTCTTCAGCTGGTTATTCCAATATCGGGGTTTTTGTAGACAAGGTTAATAGAGCCTTTGCTATTAGAGCTCTGAGGCTGTGAAACAACCTGCCTGAGGCGATCAGGATAGCAAATTCTGTCACACCTTGTAAATCACTTTTAAAAACTTTAGTTATACTCTCTTTGTGTTGATAATGTGTTTAGTTTTTATATCTTTTATATCATTTTCTTTTGATCTAAATGTGCTCTTCTGTTTTTATTGTACATTATTGTTATTATTATTATTATTATTATTATTATTATTATTATTATTATTATTATTATCATTATTGGTTATTAATGTTTCAGCAAAAGAGACAAACAAATAACAGATTGAAAGAGGAAAAAAAGTGAAGGATACTGGCGCATCATCTACATGTGCAACCGTTGCCATAGGAACATGCATATCATCAATGTTGTACATTCCCACATCCTTTTTGAGCACACAAGCGATGTGTCAGGTCTGTGCAACACTACAGATTTTACAACAGTAACAACAAAAAAAGATTTTCAGGAAAGAAATGTTTTGTTGTAGACAAAAAATATGGGTACCATGTATCAAAGTTTGCGAGATCTAGCATGACCAACAAAAGAGTTATTGATGCTCAAACATCCCCTAGTCTAATTTTTACATTTGGAAAAAAAAACAACAACCACACTTTCTGTATGTTTATTTCCCATCAGCCATTATGAGGTGCAAATCACATACACAAATCCCTGTATTTGATCATTATAACGCATTTGTCTCTTGACAAAGAACTCAATCATTCCCCTTTTGTCACAGCTGACACTTTGGCTATGAAAAGTGCAGCATATGATGACACCATCTAATTAAGAGAAGATACAGAAGCAGTTTGGACATACTTTTCACTTTAATTGAGCTTATTGTGAACAACACTGGTAAAGAGTTTGAAAGAAGCTGCATTTAAACTCCTACGCTCGCCGTGACTGTGTCTTTTTCCACATTCCTGTCTTGCAACTGTGACGTGACTAACTCTGAGAAATAGTGGTGGTTCCATTTGTGAGAAAATAACAGTAATTCAAGCTTGGCTCCTTCAGTCACTTCTACGGTTCTGTAGTGTTTCCCATTTCTTGTGGACCACAGCTGGGGGACCGGCAGAATAGTATCAGAATGCAAATAAGGCCTACAGCTTCCTCCATTGTGTGCCAGAGGGAGGTTATACACACACACAAGAAGCTAAACAACAGGTCCATGAAATATACAAATCCCTACATACTGGACTTTGAGGTGCCATAGGCGAGAATGCTGAATATTTAATTACGACTGGTAAAACTCTTAATCTCACAAGGCGTGTTGATGAGAGCTTCAGTGAGAGACCTCTGGTGTGTGTGTTTTTTTCCATCATGCTGTTGCTGCATGACTTTTTGCACGTCAGTCAGATTGAAGGTACTGGCTGTTGGCAGGGTGGGAGAAAAAAAAAAAACAGCAGCGTAAACCAAAACATGAGATTTTGTAGGATGAAATGTCTCTAACCTAATATATAAATCATAAAACTGTTGTTGGTTGCAAACCTTGAATGCGCAAAGTGTCAACTGTACCACTTTACAATAAGACTACCTTCATATATGATTTATAACTGGTTTATAATTAGGTTGTTAATTAGACTATAAACACAAGCAAATCATTAATAAACAATTCTAAAAACCATAACCACATATAAGTAATGAAATGTCTTCACTATATATCACTATATATATCTTGATGGTGGTTAAATGGCAGTATCTTATTAACAAATATCTGATAAGGCTGATGGGTATAAAAGCTGTTTGATGGAGGAGACAGTGTCAGCTAAGTAAACAATGAGATCTGAGGCTTAACAGTACAGATAAATGTGGGCTCTCTATTTGGCAAGCAACAGGTCAGTGTTACCCTTTTTATCTGATATGTTGTCACGCCTTATTCATGATTTATAAATTGTGAACAACCTAATTAATAACCTAATTATAACCATTTATAATGATGGTCTTTTTGTAAAGTGGCACCACAAGTAAATCTGATGCAACAAAAGAAACATTACCCAAAAAACAAAATTTGTATTCACTTGTTCGTTCAACCTTTATTTTATCTCAGAAAACATTGAAGCAGAGACCTCATTTACAATGTAGCCAAGTAAGTAAGTTGAAAATTTAAAAGTAATCTACACTTGTAGTTGTCTTGTTGTTTGTTTATCTGGAAGGTCATGGTCTTGATTTCTTGCACACCGTGAGATGAGATAAGGGCCATCACAGTTTGATTGTGCCATGCCTTCAGCATGCCATGTCCTGTATTCTCGACACGCTAAAAGCATGCTCATTTGAGCCAACAACCAAAAATTGTGAGGCTGCTTGTGCGGTGCAGTGCTCATGCATCAAATATGAGGTTTCTGTAAATGGATTTCAGCAAGGAGAATACATGAGTGGAGACTGGGATTCATTCACAGCATGAAAATCTGAAAATGGGGAAGAAAAAAAAAGAAAAATAGACTTTTTTACGCCAGCCAAATTATTCAAAAGTGCCAGTCTCAGTTTACATTTTGCATAAAGACAATAATCAGGTTTGCTGTGCTTCAAAAATCTCTTTGCATTGAATGAAAGGCGAGGATGCTGCTGGAATAACATTATGGTGGTGGAAGATAACTTTTACTCAAATACTGTACTTAAGAACACTTTTCAGGTACTTGTACTTTATTTGAGTTTTTCAATTTTGTGTACTTTATATTTCTGCTAACATATGTTCATTTTATTAAATTAAACAAGTGGCTATCTGGTTTTGCCAAGGTGTCAGCTCTGTGTGTTGTTGATGGGGCTTTTCCCCTCTAAACTTTAAGATGATTCCATTTAAATAACTATTTCAATCCCAGAGAGATCAAATTATCCAATATTTCACCAAAATTCAAATATTAGAAATAAAGTCCAAAATATCCACAGACATTTGAATATCAGAAGATTGTTTTCTCCTTATTTTCTATTAAATTAATCATCTTGTGATTGAATATTATTTATCAAAATATTAAATATTCTGTTGTGTTCAGTAGACAACACATTTTTACAATTGGAGAATGGAAGAATCACCTTAGGCCTAAACAATGACAAGTGAAAATTAAAATCAAATTAAAAAAAGCTGCAGGTTGCTGACCCCTGAGCTAGCACAGAATGTTTTGTCATGGCTGATTGAGTGGGGGTGGTTGTAACAAATGAAACTAAGCAGTCATATCAAAACAGAACACACAACAGTATTTTTCAAAATAAACTAGTCACTGTTGCAGTTTTGTATAATAAATATATGTTTAATAAAAGTTTGTTGCATGGCAAATCTTTCCTTCTTTCTGTGTCTCACAGAAATGTAGAGAGATTGAATAGCATCTTTATTTTATTGGTGAGGAAGAGACAAGATAGACATAATGGACATACAGCATGGAATATATTAGAAAAAAAATGAATAGCATCTTGAATAAACAAAGAAAACTCAGTCACTATTATTTAATTAATATTACAAAATAAATAAATTAATAGCACTATAATATTTTCAGAATTATTATTGCGAGAAAGTTAATTTGTGAAATTTAATGTTTTTTTAACATGCTGTATTTTTTTTTTTTTTTTTCAACATGTTGCACCCATCTCTTGATCATGTTGCAACTGTCCCCAGGATTGGGGTTGGAGTATGTCATATGTAATTATTTTTAAATGGTATGGGTAATTAGCAGACAGATGCAAGTGAAACGTAAATATTTGGTTGGTCTCGTCCAAATAATCTCTGAGAACAGAGACAAAAAAGCGGTTGCAACCGTCCCCAGACTCCCCTAGTATTTTTACTTAAGTAAAAAATCCGAATTTTTCTTTCATCACTGCATGGCAGGCTGTCATAATTACTTAAGGCGGAGGAAACTGCAGTTAACTCTCATTAATTTCGCATCAGTGAAGGGAACCAAACTTTTCTATGGCGTTTCTGCTGTATTAAGCTTATTGTGCCACAAAAATCATAATTACATCATAATCTGCACAACATATAATGTGTGACGATAACGAAAACTATTCTCTGATTGCTTGGAGAAGTAATCTTAATACAGCAAATCTTTATTTTGAGGCTGCTAAGTGCGTAATTCATGCAGTGCCCAGGCAGCGTTTTGTGGAGAGCGTCGTGCGCTCTCTCGTGGATTTTCTGGGACACTGTGCTCAGTTTTAACAGCAAAGCGACGCTTTCAGAGGATGGTACATGAGGGGTGTTGGATGCAGTGTCTTCTCGCCTGGCACCTGTTGCAGGCTGATTACTGCCGAGGATTTAACGACAGCATCGTTCAGCAGCTCACATCAGGAGGACCATGTCGGAGGGAGAAACTGATTCCAACTCCAGTCGCTACTATTTTGGCAATGCCTCAACTAGAGTCCAGAGCAGCTTCGTGTTTTCAGGACCCATATTTGTCATTTTGATGGTGATGATGGTGACTTTGGTTGTGGTGATAGTTTTGGGCAACGCACTGGTCATTTTGGCCTTTAAAGTGGACAAGAGTTTGAGAAGACAGTGCAATTACTACTTCCTGAATTTGGCAATATCAGATTTTCTTGTAGGTAAGTCTAACCTTACATATTATTAATATAGACACCGGAACAGCAGAATATAAGGTAAAGTTAAATGTGTTATTTCCGAAATAAGGGCCATTTTCTGTTATCCATGCTGATATATAATGAGTAAAGTTATGAAATCCCTAAATTATCTTTAACTCTCACCCTATCAACATATTTAACATACAAGGACTACCCACTGGGAGTCCCTGGGGACTCCAGTATTAAACTACTGCAAGAAAACAATTATCATAGCAAAATGTTAACCAATATCTTCTTATAACATTATTAGTTATGCAATTAATGTCTTTGAATATTGTGTAAAACAAAAATAGACGGAGCAAATGAGGAGTTTGTGTCAGCTGCATCTGTGTCTGTCTGCTTCAAAATGACTGACAGACTTAACTGCTCCTACCCTCCTGTTAATGTGTGATACTTTGAATTGAGACCCAAACATGAGCTCAATTAGTACTTCCAACTATTATATATCTGCATAAGCGGAAGTGGCTATTTTTGACTGGGGTTCTCCAAGATGCCAATGTATTGGTATTTTTAAAAAGTGCTAATTAAAAATTAAACTGAAACTAATGATGAAATTATGAGAAACATCATGATAGAATAAAGCACCTGTGAGATGTGACAAAAAGGTATACCTCTGGGGTCTGCAGGTCAGCAGGATTAAGATTAATGTTTATTTATATGCCTGTGAATCTCCTTGTACTATAGATGAGTACTGAGTAGTTGAATAAGTCTATCACAGTTAAAGAGCAATTCCTTCTTTCTTTATTGATTTGACAGTGGCATTACTTCCTAATTCTTGTAAACACAATCTCTCTATGATCTGCTCTTTCACACCCACACATCACTATTTGTGAACTTCCTGCCTTTAGAGTTCAGTAAGTTAAAAGTTTCCTTCCTTTTCTTTAATCCCCCCTTATTCAACATTTATAAGCACTTTATGAACATTTAATAAATGAATTATAACACATTTTAATGTACTTAGAAGTGATATAAGGTTATTTGTACATAAGAGGATTTGAATATAATATGACTTGCCCAAAATTCATTATTACATTATTACCACTGTAGAAATTGTTTTATTTATTAGCGGTTATCAAATAGTGACAGAGGCTTAAGTTAATTGTCATGTTCAGTCTAGGGCTGCAACATTTATAAAATGTCAGTAAATAGTGAAAAATATCATCCCAGTTTTTCAAAGTCTAATGTGACGTCTTGCTTTGTCAGTCCAAACCTCAAAGATATTTAGTTTAATATGATAATAAAGGAAGAAAAGCTGGAAATCTTAATATTTGAGAGGCTGAAAACAATATTTTCTGTCATTTTGCATGAAAAATTACTTTAATGATTGATCGATTATCAAAATAGATTAATAGTTTAATTTTTTTTTTTTTTTTACCAGGCAAGTGAGTTGCCAGATTTACTAGCCCAACGTAGCATTTTACTCAACCCAGGCAAATTGGCAGTCCTTATCGTTGAGCCCTGCCCTGTGGCTCTTTCTCAGGTGTTTTCCATTTTTTCCCTGTTAAAAAGGCTTTTTGGGACGAGTGTTTCCTTACTCAACAGAATGGAGGGTGTTATACACTGTACAGATTGTAAAACAAAGTGATTTTGGGCCATATAAAGATCTAAATAAAATTAGACTTGACCTTATTTAACTATACTGTCATTGATTTTCTGTTTATACCCCAGCCTCTTTAAATAAATATTTATATCTGCTTGCATTATACTACATTATAGTGTGTAATGAACCATTTCTAACATGTTTATACACTGATTATAAATTTTAAATGTGCGGCTACTGTATATGCCTTGATTTCTGATCCCCTCCCAATGCCTGTTTCTTTAGGGGCTTTCTGCATCCCAGTCTACATCCCGTACATCCTCACAGGCAGGTGGACACTGGGCCGAGGACTGTGTAAGCTGTGGCTGGTCGTGGACTACCTGCTCTGTTCTGCATCTGTCTTCAACATTGTCCTCATCAGCTACGACCGCTTCCTGTCAGTCACCAGAGCAGTGAGTGGAAACATCTTGTGTGCTTCACATCTGTGATGTGCAGAGTTCCATCAAAGGGAATTTAGGATTGTGACACACTGAAGACTGAGCTGCCATATGTGTAAAAGAATTTGAAAGTTGTCTCAGTCAAATGAGGGCAAACCAGAGTATGTTTGGAGTTAAAGGAGCATTATGTAGGACCCGAGGATTCAAAAATGAGTCCTGCAGTCCAAATTGCGAGTTAGGGCCATAAACGCTACATATTAACTAGGTTGAGTTCCTATTTAATACACAATCTATGGTTGAAACGAGTTGTTTCTACCACCTGCTCCTGCCCAGACTTGAAACTCAGGTTGCTTGCAGACTGGAGGGACACTGACCCTACACAAGTGCAAGACAAGCACAAGATTATATTCTGACAATGACGAGAGACGATGAGTCCTCCACTGTAAGTCGATGAGCTGTTTATAACTGCCGGTTTTCTGTCAATGCAAAGCTAAGCCCGAAAACAAAAGTCCACTGCTCCGAAAATACACACTCAGTGACTCCCTGTCTCACAGCCTGCCAGGCTCCATTAACATATTGTTCACTTTGTCTGTTATAAACATCTACTCTGTCTGAAATATTCTTAATGATTTCTTACTACTCATAAACATACACTTATTCATTCAATAAACATTCTGCATTAATTTGAACTCTAATAAACATGAAATGGGCAAAGGAATGGAGATTTGAAAGGAGTACTTGTTGGCTGTAGTGTTGTTGTCAAAGAGGCTGGTATTTCAACTTAATGTTTCCTTAAGAAAGAAATCTGTAATATACTGTATTAACTACAATAAATCATAAAATGACCACAATCACAGTACAAGAAAATATGTTAAGTTGATATACTGGCTTCTTTGACAACAATGCTACACGATGTCCTTTTAAATCTATTTCATATATATTCCAGGCTGGAAAAACTGTTTTTGTTTGCCTGTTTCCCCTTTACTATAGTTAACATTAATGCCGAATGTTCACATAATGAGTTAGTGTCTGTTTATGAGTCATAAGAAATCATTAATAATCTTTTAGAGGGAGAAGATGTTTATAACGGTTAAATTAAGGAATATGTTAATAGAGTCTGGCAGGCAGTGAGACAGGCAGCCACTGAATTCCAACTCCAGAGTGTGTATTTTTAGACCAATGGGCTTTTGTTTTCAGGATAATGTTTTCTTTTTTCCACATTTGAAGCTTTCAGAGTATAATGTTAGAAGCTTAAGAGCCCCTTCCTCTTGTAGCCATACAAATGTTCACTGCTTGTGGTCTGTGGCTTAATTTCTGACTGGTGAGTCTCCCAGGTCATTGGTAGGGGCAGTGCCACCTCATTCTCCCAAATGTGCCCATCTGCAGAGGTTAATCATTCCTGACCCATTCAGGCCCAGTGCCACCTCTAATTATAGCCCTTCCCCATGACGAAGATAAAAAAAAGTCACATTTTGACTTTGGGAGAGACTGGGCTTCAGAAATAATGCAGAAAACAACACACAACTGTCAAAAAAAACAATTTTAGATAACTAAACTTAAATACTTTTAATTTCCACTTCAGCAGTTAAAAATAATTCAATTTATCTCCATGCAGCTATGTCCCACTGCTTTATTTTTCTGAAACACAGTTGTACAGCGTCAGTAATGTCGATTTTCTATTTTCTGCCTGTCTTGGCACGTATCTGGTAGTTAGCATACATTTCCAAAGTTCTGTTGCTGTTAGGCTCATTGAACCTTTTGTCGGAGCTTGTCTGTGCATTCGCCGGCTGACTGTATCCTATATTCTTGTGTGTTAACTCAAAGGTGGGATGAGGCTTGGCAGAGTAGACAAAGAGAGTGTTCTGTTTCCTTTCACAAGCAAACACTTAACATCAGAGCAATGAATACAAATAACACCAGAGAGAGGGAGAGCCTCTTCTTTAATTAGCTAGCTTTGATCATAGCGATCCTCCTCTGTGCCATGGTCCTTCCAACCTGGAGAGATCAATCATAGCAGAAACAGGCCACCGGCAGCCAAGCAGCATTTTCCTAAAAGCATTTCTCTCTGAACACTGGGAGACAAAGGATCGTCAACAGCCACAGGACAAAGTTTGTCTTTAAAAGAAAAGACAAAGTCAGATTAGATGCATGAAATGTCAGCACTTTAACAAAATGCCAACTGTACAGCGTTAGAGAGGAAAAATCTTGTTTTATGTGTTACTTGTGATTATAAGAGTGAGCTAAGATGAATCCTAGAAGCTCTCAGGAGGAATCTAACAATTTAAAAGGATAATGCAAAATTTCAGATTGGATTTATGAGCACACCTGATTTTTCTCTGTTGAGTGCTACATCTCTACGTGGAGAGGGGGCAAGAAGTACTGTATACCAATTAATTTATACAAACATAAGTGGCACCATTTTTCATCCCCTTTGAAGAGGAACTGCAGTTAATTTTTTGTCATTCAGAACAGGGGCGCATCTTCAGAGCAGCTGGAGAGGGCGTAAAGTACGCTGCCCGCTCAACAAGAATGTGGACAGGGACGTAGGATGTGACACTAATTGAGTGTGATCATGAGAGGTGCTTCATCGGCTTTAACACGCGTTCGCGCACTTTTTCTGCAGCGCACAATGTCAGGGTGTTGGAAAAACAGCTCATATGTTTTTTTCTCCATAATGATTTCATAAACATATCATAACATGACTGGATGCACTTTATGGTAAGGTTCAGGGGTGGCAAAAGTACACACATTCTTTATTCAAGTGGATACTTGTGTAAAAAAAAAGGAGAAGTAGTGATTCATCTTCTTCACTCAAGTAAAAGTGAGAAAGTACAGGTTCTGAAGTGTACTTAAAGCATAAAAGTATAAAGTAGCCATTTCTACTGGCTGTTTCTGTGCAAAGCTAACTGCTTTGTCTTCTTACCTCTTTTTTGTCTTGTTATTTCTTTTTCATCTCGTTACATGTATTTTTGTCTTGTTATTTCTTTTACGTCATTTTCTTGTTATATCTTCTTTGTCTTAAGTCTTTTTACATCATTTTTGTCTTGTTTTATCTTTTTTGTCTCGTAATATTTTTTACATCACTTTCATCACTGTCTGTCTGTGGTGTGTGATGTCCACTGAGGGATACGCCAATGAATTGTCTTTTCTTTGTGTTATTGTCCTATCCATTAGACTAATTCCCCTCAAAAGCGCTGAAACTAAAGTAACAAGTCTGTTTTGAAAATGTAGTGGATATAAAGTACAGATATGTGTATTAAACTGTAGGGAGTAAAAGTAAAAAGTTGAACTTGGTTGAAGTTGGGATCACAATAATCATCATGGATTCATACACGACTTAATGCATGAAAAACGATGTATTAACTCATGTAGTACTTCATGAACTTTCAGGAATGTAAAAGAACTTACAGCATCTTAATGCAAGATGATGTTCATGTCTTCTTCATACTGTAGGTAAATCTGCAGTTAAAGGGACACGGAGAAAAACTGACCTGTCACAGCAGTGCTGATGGATTCTGTTGAATTCCAAGTGTTGTGATCATGATGAACTTAACATTACTTCTTCATGACTTCATCGTGTTTGTGGCCCTTCAGATAAAATGAACCTTTCTGTATATTTAGGAATTGTGTATTTAGAAAAAATGCAAATGCAAATTAGGTAAGAATTTTGGACTCCATTTCAATTATCAGTTATTTAGTCAGGAAAAGAAAATGTGCATGTATCATGTATGCTTAGGCAACAAATGGTTAATGCGTATGATTTCACAATTATGCTACCATTAATCATTTGTTTTTCAGTGCTAAAAACAGAGAGGTCACCACTTTATTTGAAGGGCCACAAACACGATGAAGTAATGAAAAAGTGTTGCTTAGTTAATCTTGATTATACCATTGTCTGGGTGAATACTGAATTCTGATTGGCGGCAGGGTGTCCATTAATGTCTGATAATAACTACCAAGTAAGTTGTTCCAGTGAAAAATGTCTGTTGCAGCATGTTAACAAACTAACCTCTAATTACAACGAGTGCCCTTAACATTTTTTCATGCTATTTGTAGAATGTAACAGCTTGACTAGGATGACAGGGATGCAGCTGAAGAAAGAGAAATTGAAAAGGAGAGGGAGAATTTATTGATGAGGATTTTGATATTGATTTCGGGACAATAACATGTCAGCTTATTACAGTTTTTAAACTTTATACAATATAACTGACATTGAATCTTTCTAGCATAACGTTGGCTTTATGGCACATAGCTGAGCTAAAGGGTTGTATGAGATGACAGCACCACAAATGCCTCCTGTCGTATCTAAAGTTTGTCATATGTACTGGAGTAGTGAACACCCAGTGAGATGTTAATGATTGTTCCAAGTGATTAGCCAAACCCTCTGGCATTACCAGGGAAAGCTATGGCTTGTGAAAAACTTTGATTGCATGATGCATGAAAATATAAATTAATGGTCATGCTTTTTTTTCTTTAGCCGGTGACCATTGTATAAGCAGGATAATGCTCTCTGAACTGTCCATAATCAGGCATTAATGGATGACGCAGAGGCCAGAACCTTTCGATGCACAGAAGACGTCCATGTCATCCATTAATTCCTGATAATAGACACCTCATCGGGCATTATTCCTTACTCAGAACAACTGGAATTCAAAAGAATACATGTGCACTGCTGTGACTGGCAAGTTTTTTGTCCTGTCCCTTTAACTGCAGATGTACTGTGAAGAAGACATGAACCTCATTTATTACTCAGAAATCATAATGATTGAAATACTGTAGTTGTTGCATTAATTCATTGCATTGCATAAATTGTTCATGTTGTACTACATTAATGAATTCATGCTTTTTCATGCATGAAGTCATGTATGAATTCATGACAATTAATGTACCGTCAACATAAAGTGCTACTATGCAACTGTCAAAAGAGATATTATACAGAATGTTCTAGTTTTCTCAGTTGTGGGCTCATCTGTGTCCTCAGATTTGTAAGGTTTCACTGCTTCACTGGATGATTTTTGCAGACAGGATGGTTGGTCTTCATATTCACTGTACCACTGTGCTGTGATTAGTTCAAGTAGATCAGTGTTGTGTTAAAAAACCTCTTCCACCACTGCTGTTAAATGAAGATTGCCTACCCTTTTGATGGCTAAAGTGTACTTGAGGAGAATAAATTGTTATTTTATCCTTTAACTATTTCTGCTATAATGGTTAGATGCAGCAATTTCATGTAATATTGAGCGGTAGGTATTACTCAAACTATATTTTCTGATTTATGCTTATATTTACTGCAGGTAAGTTACCGTGCCAGACAGAGCATGACTCATCAAGCCATAATCAAGATGATTGCTGTCTGGGTGCTGGCCTTTGTCCTGTATGGCCCAGCTATCATATTCTGGGAGCTGGTGGTGGGCAGAAGCCGCGTGCCAAAGGATGAGTGCTTTGCGGAGTTCTATTACTCTTGGTACTTCCTGCTGAGTGCCTCCATGCTGGAGTTTTTCTCTCCTTTCATCTCGGTGGCTTTCTTCAACCTCAGCATTTACCTCAGCATACGCAGGAGGAGGCGCCACAGCAGGGAGGCCCAGCTCCACCTTCAACAGAGCGAACCTGCCTCTGCCCAGGGGGACCCTATCCCCCTGTCCCACAACTGGGGGTTTGGGATGAAACTGGCTGTAAGAGGCTCCATCCACTCCCAGACCTCCTCTCCCAGTTTGGGTAAACTAGATCCCTCAACCAGCAGGGCTGCCCAGCCTAGCCGTCTGTCCAGGGATAAGAAAATTGCTAAGTCCCTGGCCATCATAGTGTGTGTGTTTGCCATCTGCTGGGCACCGTACACCCTACTGATGATCATCCGTGCTGCCTGCAGAGGGCGGTGCATCCAGCATCACTGGTACGAGGTCACCTTCTGGCTCCTGTGGCTCAACTCAGCTATTAACCCATTCCTGTACCCACTTTGCCACAGTAGCTTCCGCAGGGCCTTTAGCAAGATTCTCTGCCCAAGGCGGCATACTACTCCCCCATCATCTGTGCTCCGTGCTGGCCAGTGACGAGCGGATGCCCATGGATAGATGGGGACAAACAATGTGCCAAAACTATGGATGGAAGTATTCATATCTCACCCATAAATCCCACAGTTTCAGCAGATGAAGATAAACTGTGCACCACAATTTGTCATATAGACCATATCTAACAGTTTTCAATTGTGCTTTTCAGTGTTTGGATGTATAAGGTTGGTACTGTGCAATATAATGTAATTTACTGTCAATCGGTTCACTGTGTTCACATCTAAAGTGCGTATTAAACATTCATGATAAGCAGGGAAATAAGTACCCTGTCTAAAAAATCTGAATATATTAACAAAAGTATTCTGATAATTAATTTGGAAACACTTTCTATGATGTCCATGTTCGTAGTGAATTATAAATGAACTTTAAATGCATTATAATCTACTTATAGCATCTCAGCACTCCAACATGTAAAATTGTTTGTTTTTCTCTTCAACCAGTCTGTTGTATTTATTTTTAAATGCTGTCTATTTCATGAGTAGCAAAGGGGGAACTTAAAATCTTGCTATACAACCTTGTTGTGTAATGATACATTAATCGAGCTTCTATCTTGTATGATTACATAAATATCCATTTTATAACATTAATATAAAGCATTTTATAATGACTGATATGGTTAAGTATCATAATACTAATAATTGCTGGTCACGCTGTCATTTTTTGCATCATAGTGTCATGGATCATGGTGTATTATTAATACAATAACCCCAATCCTTAAAGCTACAATATTAAATTAATTACATTATTCTATGTTAATTATAAATGTATTGCCTATCATATTTTAACACTGCCTTTTTCTTTATTGAGAAGCACCAGATGCATTAGGGAATTTAATTACTTTACTAAAGCAGCCAATATCCACTTAAAGTAACTTATAATGACATTATAATGCATTATAACAGTGATTCTAAAATGATTATAATGTATTACAACTATGCGAATTACAATACACTATCATCCTTGCAAAAAAGGGCAGCTAGCAACCAGAAAATATGAGATATTTTGATACCTGACCTTATAAATCATTGTAAAATGCTTTATAATGTGTTATGGATATTTAGGAGCACTTATAACGATAATTATACAGTGCTATAAGAAGATTACAACACATTATAAATTGGTTCATAATACATTATAGATATGGCTGTCATAGAAAGTGCTACCAAGTTTTCACATGCTGCAAAAACTGGACAAGTTTACCATTGCTGTGCTGATTGTTGGCTCAGAGAAAACAACAGAAAAGAGTGAAATAAATAAAATGCAGACGATGTGTGATGAGACCTGCCAGCTGTGGCTCATGTACTGTATGTATCTTTAGAAATGAGGTCAAGAAAACCATTTTCTTAGACCAACTGCCACATTCTTTGGCACATCCATATGTGACTGACATGCTGTAGAAAATGAAACATAACTAGATTTAGTATTTGTCTTGAGTGAGTGCCATACAAACTAGAAGGCAATTCATCAGTCATGTTGTCTTGTTCTTTGTGTTATGCAGCTTGTATCTTGAATTTATACACATTATACTGAGGATTTATTCATACAGAGATAAGTGTTGTTGCCCTCACTGTGACATCCTTGCTTCAGCAGATGTTGTTGTAAAAGCAGATCATCATCACCCTCTGCTGTTTGAGGGTTAAGTTAAGTACTGTTAATATTGCAGAAGCACAGTGATGAAAACACAAAGTGCCATTAAGTATAAATCTATGTAAAATGAAATGTGTTATCAGAGAGAACATTTTATTTTCATCTCTTTTTGGGGCACATTGTCACACAAAAGATAAGTAATAGATCGCAATTTCCACACACTTACAGTACATTTACTGCACAATAATCATCACATGTTAAAAAATAAACATCTCCTTTATTGAACTGTTGAAAAACATCAGAAACAAAACAAAACATTCAACCTTATTTTTTGTCTGTTATTGCAGTTTTGATGATTTCTGCCTCTAAAAAAACTCTGCAGCAGTACCATCGCTGGTTATTATTATATTATTATTATTATTTATTATTATTATTATCATTATTATTATTTATTATTAGTTTAAAATTGTTTTACATAAAGTATTTGGCTTCCTGTAAGAGAGAGAAGTAATGTGTTTACAAACAATGCCAAAATACCATTTGACTGTGATCAGCAGGTGTATGTATACTTATGTGCCACTAGATGTCACCATTAACCTTTACAGCTTCCAGTGTGTGCCGTGCTGCTCCAGCGTTAAGCTTCAATTTATCACAGAGTGAAGTCTTTCTTTACTTTATCTTTAGAATTCTCAGTTAAAAACATGCTGTATTTTTGCACCAAGGCCCTGAAATGTCATAGAGAAATGTAATCTAAAAATCACAGGTCTAAAAAAACTGGATGGTGCTCTCTCAGTGAGTCCTTTCACTGTCACATAGTGTCACTTGTAACTGAAAAACTTGAACAGTTACAGTATGTCCTATGATTTTAGTTCCTAATTGCTGTTATACTATATATTTCTTGGTAACTGTTTGTGTAACTTAAATATTAGAGTAGTAGCTTAAATGTAGTCCTCTTGGTTCAGAGGAAAGTTATGATATCATTGCTCAAAAAATACATAATCAATTTTGTGCTTATTTTATGTGAATGACAGTAAGTATTTTCAAAAATAAACACATTTCTGTCACTGGGTGAGGATCTTTATGCACAATATCAAATAAACTGATTAAAGATGGAGTAAGAGATTCTGGAGAAAAATAGTTGGTTGCTGAGTCTTATTCTGAGGTAGTCAAATACTGTCGCTTTGGGTTTGATTGATTGTTGAGTCTCATATTTGTGTTGAGTTGCTCGGTCTGAGACATCAACCCAAAGTGTCAGTATTTGACGACTTGGGAATGACACGCAACAATCAGCTGTTTTTCTCCAGATTTGTTTACTCTGCCTTTAAGTTAAACAACATTTGTAGTTGCTGTCTACCTGATGGCGAATTGGGTCAGTGGTTTTTGTTTGATGCACAGATGAAATGCTGAGAGTGGAATATCCATTTTTGTATTGTTCCCTGGTCTAGCTAGGTTTGATTTGATAGATTAAACAAGTTCTTTCCAGATGTGGACTTATTAGACCTGTAATTACACCGTCATGTTAGATAGCGGGGTTGCATTTGCAGGTGCCTGGGTCCCACAGGGGACTTACATTGCTCAAATTGTTGCTGTTGCCCGTGTGCACATCTGGGCCCCTGGTCAGGTGCTGGGAATAAGGGCACAGCTGCAGGGGAACAGGCCTGTGCTCCCCCTCCTCGCTCCCTCTCCGCCCATGGCGTGGTGGGGGAGACAGAGGCACACTTCTGACCAGAGGGATGCAGGCACATTTCCCTGGGGGTGACAGAACTGCATTTATCAGCAGAATGGCAAGGCTGGGTTTACTCCCTGTGTATCTAAATGCGACAGCAAGAGCCGTATCACTGCGAGGAGCGCCTGCACTGTGTGCAGTTATATTAGGAGGACTACTGCTATTGATTTTGTTGATAGATTGAAATGTCATGGCATGTGTGCCAAACAGACTGAGGCTGTATCAGGGATCATGCCAGTTTAAACTGGTCTAAGAGTGGTAGTGCCATAAAAAATACAGATGAGAGATTTTAATTATGTGTATGCAAAGGTGTGTGTATCCTTTTAATCCTGTTCAGCGTGTATAAGTTAACGTGTTTTTGAGAGGTTTGGATGTCTGTGACCCCGAGCAATGTATCTAAAAGCTGTGACCCCAAATGGAGTGCACCTGTGCCCCTTAAGTTTATAGAGTCCCATTAGCAGAGACTCAGTCAGTGATCGGCGGGGGGGAGAGTTCCTATATAACTTCCCCATGAGAATCTTTAAATAGTTACACTCTTAGAGTTTCTCTTAAGCATTTTGTTAGGATGACTTAATGTTGAAATCTTCTTTTCAAACTGGTTAACACCTCTGGTCTGCACAATAGTAGATAAATGAAAGGCGACAGATGTAGAATGAAGCCACCACAAAGTTTGACTTATTTGACAGGGACAATGTATATGGGACTTCCAGCCTTGGCCAATTTGAAGTCCTTGTCCTGGTTCGGTTTCTAATTAATAAAACAGGGTACAACACTCTAATATAGACATAGAGACGAACAAAAACACATACTCAGACAGACAACCACTAAAAAAATGAACATCAATGGCAAAAAATACATTTACTCTAACATTTCTGCAGTAAAATGTCCAAAAATGCTAGACATATTATATATTTTGTTGAGTTGTGTACTTATTATGCTAAATGTTCAAATGCAGAGAAATGTGTAATTTATTCACGGTGATGGTGTGTTTCCTGCTAGCTGTCGCTAACTCATTGCTATAACTTCTGGGAAAACATGGGATACGCTGAATATGTTAGAGAGTGTGAAAGGAAGTCAGCAAACACGACTAAATATAGTGCAAATCAAACTTTAATATGATCTCGTCTGAGTCATGTCAGATAGATTTTCATCAGCAATGTTGATTGTTTAAAAATGAAGATAACACCTCCATGATCCTACACTGCTTCACTATGTCATTAAATTATGTCTTGTGTTAGTTTTAATTTTGTTGCAGAATTTACATATTATACATTTAAGACCAAAAGAAAATGAGTATGTATGCTATGTACATGTAAACCCATGTCACTCAGTGTTCAGTTACTGTTTTTATTTCAGATGGGTAGGCAGGGTATTCCAGATCTGCGGACCTTTAATTGAAAAGAAGGACTGATCGAATGTTCTTCTGAGTTTTGCTGGTTTGCAGTCTTTTTCACATACCAGCAGTACTATTTACAGAGTGGTGACCAACATACTCCACTAATATCTTAAAGAACCAGTGTGTAGGATTTGATGGCATCTAGCAGTGAGATTGTAGGTCACAACCAACTGAGTACTGCTCACCTCACCTGTGTCAGAGAAACTACTAACTTGCAAAACGCCAAATCAAGAGCCAGTGTTTCGTTTGTTTAGGTGATTATACACTAATGAAAACAGACTTTAGAGAATGGGTTTTCAACTGGGGCTTTCAAATTATTATTATCATTCTTATTATTATTATTATTATTATTATTATTATTATTATTATTGTGTCTAAAAATACCAAAATGAATACAATGTATTATTAGCAAAGATAAATCAGCCAGCTCATAAAACAAAACAAAACAAAACAAAACACAAATACACAACACTGATCAAACGTTACCCATGAATACTTGTGCAACCATGTGAGCTAGTTTGCTAAATCACTTGTGTGGCACCTATCCACACTAGTGAACTAATTAGCTTCATCTTATTGATATAATGATCATAATATAATAAATATTAGCCAATTGTCTGTATTATTATTCCAGCTGAATGTGAAAGCGAAAGTGCAGAGGATGAGGCTAACGCAGCTCACATTAGCCATGCTACAACTGCTGCTGACTTAACAGCTATGTTTCAGCACAAATGAAAGAAGACCCAAAAATATTCAATGCAATATATGTGGGGGTCTGTGCTCTGTCTCTCTATCAGGTTCATGGCCTGAAAAATGTTGAAGACCCCTGCTTTTGAACAGTCATATTATATTCAATTTCTACCATAATCTGCCAGCAGTTAGATCCCCCTAAATTTTATACTCTAGACCTTTAAAGTTAAGCTGGAATATAAAAGTGTACCAACAGCAAGACCAAACCACTTTAGTCTGTGGATAGAGGTCAAAACTGTGACCTCTTTTCAAGTTGTAGCATCACTTAGTGTACATTTTCCCCCTTGCACGTAGGCTGTTCACTTTCTCAGTTAACTAAATGTAAACCACAGTTAATATTTCATGAGGGACATACTCAAAAAGAAAAACAGACTATTTCTGCTTGATTTTTTGCCTTTTCCGCTCTTCCGTTTTTCCCTCTGCCTTTTTCCTGCAGTGTACTTCCTGACTAGAGATTAAATAATTCCATTGGAATCCTCTTAGGATGGGTTCCCAGCACTTGGCAATTAAACAATTACATTTAATCAGCATGGGGCGACGCTTCAAGTCACCCTCATTTCAGACGTTGATTAAAAGCAATTCTGCAGTGGTTATTGCTGTCGACTTTCGAAACTGTGGTTCACTTAGGTTTACTGCATCTGTGGGGTCAGGTTGGATAGCAATATGGCAGGTTCAGTGGTGGTCGAGAGCCGTATCCGCCTGTGGTGGGTAAAACAGTAATGACAGAACTCATGGCAGACCTTATATTGTCCCTCAAGTCAGAGCTAGTTAGATTACTTGGAGACATTTTGACCCTACAGCAAAGAAGACTCAGTGAACAATAGAGAGGAGTGGGACGTTAAGTTATGCATGTGGAGCCCAGATCCTATGTTAGTGTATGAGTGCAGATTTTTTACATACGTACATTGGACTGTGTCCATACACAACTATTTCTTTTCGTGTCTACAACACAATACAAAACTTCACGAGGTAAAGTAAAAGGAGTGCAGAGTCATGACCTGGCCTGCTCTGCCTCTGACATTCTTACCCTAACTATTATAAACCTATATTCTGCACATAACAAATCAAAACAGTTTATACAATAATTTTATAGTGCCTATCTTAGCATTCTTGTTTATGTCTGTTTTAATGCATAAAGTATTTGGTAAAGTGTGCATAATTAACTAAATACTAAATGCAGCACTTTTGGTTTTGCTCCTATTTTTCATGAGTACGTATTAGTGAGTACTTCTCCTTTGCCAAGATTATCCATTCACCTGACAGATGTGGCATGTGGAGATGCTGATTAAACAGTGTGATTATTGCACTGGTCATAATAAATGGTTACTCTAAAATGTGCAGTTTTATCTTGAAGAAAGACATTCATTAGTCACTGAACTATAGGGCTATAGATATGAAAGCTTTTTTGCCCAGGAGGGCAAAGTCATGACCCACCTACTCTGCCACTGATTGGCTAACCATGATATGTTTACCCTAACCCTAACCAGTCACTCATCATGCCCAGTGTTGAGCAAATCACTAGTTATTTCTCTCAAAAAATAATTGAATTATTTTACGAATTACAGCATTGTAAGCACTGTAATTAGTTACTAGGGAAAGTAATGTTTGCATTACTTTTAAATGTCTGTTTTAATTCTTGTATTAATGCACACATAGCTACATTATTTGAATGTAATATATTATTTTAGTGTAGCTATTTTAGTGTAGTAATACTGTTTAATGACTGTCAGATTTTTTATCTATCATTGTACCCATTATCACTAATAGGAGCTATTATTACTCCCATCCACCAGAGGGTAGCGACAACTAGTGTCTGTGTGTAAGCTACACTGTTATTTCCTGTGGTTTAGACTGTAGGATTTAGTAGAAGAAGACCCAACGGAAGCTGTTTCCAAGATTTGCTACAGTGGTTAATAAATAATTATGTGATGAACAGTTTATATTGTACTATAGTGGAAAGCTAGCACACTTTGCCCAAAATGTCTCGCTCCACCGCAAGGTCAAGTGACGACAGTGGGGAATAGGCTGCTATATCTGCTATTTTCTGCAGTTACAGGTAAGACAAAAATAACAAGTAACAAGTCAATTTAAATTTCAGTAACTTTAATTAGACAAAAGTTACTACTTACATGTCTGCTTACTGCCAAATGTAGTGGATTTCCAATGCCTGTGCCTTTACCCATCCAACTCAACCAATGAAGGTAACGAGCACTAATCAATCAGAGGTGGAGCGGGGTGGGTTATGACTTTGCCCTCTTGGGAAAAATCTTTGGTATCTGCAGTCCTATGTGAAACAGCTATAGCTCAGTACCTAATAAATGTATTTTTTCAAGATAAAACTGCACATTTTAGAGTGTCCTTTTATTGCAAACAGTCCAAGACATACCTGTGTGTCTCATGAGCACAGATTTGACCAAATTTATGAATAAAATTTAAGAGAGATAAACCTCTTGTGTGCACAGAAAAATATATTTGTGCTTAGTCTCATGTAAAATGGGAGCAAAAGCAAAAGTGCTGCATTTATATTTTTTCTTGAGCGTACATTGAAGCGCATTTGGTTTGAATCAAATGCACCTTGACATATACAGTTTCATCATGCCATGCAATAACATCTCCCTCTGTGATGGCAAACAAGCTGAGAGAGGGCACACGGGGAGGAGGGCTTTTGTGTGAGCCGTATTTGACATTACACTTGAGTGAAAGAGTGTGAAAGAGTGCTACGTGGCAAAGCGCCGGAGCGGACTTTAGTCTTCGCTGTGCAACACAGATGAGTTGCGATGGATACCCGGCCCCCTCTTGTGAAACCCAGGTGCCCCTGTTTCATAAGGCACCCCACTGGCTCCCCAGCCCTCTTAATTAGCGGCTTCCGTCAGCTGGCACCCAGGCCTTCGAGCACCAGTCGTCACTGGCCTCTGCTGCCGCTGAAGGAATCCAGTTCACTCCAGATCTTCAGCTTCTCTAACAGATGGATACATGGGCGGGTTGAGTGAGAGGAATCAAGGTTTTTCTAAACCTGCACTGAAAAAAGAGACTTGTTGGACCAGCTTTCAAGAAATACTTCAATTAATATTTTTTTTTTTTTTCAAATCAAATTAACAAGTTAGATGAACACAATTACTTTAAGTCAGATGCACTGAGTCTGATTGCTTTCAAATCAACAATTTGCATTCATGCAGCTTAAATTTAAGGCAAGAAAAGTTACCAATTTTTCAATGATTTGCTTTACCTTAAAGTAAAGAAAATTACTGTTTTTTTTTACAACCTAATAGTATGGTTTCAGAAAATGTAGTTCGTGATTAACATTTTTTATTGTTTTTCAGATGCCACAAGAACAACGCATATAGTGCTTGTATCATTACAGGTCCCATAAATCAAAAATACATGAATGACAGGATTTTATATTTCATGTAGAGGGGTACACTTATGGAGTCTGGTGGCCATCTCCCTCCATCCTTCCAAAAAAGAAAATGTAGTTTTTAATTGTAACTTTAGTTTTTTATGTTAGTTAAATATAATCAATATGATTAGCAACATTAGCCTGACTGAAAGACATAATATACAACAATTTCCTGAAAAAAAAAAAAAAAACGATGTATAGACTTATATGAAGATAATCCCTTTCAATCACCTCTTATGACCTAGACTAAAGGTTTGTCTGTGGTGGTGGTTACTTATGGCGATAATTTTTTGAATATCTGAGTTTTGAAACAAACTCAAAAGTTTCTTGTTTTGAAAAAGTTTTAAAGTTTATTGAGTAAACCAACTGAGATGAAAGTGAATAATGGTTAATAGTTTAATATTTTCAATTAAAATCATTTAATTTTCAGGCAGGCAAATAATGATAAATATGAGTCATGGCACTCTGTGTCCAATTATTATTATCATTTTATTTTCATTATACAGTATCCATGTTTTGTACTTTCCATTTTGTGGGATGAAAACTGTAAAAATCAACAAAATATATGAAAAACTCTAGTTAGTAGTCTAGTATATACTCTATTATAGTAAGTTCCCTCAAAATTTTTGAATTGTCTCAATTTTTTTCCCCTTTTTCTTTTTTTTTACAGTGTGGCAGCTCAACTGCAGGGGAAAAAATCTGGAAAAACTGTGGGTGTCATTTTGTCAGATGCACAATACTGGGAGAAATCTAACTGACATGCTTTTACTGGAATAAGAAGAGAACAGGGCGAATTTCAAATTGTTAAAATCCACAAAAGTATTATAAGCAGACAGCTGAATTAGAATCACTCAAAACATTACATTATATCAACTACTACTGAAATCTACTTTTTGCAGCGTACAAGTCATCTGTTGAATTTCCTGGTTTCCGGATCAAGAAAGAGGATAAAATGCTGCTGAAGTCTATCAAAGTTTGTTTAATAAAGATGGGCAACTGCAGAGAATGGGCCATGAGTTTTAGTCTCTGCTGCAGATACACTGTAACAAGACACTGATGATTTTTATATGATGAAGTCAAATATAGATAAAAGGTTTCACCAGGACGGGAATGTTGCCTTTTTCCTGGTGCAGTATCATAGCAGTGCTGTAACAATAGTCTCTTCTAATGACATTCCCCTAGTAACTTCTTGCCTCTACGAATCTCAGGGGGGAAGCACTACAAAAAGTGATAATTACATGAAATATACATAGAGAATAAAAGGAGCATGTTTACATAACCAGGCCCATAAATATCTGACGGAGAAGACATTGTTCTCCGACTCCTTTTAAGCTGATCTCCCAGGGATGCCATTTTAATGACATGATGGTTTAAAGAGATGCTGCTCCATCTCGTTCCATATTTAATTAACTTTTGCTTTTCTGACGCAGAGGAAAAAACAGAATAAAGAACGCGTGATAGAGACAAACACACACGATAGCGGGGAGACAATAACAAATAGCTGGGAGAACAGAGAGGGAGGCAGGGGGAACATGAGCAGAGACCTTGTCATGCTTTTGTGAGCTGTTTACAATACAAGAGATGCAAAGGGGAGAGGAGGGGTGGTGGGAGAAGAAGAAGAGCTCTTAAAATGTGTAAAAAAAAAAAGAAAAGAAGAGGGATCGAATTAAGAGAAAGGAAAAGAGGAAGAAAGCGGGGGAACACAGGGAGAATAAGGACCTTGTTCTCCCAAGGGGCTCCATTATGGAGCATTTTTTAGTTCATCACCAATAAGAGAAAAATAAATGTGAAACTGACAGAATGTGTTTAACTGACATCCCAGAAAATAAATAGAATAAACATTACCAAAAATAAACTCAAAAAAGAAAGCCCCCTTTGTATTCTGTTTGGCCTCCTTTTCAGGCACGTGCAGACAGACCCCAGGTGGTGCTCAAGCACCTGCCCTTTTGGCCTCTGACTACTAAGTGCCCTTTTTGCCCGACATTAGTTTTTAAATTTGGCGCATGGCATTAATCCTAAATTTCCTTAAGTGTGCTGTAATGCCCATAACTACTTTCCAGGCCTAATTCTGCAATTAATTTTCTGTCAGTTGACTAATTTATTAATCAACTAATCGTTTCGGCCACAAGCGTGTACTGCTGGGTAGTTTGGTTCAGCGGTTCTCAAACTTATCTCTGTCAAGGATCCCTAAACTGACACAAATTAGATCACAGACCCCATCAAGATTTTGTCTCAGGGTTCCATCTGATAAAATTTTTGCTTTTAGTGTTTTACTACAGAAAGTGTATGAACCCCACGAGCAAAATTATCATATATTCTGTCATTGTATTACTTAGGTACGGAGGGCAAGAATGTCTCTACTTGTCATTCTTTTTTTTAATGCTGTTATCACTAAATCACACGTTAATTATTTTGTTATCTCAAGATAACAAATCTTGTTTTCTCGTGATACCAGATTACTTATTTCATTAACTCGAGGTACCAAATTTAGTTCTCTTGTTTTACCAGGTTAACTATTTTGTTATCTTGAGATAACAGATCTTGTTTTCTCGTGATAACAAGTTAATTATTTTATTAACTCGAGGTACCAAATCTAGTTACTCCATGATAACAGGTTAATTATTTTGTTATCTTGAGATAACAAATCTTTTTTTTTTTGTGATATCAGGTAAATTATTTAATTATCTTGAGATTTAAAAAAAAATCTTGTTTTCTCATGTTAACAAGTTAATTATCTCCTTATCTCGAGATATCAAAACTTGTTTTCTCATGATAACAGGTTAATTATCTATTTAGTTATCTCAACATAACAAAGCTTATTTTTTGTGGTAATGTGTTAATTTATTTCATTATCTCCGGGAAAAAAAAGCTTAGTTATCTCGAGGTAACTAAATAATTAACTTGTATGGCTGTTCTCAGCTTCCATACTTATGGATGGAATTACAGTGAAGGTAAATGATTTGTCTTCTTGCTGGGGACCTCTTGGAACCCCCTTAAGGACCCCAGGGTGTCCCCAGACCTCATTTTAAGAATCACTGGCTTAGTTGATAACAAAATCTTACTTTATAAAATAACTAAGTAACGCTGTCAGATAAATGTTGTGAAGTAAAAAGGACAATATTTACCTCACAATTGTACAGTACTTGAGTAAATGCACCTAGTTACATTGCACCACTAGAAATAAATAAATATCTAAGTAAGTAAGCAATGTGTTACGGTAATGCTTGAGCGTCTGCCCCTCAAAATGTCTGTGCACGTCTCTGCTCCTTCCCCACATTTCTTGCAATGCACATCACATTTGATCTGCCACGTGTTCATTAAACAAACACGTGGCAGATGTCAGTGAGCAAACATTATTTCACATCAGCGTTAATATGTACATATACAGCTTTCTGCTCATTATGAAACATGGCTAAATGCACTAAATCGTGCAGAAATCTGTGTTGACTTTTCTGCATATTTGGTCACGCACTCCCATAGCGCTGAGACATTTGAACTGGTTTCAGCAGCTGCAATGAACTCAAATCATTTAACCAATGAATTCATGTTCTGGCACTTAGATACAAGGGACGCAGCCCAGAATTTGGCGTGCCCTTGTCTCTCTCAGGCAGCGTGTTTTCCATTTTTACTGTCAGCTGTATATGGTGGTGTATGCTGCATTATTGATACTTTCTTTCCCTCTTCTCTCCTCTTGTTAGACTCTTCCCTTGTCCTCATATCATCACACCGGCCACTGTGGAGCCTGGAGAGATGCGGTGAATTTGACCCCACCTGGTCTATATTTTATTGCTTGGTGTTTAATACATTTTTGAAAATCCTCCCCTATCCCATCCACGAAAAAAAAAAAAGTAGTGCCTTGTCTATTTCAAGTGTTTGTCTTGGTGAGGCAGAGGGAGATGACTGGAGGGGGATACTCACCTTCAGCTCTCCCAGTTCAGGAGACAGGGGGGATCATTAGGAGGGGCTGCAGAGGAGGGAAGAGTGTGAATGTGTCTGTTTGTCTGTATGTGTGTTAGCTTGGTGATAGACTGGCGACTTGTCCAGGGTGTGCCCTGCTTCCTGCCCTAATGTGTGTGTGCTGGGTTAGGCTCAAGTCCCCTGTGACCCTGAACAGGGTAGCGGTTTATAAAATGGACGGAGAGATGAGAGATGCATCTTCCTCCTCATAAGTCAACTGTGAATGAATGTTTTATCTTAATGGACAAATATATGACCATGATATGTCAGTAGAAATAAAGGGAACATGCAAAGTTGAAATACCAGGAGTCACCATCGCTTTTCATTGTCAAATTACAGTGTTGGCTTGCCCTGGACTCCTGCAGCATTCCTGCAATCTGCCTGAGCTTCCTTGAGTCTGGGGAAGAGGAGGTGAGATTTAACAACTCGCTTCAACCACAGATTGTATATTAAACAGGATTTCAACTTATATGTTAGACCGTCTATAACTGCAATTCACTATTTGGACTGCAGTACTCATTTTTGGATGTTTAATTGTTACGTCTTACTCCTTCAAATTACATTTATTTTCATTTTCTAGTTTTGTACTTGTGTAGTTTCAAGTCTAGCATAAGGATGAATATCCTCTGAAAGTGATATTCACACCTCCAGGCACCTTTTCTAATTATTACCTAAGAACTGGCTTTGCCATCCACACTGTAAAAAGAAACTATTTGTTTTAACTTGTTCAGGTTGCTTTAAAATGTAAAGTTGACTGAATCTGAAAAGCCAAGTTGAAGTGATTTAGTGATGATTCACAACAAAAAACTTTTCTGGTCAAATAAATTTGATACTAAAGTTATAATATGTAACATTTTTGAACTGAAATATCTAAAAATGCTACACATATATGTTTTAGTTGAGTTATGTCTCTGCAATGAAATCTGCGATTTCTTCAAGGTAGTGATGCATTTCCTTCCTTCCTCACTAGCCACCGGTTACTAGTTGTCCGGAAACACATGCGATACATTGAGTACGTCAGAGAGTGAGGAAGGAAGGAAGTTGGCGAACATGACTAAACGTAACATGAATGAAACTTCAACATTACCTCGTCTGTAAACATTGTTTCTGCTTGAGTCATGTCAGATAGATTTAGTGAAGATATCAGATACAAAACTGTCTGGCATGACTCAGGCAGAAATCATGTTCATGGATGAGGTAATATGTTTTATTTATCTTTTTTATTCATATTATGTTTAGTCACATTTGCCAGCTTCCTTCCTCACTCTCTGACATATCTGACATGTGCCATGTTTGCACAGAAGTTATAGACCTAGCAGCTAGCAAGGAAACACACCTTTACCCAGAATAAATTACATATTTCCTGGGGTCTGATGATTGTTGGAATCATTTGTGAAAATGTGAATTCACAACTCAACAAAATATGTAACATCTGTCCAGAGTTTTTTTTAGGCATTTTAATGCAGAAATGTTACAGCGCATACATTTGCAGAAAAAACATCTTTAAAGCAGCTTTACTCTGAGGAGAACAATTTGAGATATAGCTTTCATAACTTAACTCATAATTGCATTTTAAAGACATGGAAACAGGGTGTACACAGAATTACACAAAAGACAATAGCAAATGCCCTTGTGCTCGATCCATAAACACTGTGGCAGGGCTGCACACTGAGGTTGAGGCGTCCATTTTGCTGACACAGTTCTGAAGTGAAAAGATGGCTCTCTGGATGTGGAGTGCCGGTGTGAGAGATTGGGTTACCCAGACACTCCCAGCGGATCTCCCGGCCAAATGGATCTGGATCTCACGCTTGGGCGCACATATTGAATGCCATAAGAGGTCTCTGAGGTCTCCTTCAGTGGGAGGAATGCGCAGCCTAACAATGTGGAGTTTTCACCAAACTAAATTTTGCACCAAAGAAGAGTTATAGCAAGGACACTGGAACACAAGGGACGAGCGCTGAATGCATACTTACATTTGTGCAGGTTGTTCATGACGGATAAAGTGGCACATTTTCATCTTCCTGGATGGCAACATACTGCACAGGTTCACTAGGATCTCATAATTCTTTAATAAAGTCTTAACACAGGCTGCCTCTTGTCCTCTAGAGGACTATGGGTATTAGCCTGTCAAATGAAAAAACAAAATGCCATTTCACACACATCCTGGACAAGAACAATGGCATTTCAGCGACTCCCAAACATCTGGCTCGACTGCCCAGCTCCACTAAGGACCGGCCAGGCTCTTAGCAGCGTTGAGTGCCACTTGCATTGAGGTTATGTTCAGGCGACGACACCGTGGAGGATCAGCCAGGCTAAGTTATCTCTGAACAAGCCATCCATTCTGCTGCTTTCTGATGGAAGAATACTTGGGGGCTGTGTAATTATATTGCTTTAAATGAACCCCTGAGAATGCCCCTGCCAAAGCGCCCACAAAGTCTCACACTTGGGCGAGTGTCAGAAACACAGCGCTTGTGTATGCACTCGTGTGTAGCTGCATGTGTGTGTGCGTGTGTGTGTTTTGCTGCTTAGGCTGGCGTTAAAAGGGAGGCCGCAGTGCTTCTGATACGCCTCACAAGTGAATTTAATTAAATCATAAATATGAGCTGGAGGCCGCCACCCAATTTAATGTAATGGATGATGTGGGCCAGTCCATCTCTGGCAAAGCAAAGTTCTGGACCCGTTCAAATGCCCTTGAAGCTTATTAAAAGTGCCTGGCACAGGGAGATGCTAGCAAAGTTGTTTAATGGATGCCCAGCTTGCATTCAGTATGACAGTTAATGTTGGGCCGTACCAACTCTGACTTGGATGAGGGGTTGTGTCTCTATTGTGGAAGGCTGTCACTGTAAGAGGCCCCGTCCTCTCCTCATGTGATCCTCGTTATAGTGATGTAATAAAAGCTAACAGATGACAGACAACATGCACATTTGATTGAAATAAGAAAATTCAATAAGACAAGCTTCAGTGACCCCGATTGTGATCATTATCTGTGACAAATGAGCTTCAATATTATGATCCACAGGGATCACATTTATATGTTTTTATATATGTCCTGCACATAACAGATCAGAACAGGACTATTATTATGTTTCTCTTAGTATTCTTATTTATGTTTGAACATAACAATATGTCAACAAAAATATTAGTGCAACACTTTTGTTTTTGCCCCCATTTTTCTTGAGTTGAAGCAAAATATCTGAGACTTCTTCTGTGCACACAAAAGGTTTATTCCTCCCAAATTTTGTTAAAAGAATTGTTAAAATCTGAGCACCTCTCCTTTACCAATTAGACAATCTCTATATATCGAGATTAGAGGCCGACCAATACTGGATTTTTGGGGTAGATGTCGATAATGATGCCATTTATGCTTCCACATATTCACCTCCTCAGACACATTCATTGCATTTTCAGTTGATCCACCAGATGCCCTCTCTCTCCTCCTCTTGCCGCTCCCATCTGCCCTGAAATCTAGTTATTCCCGTCACCTGTGTTTCCCCGCCCATCTTTCCACCTGCACCTTATTCCCTCATCAGCCACTCACCATACACGCCAGCCCAGATCTTTTGTTCATTGTCAGTTTGTCTTGGTTGTTTTTGAGGTATCCCTGCATTATGTGTTCTGTTTGTGATCCTTGGACTTGTCACGTTTATGGTTTGCTGACTGTGCCATTCTGTCTTGGATTTTGTACTGGTTACTATCTGCACACCACTCAATAAACCTCAGAAATCATCCTTCTGTTCTCAGTGTCATCTGCACTTGGGTCCTATCCTGCTTTTCCTGTGAACGTCACATATACGCTGACACCAGACCACTAATGAAATCACCAATCTCGGGCCAATAATATTGGCCGACCAGTACATTGGTCTGGCTGTAACAGAGATGCTGATTAAACATCTGTATTATTGCACAGGTGTACTTTGGACTGGTCACAATAAAAGGCCACTCTAAAATGTGCAGTTTTATCGGACGACCAATACCAATTTTTTTTTTTTTTTTTCCAGGAGAGCAAAATCATGACCCACCCTACTCTACTTCTGATTGGCTTACCCTGATACTTTTACCCTAACCCTAACCAATCACTCCTCATGCCTAAGCAGTAAATAGGATACTATACACAAATAATGTATGAAACTTGGACACAACTCCAACATGGCATCTACTATAAGTTTATTTTGTTGTATAGCCACTTTGTGAGAATAAGTAAAACAGAACACAAGCTATAAAGATACACAATATGAACTACAGTAGAAATGACGGAGGTAAGGGAAAGTAGGCTGCCTGCAACAGCAGTAAACAACAATGTACTGCCAAACATTGCCATTTGTGTACTGCAACTTAATTGTTACTGTCACTTAACAAACTGGGACATCTGGGTCTTGGTCATCCCAGCTCCGTTGGTGGGACCACTTCATTTCCCCCTGGGTCACCACTCTTTCCTTGGGCCTGTTTTTTGGCTTTCACAAAGCCATCTCCCATGTTTTTGCAGATTTTGCAGCAAAACACCTTATCCTTGCTTAATGTGTTAGCTACCTTCTTCAACAAATTTATGGCCGTTTGGCTGTCCCTGCGGACAAATGTTTTTACAGGCAGACCTGCTTGGCCAGTTTCCTCTCAGGGGTGTTCATTTTGAAATTAAAAGTCCCCAGACGAGTTACAAAAATGGTGCACGACCAAGCGATGTGGCAGCTTTCTTAGCAGTCTTCATAATGTTTTGGTGTGTGATGGGGACACTACTGCAAGCATAAATCCCCCTCCTAACCAACCCAATCAACAAGTACTACCCAGCATCAGAGACAGAGTAGGACGGGTCATGACTTTGCCCTCCTGGGAAAAAAATTGGTGTGTGCAGCCCTATGTGATATAGCCATTGTTCAGCACCTAATAAATGTCTTCTCTCAAGATCAAACTGCGCATTTCAGAGTGTCCTTTTATTGTGAGCAGTCCAAGGCACACCTGTGCAATAATCATGCTGTTTAATTAGCATCTCTATATGCCACACCTGTCAGGTGGGTGGGAAGAGCTAACTAACACAGATTTTAACAAATTTGTGAACAGAGAAATGAACCTTTTATGTGCAAAGAAGTCTTAGATATTTTTTACTTCAATTCATGAAAAATGGGAGCAAAAACAAAAGTGTTGAGTCTACATTTTTGTTCATTATATACACTATATAATGAAAGTCTGCTGTGTATTTCAAATGAGGCATCAGTTTACAGTCATTTGTTCCACACTGCATAACCTAGTTACAATACTATGAGCTGCAGTGCTGAGCCTTCTCAAAACAAAACTGAAAGCTTCAACAAATGTTATGCTGTTCGCGTGTCATCGTTGATGAATCATTTGCTGGGACAGACAGATGTTGTTGCATGGGTTTTGTCCCATTCGGCAAAGGCAGAAGAATCTTTTCTCCCGGTCTCCCGGAGCGCTGGAGGCTCCCTAAATAGACCTAGCGCAAGGGTGTGTAGAATGGGACCGCACAGGGTGATGGGTAATGGAGTCATTAATAACACAGACCTCCCTTAAGATGCTCAGATGTTTGTTAGCGAGAGCCACGAGGGAGTGGGGAAAATAGGATGCAATTTGATACAATGAAAAAAAAGCAGTGTAAGCTTTTGATGATGATCGTGTTTATGCTGTCATAGGTCTTGTCTGATGGGTTAATTGTGTTCACACACATACACACACTAACACACAGATGCACATGTTTCCAGCTGTTTCATTAAGGAACCCCTTTTCTATAATTGAGTAAACTGATGGTAAGTGACATATTTTATGGATATTAAACATATTATATTAATTGCGTAACAATAACAGCACAGAACAGCTAATAAACCATACAATTAACCCAAACAGTAAACGCAATAACTGCAGGAAGTTCGTGTAAAACGAGTAATTTGAGTTCCTTTTGAGCAGATTATTTCCTGAGAATATTGCATCAGAGATGAGTTGTCCTGATATTTTTATGATCTTTTTTATACAATTGTTACAATCTGTTTTATGCATTGAACAAACAATCAAACATACTTAACAGACTTTTAGACTTTTTAAAATAAATTCGGTATTTTCTTTTCTTTGATGCTCTGCCATTGTTCTATTGGCTTTTTGGTTCTTTTAACAGCGAATGTTTCTAATGCAGGATGAGCCTGTTTAGCAGAGAGTGAAGGTTCTGTGAAAATACACTCCAGAAATAATGGTTCCAAAGGGTTCTTCTTAAAGGACTGAGGTTCTACCGGGAAACCTTCACTTCTGAAGAACCCTTTTTTTGAAGAAAGTTTTTTTTTAAAGGTTCTTTGTAAGAGTAAGGGTTCCATTAAGATCCCCTTTTATACAAAGAAAGAAAGAGTTGAAAGATGAGTTCTTCAAGGATTGTTGAAATAATTCAGGAACTCTTTCATCAAGGGTTCTCTGTACCATAATATAAATGGGTTCTTGGTAGAACTACCTGAGTGGGTTCTTGATAAAACCCTTGAAAAATAAAAGTGTTCTTAAAACAAACCCTTGGGTGGACTCTAACTTAAACCTTTGGAATATAAAAGGGTTCTCTGAAAAGGTTCCAAGTGGAACCTTTATAAAAGAACCAAAAAGGGTTCTCCCATGGCATCTAGCCAAAGTACCTGTAATGGTTTTAGTTAGCATCTTTATTTATGTGTAGCTTGTATTCAGGTCTTTACCGTTCCCTTACCCTGTGGGAGATTTTTTAAATTTCTAGCTGAAATAATATTCAAAACTTTAAAAATAACAATTTAATTTCATAGAAATATTGAGATACAGGCCTACTGCACTTAATTATTATTATTTTTTACACCCCTTAAAATCAAGACGGCCTCTCAATCCCCTTGAATTTTTGGGGAGTTTTCGATAGATAATGAAGGGACAATGAAGCCATTTCCTCATACAGTTTTTAATATTTCCATCACATGTGCAACACAAAAAAACGAGGTCTGCCAAATACAGAACTCCATATTTGTACAATACATTTTAATAACATCAGAGATAACTGTCCTTTTGCTGCAGGAGATGGTGATTTCCTGTAAACTGTGTACGAACAATTCTCAATCAAAATGTCAAAACATTAAAGTTTTATACAAAAGTGCATCTCAGGTTCAATGAATGCAAAACATTTACAGAACAGAATGGTTTAAAGTTTTGTATGATGCCACAGTGGCTTCCAGCTTGAGCAGAGAGCAATGGGACACTGCGAAGCAACAAGAGGAGTACTTTGGGCACTCTCCAGGAGAGCCAGGGACGTTTTAGAGTTTAGCAACTACGGTGTATCCCCGAGACAGACTGAAATTGTCTTTATGACCCCCAAATCCGAATGGATTAACTCCCCCACTGCGAAAAAATATGTAGAGATAACAAAACATAAAGAAAAAAAAATATTCCAGTAATCTCCAGGCTTCAACGAGCAGTAAACATTAACAACAGAAATGTACAGGTTGAGTCAGTGGGCTGGAGATTTCCCCATGCTCTGAGAGCCACATGGGAGCTTCACGCCTCTGTTCACGAGCCAACCAGAGGAACTAGCCTTTTCCAAATCTGTGTCACTGCGTTTGCATATATCAGCATCCTGTCCTGTTTTTCTGTTCTCTCTGTGTTGTTTTTTCTTTTTTTTTTCTCACTCTTTTCTGAACTCCAGCGCAGGCAGTGCAGATTAGTCGCACCGCCGTTCTCAGCTGGTCCTCTGGCGGCCATGTTACGACGGACACACAGACAAGATCTCAGCCTATGCTGGTGAAATCAACCTTTTTCTACCCCATAATGACCAGCCGTGTCAGGATACAGAGTGACATACTGCGCAGTAGGAGTGGCGCTGATGAAAAGAGTCCTCCTGACAACACTTGCCGGTTCCTACAGCTTCCTATGCTCTCAGTGGCACCCTGTTTCTCCTTTACACAACTGGTTGAGTCCCATCTGGTCTGATTGACAATGTCATTGATCTTTTTTCCCCCCTTCCTCTTCTTCTTTTTTGGACAAACATTTTGAACTGTACATTGGCAAATACTGTATAAGATTGCAATATAGCTGTAGTTAAGCAACACATGAAGAATTCTATGTACAAACAAGTTGGCTTTTTCTTTATTTTTGAAATAATAGTTAGTAAAGAACGGAGAGGGTTCTTTTATGTTCTTTCCCCCTCTTTCTTTTATTTTTCTTTGCTTTTGCTTTTCTTTTTTCTTGCTGTGGCATGGTTCCTTGTGGTGTAACTGAATCGAAAGTTCAGTGCAAGACAGTCAGTGGGAAACTGCACTGACGGTAATTGGCGGTCAGACATTATTCTCCGCGTCATGTGATCCTTGTTCTTGGCCACGGCGCTGATCTTTGCCATGTTAGCTGCTGTGCTGAGTCAACGTGTGGTTCTGCAAGGACACAAAAAGAAACAAGGGGAGACGTTATGATCACATACAACAAACGCAGCTTTTATTTTGCTTTTGCTCAAAGGACACTAAACCATCATTCATCTCCCACACTGAGTACACTAATGCACAACACCTTTAATTTAGCTTAAATGTTATGATTGACAAGCACCGTCTTTTGATTATCTTGGCATTTGAACATTGTCATCATTAGGCTGTCATTATCCAGATGTGTGGATCAATGGTGGTTGGTTTGGGATTAAGCACAGTTAAGTCTTGGTCTAACACAAAGGCACAGGACCACTGACAGATAACATCCCATTCCTCAGAAATCCAGCCTCCCGATCAAAGGCTGTGTCCATGGAAACAAATCCATAACAAGGCACTGACACACCTGATGGAATATCATCCTGAGAGTCTTGTTTATCCAGCGCCTACACGTATTGAATGTGCCGCAAATGTACAGTGCAGAAGCAGAAGAAAAAAAAAAAGTTGAGAAATGCTTTAGGTGCAGCAGGTGAGGCCGTTGATGATTTGATCCTCCACGCTGCTGTGAATATGTAACGCTGCACAATCTACTATGACAGGATAACAAGCTGACAATATCACTCTGTTTTGCTGTATCGCCCAAATTTATGCAGGCACACACACACAGACCGTCGAGAGTGGTTGTAGTGGGGCAGCTGTGCCAGGTTCTTTAAAGGGAGTGTGGACCAGGGGGTGTGTAACTGGTGTCCCTGGTGGGCTGAATCCAGGTCATCTTTTGAAGTGACTGCTAATCCCTTTAATGCAAACTACATGCCCCACTTGCTGCGCTCTGTTTAAAACACGGCCTTGGACTCTCTAAACTGGCATGGACTAGACACACCTGTCACAGAGTCATCAGCACGCATGCATGCACAAATACACACACACCCCAGTGCACACATACATTTTGTTGTGCACATAAGCACAGAATTAAGTGCATGTATATTTGAAATGACATTTTAGTGCTTAAAGGGATAGTACTGATTATTAGATGTGGGGTTGTATGAGGTATTTATCAATATTCAGTGGGTAAGCTACTGTAGCTGGAGGTCCAGCATGCGAGGGGCACCAGCAAGGAGGGTAAATAATACACTGCTTCGGGCAGGGTCAGCAACAAAAGGTATTTTAGCCACTTAAAAAAGGTCCAACTTCAGTTAAAGTGCAGGCTACAGTATATTTCTAATATTTTCACTGCTTTACTTTGCTGTCAGACAGCCTTTCCAGATGGAAAACTGCTGTTATATGAGCCTTATTATTTATCGCTCTTGCCAAACCAACCAAACTCCATTGGTGAAATCCGTTACTCACAGAACATGGAAGTTGTTGGTCTGCTGCAGCCTTGAACTGTTAGTTTGTTTGCGTTATTGTGGGATATCGGTGTTTTAAAGGGGTAGCTCAGATACACATAAGACACACAACACAAACAAACAAACAGATCGAGGCAGCAGGAGACCAGCAACACCTATGTTCTGTGAGATAAAATTAACGATTTTGCCTATGGAGTCTGGTTGATTTGGCGAGAGCAATATTTGGCTTATTTGGCTTATTTGGCAGTTTCCTGTCGGAAAAATGCTGTCCGACAGCAAAGTAAAGCAGTGAAAATATTCAAAATGTATTGCACAGTTAAACTGATACTGATATTTTTATGTGGGCCTTTTTTAAGTTGCTAAAATGTTAAGCCTCCATGCTGGTACTACAAGTTTTAAAAATGAGAAAAAGAGAGAAAGAGACAATCTGAAATGATTACTGCAACCTGAGCGAAAAGGTTTACCAAAGCAGTCACCTTCAGTCCTGTTGGTGCAGAATCCCTTGGGCAGCGCTAGGAGACGACTATTAGCCCCCCTTGCATTCATTCCTTCCCTCTTTACCCTTTCAGCTGCCTCCATATAAAGCATTTAAACACCTCGACAGCTTTCCTTTCAGCTAGGGCGATTACTTCCCGACAGGTGGGGTAATAAGCTGTTTGACGGGGAGCAGGAGTGTGACCCCTGTAAGGGTTAGCGTGGCTCGCCTGGGCCCTGCTCTCCCTTTTTTAAAGAGGCGGCCCCGGACAGCTCCTCTGCTTCCCTCTCTCCCTCTCTTGCTGAAATAAAGCTCCTTTAAGTGAGTCTGGGAGGAGACTCCCAACGGGACGCTCCCTCTCCCTCTACCTCACCTCCTCCCCCCCTTCCCTCCTCACACTCCACCAACCCCCTACCCCCCGGTGAAGACATCCTTGGCGTTGCTGAGGAGGGACAGGAGCACGGCAACCTTATTAATGAATGCGGCCCATTACCCGTCAGCCTGGCTCCTTGGCGACTCCCAGAAGCCCCTGCAGTACGTGACTTCAAATGGCAGGATATTGACACGAGGAGAGCAAAGCGGCTAGGACTGAGTGTGTGTGTTCATGTGTGTGCGTGTGTGTGTGAAAGAGAGAGAAACAGAGAGAGAAAATTTGTGCTCGACTGAGTGTGCATGCCTTTGTGTGAGTGTGCCAGTGCGTCTAGGTGTGTGTGTGTGTGTGGACCCCAAAGGAACGTAGCTCCTTGGATATAATGTAGGGCTCGTAACAGCTATTAGAGGGGAAAATAACCCCTCTGGGGAATGGCTCCCCCCACTGCATGTCCCAGCTCTGTCTGACACACACTGCATTCTACCTTTTCCTTAAACATGCCAGGAGTTTTCTCACTGAGGGCTTTCTCAAGGACGGTGTTAAACGACTTCAGTGGCTGTGGCAGCCATGCAGACTAAAGGGAAATAGAGGAAAAAGAGGGGCGAAAAAAAAAAAAACGTTAAAAGAAAATGAAACTGATACCTTTATCTCTGTGGATACTGAACTCCACAGAGTAGCTATAAACTGTTCTGTGTATGAGTATGGAAGGTGGATGGGAAGGGAGAGGGGCGGGAGGGAAATTCACTTTCCAATCTTCATCCTTGTCAAGTTCTTCAAGTACCTCTGCACCACAGCTGTGTTAAATACCAGCAGTATCCAACCACAAATGTCAAATTAGATGTGAAACACCTCATTCACATCATGTGCAAAAAAATGACCAAAATGTAGGATTGTGATGATAAACACATTATCATGGGGTTGAGCTCATTAACATCATCACCGCAAATTTTATTTTGAAGGGTCAATCTCATGTTGAGATCAGGGCTTGGATCTAGGAATTAGCGCTTTCACACACAAGTCAGGAGTACAGCCTCTGATTGGTTGATAAGTCAGGAACACAACCTCTGATTGGTCAACAGACTCAACCTAAGGCCTCTTGGGATTGCCCCCGGGCAACTAACAACATGCTAACAACAGCAACAACCATTTTAAAGACAGAAAAATGAATAAAAGATAACCCATTTGGTGTTGATTTATTTTGGGCAGATGGTATTTGTGCTGTGGTTGGAATATCCAATATGGCTAATTACATCCGGATGGATATAGCCAGGGCACAGGCAAACACCCATGTGTCTATAGTCTCTTATAAACCATGAATATGTTGGTCTTTGTGGATAAAATAAGGGGTTTTGGTTGAATAGCCTATCCGTACCCAGGTAGAAATAGACACATTTATTTTATCATGTCTCCATGAAGGCGCTGTAGTTCAAGGCTGGAGTACAAAGCTTCTGAAACTGACACGATCGCACCAGAGCTGACAATGTAAAGGTACAATGCTAACTTTGGCATTAGCTTAACATTGGCCTTTCCTGATCAGTTTACATCAGGGCTAATGCCCTCACTTTTCCAGCAGTTGGCAAATAACACACAAGACTTTTCTTGGGCTTGAGAAGCTACAGCATTTATTAACTGACACAGTGTAACCTGTACTGTAGATTTACTGCCAGAGTGACAACTAACTGCTCTGCTCTGGGTATCACTGTCACTCTTTGTCTGCTACTTGCTCTCTCTCCCTTACTTGCATGCTGTACACATGTACACACCGCCCTATTCCTGAAAGGAACAAGACTACGCTCACACCAGTATATTTCAATAAAAAGAATGAGCTATTATTAGGCAGTTGCACTAGAATATGTTGCTTTGTCACCGCTGTAAGAAAAAAAGCCATACCGTCACAGCCCTACCAGAATGTCCACTGCCCCGGTAAGGAGGATGTCACTAATGGTGTCACACCAGAATTACCGCAATTTAGGATTAGATGCCCTCCATTAAGCCTTTTAGCTCTCATCCTGACTTCCCTCCTTCAATGCCATCCTCCTATTCCCCCTGAAACTCTGCCATTCCCCTCATCATCCATTTCCTTCCCTTCTATCCAACCCTTAATCTCCTCCTCGATCCTTTCAACCACCTGCTGGCCACACAGGCCTGCTGCAGGGCCCAGTTACCAGCAGTGTTCAGGTAAACCATAGCAGTCAATTCTCCACTAAATTAAATTTTGCTCTGATCAATAATGCGCACCCGCTCCTCCCTTATGAAGACTGGCTGCATTGGCTTGGAGCGAGCCTCTTCCTCCTCTCCTATTCTCTCACCGGCTCTATGCCACCGTTAAACCACCACTTTCATCTGATTACATCACCCCACTGCAACGCCCTCAGGGGTAGTGGAAGAGGAAGGGGGGGAACATCCGGCAGGGGTCTTGTGTACCCATGCAAACAGGTGCAACATGTCTTAGGAATTTAACGCTGCTGCAGAGAGGGTGAGAAAAAAAATGGGGAATGATTGGGGAAGAGCAGAGAGGAGGAAAGTGCAAGGAGGCTGGGGAGTTGATTTATTAACTAATCATTCTTTATGTCGTTCCCCATTGCTCTGGTCTCCATCGATAGCACCCGGTCTCCAGTGAGGCAACAGAGGTGCATCTCTTACATCAGCTTTGCAAAGGAAGGCCAGTGGACCAGCAGACACATCCTCTCTTTCATCTGATCCCGCCGTATTAAAGACAATCTTCACATTGTCCAACATCACAGAGAGGAGATGTAAAGCTTAATCGCAACGCTAACAATGTTTGATTATAGCATAACGTTAATACCTGCAGAGCACATGTTACAGTAAGTACACTGTGTCTGTTCCTCTACCTGGTGGTGTTATCCAGCACATAACATTAAACCCTGGCTTTGTTGAGTGGTTACAGAGCTAGGTGAGCAATAACAACTTATAACAAGTAGTGTGCACTTTACACAAGTGAACTTACCACAATCTGTCGCATTATGTAGCCCTAAGGAAAGAGCTGTAACTTGGACATTTCTTGCACTACCAAACACTTTACACTGCCTTTGCACTACTGCCTTGTTTACAGTTACATTGTTTTTGCCCCACTGACCGGTCTATAAGCTATATCTATTGTCATTCGTCTTTGTGTCTGCACTGTTACGTTATGCTTATATATGTTTATGTTATGCACAGATTTGCTCAGGTTATGTCACTGCAATTTTTTATGTTGCATATTTATGTATTTGCACTGTCTGGTGTTTTTTTACCTGTTTAACTGCTGCACCACAGGCTCCTGAAAAATGTTATTTCAAAATGTATATGGATGGGTTGACAATTGGGAGAGTCTGAGTCAGAGTCAGTATTGTAACTGCACATATAGCAGTTTTCTGCACACATAAGCAAAGACAAATTTCTAACACTATGTAAAATAAACAAAACAAACAGTATGCAGGAAGAACTGCAACTACAGAATATATTATTACACAGTTATTTACAATGCATCATTTTGTGACCCTAAACATGTACACAAGTAACTGTAGTAAAGTAAAACATTCTTTGGGTGGCAATATAATGTTGTAATGTAAAACAGCAATTAAGGCTGTCATGATAGCCATTTTTTGTTATTGTGGGCAACAGAATTCATGATAACGGTATCATTGTGATGTCTATAGAAAAACTGAAAAAATGCTGTCAGTACAATTCATCTTTAACTTCGTTTAATGTGTTTTCTGTCTCATTTTTGGATAAATAAATTACATTCAAAATACAAGCGTAGAGAGGTGGAAAGAGAGTCTAACTGTAACTAATGTATGTTTAAGAGGTGCTGGATTACATATACATGTAAACGTCCCAGTTAAAGACAGTTTGGGGTATTTTCTGGGAACACTACAATTGAAAATTTATGACAAAGTTAAAACAAAATGTTAGAAATAATTTAGATTTTGCATTAGTTAACAATTATGTAAAGAATAAAGGCATTTATTATTTATGTCTATTGACATACTAGTCTAAAAATGAAGCACAAATTTGCTATTTTTGAGTCAAGTGAGTGTTACTTACAGTGAAGATTACTCATTAAAGAAACTATTTAATTATGAGAGTTAAGCACATCCATTTTAAACCCTGCGGCTAAAGTGTCTTATTTGGTTTATCTATAATCAAAAAATTTGAAGGAACAGTCAAAACTGTAAACATCCCCCTCTAAGCTCTGATTAAAAGTCTTATCAGTCTGTGCCGAGTCTCTCTCTTATACCCTGCATGGCTGACATTACAGTAAAGTCTGCAAAGCGTCTGCATCTGGAGCACGGGGAGTGTGCACAAAACCACTGAGACCTGCGCGTAGCCGTACTCATCACTCAGGAATTTAATTAACGCATAAGAGAACGTCATCAAACGATGCTAAAACAAAGAACCTGTGGTCTTTTCTTCGAGGCTTCGAACTGCAGGGTGACTTTAAGCAATGAAATCACCTGGATATTTAAGCTAATTTGCGTTTGCGCGATGATTGAAAAGAGGGACAATGGAGCTCAATCAATAACGGCCCCGTTGTGTCTCGGGGTAATTTTGAGAAAACTCTGCCACCGTGTATTTTCTTATTGCTCCAAACTGCTGTGGAGGAATACAAGAGTGCTGCATTCTGCCTTGATGTTTAATGGTGTGTTGAACTCGGTCCAGTATTGACTCAGTCCTCCCTTTGTGCATTCCCTACTGTTGACCAGTCCACTGAGGGAGTAATCCTTTCCTGCTTTGACCTCGGGCCAGGCTTACCGCTGGCTAGTTTAGCCAATGAAGAACACAATCAAATAAATAAATAATACAGCAGTTGGCATTCTCCACAGTCATCACTTATCAGGCCGTGGGGAGGGTTGACCCCAAACACTGTTGTGCCACAACCAGCCCGGTCTCCTTGGTAACAGACTGTCTTGTTTGAAGTGAGGTGCCCGGGGAGTCATGGTCATACAGTAACACAGCGCACGGCCAGGGTGGAGTTGACAACAGCGATGGATTTCAATGTCTTCCATGTGTGTCATTTTGTGTGCGCTCGTTTTTTCGCACTTGTAAAAATATATAATAAATCCATAATGTTTGAAATGCTTTGATTAGATGTCTAACTACCACCAAGCAAATGCTTCTGAGGTGTAACCAGAGATGACGGACCACCCTTTTTGTGGGCTGGTGCTTTGTAGCTCCAAATGATACTCATTACCCTGTCTAAGTAGACAAGTGAATGGTACTAGAAACACACTATGCAGTGATCCTGCTGTTTGACTGAGGTAGCAAAACAACTGCACAACTGCTGTGTTATTATGGGGCCTCATTAAGTGAGGAGAGAGTGGGAGACAGGGAGAGGGAGAGCAATAGAGAGGGAGAGAGGGCCAGCGAGAGGGAAGAGAGAAAAGAGAGGAAGGGAAAAAAAAACACAAGAGAGCGATACAAACTGTATTCTGAGGTGATAGCAACACACAGATGCCTTTCCAGCCAAAATGAAGACTATGACTAAAGAACCCAATTAAGGGCTTTCTTAGGGGAGCCATCTTGGGAGGGGGATGGGTCTTCCTGGGACATGAGCCCTGGGCTACATCCTCTAATTAGACAGAGCGAGGGGGGAGGATCTCTGCCTGTCACTGGGAGGGAGATGGGGTCCATGGGGTTCCACATGTCAGTCCCAGAAACAAAACACAATTACTCTCACATTTAACCACTTCAGTCAGGGACAGACTTTGACTAGGGACGCTACATATCCCCCCCTCCCTCTCCTGTGCTGCTAGATATGCCACTTCACAAACGCGGAGATTTTTGAGGACTAAATTTTCTCTTGCGTTTCCACGTCGAGTCGATCTGCACTCTCATGTTTTCCCTCTGAAATGGAGGAGCGAATCAGAAAATTAGCTTTTAATTGACCGGTGTCATTCAACATCCACACTGAAGAGTTAAATTACTTTGCTGTTGTGATGTGTGTGAACATGAAATTCGAGTGGGAATAATTGTTCTAATGCTGTTTATTTTGGCCTCGGCTGCATTTTGTTAACATCATAACAGCGTAATAGACACTTGAAAAATCAAATCACTACAGGCAGTAAATTAAACCTGTGGTGAATTTCCTGAGAAGCGCTTAAAATGGCATTTATCAAAGTTGTTGAAAAAGTCAACTAAGAAAAGTAAAGGAGACATGTTTGAGGGAGAGATCCGGTGATGGATTCTAGCACAGTACGCCAAGCGTCTCCTCTTTGTTTGGATTTAACTTTCCCCAGTGGTGCAACACAGGAAAAAGAAAAAAAGAACAGCTCAAAGGCTTCTGGGAGTTTTTGTCATGTCTCCCTCCAGACAATGTGTTTGCATGCACATATCAGACCCTGGGAGAGACAGACACAAAGACAAATACATACAGCACGCACACAGATGTATACACACACACACACCACTGAGAAAGAGAAAATCCTCCCAGGATCATTAGGTCTGTCATGCTGTCTAATTCTGATCCACCTACAAAACTAGAACACCACTATTGTGATACATCACTAGTCTTCTAAGGGTGTTTATGTCCCCATTTACAGTGTGTGTACAGTGTTGTACATAATTATAAATAAGCTTAAATATTAATGATGGCGCCTCACAAGCAGCTGTTTTTTTCTAATTCCTTGTTCTTTTATTTTGTAGTGCAACTTTTTGAAATGGTGACAGAATTCTGAGCACCTGGGGTGATGAAGAAGAAAACAAGTTGTCATATAAAAGGAGAAAAAATATATATACAACTTTCAAAAGCGTGAAGAGCTGTCACACTTGGCAGATCAAGATATTCAGAGAATATGGGGTGTTTGAGAGCCGCTTAGGGACAAACACACGAAGCTTTGCTTTTGTGCGACACTTTTGGGACGCGGGCAGTTAGGGCGTTTTTCGGGGCATATTTTAAAATTCATGCAAAAAAAAAAAAAAAAAAAAAAAAAAACAGAAAGAAAAACTTCTGGGGAATTAGGTCTCTGAGCTTCATACTGAAGTGTGCCTCATGAAAAGGAAAGGGGAAAAGAAAGGCCTAAAATGTTGTTTTTAGGAGCCATCATTCATAGAAACAACTTTAGTATGCTGACTTCTTTGGATGCATTTAAAGGAATAGTTTGGGTTATTTTAAGTGGGGTTGTATGAGGTACTTATCAATAATTATATAGTAATTAATAATATAATTAATTTTATAATTATACTATGATGAATAATAATTAGCTGCAATTGATGCCAGCCCCCAGTTTGGAGAAGCTGCAGGAGTACCTGCAGAAATTAAGCAGTGAACTGCTGTGGATGGGGTCAGCAACAAAAGGTATTTTAAACACTTAAAAAGATACCATCAAAAAAGTTAATACCAGTTTAAGTGTATGCTATATTTTTTAGTATTTTCATGGCTTTACTCTGCTGTCAGGCAACCCTCTCTGACAGGAAACCGCTGTTATACAAGCCAAATATGGCTCTCTCCAAACCAACCAAACTCCATAGGCAAAATCAATAATTTTACCTCACAGAACATGGAAGTTGCGGGGCTACCGCTGCCACGATCAGTTAGGTTGTTTGTGTTATTGTGTGACTTGTGTGTTTAAAAAGGATAGTTCAGATTCACTGAAGTCACATAATGACACAAAAAAACTCACAAAACGAGGCAGCAGTAGACCAGCAAATCCTATGTTCTGAGAGGTAAAATTTCTGATTTTGCCTGTGGAGTTTGGTCAGTTTGGAGAGAGTGATATTTGACTGATAAACTGACATTGATTTTTTTTTTTTAGGTGGACATTTTTTAAGTGGCTGAAATGCCTTTTGCTGCTGACTCTGTCCACAGTAGTTGGCTCCTCCTCTCTGATTCTCCTAACTAGGGGCGTGCCGGCTGGCATCTACTGTAACTAAAACCGTGACATCGATATGAACTTCATACAGCCCCACACCATATAATCAGAACTATTCCTTTAATCCATTTCATGCTCCCTGTCTTTCTCCTCTACTCCCCTCTTTCTCCGCGACTGTCCATCTCTCACTTTCTCTCCCTATTTTCTGTCTTGGATGGACGTTATGACACGCATAGCTGTTTACACCTGCTGACCGTGAAGCCTATAAATATGCTTAATTAAAACAGTGGAATTGGTCACAGCTTGGCAATAATGGCTATCACACGGGGAGAGGAGAATCTCATTTGTGTGGGGAAGTAGAACATGATGCAGATGTGCTCTTGTCACTTTCAGCACTCATTAAGGCCAGGGAGCTTTGGATTGTCTTTGAAGGAATCCTTTTAAAAGACACTCCAATTAAGGTACGTGTCCTGCGGGCGTCTGAGGAGAGGGAGAAGTCGTACAGTACCCCAGTCCTTCCACTCCTCCGTCGACTTAACACATGACTTACAATCTCGTGTCACTTCCAAGGAATGATAATGAAATTGGAGGATGGAAAGGGGGAGAAAAAGACAGCCCAGCTTAAAAGGAACAAGGGAATCTTACGCAGAAAATGTCATCTTCACTGTTGTGTAACTTCAATCTCATTGTCTCGTCTTTAGAGGAATTGGGATCGTTGGGAGAGGAGCCTCCGATTGCAGCCCTCCAGTACGCCGCATCGCTGGAGGAGCTGAACTTGTGTGTTTCTTCACAAATGAACTGCACTCAGAGAAATGTCAGATTTAAGCTGTGGCTAATACTGCGCATCCATCAGTTAATGAATCTGGCTAATTAATCCAGCCTAGCAGCATTGTCAGTGGCTCAGTTCCTTTCGCGAATGTGAGAAGCTACTGTATCTGAAGCCAGCGCAGAGGGAAAAGGAAGTTTATTATCAAGTTTCACATTGCAATGTGGCCTTCGCTGGAACCCAGAGAGGTTTTTTTTTCCTCTCATAAGGGGGCAGCTGCTTTAAAAATGACAGGACAGTGGATCTTATTTGGGAGGGAGGATGCAGTAAAGCCATGTCTCCTTGTTGCTCAAGGGGTGGGCAGTAGTTGAGGGTCAGCGAGAGCGCTGCACAGCCAGCCCACTTGCCCTCCCCATCAGCACCTCATGAAATATCTAGACTTTGCTCCATATTTTAATGGGGTGAGGGAGAGGGATGCACAGGGTGGAGGCTGTGTGTGATGGTGGAGGGGAGTCCTCTGGAGAGTTTCAGGGGGAATGGTGGTCTATGCATCTCACTGCTTATTTTTTTGTCTGTGAAAGGAAGAGGAAAGGGAGAAATGGAGGCAGAGAGAGAGATTATTCTCCTTTGGAATCTGGATTCTGGGGCACACAGGCCCAGGAGTCAGTCAATCTGGCTGGTCTGAGGGGGGTGGCTGGGCGGGGGGTCCTAGGAGGGCTGATTAGACGGATGCTCTCCCATCATCCATCTCGACAGGCTGGCGAAAATTGGCTAGCCCCTCGCAGGGTAGAGTTCACGGGGGGAGGCGGTGGGGGGGATGTGGAGCGGTGCACTGGATACCTGTCACAGCCTTTGGTCTGTTTCAGGATCTCAGCAGCAAATTAATAAAATATCGTTCCTGCTTCCCTTTACCTGCCGTGGCAGCTCTCCCTCTCGCCGCTCCTTCTCCCAGCTTGCACTGGCCCTTTGACCCCTCCGACTACTGTGAGAGATGAGGAGCCCAGGCAGCCTGCGAGTGGGCCAGAGTGTCAGGGAGAAATAGGGAGAAACTCCAAACTCAAGACCTGGCAAAGAGAGAGCGCTTCCACTTCTCTCGCTGCTGGAAGACAGCTCCACTTCAGACAGACTGACAAACGACTGCCCCGTGTCAGTGAGACATTTTGAAGTGTGATGCATGGGAAATGGCAACCGCAAACAAACAACAACTAAAAACAAGACTCCGACCTGCACTGTTTGTTGAAAGCTTTAACAATAGACAGTGGAAAAGGCAAATCTTACATCCAACATTAGTTGAGAAGTTTCATTTTGAGATAATCTATGAAAAAAAAAGATTTTTCATCTGGCCTGTTGTGCTATTTATCCATCTAGTCAAGGGTACAGATCTCATTACAACTTAGCCGGGACAGTGGTAAAGTTCTTATATGCTTGGAGCTGGTTTGGGGGGTAGGGATGCAGAAAGAACAGATTGGAGTCACTGTCTCTGTCTTGATTGCAGTTTGGGCTTATTATGTGAACTTTTACTGCAAGCCGAAAAAAGTAGAAAACAGGTTGGTTTTAACTCCACTTCTTATGTTACTACGGTGTTTACAAGGTTCATTATTAGAAGGTAGGTCAGCTCAAATTATGTTAATTATTCACATTAAAATACCCTTCTCTCCTGGCAGTCTTTTGAGTGGGCAGACTGTAAAACCAAACTCCATTCTTAAAGCAGGTGTTTTATGGTAGAACCTTATTTTTAAAGTAAAAACTTTAGTTCCACCATCAGTAAGACTCTTTTCAGATTCATTTCAATCTCCAGGCATGATCAGCACACGTCATTTACTCAGTAACATCACTAACTAACCCGTGTTTGTCACAGATGTACACTACATGCACTGGCTCAGGACTATACTACCAGACAAAGTGATAAATGTAGTTCATACTAGGTGTGTAAGAAAGCACTGATATGTTTGAGAGTATCAGTTCTCAAACCAATGTATTGTGATATCATGACATATGCTAAGATTTGTGGCAGTGGTTCATTTTGTGTTGTTTAAATCCCCAAACACAGTGTCTTCACTGTTGTGATTGCACAAAAAGGGGGAAGATTTTGCGCATATGGTCTTATGTTCTTCATGCTACATTTTTTTTCTAAAAATATGTTTTAAAATAGCAATAAATCACCTTACTTACAGTATCGCAATATATATTGAATCATAACCAGATTGTTGCCAATACTGAATAGTGAATTTCCCCAGTGTGGGATCAATAAAGTTTATCTTAATACACAGCCCTAGCTCACACCACTGAGCAGGACAGATAGGGGAGTACATAAACAAAACCTTCACAAAGTGTTGTGTTTAAGTATGAATTATTTCAAAAGTGGCGTCTGCTTCTATTAAATATATATATTTTCAATTGCATAATGAATTTCAAAATAATTTATTGGGGGGAGAACTCCTTTTGGAAGTTGGGATGGACAGATCCCCTCTGGATGCACCCAGGCATCTAGTTTGTCTTGGTGTGAGTTGCAGATTGTGGAGATATTGGCTGCAGAGATGCCTTTTCTGCCTTTTCTTGAATAAATAAGTAAATGGCACTTGGCTTGTGGTGCTCAAAGTGCTGAAAAAACACATTTTAAAAACTAAAATGTAATGTCTCTTCCCAAAAAGTATGATCTGGGTTACTTGAGATAATCTACAGTAGTTACATATAGGAACTAATCTCTGTCTATATAAAGAAATATCTCCAAAACTTGGCAGCTCACACCAAAACAAACTAGATGGATAAATAGCACTACAGGCCAGATGAGAAATATGCATTTTTGCTTATGGGCTGAACCACCCCTTTAAAGAATCTTTGAGTTGGTCACAGCATAAATAAACTGAATCTATATGAACTACATATGTGTGTTTGGAGAGTGTGTGCATGCACTCACATGGGACTGCCTTTAGAGCATGGCACAGGTTGAGCATAATGATCGTCTTATCCCCCAAGCTCATCCCTGCTCTCCTTTCATAACCCCCTGTTTCACAACAAAGTGCCATAGGTCTTTCATGTTCTACTCTTGTCTCTTCACACAGAGTGTAAAACAATATAATCATGCATGAAACAACACCTCCGGGAGGTGGAGATCACTTCATTCCAAAAAATGTCAAACGAAAAAAGTAGGAAAACATCCCCAGGTTATTTGAGATTGTTTACAGGTACCTGCAACAACGCTCAGTGTATAGAGAATGCTCATACCAACGAGAGATGAAAATGTGATAAACAGGAGGCCTTGGCATGAATGAAAAGACTCCACGTTGGCAGTTTGGTGGAGCACGAGCCTTGTTAAATAACCTTCTCCGTGGTGGAGCTGCGTGTTGGTGGATGGTGGATTGTTTTATTCATGGTTGCAGTGCTCAAATGACCAGCAGATAATGATCACATTCACCTTCCTCCTGGCAGACACACGCCTCTGTGTTTACAACCTGAATCTCAATATGAAAATCGTTGCCGATCAATGGGCGGCCAAGCCCTGGATACCTCCTCTGGCTACCCGTTAATACATAGTGCTGCTAATCCAAGTTTCAGGTATGTACTTGAAAGATGTGGTCAGGAGCTACTCTCTGAGCTTTAAGGCGAATTAAGAACAATTTAAGTGATTGGATTGAACACGGTGGTTATAGACTACTCATATTTTAATGATTCAGTTTCAAAAGGTAATAGAAAAAGATCTGGATATGAGAAGTGCGCCATGTGTACGGTAGAGAATCCCCCAAACAAAACAGAGCTGCTTGAAAACACCACCACAGTGAAATAATATAATAAGGTCTGTTTCATTTTTTCAGGTTCTCCAAGGACCGGAGGAAAAGATTGCTAGAAAATGGATTATCTCTCTAACATTGCGAGTTCATAAGTCCAACTACTAACTTTGTTGAAGGGCAGATACGGTCTCCCCGAGGACAGAGCTCATATTTAGCCATGAGGCCTCCTCTGTGATTAGGAGGGGAGATGCAGGCATATTGACTCAACTGTGTTTTTGCCTCTGCACTGTATGTAATTACCTCTTCAAAAACGAACATTCCACTAATCCTCTAATTCCAGATATTTTAGTGCTCTGCTGGTCTAATAAGCAAATCAAATCATATCTGCACATCACAAATGAGTTTTGGAAACGGACTGAAATAATTCCTTCTGAGTCTCTCATCCCAGCCGGGACGGAGGGGACAGCCAGAGTGCGGTGAGCGGTGTTTAGTGTTTGTTAAGCTGTCATGTGTGATTAGCGGTCGCGCTTTCTGCTGGTGGGCCCTTTTGGCTCCGCCAGCCCGAGGCTCACCTGTAACTCTGTCTGGAAGAAGAACTTCTGTGGGCACTGTGAGCAGTCGTAGATCTTATCCTCCTGGCCGTGGGCGGAGAAGATGTGCTGCTGGAGCTTGTTGGCGTGGACAAACACTGCTCATAGACAGGGGAAGGAGACACAGGAAAAGAGGAGAAGACATTTATAAATGTTTGTACAAAAGACTGTCATACGGTGTTTCAAAAACTGTCACTGCAAATAGGGTTGGGTGCCGTTCACATCTGAACTGACACGTTCCTGATACGGTACCTGGAATCCCCTACCATTACCCAACGATACCTTTTTTGTTACTTTACTCTCTCTCACAAATATTGGTTTCATACTAAGATTTCAGACAAGCTAATGAATCTAAAACACTCTGTTAGTGTACTAAATAGCCAGTGGCTGCATATTAGGCTAATGCTAGTAAAAATGACAACCAAGACAGTGTATAAAAAAAACCCAGTTACCTCCAACTCCAGCTAGCTCATATATCACCTAAATGATGTCAATAAAGTTGTCAATACCTTACATAACGTTTTGTTGTTCATAAAGGGTTAACATACACTGTTTAGACGCTGACTGCAGGCGTGCTAACATTAGTTGCGGCTGCTGCGGGGACTTGGCTTTCAGTCAAACATGGTAGACTCTTTAGGGATGCACCGGACCAAAAATCATCATCAGATTTTACTCAGTTTCTAAACGTTACAAATTGTTGTTGCTGTTTCCTGCTGCCAGCATTGAACTCTGTGTCATGTTTGATCTTTAGATGTTTAATCAAATTGCTTGTGTTGAAGGAGGTACTTTGCATAAAGTGGTATTGGGTGTGTTGGTATCGGAGTAGTTTAATGAGTACGAGTACAGTCTGTACATGAGTACGTGAGTACAAGTGGACAGTATTGGAACAATACCAAAAACTGACATTGGTATTGGTGCAACACTTCATCTTTTACATATTTTGTGGCAGGTTTGCATTTCACATTACAAATATTGCAGCGAGTCCTGTCTTTGTCAAATTTTGAGAAGTGTAACCACCTGCCCTATTGCCCAGACTGTGACTTCAGGGGTAATGTCACTCTCTGTCTTTCTCTTTTTCTTTTTCACCCAGATGAACTCCAAGGTGCCAAAATTTGATTCAACATTAATTGATACTCAGTAGCACCGACAATTCGGTCAGTACCCATAAAAGTACTGAGCTTGGTACCCAACCCTAACTGTAAGATGCCTCTACTGTTTGTTTGTTGACTGTGGTAAATTAGAGTAGGCCCTCGTTGCCTGCATTAAGGGAACAAAGGCAACATCATAATTGCATCTGCCTGAATAAAAATTGAAGACAGACTATGTCAAATGGCAAGGAAAATTACTTAATTACAAACAAATGAATGCACTATCAACAATAGAAAAAACATTGTTATGAGATATATAATTGAAAAAAAAACAGAGAACAATTTAGATGTTAACAGTGAAACTAGAGTGGTCATATTCATGGCACTAGAGTGAACGAATGCATAATGTTTTGGGAATAATGATGCTCTTTATTTAGCGCTACTGTGGGGACAACAAGCCGGAAAATAAACAACCACAAAAATTGGCATGGCTTCAAGTGCAAAACATGGCCTCCATTAGTCTACATAGCTAATTATATTGACAATATAAATATTCATGGTGTTGCACTACTTATTCATGCAGACTCAGACTGCATTCACCATCATATAAACACACAACTCGCTGGCACTTAAAACATATACCATACATTTGTGCTTTAATTAAGCCATAGTCCACGCTGGAAAGCTAAGGGGGATGCAATTGTGTGCGTCTTGAGTGTGTGTGCGAGCGTGTGTGTCTGCATTCTCTAAGGAGCACTTCAAACATGCCGTTTGTTATCCCAGACCCTTGTGCTTTAAGGATGGCTGTCTAATCTCAAAGGTCTGGATGCTCTGGAAAAGTTAGCATGTGGGGGCTTCATTTGAATTTCTTACAGCTCAAAATAACTTTTCTTCTAATGCATGCACCGTGGGGCCACAAGGAGAGGGAGGAAAAAAAGCACAGCCACAAAAGGTGAGGTGTCTGTCGGAGATGGCTTTGGGGTCGCTGCAGCCCCGTGGCGGGGCTCTGCAACATTAACGTGTCCCAATTTGAGCTCACCTGGGAGAGTGGTTATTAATTATTGAGCTGCGTACACTTGAGACGCACTCGGCTTCATTGAATGTCACACTCCTGACCTGGGAAATAAAAGTTTAGATTCAAAGCAGACACACTGTGGCGATGCTCTCAGACTGCTAATGCCTGGGTGACAGCTGTCTCTGGAACATGGCAGCATGTTAACCAGAAATGAACAAACCTCCTCTAATGAACAAACAACAACTCCATGGTCCATTTCTGAAACTAATGACCACAACAATATGAAGACAAACATAATTCCAGATAGATGGCTGGTTTTACAGTCTGTTGCAAAACATTTAACGCTCAAGGTTAAGGCCTAAGCCATCATGCACATTTGTGCCTCTTTTATGCTCTAAAAAAGATGACAATTTTCTTTGTGGGGAATACATGCTCTGAAAGGGAAAAAGCGCTGATAAACAATAGCGTTTTTCTTTTGCTGTGTTTTGTCTGCATATACAGTACAGAAGCAGGTCACAGCAGCTGCAGGAAGCCTTCATTATGTCTTTGGCTAGAGGAGGAAAAAGTCAATACAGCAAAAATAAAAATGGATTTGAGACTTGGGGGGCCTTCAAATACTGTACAATAGGACCAAACACAACTGAGATGTCAAGTTAGCTGTTTCTTGCTGTTTACATGCGTATCTGGTCCAGTTCCAGCAAGAGACACATTTAATCACTTATGCATTTATCGCTTTATAGCTCTGCATTCATTCATGTGCAAGTGCACAATGATTTAAAGTGCCAGAGCTTAAAATGCACTAATGGCACCTGCATGACAACAATAAATACTGAATGGACTTATGACGTTTAAGGCAAGGATGTAAATGGAAGCTCAAAAACTTTTCAGCTAATTTATAGCGTATACTTAGACATTTTAAAAGGCTTGGGCTATATTTACGATTGCTAAAGGTGATTGGAAAATTCAGTGTTTGCTAAACTGTAATAACCATTTAAAGGTGCAATATGTAAGAACTGCATACTTTTTGAATTTATACTCCAAACGAATGGGGGGCAGCATATCACCATAGCAACAACTAACTACTGCTAACTGTAAGCTTACTGTAGCTGGTGTTAGTTAGTTAGCTACAGACCACCGGGGGAGTGTTACACCGCTAGAGAGTGCGAGAAAACTTAATCAGGCTCAGCAGCCTCCCAGTGAACATGACTAAGACCGAACACAGCTTCTGAGAAGACAGACGGTGACATATATAATATATATTTATTTGTTTATATCAGGTTTCATGTCTGTCAGGACATAATATTTTGTGAAATTATAATAAAGCATTTGTTCAGCAAAAAAACATACCATTGCAATGCTACTTCTTACATATTGCTCCCTTAATTAGTAGTAAGAGTTACAATTAAGACAATTTCTCCATTGTCATTCCACAAATTAGCATGCAATGTGTATGACATTGTATTGGTATTTGGCAGCTTGAGTCACATATGAAATATGCCATTGCAATGCCCATTTAGAGGAGGGAGGGGCAGAGGCATGTCTTCCAAGAGGGTTAAAATGAGGACATAGAGAAACGGGGAAGAAATAATCCAACACCACATCCAAACAGGATCAGTGGCTGGCCATTGTGTCTCTCCCTGCTGAGAATGAGAGAGAATAAGGCAGGGAGAGAGAGAACTTTGTGGAGTTTGTTGGCCGTGGAGCCAGAGCAGAGCGGAGCTGAACAGAGCACTGAGCCGGGTTGGGCGTCAGGGGTGTCAGGGCTGAGGGGGCTGAGGGGCCAAGGTCTCCTCGCTGTGGGGGATATTAAGCCCTCTGATTAGATCTCAGGGGCCGCCCATGGCAGACGTCTCCTTTACTACAGGCCCCAGCTCATCTTTATTTTGGCAGGGTGGTGCTCTCTGCAGGCTGCACTGCACCAATACTAAGCTGTTTGTGCAGGGAGGAAAAAAAAGTTTATCCTTTTTTCCCCCTTTCTCCTTTTCATTTATTTATTCGTCTAGCCTACATGTGTTCGTTTCTGCTTAATCCAAGAGTTCACAATGCAGAGGCTGATCCAAATGTTCTGAGGCAACACAAACAAGTCTGCTGTGTAAGTTGATTCGGAGGCTATAAGCTGATAACTACTAATTTTGAGTTAAAGGGGTGTTTCACCCTATAATCAAAATTAAATATTGTCCCTCTCATTTGGAGTGCTATTTATCTATCTGTATTTTTTGGGTGTGAGTTTTGGGGCTATCAGCATAGAGATGTCTGCCTTCTCTCTAATATAATGAAACTAAGTGGCACTCAGCTTGTGGTGCTCAAAGCACTAAAAATAAATTAAGAAATCCATGAAATTCCAGAAATCATGTCCTGGTTACTGAAGATAATCCACAGACCTCATTGTGAGCAGTTTCATGTAGGTGCTATTTTCGTTCTGCGCTAGAATCTACCAGAACTACTTTCTTTCTACTAGAAAGAATACGGTTCCTACATGGAAATGCTCACAACAAGGTCTGTGGATTATCTTTAGTAAACAGGTCATGATTTCTGGAAAAAGACACTGGTGTTGAGTTTTTCAAATTTACTTTTTTGGTGGTTTGAGCACCAAAAGCCGAATGCCATTTTGTCCCATTATGCCGGAGAGATGACAGACATCTCTATAGCTGATATCTCCAAAACCTGACAACTCACACCAAAACAATCTAGATGAATAAATAGCACTACAGGCCAGGAAAAAAATGCAGCTTACACTCTAAATTATACCATAAGTTTCTGGAAATTACATAGTAATAAAAGGTAGTTTCACTCTAAGTTATGCTGCAAGTTCCAGGAAATTACATGGTAATAACAGGTAGTAAAATACTGGCTCAGTCTCAAACTGGCCCCTACACACTCTCTCTACCTACTCAATTTGTGCATTCGTGTGGGGGTCCACCACATGAAGTATTATCCCAAACCAGTCAGCCTTACAGGCGATGCAGGCTTATAAACCACACTGTGCTCAGGTGCACCACCTCTGTTGTGTCCAGGATGGAGGAAACACTACGAAAGTTACTTCCGTATGAAGTGTGGTCATTTCCATGGATCAGTAATAAGTTACTTTACCCCCAATAGACATTTAATTGATATTTTTCATGCACACATGACAGAATGACGAAATGATGAAAAGAAGATTCAGCAAAACAGATGTGGCCCATGAAGTGTTAGAGTGAGTTTTTATTTATTTAATTAATCATTTTTCTTTTCATAAGCTCACTATGTCATGGATGTAATGAGTATGTCATATCATTGTCACTTACATCTTTGCCAATGCTGTTTATAAGATTATTGTTTAAATATTTATTCAATTACAATATCCATCATGATGGATGTTCCTGTTCCTGCCAGAGAAAGGCGACGGTGTCTCAAACGTTGCTGGTATATTTACACCCTCTCCCTTATTTAAGTGCCCCTCCACAGCTGCAAGTGTGACTACAAACTGAGTCATACTTGTCACTGAATGGGAGTGTGTAGTGGCCGTTTTGGGATTGAGCCTACACCGTACATTACATTACAGACAAATTACAGGAAATTACATAGTAATAATGGGTAGTTACTCTTTTAGTTAGACCGAAAGTTCCAGGTACTTATGTGGTAATAACAGGTAGTAACACTCTAGGGGTAAAAAAGATATGGTAATAGTAGGTATTTACACTCTAAGTTAAACTGTAAGTTCCAGGTACTTATGTTGTAATAACAGGTAGTAATAACCTAGGTTACACCATAAATTATGGGAAATTACATGGTAATAATGGGTAGTTACACTCTAAGTTGCACCATAAGTTTGAGGTAATTACATGGTAATAGCAGGTAGTTACATTCTGAGTTACACTGTCAATTCAGGGTAAATACATAATGGGTAGTTACACACTAAACGTGGGCTGTATTATAAAGTGGTACAGAAAAAATATGGATTTTTGATTTGTTGGTGAAATTTCCCTTTAAAGCAAAGCTCATGTTGATATTTTGGAGGTGGGATGTCTTAATTTGAACGTCATGCACCAGTAGAACGTGGGCAGCAACTAAACAAAAAGCCAATTAAACCACTGTATTTGTCAGACTCTTGCGGATTTGAAAGCAGAGCATCCTGTAGTTTTCAAGTTTGTACTTCATGCTGTGACATAAGTAAAAGAAAAGTGTGTACACACACACACACGCACGTACACACACGTACGACTTTCATCAGGCACACTTTCTTCTGTTTTGTTTGTCTTAAGCACATATTCCCAATCACAATTTCCACACCAGCCCTCACTACAGCTCCTAAGGGTGCAGGCAGACACTTCTAGCTGCAGGCTCCCCCACTTCTGAAACCTGTCAAATCTGTCCTGGGAGAGTCAGCCTCCCTCTCATCATCCAGGGGCTTATGGACCTCTCTCCATTTACCCTCCCTCCCCTACACAGTTCTCTTTTCCTCCTTCTCTTCCCCCCTTTCATCTCACATCCAAACTTGCCAGTTGCAACCTTCTCAGCTTCCTCCAAGTTTTGTCTCCTTTTCTCCTCTATTTTGTCTCCCCCTCATCTACCGTCTACGACTTACTTTTCCCCCAATATACTTTCCCCATTCGGTCTGTTTTGATTTGTCCTCTCTCCATTTTCCCTTCCCGATGTGGATTGAGGATAATCAGGTGTGTCAAAGAATGACAATCACATCCCTGCCTCCCACAGAGTTTTGGGTCACGAGGGAGTGGATCAAACTAAAACATGGGCATCGAGTGGGGATGATCTTTTAAACAAAGAGTAACCTTGTTAATCGAGTGAACTCAATGACCCAGCCACTATTACAGCCACCACCGCCTAGTCTGATCAAAGTTTTGCTTTTACGTTCAGACTCATTATGTCTGTAATAGGGATCCTTTTAATCTGTAAATAAAGTTTTTGGAATAGTGCACACAGTGATTCATCAACAGCATCTCGTCTGCACTGACTAAACAAAACTGGCTAAAACAAAATGTAAACTGAGAACCTAATAGTGGATTATTAAAAGTAGGTGGTGGAAAATATAAATATAAATTATTTTATACTTCTACTCCACTACATTTCAGAGAAATGTAGTGAATATCAAGTTTAGATATCTCCTTAGGGTAGGTTTGCTGTGGCTGAACTTCCAGTGTGAAGTACTTGGTACTTTGCAAAGATATGCTTTCAGAGTAGCATCCACATCTTCCTTATATTTTTATGCCTAAATACATTTTACTGACAATACTTTCAATACTACAGCCCTGTCTCTGTGAAATTATGTTTATATACTAATAATTTGTTTTGCAAGTTACTTTAAAAAGGGACACCAGGGCTTCATAACCACACAAATACTGTGTGGTGAGGTTTCTGCATTAAAAGCAATCGTTAAGGTTAATAAAGGATTGTGGTTTCCCAATAAATGTCAATAAAATGAAGAAGTCATGTCTAGTGCTTCAAGTCACCTTTTTCTTTTTTTCAGTTTTTAACCAAGACAAACATCTTTCTCTAACCTTAACAAAATGCAGTGGGCACCTAAACATAACCATATTAAGTTAATCCTGCTTTACTACAGATATTATGGGGCAACAATGAAATACTATGTCAGTGAAAATTATATAAATCATGTTTATAAATATATATATATATAATATAAATAAATCATGACAAAAACCATAATCCGAGTGACTTTACATTTCCTTCAAAATCTACTTGCTTTAGTAAAATAGTAGAAACAAGTAAGAGTTAAGTTTTTGATGAAGGACTTGTGACAATGGTGGAAGAAGTTCTAAGATCTTTTATTTGAGTGAAAGTAGAAATACTATAGTACTATAGTACTCAGTTTCAAGTAAGTCCTGAATACAAAATATTACTTAAGTAAAAGCACAGAAGTATTATCAGCAAAATGTACTTAAAGTATCAAAAGTGAAAGTACTCCTTATGTAAAAAGACTCCTTTTACAGTGTTGTATTGTTATAGAATATTATATAATTCTGTTTTTATCATGAACAAATACGTGCCAGAGCATTTTAACGTTGGAGTTTGTCCATGTAGAGCCAGTAGTAGTGTACTAGATCATATCATTAATATCCTGATTTTTTAAATGCATGAACTAGAAGCTAGTAACTATCATTGTAAAATAAATGTGGTGGAGTAAGAACAATATTTACCTATGAAATGTAGTGGTGTAGAAGAATAAAGTAGCATCAAATAGAAATACTCAAGTAAAGTATAAATGTCATAATTGTACTTAAGTAAAGTAGCTGAGAAAATGTACTTAATTACTTGCTACCACTGGTCATAGAGTATTTTAGCTTTGTTTTAGGAAAAGATCTGAGTGCTTCATCCACCACTGTATTAAATCTATTAAATTAAGCCTACTAACACCACACTACATTCATTTAACACTATATTGTAAGTTAGTTTATGTTGGTGTGTAAAAGTAGTGTCTTTCCTCTACTTTCTGCCAGGCTCAACTTGAAGAAATATATTCAAGGACAGCTGTCAGCCAAACTCTCAGTTCCTCCTTCTCCTCCGAGTGCTCTGCCTACAGTCTGCCTGTCCCCTCCATCCCCAACAGAGGGAGGCCTTTCAGTCCATCCATACTCTCCACAGCCTGCCTGCCTTCCCCACCACCGTAGCCCTTCGCCCATCTGTCTGTCTGCTCTGCGACCACTGTCCTGAGGGTGTACTCTGTCTCTCCCTCCTCCCTTCTCCCCTCCCAGCATCCTTCTCTCTCATGCGCCGTGATCGATATGGACGCGGAGGGAGAGGGGGGACCTGTCTGTCAAAGCCGGCGGTGGAAAATGAAGGCTCAGATGAAGGAGGCATGCTCTGTATATTAAATGCCCAGACCCCTGTGAGGGGTGGAGGGGGATTCGGGGTGGGGATATATCAATAGGCTTCTGCTAAAAGAGAGATAAGGCCAAAACAGCAATGAGAGAAGTAGAGTGGAGTGGAGGGAGGGGGAGCAGAGAGAAGGAGAGATGAGGAAAATGAATAAGGAGCTGAGCACTGAGGTGGATGAAGACGTAAAAAATGTGGAGAAAGATCTTTGAGCAAAATGCGAGTTAATGATGTTAATTGATGTAATAACTGGAGGAGAGACAAATGAGGTTTTTTTTTTTCAGGTGGATGAAGGGGGGTGCAGGCAGGAAGCGCAAAAAAAGAAGGGAAATGAGCTGAGGACCCAAAAAGTGCGAGGAAGAGTAAAGAGCTGAGAAGGGAGAAAGAGTGAAGAGCTGAAGTTAACGACTTTGCAGATTTCATTATAGAGATAGTTAACCCTGTTGACACTGAAGGAGGGCGCTATCCTCTCAGGAGGAGTCCGGTCCTTCCACCTCCACGCACAGAGACAGATGAGATCATTACAGCTATCAGCACCACTGCCATCCACAATTAGCACATCTCCTTTTCTTTTCCCCATCCTCCATCCCCCCATCTCCCCTCAGCTCACACTGTCTTCCCCCCTGCTCTCTTTCTTTCTCCCCCCCCCCACTCACCTCATGACACTTCTTTGGCCTTGATTTGGAGGCAATTTGACTAAATAAAAAGCCACATGCAGCAAACCGCTCTCAGCTTTAGCGAGACGCTTGCTTGACCTTTCCCAACTCATTTAGAACCCATTTGGCTTTTCACAGTGAAGAAGACGATGCACGGTAATGCAAAGCTTTGCATATTGAGAATGTAAATGTCTCTTAAAGTTAAAGAAGAGATATGTATTACATTTAGTGTACTAAAACATAAAATGACCATGATGTGCCATCAAAAATTAAGGAAACATGTTATGCTGAAATACTGGCTTCTCTTACAACAACACAACAGCCAGCATGTCCTCCTTTGAAATTTCCATTCCGGTCCATAACGTCTGTTTTTGTTTTTGATGTTGTAAGTTTATAGTTACAATATGTTGCTGCTAAGCTGTTGAAACATTACATCTGTTCAATATCTTCTCCTGCCCTGACTCTCCCTGTATTTTATATAATAACTAGGGATGATAACGATCAATCTATGATCGATTATTCAGTTGTTAAGGATTTGATCAATCAAGTAAAATGTAATCAATCTATTATCAAATAAAGATCTGAAGCATAACAGAGATTATTTTTATGAGTGCGCTCAGCATATTATCTTATGTTCTAGAATATGTGTTAAGTATGTGGGCCTTTATATCTTCATATGTTTCATATGCAGTGCTGTTTGAGAAGATGCAGTATGTTGCTGCAGAAATAAAACTTTGATTGAGGGGAAAAAAACTATTTAGTACTGTTTGTTATAAGCAAATGTTTAATATTTAATGTTTTTAACAATTAATTGATTAATTGATTACTAAAGACAGTGCTTACAATTCGCAACCCTAATGATGACATTACTGCTACGTTGCTCACGTTACGTCACAGTATCTCCAAAAAGTGATGGAAAATGGGACAATAACGGCAACGTTTAAAATAACTTGCAAGCAACGACACTCTGTAACTTCACTTGGTAGGTTGCTACAAAGTCACATGCTGCAAAAGTTACATTGCAACTACATTCCTGCAACGACTTTGTGTCAGGAAGGAAATCGGGCAGTCACTCCAACTCCAGAGCGTGGATTTTCAGAACAGCGGGCTTTTGTTTTTTTGGATGACGAGTTTGACTTAGAGTTATAAACAGCTGACCAACTTACAGCGTAGGACTTGTTGTTGTATCTTAACTAGGGTTTCAACCTATGTAGTATACCATCTATGGCTCCATCTTGGGATTTGTGCTGCAGTACTCATTCTTGAAGGCTGGGATCTGACATATTTCTTCTTTAACATGTACAAAAACCTAACTCTACTTTTCTAATCTTTCTATCAGGTCTCTCAGAATGCAAAGCCATGATACACAAACACTCTCGTGCACACAAAAACATGCTCAATACACACCTGTAAAGCAGACCGGACACTTGAAGGTTCCTCCCATGCCCTCAAAGCTGTGCTCAATCAAGTGGCATTGAAGCTTCGCTGGTGAGTCGAATGACTGACTACAGAGCTTGCATTCATGGTTCAATCCTTCCTCTGCAGAGAAGAAAAAACAACAAAAACAAAAAAATCATGAAAAGGGAAATAAGCAGAGCATGAATGTCAGAGGTCTCACTCTGCATTTTTTTTACTTTATTTTCTCACATGGAAATTTAAATTTTACAAATTTGTGGCAAAGGCTCCTGCCTGTGATTTTCATGACTCAGGCAGGAAATAATATAACGTGTGATCTGCTCCCATCAGGCACAAATTAGATGACCAGCCGGGGTCCTAATCACTCAGACAAGGCCTTGCACTTTGAACATGGTGAGCGTCATCTTTCTGATTTAACTTACATACATTACAAAATAATTTATTTTTAGCATCTTGCAAATTAAAAACAGATATGAAGGAAATCTAAATGAAGGGAAGTGATTTGTGTTTTGCATAAGGTGAATCAAAATAGATCAAAATCAAAAACAGAGGGTGATTGCTGTGATGACTGTGAGGACAAAAAAATGATAGAAAAATAGTCTCTGAAACCCTGATTTTAGGTCACCAAAACATCACGTCTTCTGTGCACATACACTGACAAGGCTTTCAAAACATGTCAACATTTTTAATACAGAGCACGACAGATTCCCAGTTTATCTGCTTGGCATTAGAATTCCCTACACGTCCATCTAAACATTCAACTACCTCAGCCGAGACCACTGATAGCTTAAATAAATGTCGTTCAGACTGTGAACCTGCACACTCATTTGCAGCACAACGATCTGCTGACTCAGACTTCCAGAGAACTGCCCATCTCCAGCGCGTCAATAAAAGGCCTATACACTCTGCCACGGGGCCGGACTAGTGCTCTATCAAACTCCTGCCAAACCTGACATTAGGCCAGCTACTGCAAAGGGGGATGGGGGGTGGATACACTGGGGACTCATCTAGGGTTTATCCCCAGGTCTCTACAGCCCAGTGCCCACCACATAGGCCCTGGGTACCAGAAGCATGAATACACAATCCACCTAACCAGCTGTGCCCGCTTGAGCCCTGGAGGATCCAAGTGGAGGGTTAATCGAAGTGGCTTTAGGCAAATCTGGCAAAACATGTCTGCTGAAAAACAGTGCTGGTAACCTGCAATGGACAGGACACCTATAGTTTCTCTTTTTTTTCTTTTTTTTTTTTTGTTACTAATTTTTATGTTCTTATTTGTTTAAAGCTACTCTAAAAGCTCACCTAATACTCACTTTTTGTAAGTGTTAGGTTTAAATGTAAGCTAACTGTCTTTGTTCACCATCAACTTTCTCTTTTCTTGTTTAGAATTTTTACTGAAATCTCACCTGACACGCTGTTTAAAGGGATAGTTCATGTTATTTGATATGGGGTTGTAAGAGGTACTTATCACACCCTTCGGTGTCTGCACCCTGTCCCCAGCCTTTTTTGATGGAAAACTGCTGTTATATAAGCCGATTATTGCTCTGTCTTAACCAACCAAACTCCATTGGTGAAATCAGTAATTTTACCTAGCATGAACACGGGAGTTGCTGGTCTGCCACTGCCTCGCTCTGTTAGTTTGTTTGTGTTACTGTGTTATTTTTTAAGGTGGCTAAAATTCCTTTTGTTTCTGACCCTGTCTACAGCAGGTTATACTTCAAATAATCTGAACTATTCCTTTAACAAAATTAAATTACTATATAATAATGTAAAGATTGTGAAAAAAAAACTTTGCCCAAATCAATAATTTCATTTTAATTTTTGAAACTGCTTGGTGTATACATGATGGACCTTGTCACTTCATTGGAGTGATGGTATGTACAGTAAAAAGGGTAGTATCTCAGTTTCTGCACCTATAGATTGATTCTGACTACTTCTGACAACTGCAACCCACTGACCCCTGATATTTCCAGGAAGAGAGGAGAATGGAAACATTTCCTGCTGTGCCAAAAGAAACAGTGGGAGCAAATACATATTGAACTTTTTGCTGTAACATATTACCACATGTTCTTTTACAATCTTTTCCTCAATAACATAAACATATGGCATGATATATCGCATAAGGTGGTGTCTACAGCATAAATACAAAGCATAGGTTGAACAAGCTCACAGACTTTATTCTCTCATGACTGTCTGATAGAAGGTAAAGGCCGATCAAGGCAGCTCATAGCAGTTTTAAAGGGAACACACTGATGGTGTGTTCTGTAATCATGCATTTGACAGATGAGATATTCTGTAGCCTACATGTGCATCTGAGTGGAGCAGCAGGCATCAGCGAAAATAGGGGGAGGAGGAAGAGGAGGAGGAGGGTGGCACGAGTGCATCCACGCAGCCGTGCAGGAGGATCACTGCCCTCTTTGATCACCATTCAGTTTGCTTGTCTGTGTGAGGGTGTACACTAAGGTCAAGCTTGCTGCAGGGTTCACAGAGCTGTTCTTCTGCCATATGCGCAGCCCTCATTTGACCCCAGTGCACAACGCTGTCCCTTTGGAGACCTGGCCTGCTTCATTATGCAGATAACTCTGCACCTGCCTGACTGACCTTGTGTGCGTGCATGTGTGTGTTTATGTCTGTGAGCAGGTGCACCAAGGGAAAATGGCAAAGAGATATTAATACAGTATGCTTTAATTTTTGAAAAATAAGGCTGGTGTTGTTCGATATTTTTCTTATTGCCGACAAATACCATTAATACCAGCAAGATGTTAGTCCTTCTCTCAGTGCTTTCCAACTTCCAGAGGTGGAAATGATGAATTACAACTACTCAAATTACTGTAATTACATCAGGCTGCAAGCCTGTAATTTTACTGTCACTTAGGTATGTATTACCCTATGTAATCTACTTAGATACTTTTAAAATCATAATTCACTACTAAGTAGACCTACAATTTGACTTAATATCCAAATCTTTCATCTGCATCTGTGTAGCCAATAAGGCTAAATGGGCCAAAAAAACCATGACATATGGATGAAAAAAAACAGAGACTCTACAGCAGGCACAAGTCTAAAGAACTGAAAACTGACCAGAACAGTGCAGGCGTTTGAGTAGTTTAGACTGAAGATTTGGAGAAACAGAAACCTCTTTGATTAAATGCCTGCTGTTGATGATGCATTAAACATCAACAATTTAGAAGTAATACCCTGCTAACTTTGCTGTACTGACCGTGAGTCAGTATAGCAAAGTTATAGTTTAATAATAGTTTAATACAGAAATGCTCAGTTATTCCCTAAACAGCTGGGCATTGTACTTTTTACCAAAAAACAGGAGCAAAACATGTATTTGTTGGGAATTATTTTTTGTAGATTAATACACATTTGGAGCACTAGCAGGAAGTTATTTGCAATCACCTCAAATTAAACTACAGAGCCAATGCTCATTATTATGTAGGAAAGTGTCATTCAGTAGGGGTGAGGGAAAAATCAATACAGCATAGACAGTACTACAATATTTTGCATGGCAATATTCTATCAATACAAAGATACCAAGTATCAGTCTTTCAATATATAAATTATTAATATTGCAAATGAAAATTTAACTTTTTGGTAACAGAATAATAATAATATCAATTGCTTTTCTTTTTCAGCCCACTAGAAGGTGCTGGGTCTTTCTCTGGTGAGATGAGGTCATGGTCAGCAGGGTCAGTCTGCTTGACGATCCCAATTTATTGCAAAAATTAAAAAAAACGACTGAAGTGGAATGATTGTTGACAAAGTTGTCCTTTGCAATTGAAAAAAATGCAATAGAAAAAAGTAATAAATCGCAATTATTGTTATCGTTCCACTCATCATATTGCAAAATGTTTAAAATCACAAAAATATTGTATTGTGACTTAAGTGTCATGATAGTATTGTATCATACCTCTGGTGATGGCAAAAGTGGCTCATCGACATGTTTTAATACTTTTTGGACAACAATGGAGCTCCCTGGCAGAGAGGCATGAGCTACATCTAATATCTACACAGGCAATACCTGATAAAAGGATTAGTTCAGTGTTGGTTTTGGTCTTTTGTTGGGATTCATAATTATACAATAAAAAAGTTGCTGATTTGCATTATATATAATGACTATCACTATTGTGATATGTTTTAAAATTCTGTTCAGTAAGCTTCACTCCTCATGTATTTACATACAACGCTGAAAGAGTGCTGGGTAATAATATATAGATAGATAAAGACAGATGGACAGAGAAACGTGTTTGAGAGAGCAGTAGAGGTTTTACTGAGAATAAATTGTGCTCTGTTATCCCGTGTAATGCAGCCTGTGCAGGGCTGGGTTTGTATTCAGCAGTGTAACAGGGGTTGAATCAGGCTGGCAGCCTGTTTCTTAGTGAGAGCCAAGGGAGGAAGTCAGCGCACTCGCCCCTATAGCAGCCTCATTGGGCTGAGGTCACTTCCTGTCGCTCTCCCAGCCCTTCTCCTGGGCTGCCCAATCAGCACGGCCCTGCGTGAGCCCCCACCCCTCTCCATGCACTGAGCAGACTCTGGATATAGTTACAGGGCCACAGGGGACTGTCAGCTCTCTCTCCCTCTCTCTTTCCCTCCTCCGACTCTATGTTTCCGAGTCTCCCGAGTGTTCTCCGCTGCCACCACCCTGTCCCTCTGCACTCCTAAGAAAATCCTTTAGATGAGAACTGCTCCTGTGCCTGCTCCCTCTAAGCATCCCTGACACCAGCAAAGTAAGCCCATCTGCATATCCACAGGGCCTTGCGTTCCTGTGGCTCATGGTTTATGTATTTCACAGCTCCTTAAAACACAAACGCCTAATATCTCTCCCATGTGGAGGACAGGAGAGGAGGGAGAGAGGAAAAACTACTCTCAAAAAGAATGGTCTTTATTTCTCAGCGCTGTTTACTTTTTTATCCGGGCTGAAGTTCATGTGCTGTTGAAGGTTGTTTGGGACGCTGGGGCTCGCAGGTCTGGCTTGCGTAGTTTAGTGAACTCTTTACAGCTGCAGCATATTGAATTCTGTAAGTTGAAGGTAAAGGTGTCTGTGAATTTGATTGAGACGTCTCAGTTTGCTCAGAGTGTAAATGCTCAGCCATCAGCTGACAGTGAGTAAAAGACTGGAACTAAAGTAACTAAAGACAGTCTAACTTCCTGATAATAGTGTGTAGTTAAGTATAACGCAGGGCATTGCTTAATTAAAAACTCTCCCTCAGCTTATTCCTTTCCAACACCACCACCACCACTCGCCCCCACCGCCACTGCCCCTTACTCTATTTAAACAATTCTGCTGAGGAGCAGTTTGATTTGGAGGGGAAATCAGGATCACTTTTACCATTTGGCTTTGGAAGAGAAAAATCTGATACTTAGATTTACACCCCTCTCTGGGGCATAGTGAATGGTTCTCTGAAGCTCACTCTTAGAGGGACCCATGCTGCTTGTGTCGCCAAAGCAGCAACACTCTAACAAATGATATTAAGGACATCAATCAAGGCACTTCTTTGCTGCAAGTAATGAGTAAACAAGTGGGAGAACAAATTGAGAATATTTACTAGGCAGGAATGGATTGTTTTGGAAAAGCAACAGACAGAAGTAACATAGTAATCAAAGCTGGTCCTGGTCAGTGCGATACTAAGACTGGGTTGCACTGAAAAAGATTAATTTAATCTAATTTGTAGACAGTTCTAAACAGAGAAACAGAGTTAAGCAAAAACTAGGTTTAAAATGAATAAATGCAAATATAAAACTAAGCAGAGCTCTGTTGCATAATTAAAAATGTATCTCTGTTCAGTAAATCCAAATTTATTGGTCTAAGGCAGTGTTTCTCAATCCTGGTCCTCAGGCCCCCCTGCCCTGCATGTTTTAGATGTTTCCCTGCTACAACACATCTGATTCAAATGATCAGGTCATTATCAGGCTTCTGTGGAGGCTTGATGATGAGCTGATCATTTCAATCAGGTGTGTTGGAGCAGGGAAACACCTAAAACATGCAGGGCAGGGGGGCCTGAGGACCAGGATTGAGAAGCACTGGTCTAAGGAGAGTTTAATCAATATGGAGATGCTTGCTTACCCAAATTAAAACAAATGTATAATAAATTTGTGTGTGTTGGGAGCTAGTAATATAAAAGAGAAAGGAAAACCAGTAGCTTTTGGCTGCTCTGTATCCCTTAACAAAAGGTTACATAGTTTGCTAGCTAGCTAAAAGTTATCAAATCATTACGTTGTTTGTTAACTAACTAAAAAAGTGAATGAGATGTTACATTGTTTGCTAGCTAGCTAAAAGGTTATTTAGTTCTAATTTCTCCTAGTTTGAAAAAAACTCGTGCCAAATTAATGGAGCAATATGACCAAATAATAGAAGGCTAAAAATGGACAACCACACAGTAAGGAAAAAAGAGACTACCAGCTAGCAACTGGTAGAATGTTTTAACAGATCAGTTGGAGAAAAAGAAAGAAGAGGCTCATAAAACTCAATTGGATTGAGTCTGTTCCTTAACTTTATGTCCAGCCTCCTCAACTTTGAGTTTAAAGTTAATTCTGGTTCACATTTTAAAGAGATGTTTTGATGCAACAATTAAATTTAATTTAGGTTTTAAGTAAAAACTAAACTGAGGTTTAAAGAGAGGCTTAAATGTATTCTTTTTTTCCATTTTAAACCGCTTTATGTTTGGTGCAACATGATTTAAAGTAAAACTATGATTTAATCGGATTTGAAAAAAATGACTCTATGTTGGTGCAACACAATCTAAGTTTCTGAACTGCCAAACCTCACCATAAGGGCAGAAATACCTGCTTAGAGTGATCTTGTTTATGAGGAATTTCACCTTTAGCAAGAGTTTGCTTTCCGTTCTACCATCTGTTTTATGATATCCAGCCTGATGTTGGAGTTGTATGTTAATAAACTGAGAAGATTTGGTTTTCAGCGGACTCACTGCTGTATATACAACCCACTGCGGGATTGTGGATGGTAGCAGAGTAGACAGCTTCAGGCCTGTAAACAGTAGGTGGGTTTACTTCTCTCTTCTCTCCGCGGGAACTATCCATTAACAGATAATGGGGGGAAAATCAGAGTGATTAAGGCCCAGGGAATTATGGGTGAATACAAATTGACTCCACCTCCGTGTGGTGTGCTCTCTTGAGGTGGAAGCACTGCTCATAAGGAACAAACTCATTTCAGAAGTACTACAAGGCCCATTAAGGCCTGGAGAATGCTGTGGATGGGAGGGGGGGAAGGTGGTAGGTGGGAGCGCAAAGGGATGGACTCCCCCTGGACCAAAGCTGATTGGAGAACTGGCGCCTGGGGGGAACATTACTAATATCTATTTCCTGTCTCCACAGTTTGAGAAGGACAGAGCGAATCAAGTGCAAAATGTAAAAAATTAAAGTACGAGATTTAATCATGGCACCTTGAAAATTCACCCCATTCTATCAAAGAGTTAATGTATTACACGATACAGTGATGGAAATGTGGTCGAGAGCTAGCTAATAAAATCAAAGAGATTGGAAAACTACCACAGCATGAAAGGAGAAGCTTTACTCCAGTTTGCCTGTAGGGAAGTGGGCATGTAAAAGACATATTCTGTGTCTGCCGGAGAAAAGTGAAAAGTGAAAGATAAGCTAAGCGAGGTGCCAAAGCCCTCATGTCAGGGTCCCAAGTTCGGTGCATGCCTGATGCTGTTTTCCAACCTCCAGTGGGAGAAGAAGGGCTGAGGCGAGACTGTTGGCTGTGACATGTCAGTGGCGGTGACGCCCGCGCACAGCAAGAGCAAAGGATTCTGGGGGAACATGTCTCTGGGAGAATGTCAGCTCTGATGCATGGCAGCTCGTTGGAGGTGCTAATCAGAGCAGGGCTAGGCTCATGCTAGGATCAGCCACTCAGCGCCTACATTAACCGCCTCACAGCTCCCCTGGCTACTGGGCCAGAGGTAGAAACACCGAACTGACAGGTTTTTGTGTCGAGATAAACATGCGTAACGCTTGAATGGATGTTACAAAAGGTTTAGCCGACTAGAACACCTTTTGGAGTTCACAAAACATGGGGGACGAAAACATAAGGACACTTTCTTCTCCCTAAAATAAACGCACTGAGCAGACATTTCCACTTGAGTTATTTGCCAAGAGCCCCTGTGCATGTGTTTAGCGATACTCTGTAGCAGAAAATTGAGAAACTAAAGCCAAAAGTCATTGTTGAAGCGTTAATATTAGAGAAACAAGAGACAAAAACACGTTAAAACATTTTATTGCAGAAGACCTGGGGCTGGCTGTATAAATGATAGGTTTCCACAAAATGAATGCGTATGCGACTTCTTAAACGGAGCCTTATGAAGAACCTGCTGTGCTCTATGCATGGCTTACATTAGGCATTTACAAGCTTTTATGAGTCAGCTGTGTTATGGCAACATGGCAGACAGCGGCATGGTATCAAAGAGAAAATTAGAGGGAAATTTTATTTGTAGATTTTATCTTTCACATCACTGAAGCCTGTTACCTCTAACTCAATAACATTTATAGAATATATGGTGTCATTTCTCATCCTACAAGCATACATGTTTTATATTTTTTTTGGTTGAGTGAGTAAATGTATATATAGTGCATGTAGTAAAACAGTAAGAAAAACTCACAAGTTAGCCCTACACAAGATATGTTAAGATGTGGAGGGAGGTTTTGGGAGGTATGGAGCTCCCCCTCAGCATTTTGAAACATGTGTATTTGTCCCCCCAGTAAAAACATGAAAGTAGCAGAGGACTTTTATTTTCACAAACTGCCTGCCTGCTACCCTATACCATTATTTTTTAATTGTGACATCGCACCTGAAAGACAAGGGTTGAAAATTTTGTGTATTTTTCTTAATGCCTGCTGCTTGATGATTAATTGATTAATCATCAATAATTTTTTTCTTCTCATTTTAAGTATAGGTTTAAGTTTCCTTATTCAATAAATGCGTCCCCCAGACAAGACAATGTCAAATTCTTAACGCTGATTAATTGATTAATGATTAATCATTAACATACCTAACTACCAATGTTAATTGATGCAGAAAAGGCACCAATAAGTACATAAAAAACAGGAAATTAATTGTAGTGCTATTTATCCATCAATATTTTTTGGGTGTGAGTTGCAGATTTTTGGAGATATCGACTGTAGAGATGTCTGCCTTTTCTCCAACATAATGGAACTAAATGGCACTTAGGTTGTGGCACTCAAAGCACCAAAGAAAATACATTGGAAACCAAATCTCTTTCCAAAAATAATGACCCGGTTACTCAAGATAATCTACAGATCTTATTGTGAGCAGTTTCATATAGGAACTACTTTTTTTCTGCAGTAGAATCTATCTTAACTACTTTCTTTACTACTAGAAAGTACTGTAATTCCTACATGAAACTCCTTGAAAAATGAAATATGAAATGTGAAACATGAAATATTTGAGGGTTAAAAAACTGTTTATATTTCATATTTGGTCCAAATATGTTATATGCTATATTTTAGATTTTTAACTGCACTGAATTTCATGTAACAGTCTGCAGCCTGCCAAAGGGAAACTATATCTGGTAAAACCAGATGAAGCTGCTGTTTCAGCTGGATTTGGCGCTGCTGTACGCTTTGAAGGATAGTCTGCCATTTTGGGTTTTGGCCTGGACCATGTTACCTGCTATTCTTACAGCTGAAACCCACAATGGCTAAAACTCGGTCAAATGAACAGCGTGTAGGTCACAGAGGCAGAGGAAAAAAGCAAAAAAAGAGAAGGGAGAAATCCACAACAACAAAGGCAGGAGCCGAATACTTGTTAACGAATGATGTGTAGGCGCTGCAGCTGCAGGCAGGTATGGAGGTCCATTGGGGACAAACAGTGCAGGGCTGCTGAGATGGATTGCATGGGAGCGCTGGACCCCCTGCAGCCACACAAACACCATTCTGCGCTGAAATGCTCTAATTTACTCTATACATGTCTATTCTAAACTGCTGGGCTTTTTCTTGTTAGAAGGAAATAAAGGTCAAGTGACTACGCCCTGACTTTCCAAGACTTGAGTTGCTGTGCAAAAAAAATTACAAACAAGAAAAGAAAAACAGTAAAATGGGCAGAGAAGAACTTGTGGAGAGAAGAAACGAGGTGTGAATCCAACCATAATCTCTTTCAGGTCTCAAAAGAGTGAGCGGCCTTAATGTAAGACGTTGCATTTTCTGGGGAACTATTTTTCGGTCATTAACACATATCTGGAGTGCCAGCAGGATGGTGTACATGGGACTGACTTATAACAGTGCCCATGTTCATAGCATGTCGTCCAGTGTGATGGTGCAGCTTGGGCGGCAACTAACAATTATTTTTATTATCAATACATCTGTCAGTCATTTTCTTGAATCAATTAGTTGTTTGGTTAATAAAATTTCAGAAAATGTTGAGAAATGTTTAGCACTGTATCCCAAAGCCCAAAGTGAAGCTACAAATGTCTTGTTTTGTGCACAACCCAAATATATCTAGTTTACTGCAATAGAACACTAAAAAACAATTTTCAGTATAGTTGTCGATTAATGTAATAATTGACAACTAATCGATTCACCCACTAATCACTGTAGCTCTAATTTGGATGACAATGGAGCGCTACGACAACGGTTCTCAAATGGGGGTCCAGGGACCTCCAGGGGTCTTTGGGGTCTCCAGCGAAAAGGAGGATAATTTATTTTCACTGTAATTCCATCTAAAACTAACAATCACAGAATGTATGACTGGGTTTGGGTTTCATAGACAAGTGTTTCCTCTGTATTCATTTCGCAGTAGTGCACCACAACAGCAAGAAAATTACCACCACTGCAATATGTATAAACACTGCAATTTATCCTTAATGTTATCTATAACTAAACTACGTGTAATCTGGATGCTTTAGAAGTAATGATTATAAAATAATTACAAGATTTTTAACATTAGAATCTCAGCTTCAAGCATAACTGAGACCTGAACAGCAAAAGATATGAGACAAAACAAGGATTACCGCCTAAAGAAAAAACTCTGTGGTCCATTTGTGTCAGTTTAAGGGGCCTTGATATGAAAATATTTGAGAACCACTGCTGTGTGGCAGGGAAGAATGAGCTGCATCTAAACACGCCATACTCGTTAGCAGGAGTAATTTAGTATTTGGTCTTTTAATGCGATTCATTGACAATAAAAAAAAGTTGTTGGTAAAAAGAAATAAAGGTCAAGTGACAAGGCCCTGACTTTCCAGACTCTTGTGTTTAATTGAAGTTGCTGTGCAAAAAAAAAAAGACAAACAGGAAAAGAAAAACAGTAAAATGGGTAAAGAAAAACTTTGTCGAGAGAAGAAACGAGGTGTGAATCTGAGCGGAATCTCTTTCAGGTCTCAAAAGAGTGAGTGGCCTGAATGTAAAAAGTTAATTACGGGCACATGCCCGGCTTTTTTCGCTCGCCTCACTGTGGCATTGTCAGGCTGAGGTATGTGGCTCTATGGGGTCTGTGGTCCACACAAAGGAGCAGGGGAAGAGAGCGTTGCGGAGAGGCCCCTTGGCTGAGCTCACGGCATGGAACACTGTACAATTAGCCAGCCCCTGCGTTCTGCCGGCTTATAATTATCAGTGCTTGCCTTAATTGACTCCCTTAGCCTGCTGCAGAGGGACCCCCCCCTCCTACCCATACCCCCTTCCCCCCTGCTCAACGCAGGCCGCCGAGTGCCACGCCGGGCTCTCCAAAGTCATTTAGAAAAGCGCTCATATTTTCGACACAAAAAAGGGGGAACATTTGGTGAGAGAGAATTCATCATCAGGTGTCTAGAGGTTTTCCTTAATAGAAAAGCTGAGTCCCACTGAGCGCGCTCCGTGTAGCGGCCAGCCACGCATGCTCAGGACCAGCAAGCCGCCATTCGCAGCGGGCCACAAGACATTAGCATAATTTTATATAACACAGGCACCCGCACTGGAAATTTAATACATCTCAGCAAATACGAGACAGGCGTTTTGCATAATTTTTTTTCTCATTCTCCACCTAGCTTCCTTCTATCTCTCTGTCCTCACTCCATGTGTCTCTCCTGTCTTGTCTTCGTCCTGCCTCTCTTCCTTTCCTCTCTTGCTGCCACTCTTCTTTGCCCCGCCCCCCCCCCCCTACACAACCACCCCTCTCTCCTCGCCCCATGGTGCTGCTCTCACTAGGAGAGGGGAAGTTCATTACCTCAGCTAAATCAGAATTAGTCCCTTCATTTTGACGGGGCGAACTTCATTAGAAAGGCCCTTCCTTAATCCAGCAGGGAGAACTGATGAATCTACATGGGGGCAATAATTTGCTTCACACAGCACATTCAGCCACTTCCTCCACACCGTTTCCCCCTTTCCTTTTCTCTGACTATCTGGCTTTATGTACTTATGGTTACATTTTTATTAGATCTACAGCAAAAAACCTGAGAAAGGAAAAACACCTGCATATAATTAACTAATGGCAGCAGAGGGGTGTAAAGAATGAGTTATGCTGTTTGGAATGTCCCGTCTCCCCAACAGGCTTCAGGGCCTCTGGAGCAGCCATGGCTGACTTGGCCGACACTCAAACACAGGCTGAATGAGCATGGCCGACAGGAGACCGGGTCTGAGTTAACTATTCTGGATGATTTTACAATGCCATGATTATCTGCTAGTGTTTAAAGATACACAAATCTTTCCTGAGCACAGCAGGTTGTAGGAGTGGAAATAAAGTTTATTTGCCTCAAACCATTGGGTGCAGGCTGTTCGGTTTGGGATGCACCTTTCTCAGTTCGGCATGCCCTGTGACCCAAACTGTCAGAGTTGCCTATTTATATCTACTAATCGCACATGTGGAACAGAAATTCTATGCGCAATTTTTTGCCTAGAAAAGTTTTGGCAGTGCACCAGTTGTTTTGTATCAACTAGAAGTGCACAAAGACATGATTATCTGTATCATCTGTGTCTGTTCAACCAACAAAATTATCTGTCTCTATATCTATATACAGACCAGAAGTCGCATTAAATTGTTATATGTAAATATTTTGTGCCTTCAAAGCCTCAAAGCGATTTATATCGGCCTATAAAGAATTATGAAAGATATTTCCATTTCCATATCCCCATACCGTGCTTTTCATCTGTCTCTCTCATTTTTTTAAATTTTCATCTTTAACTATTATGAGCTGTCTGAAGTCAGCTGCTCCCCTTTTAACTGGGGGAGGGGCATTGAACAAGGTATAAAAAAAGATATAAAAACATCCTTCATTTGAAGGGAATAATCTTAAATTCTAATGATACTGCATTCATCTTGTGTTACTTGTGTTTTCTTATTGCAGTTCACAGTACTAGATTCTTCACTTAAGAAAAAGTAGCCATATACTTTAAAGGAATTTTATTCAGGTAAAAAATTGGCAACTTGTGTAAAAATGTACATAGACAAAAGTAAAGTTAAGTCAGTTAAAATGTACTGACTGATGAAAGTCCTCATACGCCTTGGATCAAAAAATATCTGTTTACATGACATTATTTGTGCTTGTCCGAATAATGTATTTGGATTCGGATGCATCCCTAGTATCAGTGGAAGCAAGTCCTTCTCACCACAGTGTTCAGGCAGCCTCTCACTGCAGATTCAGACCAAAGTAATAACTAATGCTATACAAGTGTTTATCTCTGTGGTTATGTGAGCATACTCACTCTAAAGACTACAGGATTTAAGCATCTGGTCAAAGTACTTGAGCTCTGTTCCAGTGAAACAAAGCAAACTGTTGTTCAGGAGTCTTGTAGAGTAACGTTACTAACAATTGTTATTTCCTTTTTTTTTAAATTGACAATATGTCAGTATTTGAGTGCCTTAACTGTTACAGTACGACTTAAGGACAATGAGCCATTGTTTTTTTCAAAGTAAATAACAAAAATGTTATTTTGTCTGTGTTTTCAACACTGTACCAAAAACGTACTGAATCATGACCCTAAAACCGAGGTACCTACCGAACTGTGGATTTTGTGTACTGTTCCACCCCTAGTAGGAAGAATGAAAAAAACAGACATAAGGATAAATAGACTGTTGTTATGGGACTAAGAATCCTTCATCCTTTGGTTTTGGGGTTTTCTTTTTCTAAAACCTCCATAAACACAGTTTTAGAAGGACCTCTAAAGACACAGAGCTTCGGCAGAGTTGTCCAGATCCTTAGAACAAACTAGAGAGCGAAGAGATGTGAATCAGGACAGACAGCCCCTGACTGCCATACCACAGCGCCTGGTGTCAAACAGATGTGCAGCTTGGCAGCTACGCTCCCCAGAAAACAGAGAGCCCACGGATTCCACGGTGGCGCTGAGTCGTGCTGCCCTCCCTCCTCTCACCCACTCCCCCGTCCCCCAACAGTCCCAACTCCCCCACACTGTGCCCCTGCAGTCTCCCTCCCTCATCACCTCCACACAGGGGTCCCCTGACTGGTAATCTCGTCCCTCGAATGTGAAATCTCTGACAGCGATGCCCCGCGCTTTTACCCCCTACCTCTGCGGCTGATGGGTAAATTGGAATGGCGCTCCCTGCTGGCGCCGAGAGCTCCGAACAGACAGCAGCACACACATGCTGAGGCACCCCTCACACGCTCTGTCTAATATAGTGGACATGCACACTCTCTCCAAGCTGCAATATCCATGCACAGACACACGTCCACGCACAGATGTACACATGGGAACAAACACACATACATACGCACAGTCTCACGAAAGCTCCAGGTAAATCGCATCCACGGCCTCATAAACATACACACGTACGGATGCAAGGTAAGTGTTCCATGCATGATCTGTTCGCCCTCATCTGCATAAAGATTGAATATATGATAAATAAACAGATACTAGGAACTGAGTCAATATATGTTCAAATTTAAATGTGCATCATCTGGAATGGCTCAGCTGGGGTCCTTCGGCAAAAACTGCACCTGACTTCTGCTGCCATAGTTTAGTATGTTTCTATTACGTGCACAAAATTGGACTATAAACAGAGAAGAGAGGATCGTGTAAACCGCAGAGTAAAAGAGCACATAACTAGGTCCACAACATGCACAATAAGCACTACCAACTGGATGTTTTTTGGTTGCACTTTATTTTACAGTACACTAATATGCTGTAACAAGTTGTACTTTGTATTAAATTAGACAAAAGCAAGATATGTTCCTTATTAGTCAATAAAGAAGCATAGCTACATGCTACGGCCACTATACGTACAGCTAACTGTACTGTTAACTAAAGTGAAATCACAAGTGAAGTCTCTGCAGTAAACCACTGACAAAATATTCCTCCTTCTCTATAATTTTGGCCTTAAATTGGTAGATTCACATCGTTTTTTAATGGGAAAGAAGCAGATGTTTGATCTCCTTAAGTTTACAGTACAGTTTTGTTGTAATGTGCCCCAAATTACCCTCTAAAAAAGTCTAATAAGGGGTCTAACAGCGGAAAACAAACTTTAGTTTACAGTACAGTTCTGTTGTAATGTGTCCCTAATTACCCTCTAAGAAAGTCTAATAAGACTAACAGTGGGAAATAACAGACTTTAGTTTACCGTGTCATTCTGTTGTAATTTGCTTCTAAATAGGGTTTAATAAAGGTTCTAAAACTGTCTAATAAAGCGACATCCTATTTCTAGTTTTGTACTGTTGGGTGTGTGGTGTCTAATTAGTGATGAATGGTGATAAATATATTAACATATTACTTCTAGTTTTAGCAACCTGTTTTTCAATAAGCATACTGTAAAACATTATGTGGCCAGGCATCAGGGTCGGATTTCCCAGTGGGCCGGTCCAGTCGTACGAGGCTTCCACTCCATCTATCTGTCTATTTTTCTCCTCAGTCGATGCTCTGAAGCATGCGTGAACGGTTGAGTCCACCCTCAAATCGCAGGGACGTCCTGAAATAGTCAATGGGACCTGAAGGGGCTAAAGATCACTGCAGAAGAAGCCACAGAGGCCTTCCTGTCAAAGGCAGTGCTTTCAGGGGGCCAGGGGTGAGGGGAAGCCAGAGGGAGAGAGCCAGAGACATGACATACATTTCATTACACTTAAACCAACTGTGGGTTCAACTCCGAGCCCTGGATTTCCAATGGCGTCTCAGCGGATGGAGTAAGTGGAGGTATAAGAGAATGGTTTTTACAAAGAACACAATGGGTAGGTGGACAAAGGCAGGCAGCTGGACTAATTGCTTGGGGGCTTGCAGGAATATTTTTCTAAGTACTTCTGTTTAAAGCTCAATTTAGCGGCGTACGTCATTCTGGTGAACATTAAATGGCTAAAATGTTAATCTCCTCACTCCAGCTGCAATTAGAAAGGATGTTGTGATTAAGAGTTACATTTAGCAACTTTTTACATATAATTATATTACTTATTTATGGTTTATTTGATAGAGACAGATACAATATACATAGACAAACTGAAAACAGCAATTTGATGCAAGTATCATAGTGTTTTTAGCAGATGTTAATTTGCAACACATGTCCATAGAATGGCTTTTCAAACTAAGACTGAAACAGTGAGGTAAAAAGAGGATAAACTGATATATCATAAAGTGAAGTAAAAGCTGAGTAAAGCAAGACAAAGTAAGTCGAAGATGTTACATTTAGAAATTAAACATGAGTACAGACGTCATCTCCCAGGAAATTTTATGCACCAGACATTTAAGTTCTTACATCTTGTTTTTTTATATACATCGATTTGTGCCTTTACTGCATCTATTCTTAGTGAGAATGTCTTTATTTATGTGAATGAAAACTCAAAATTCTGGCACCAGGTGACGATTCGAAATATAATATTATATAATAAAATAAGTCTCTCAGGCAACGACTAGTTGATAAATCAGTTGATCGAAAAGAAATTAAAACTTAAACTATTGTTTAATCATTTCAGTCGGTTTTTAATAAAAAATGTCAAACATTTGCTGGTTTCAGCCTCTTAATATATGGATATATGGATGATAGTCAAAAGTCTTTCAGTTTCAGACTGTTAGTTTGACAAAAGAAACAATTTGAAGACTATTTGACATTTTATAGACTAAACTATTAATAAGTTAATTGTGGACATAATCAGCAGATTAATCGATGATAATAATAATTGTTAGTTGCAGCTCCATCCAAAACAAAAGTCCTCTGCTACTTTCATGTTTTTATTTGGGGGACGGGGAGACAAATGCACAGGACTTTGCTCCTTTCACAGAAAAAAGTTGTCCGAGCAAAAGATATTTTACAGAATGAAACTTTTGTATGAGGGTGCCCTGTGGATCTACTGCAGCTCTATAATTTCTTCTTCTCATATTCACAGAAAGGCTGAAAGGCCAAGGCCCATTTAAACATTTAAACACAAGACTTACATAATGAAAATCGATGAAGCTTAAAATCTTATGTTTACTTAAAGGAGCAATATGAGAAGAACCTAGTGCTCAAAGATGATCACTACACTCTACCAGACCCCATTAACATATTGCTTAACAGTTATAAACATCTGTTCCTTCTAAAAGAATGTTAATCATTTCTTACGACTCATAAACAGACACTTAATCTTTCAGCGAACATTCAGCATGAATTTTTACCTCCAATAAACGTAAAATGGGCGAAACAACAAAAATTTGGGAATTTCAAAGGAGAACGTGCTGGCTGTAGTGTTGTTGTCAGAGAAGTCAGTATTTAAATTTAGCATGTTTCCTTAATTTCTGATGACATGTTATGGTCATTTTATGAATTAACACAGTAAATATATTACTTATTTCTCCTTTAAAATATGACAGTAATGGTACCTTATTTGCTTTTTGTTCCAGATTTTCAAAGTCTGATTATAAGACAGTCTATAGAGTTAATTACTGACTGGTTGGCTTGGGATCAGGTAGTCAAATCTTAGCACAGATGTGAGTATATTATCAAATAATTTATCACCTCATGTCTTTTTTTCTATAATTACACATGCTTTCACACATTTCTTGGCATTTGTTACCCATCTTAAGGCGAGCACAGCCTCAAAAGTATCTCCTCTCCTCCCCTTCCTTCCATGTTCACTGTCGTCTTACGGCTCAGTTTAATTCCTGCCCATAAACACAATCTTAGCTGGGCCTGAGACGACGAGCGAGGAGAAAACAGTACTTATCCCAGACATGGCCCAGAGTGGTCTTTTCAGCGAGAGCTCTCCTGGCCTTGTAGAGAGACTACTTGTCCATTAAGACTGTCAGAGGATGCTCTCAGAAATGAGAGGCCATATCTCTGGAGAGGTCTGCAGGGAGCATGCACAGACACAGACGGGGGCTGGGGGTTAAAGGAGACCGAGCTGGATGGGTGTAGTGTAGTGGCCATTCTTGCACAGGGTTAAGAGAATCTGCAGTCCAATTCCACTGAACAGTTTAGGGTGTACATATGTTTCTTAAAGCCTCACTGTAAAGAGACACTTCCCGTCATCTCCGCTACATTATGGAAAATATAATTTGCAGTCTAACCTACTTTGCTTTACAAAGAAATGTCTATTTAAAATTCCTTGGAGTATTATTAAAGGGGCTATAGAATTACAAAACACTATTATTATTGCTCGCTTGGGGGGAGCCCTCGCTCATTAAGCTTCTAAGATGTCTTGGGTTTTGATTATTCTATCAGCTTCATTCTCTTATTATAGTGACAAACTCCTGCTATTTTGTTGCCAATCTCCTTCCAGCTGTCACATCGTTCGAAAGATCACAAAAACCTTCAAACACACTTGTGATATGTCTTCAAATTCACCAGACATCGCTTGATTCCCCCATTGAATTTGTAGGATTAACTTGAGGAAGAAAACGTCTCATATTTCTTAACTGGTTGCTACGTCTGACATCAGAGTGTATGAGATTCGAGCATACTGGTATTGTCCAGGGGAGGGAACCCTCACTCTAACCGTCAGCGCATCTCCAAGTGGGACAGAGATGATTAAAACACACCATGGCTGTGACTGACAGACTCCCCACCGCTTCTAGAAGATGACATGTCTCCAAGTCACACAGAAAAGCAACTCCTCTAATTTTAACTCTGACTACAACACCGACCCCCTCTGTCAAAACCCACAAAAAAAACAGCCATGCTGAGATTCTTAACTACAATAAAAGTGATAACAACTAAACAGAGAAATAAGTTTAAAAACAACAATAGGGAGGGTGGAGACAAAAGGGGTGAGAAGGCGCCATTTCCCTCTGGTGCACACAAACAGCAGGAACCTGTGAGCTTGTGACAACACCTTCAAACATTTCTGTTACTTTCACAGAAATATCTGATGCTGATGCTCCAATGTGATGCTTCCGCAGCAGTCTTGTCCCAGCGCACATTCGACTTGGCAAGCTCTTGGTTACCAGAAAGAAAAAACACCCTCCTAACGGACTGTGTTTGACATTTGTCATGACAGGAATACAGTGAGAGAAAGAAAAGAAAAGAGGAGTGAGAGGTGGGAGGGGAAGAGGAAAAAATGGAGGAGTGGCAGAGGGTGATCGATGTGTGAAATTGTACGTGTGAAAAAAATTATTAGGCATTCTCTGGGTTTGTTGCAATTCTCATTTTTTTCTCGATGAGGAGGACAGAGGGGGGTTTCCTGTTATTGTCACGTTGTGTAGAGAGAGCTCAGGGTCGCGTACTAAATGATTCACAGAAAACGGAATCTTTTACATTGGCGTCAGCAATTCAGCCAGGCGCCCTTGTGGGGGAATTCTTTTTGTGTGTTTTTATTGAAGTCTGCACTGAGCGCGCCCAAAAGCTCTGACAGGGGGCCCCCGAGGGCGCTTGTCTTCACCTCCAAATCATAAGATGGAGAGACGAAGCTCCCTCTGTGCTCTCAATTATACCCCTCAACACCCCCTCTTGCACGCCGACTCGCAAACCCTGCCCTCCCCACCCAAAAAATAAAACACAGGCAGAGAAGAAAAGCCTTCAGTAATACAGTCCCAGTGGAGGGCTCCACGATCGCTCTGCGCTGCTGGAACAGCTGACAGGCTCAATGCGGCGGGTCCATTCCCCGCGGTCTGTCAGAGTTGGTGCTACAGCATGACGGTTAGTACTTCTCTGGGGACGTGCCTCCTTTGCTTGCCCCTACGTGCCCCTCACATGACAGGCCCCTCCTCTGACCCATGGAAGCACCGTGGCTTTGCCCCAATTACTGCTGTGGATAGGTGCAACTCTGGGTTACATGCCCCCTCATGTCTCTTTACCTCTCCCAATGTCCCCAGTGAATGGGAGACCCATCTGAGGCTCCTGGCACATTCGCAGGGTTTTTCCAGTGACACTTTTGGCTGTGCCGAGTCAAACCAATGCTGCACTGATTTACATTTCCATTACCACTTTTAACGCACTGAGCTGTGCCGAATGGCTCCCAAAATGCATGCCCAACCAGCTTCCAAGTGGGCTGTGGTGACGTCTCACTGACTACGGCCAAGCCGTGACCATCCCCCTTCCTTCCCTTTAAACAAGCGTGTGTTGAACTCCAAAGACATTTTTAAAAGTTTCTGTGTATTCAGCTGTTTTGTTGCTTCTAGCTGAATCTCTGTGGTTCAAAGGTTAGTTTCTGTCCTCTTTTATTTTATTGTTTCATGTTCACTTTCAGCCATGTAGAAGTTCTTCATGATAAAAGTGTTTAAATGACAAAATAACAGTTGTCAAACCATGCCACGCTGATTTGCATTATCACTTACAGTATAACACAGCGAGCTGTGCCGAGTCTCGCCTGAGATTGACCATTTCTGGAGTATTGCCAAAGCGAGCCTGACCTGCCTCTACCCGGGCTGTGGAGAAGTCTTGATGACTGCGGCTAACCCCTGGCGACCCCCCCCCCTCAAAGTGTGAGTTGTGTGCAGGAATGCAGAGAGAAAGACATTTTTAAAAGTCACTGTGTTCAGCTCTCAGTACTTTCGTCGCTTCTAACTGAATCTCTGTGGTTCAAAGGTTGGTTTCTCTCCTCCATATTTTACTGTTTTGTGTTCACTTTCAGCCATTGTGGAGCTGTATTAAGTTACCGCTGATGAAAACCCAACATTTCCTAATTTTGCTGCTTCATAATAAAAGTGTTTAAATAACAAAATAACAATAGGCTCTTATTGTGCAAAAATTATGGGAAATTAAGTATTTATTCACACCTTCAAGACACACCTTCAAGCAAGTAGCCCTGTTATAATGGAAATGCAAATCTCTGTCGTGCTGGGCTGGCATGCCGAGTCAAACCGAGTCAAGCCAAGCCAGCACATGTGTATGGGAAAATGGTATCAGAGGAGGTTGGGGTGGTAGCAGGAGGCGTGGGAGGGTTGGTGTAATTTGATCAGAGGGCACAGCTGCATAAACAGGGGTATCGAGGAATTTCTGTCTGCTTGATGGAATTGACTTTGCATGAATGGCCCCTCTTTTCCCCCCAAAATGGGCCATTTTCCACATGTCTCAATGAATATGACAACCTCTCCAGCAATATGAGCGTATTACTGGAGCTGCAACACCAGCCAGGGGTAGCTTGAGTCTTTTCTCGAGCTGTGAAATTCTCCCTCTCTGGCTGTCTCTGCTAAAGACCTCATCCAAGTCCTGCTGCCTGACCTGTCAAAAGCAGCCCCATCCTCTCTAAAATGCCCAAACAAAATAAACCAACAACCGCTGGCAGGGTCAGAGGGCAGCTGCTCTGGGTGCCTGGACTCTGGCGGGCCCTCTGATTGGTGGAAAGGGCAGTGAGTAAAAGGGAATCTTTTCAAAGTGAAATCTCCAGCTGATGGCTTAGAGCTCCACACCCCACAGTTTGTTTCTCTTGCTGCTGTCAGGAGTTTTGCCCGAGCCATTTGGAAGGATTAGAAAAAGTGGGGGAAGAAAAAAACTCGACTGGGCAGATCGTGTGTACTGTAGGGTCTGAGTGATGGCTCCAGGACCCCTCGGAGAGTGATAAACCTTTGACCTTGACAGCCCCCTGCGGTGACCCCTGACCTCTGGCTTTGTGCCACAGACTCAGTGAGACAGGTGCAGGCAGGAGAGTGACCACACCCCCACTGTCCAGGCAAAATCTCCCTCATCTGACCTACCTGTCCTGAAGGTCTGGACACTCAAACTATGCAAGGCAAAAATCTATCACCAGGGTTTGAGGAGCAACAGAATACAAGTAACAGCGTTATGTATTCGAAATACAAAATATGGGTGACTGTATTCTGTTACAGTCACAGTTTAAACTGGTGGTATTCTGAAGACAGTTTGTCTTTAACATAGACTACTTGAAAGGATGACTTCTTTTGTTTTTGTTTCATTTGCTCTAAAATTCATATGAGGCCTGCATTTCCCATAAACAGATAAAAAAAGGGTAGCAATTTGTGCAAGCACAGCGCACCTGCCACACACCACACGAGAAGAGTTATACAGTAAGGACATTGTCAGGAATGCATATTTGACATGGAAGTAAAACAGTTTCACAGAAAACCACCACATTGACACCATCCATCATTGTAGATTAATTGTTTATCTGTCGTTTTAGCAAAATTAAGAGATGGAGAGACTGCTGCTATCCCTGTTCTTTTTTGATGAGAATTGATCATTGTTAATAGGTGAAAAAAATAGATCTCCCATGACTAGCTGATTAGCCGTCTACTTTCTGGGAGAAGTTGATGACTACTGAAATGTGGTAGTCATGAATACCCTAATACAAACAATATTTTAACAATACACATGGTCAATAAAGTCTCAATATTACGGCGCAGCACAGCTCTGCTTTGCATCACCCAAGCTGCTTTCTGTATCAAATTATTCCATGTCTGATCTGAGGAAGCACCTTGAGGAAACTTTAACTTGTTTTTGTCATGCTAGTGTGCTTTGTCATGCTAATGATGTTCTAACATTAAGAAAAGAAGGTGTCGTACGCTGCACAGATTGCCCCCTCAGGCAAATTGTGATTTGGGATTTGGGGCAATATAAATAAAATCTGACCTCACTTGCTTGTTAGTTTTGCTTACTAGCTGGCTAATTTGCTTACCTGAATTTCTGATATGTACTGTATCACTAATTTCCCACAAATATGATCCATTTACTCAACAAATGATTCTTGTTATGTTCTTTGTGGCCACTGTTCTGTATGACCATGTGAGAACAGTAAAGGGATCGCTTCAGTAAAGTTATTACATTATTATTACATGACCCAGATCAATGGGCTCGGCAAGAAGTATTCCAAAAGTAAAATAATAAAAAAATTTAAAAAATTAAAAAAATAAAAAAGTAAAAAAACTCAAATCAGTCTTTGGTCTAATGTGCCTCTATTGTGGGGGTCCCTGACATGAAAAAGTTTGGGAACCCCTGATTTAGGTCATTCAGTAGTGGAATATGTTTTAAAAGTAACCCTCCTAACACTGCCAGAGGTACCACAGCTGATGTTACTGAATAAACAATTATTTGCATGGAAGCTTGCAAATATTAGATTGTGACAAAAGAATACAGTCATACTGAATTTACTAAACCAATACTACAAAATCAATAGCAATAGATTATGATATGAAACAGCTAAAAGGGAAATGGGAGAGGCAGGGAGAAACTCAGAGGCTCTAAATGGATGCTGAGAACGGCTTTCAGTTTACAAATGGATTAAGTTCCATTTTAAAAAAGCACTCAGTGAAACGAATCATAATGTTATGTAAGAAATGTAAGCGTGGATATTGTTGAAGTGGAGGTGTGTGGCGAGTGGAGGCACAATGACACGTCACGCGGCCTCGTTCTCTGCTCCGCAGCGGGCACTAGCTCCAAGGTCGCGCCAGTCCGCGCCAGTCTTTCTGCAGATCCATTTCCTCTCCCTAGGCACTTCCCTCATGTTGTTGGCCCAGTGATTCAGTGCCTTGCATTAAGAGCAATTCACCTGCCTCCGGCGTCCCAGCGGCACGGGTCCCCTGGGGAAACCAGGTGGAGCATAAAAAAGTTCCACATATGGTAAAGTCAAGCTGCTCGGAGGCTGCCGAGTGTCTGCTGTGGGGATAGAGGCTCCTAAAAGGCCCAGCTGGTACTTGGAAAAGGGCTTCTGCATTACTACACCTCAGTGTCTGTTTGGGCTCCCCTTTGGAAAGTGTTGGCCGGCGCACATGACCAGCCATTTTAGATTTCTCCCTCTACCCCTGCCTCATCCCTCGCTCCCTCCCGCCTTCCAACTGGTTCTGTATCCAATTGAACATTTGGTCCTCCACTGCTGGTTAATCAAATTCCTCCATCTGGCCCCCCTATCCCTGTGGAACACAAAAGGTGCAGCCTGAGCCTGGGTCCAAGTGCATATTGGGAGGGAGGAGGGGGATGGAGACAGGGACTGCCTACCTAACTTACACAGCCCAGTCAACTAGATCAGGTAGAGAGCACGAGGCCAGGCCTGATCGTTTTGGGCAAACAGGAACAGCTTGGGACTAAGTATCAGAGCCCTGCTGTTCATATAGAGCTCGGGGACGGCAGTGGGTTCATATGACAGTAGGAGGGTTTTATGAGCTAATACCTCCACATACACTGTAGAATACAGAATAGAGTGAAGCCTAAGTACTACTGGCTACAACAGAAGGGAAAGCACTGCCCTGACACTGGTGTTATTTAGTCTCCGTGACAGTAGAGGGCACTGCTCTTGGAAAAGACGGCCCAGGAACAAAGAAAAAGGAAGAAAAGGGCAATAAAGACGTTTATGTTAAAGCTGCAAATTTGCTTGTTGTCTTCTTACACTGCCTTCCTTCAGTTCAAAGTAGCAGTGTGTCAGTAACTAAGCAGTGTCTAAGCCTGTACTCTGATCAAAAAGAGCTATCTTAAGATATCACACAAAGCCAGCAGTGATCTTTTAATCCCCCGGAGAGACGGTGTAGCCTTCACAAAATATCTCCTTAACTACATATTTATTAGAAGAGACCTTTCAAAAAGCAGTCCTGCTGCACAAAGTTAAACAGGTTTTAAAGGTGCAGTCACTTTCACAAAATGCTTCCCTTTACAACGGTGACATATCCAGCTGATCACGTCTGCTCCTTGCTCTGATTCAGCAGGAGGAACCTGAGGCGAGGTGAGGACGACGGCAACATAAAACTGAGTCACACAGATAGGGAAACACATGGCATCTCAAGTGCTAGCTCTACCCGTCCATAATATCTATTGTATGATTTCTATTCATGTCCAACCATCCTTTCCCCTGCCAGGTGGCAAAACATGTGTCAATAATTAAACTGCTTTTACATAACAGGATACAGGAACACAATGCAATTTGCTCCCCATATTTCATTGGGCCTTTATGAAAGCACATGAGAGAGTGTAATTAATCAAACCACTGGAATATGTGAACGGCAATTTCCACTTAATGGCACTTACAGGGATTGGGTCCCTTAAGCACCACGTTCTGTCTACCAAACGAGCGGGATTCATTTTCATCTTCATAGTTCAGACAATAAAACCTGGTGTGGATGTTAAACAACACCCATTTGACATTAGGAAACCTGAAAACAACATGAGACTGGGTCCATGTGGCCTGGTCTCACGCGTTTGGGTGCGCCATAGCTGCGATTAGCTCGAGTTAAAGGGATAGTTCACCTCAAAATCAAAAATATATATTTTAATTCTTAACTGTAGCGCTATTTATCATCTAGATTGTTTTGGTGTGAGTTGCAGAGTTTTGGAGGTATCAGCCGTGGAGATGTCCGCCTTCTATAATTCAAATGTAATTCTCTGCCTGCACAATGTAATGTGAAATATACCCGTTTTACAAGCTGCACATCTGTTTACTTCCTGTCAGCACTCTGGTAATGTTCCCTATGCCTACAGACTTAATGATTTTTCACCTTAAGTTTCCCTTTTCCTAGTTAGCTTCGTATAATTTGTTAATAGTATTTACCATTTGTTTTGTATATAGTGTTTTTTTTGTGTGTGTTTTTAGCCAGATAGCTAGCATAATCTTCATTCAAACTCGAAAGAACAAATAAAACCCACCAAAAATGTCTTGGTTCATCTTTCCACTGTTCCAACAATCACCAACCCTTGTTTGGTCTAAATAAATTTTTATTTTAGCACATTCAATGTTAAAATATTCCAGCCTTTCTCCATGCAGCTTCTATCATGTTTGCCTTACCTCTTGCTGGTCTAATGGTCATATTTTCACATCTAATGTGATAAATTAAAGTTTTTTTGTTTTTTTTTACAAACCAGAGTTGGTGATTGTTGGAACTGTTAAGACACTGAGGTGATTATTAAAATGCTAATAATAATACCAAAAATATCCAAGCTAACTGTAAAGAGTGAAGTAACTACAGATGAAAAATCTCCAAGTCACTAAGACCGCATCACTGTGCTAGCTAGCTCAGTGGTGGTAATGTTACAGCTCAGCTGAGGACAGCATCAGTGTTTACATCCTGCACTGTCACAAGCCTGAGCCTCTAATCCACACTTCCTTCAGTGCGGTGATACGGTTGTTAGGTGCAGTTCCAAAGAAATGAAGTAGTTCTGCCAACAACAAGGCCTATTGATTATCTTGAGTAACCAAGTCATGATTTATGGAAAGACACATTGCTGTTGAGTTTTTCAAATGTATATTTGTGATGCTTTGAGCACCACAGTGCCAAAATCTCCAAAAAACAATAGGTGCATTTCCACTCCAAGGGCCACGGTCTGAATTAAGTTCAGTGGACATTATTTTAACCCCTAAAAAGTCACTGCTTGGGGGGGGGGGGGGGGGGGGGGGGGGGGGGGTTTGTGAACATTTCTGATTGGTCAAGTACTTGCAGCAGTTTATTTCTGCCATCATTTTAAAAAATCTGTAGCTGCAAACCAGTATATTTTTTGTTCATAATGCTTTAACGCATAAACATGGGATTACAGAAGAAAGCATATGACAGACCTAATTGAGCAATTATACTGAGGATGAAATCCAGTGGGAATTAGAAACAGTGGCCCACAAAAATAAGGTGTATGTGTCATCGTTCATCATCAAACAGCTGTTTCTTTTTATACATCTGTGGACTAATTTGCCTAATCTTCGAACATCTTTAGACTGTGGTGGAAATGCAGACAACATCAGGCTGAACAATAGTTCCTGAGGCCAAGAGTTAGTGGTACTTTGGGTGGAAACATGGCTTATCTAGATGAATACATACCCCTACAAGTAAGAGGAAAAATATGTATTTTTTATTTTGGGGTGGCCTGTCCTTTAAGACTGACTTGATATAGTCCTATGTGTACAATTTTCATGCTTGGACTTCAGAAATTAATATTCTTTTTAATGATCTTGCTTTGACCTCAAACCTGAGTGTATGTTCTGTATTCACCTAACCACAGGAGGCTAACCGCCTCCCAGCCGGGGACAGGAAGAGGATCATTCACTGCTTTTAGTGGCTTTCTGAGAGAAGATGGTCCTAGTCTAAATGGCACCCATGTCCCTAAAAGTGTTTCTCTCTCACCCACCTCTCTTTCTCTCTCCCCCTGCCTCTCCAAAGACTCCTCTAAGTGCAGCATCTTGTTTCAGTAATTCAGCCAGGGCAGAGACAGTGGAGAGAGGGAAGTAATCGATTTCTCTCTCATTTGGTTCCTCCTAGACTTGCTGTAAAGCCTCTTGGGGAGTTCTGGACTATTGGACAGGACAATGTTATGGGAAAGAGTGTCATTGCGTTTAAGGTCATCGTTACACCAAGGTTTCATTTTGAGTGTATTTTTATTGGTGTACGGAACAAAGTAGACAAACAAACAATGCTGCCGCCATTTCCAGGATGGCAGACTTCATGACGTGCCCTCCCTTTTCATAACGGGCATCGCCATATAGTGAATGATAGAGAGAAATATCATGCACTACAGCAATATGATCCACTGTAGAGATACACTCCGAAAACTGCTGCTAAGTACCAAGCTTTTAGTAAGGTCCATAGGTAAACCTTGTGTCTATAAAAAGACACCATTACTAAATAATTTAGAGGAAATGCCTTTACTGTATGATTACTATTTCTGCTTCACGCTTCATATCATCTTTCCAAAAGAAAAAAGAAGAGTGGAAAGAGAAACAGCCAAACGACATGGAAGATAGGGGGTAGAATAATATTGTGCTTTTCACTGCAATATTAGACATCCACCATTTTAAATGAATTCCATATACTTTTGTACCGTATTGAATGCCTGCAACAAGGTTCGCCACATCATGCATTTCTAATGTACAGAAAAAAGTTGGTCTTCATGGATCATATTAATGCCAAATTAACAAGAAGGCCATCCAAATATGACACCAATTATCTTGTGTTTGTGGAATTACGTGTTTCTGTGAACACTTAAGGAATCATTAATATGGCATATTTTTTAAAGGGAGTTTTGTGAGAGAACACAAGGAGCTTCTGTCTGATATTAACTCCTATTGTATGATAAGATTGTCGGACATTGACTGTGGTTGGTTATTGGTTTGATTAATGATTTACAGTCTAATAATGCATGTTTGTATCGATTACTTACGGAGGCTGATGAGCCTAATTCTCAGCTAATTGTACTTATTCTGTCTTGTCTTCATGTAATAAATGTTTAATGATATTGCACCATTGGTTTCGGCCTCGGTGCCCTACATTTTAGCTGCCACGCCCCACTGAATTTGTATGGCCAAAGTTGCCTTGCCCCAAATCTTCATGCAGTAAATTCCAAAAAGTAGGCCTTTATCTTCTATTTTAGAAAGAAACAATTATGTATACACATAATGTTTATCAACCTAGTGTGAACAAACTATGATGTCATCCACTGGCCATTTTGAAACCTCGAGTTTGGCATTATGGGGGTCACCATTTTGGTTTTTAACAACTAGAACATGCCCGGTATCAACCAGAGCACGAAGCTTGGGGGTGATGTACTGCTTGGATGGTGCCTGGTTATGACTCATCCGTTCAGCAGGAAATAATGACAGCCTGCCGTGCCACAAAGTTTCTTTTATTACAACTAGACATTACAATAAAAAAAAATGCTCCTTAAAACATTTTATACAAGAAATAGGCAATCTAGTAACAGAATGTTGATCCATAATTGATTTTCGAGAGGCTCTATTGGAAACCAGCCACCAAATGGCGGCCCGCCTGGTTGCAATCTTTCTTGCATTACACCTAAACAGCACACTAAAATATTTTGACAGTTCGATCTGAGTTTTGTGAGTTGAACTGGACGGATTCACATAGAGTGACCTGTCAATCACAAGGTAGCCCCGCCCTAAAGCATACACTGCTCTACCGTCTATTTTACTCTAAATGGGATCATCATTTACAAAATGCTGAATGAACTTGAAACTAGCAATTGACACCATAAACTCATTAGGAAATGGCTTATTGAGGTTATAAATCAAGTGAGAAGTAGATCATTTTGACATAGGAGTACACACATACGTACATGTTTGAGGCACTTCCACACTGATTTCACTTTGCAGATCTGGAAGCTCTGTCCACTATTTAATAGATAGTCTATGGTTTCAACAAAGATTCCAACTGTAAACAGGACAGAAAATACAATCTGTCTGTCCCCCTAACACTTAGCATTATTGGACAGTGCCAGTGAAGTCTTCCCTCTGCTTTTCAGTCTTCCAACCTGGCCTCATCAACAGGTTTGTAGTTGTTTGAGCCCCTCTCTCTTGCTTGCATCTCTTTTACATTTGGGCCCTTTATGGTTTCTAATCATTCATTCCGTGTTTCAATTCCACGCCAGCCTGCTAAATTCTTAATAACAGTCAGTAACTCTCAGGTTGAGCTCCCATTCATTTACATCTGATTGAGATATTCTTGCACAAACCAATTAAAAATGCAACACAACTACCTTCAAATCTTGGCATGCATTATTTTCAAAATAGAGACCAATCTCGTGTGTCATTAAGAGTGCAGCAGCTGCAATACAAACAAGACAAATCTATCTATTGTTTATTACCTCCTCAGGCTTTTTACCCAGAGGGCAAGAATAAGAGAGGGAGGGGCAGAGGTCAGCGTAATTACCATTCACTCCCTCCTTGGAGTCAGACAGTGCTAAGACATGCATTGGCAAATTCCATGGCAGCATCGTATATCACATTACCATAAAGCCCCATAGAGCTAACCTTTGTTCAATTCCATTTGATTCTAAGAGAGGAAAACAGGCTCACTGACAGCCTCATCCACCCTCAGTGTTTCATGAGTTCAGTTGTTTGTCTTTCAGTCTTGTGACTGCTCTTGCTAAAGATGTGCTATTCCAAAAATAAAGCGTCAGGGGACGTGGGGGATCATTGAATCATCCTGGGTAGAATATCACATCATCTGGAGAGCTTCAAGGTTCAGTCTCAAACTATGCCTGAGAAAAAAAAAAAAAGACAGTTTGTCTTGGAAATAATACTCAGTGGTTAGCTCCAAGCCACTCTATCAATAATTATGCACTTCTATGGTTGCTCACATTCTGATTAACAATTACCTTGATTTATACTTAATAGTGAGCCCCTAGTATTGTAGAATTCACCTGGAAGCACTCTCCATTTTGGCTTCAGTTGACAAACAACAAAGCACTAGCATTTGCAGCATCAGTACACTCTAATATGCCTGTTGACTGAAAATGAGAGCACCAGTGCTGACAGAATGTGAAATACTGTTACTGAGCAGAGGAGGCTTAGTGGCGATGTCTTCAGTCATGCTTAAAACCAACGGCTTTGGCTCTCGGTGGCAATCTTTAGGCGGCGTGGAAGGACAAACGTTGCTACAGAGGTTGGAAGAAATGTAACAATGAGAGGTAGACGCATAGAGGAGAGAAATGTAGACAACATAAATAAAAACACGGGGCAAAAGACAAAAGATACAAAAAGAAAGAAAGAAAGAAAGAAAGAAAGAAAGAAGAAAGAAGGAAAAAATAAAGAAAAAGAAAGAAAGAAAGAAGAGAAAGAAAGAAAAGAAAGAAAGAAAGAAAGAAAGAAAGAAAAAGAGATCTGTGAATTTCCCCTTCCTCCCTTGAGACCTCCCTTGATGCCAAGCATTCATCATCCAGCCTCTAATATCAGTTATTCTGTGGCTCCTCTGCTTACAGCAGAATTAATTTCTGCTTTAATTACTCTCATCGGCGGAATGCTGATGAAGGAGAGGGACGAGGCATTCTGGGACTCGGGCCTCATTCCACCGCTTTAATTTGAATGAATTCCACCCGGAGACGCTGGCAAACAACTGGCAGCCGAGCCCCGGGAGCCACTCTGGGACTGCGCAGAAGAGCTGCAGCCATGGCCCCCACCAACCTAGCTACCTTGTGTGTGCGTGCCTGTGTGTGTTTCCTCGCTGGTGTGTGTTACGCGGAACATTTTGATTGTGCGCGAGGCTGAGCGTTGAAGTGAAAACGTAGGGAGAAAGAACACACAAGTGGAGGATTGATGGATTGAGCGATGAGTGTGTGTACAGTACGTGAGCGTGTTTACAGTGTTTGTGTGTTTGCATGCACATAAATGTACTCAGGGATACGGGTGAGAAAAGTAGAACGTGTACAGAAACAAACTGTAAACGGTTTCATACAGACGCAGACAGTGAGAACAGATCCATGTAGACATGAAACATATGAAATATGAACAACAGCACTGACTGCAGCCCACTGTGTAACACAAGTGTTAGTTTGAGAGCAAAAATCATTAATAGTTAATTTGATTATTCCAGATATGGCACATCATACTCCCCAACAAACCCTCAGCCCATGTGTCATACAAGAGCAAGCAGTATAAAGAAGAAAAATAGGAAAAGGCTGTATGCGTGAGATGCACTCGATCCATGTTTGCATAATGAAAACAACTGCAGAAACAGTATAATATCACAGCAGAGGAGCAGAGAGAGGGGCCAAAATTGACTTTTCTCCAAGCCAGCTTGGTAGTTACAGAATGTAGCATATTGGATAAGGATTGTGATTGATTATGTGGGTCTGCCATACCGATTCGTTTGATTAAATGTAACCATGGGTTTCTTTTCCAAGCCCTAATGAAGCAGCAATTTGAAACTGAGAGACTGGAGGAGGCCGAGCCAGGCTGCCTTTTCAGCCCCACGCACGGTCTATCTGTGTGCATAAGAGGCTTCAAAAGAGGACACAACATACCACCACTATCTCTTTTATAATACACAAAAGACAGTGGTGGAGAGGAACTGAATATATTCACTCTAGTGGTGCTGTACTTGAGAACAAATTTGAGGTATTTGTAGAATTTACATTTTATGCAATTTTATCTTTCTTCCACTACATCTCAGAGACAAATATTGTAGTTTTTACTCCACTACATTTGTAAGATAGCTTTAGTTACTTTTCATATTACAATTTTTCATACCCTTCCTAACCAATTAAAACCACATATCTCCAAATTTGGTCATTTTTAATGTGCATTTTCCTAATAATCGGATAATAAACTTAAAATCTGTAAGCTTTGCCGCTAAGGTTTTCCCTCACGTTTAAACAATAACAACAGACATAGTTTGATGACATCATGAAGTATTGGGGCATCATGAGAGTTGTTGTCATCACTGTTAAACAACCACCATAGCTGATCAAAATCTATGTGATGCGACTCAAGCAGAAATCTTACTCATGGATGAGGTACTATTAAAGTTTTATTCACATTACGTTTAGTCAGGTGCACCGACTTCCTTCTTCACTCTCTGTCATATCCAACGTATCCCGTGTTTTCCCGCAAGCTATAGCAACTAATGGCTACTAGAAAACGCACCATTACCTTCAATAAATCATGTATTTCTCTGCGTTTGAACATCGTTTGAAACTTTAGTGGTAAGTGACACAACTCAACAAAATATATAGCATGTATAGCATTTTTAGACATTTTAATGCAGACATGCTACATATTATAGCATTACGTGTTCCTTTACGGGTTGAGAAAATTTTACACTAATGAAAACATCCATCCAACAATCCATTTCTGCCAATATATCCTCCTATATGTAACACAATGTCATTTAAGGAAAGTTTTAAATGCAGGACTTACTTACTACTTACTTCTTCCACCCCAGGAAAAAAGTAAATATTTTGTAGAATTATTTTTGATTAAATGAATTAAGAGAATTAAACAACTTATTTAGCCAACTCTTTAATGCAAAAAGTCTAATGTTAGTGTTCTGTTGCTGGAGTAACCTGCAATAATTGAAATTCAATGAATAATTATGTGGCATGAGTCTCTGCAGGGAAAACATACATTTCCCTTCACAGTAGACTAACATAACTATAATTAATATGTATGCTGATATTGTATATGAGGAAGGTGCTTTAATAACCACTTGAATTCATTCACTGGCTTCTCTCTAACTTCACTCCACATAACACAATTCATCTCCTCCAATTTTATGTTCTGAGCCGTCCCTCCTCCGGTTCAGCAGAGGGCAGGGAGGTAGGTAGGTGTGACCTCCACTAACCCTGAAACCTCTGGACAGGTGGGCGGTGGCCTACGTGCACTGTCCGTTTTGGCAGCCAGCTCGCTTCCCCTCCCCCGGCAGGGAGCTCAGGCCATGATGAGCAGCTGGGTCGCAAACACTAAGCACATTAATATCTTCTTAATGATAATAATCATTATGGCATAAGCACCTTCCCCAAAGTGGGAAGGCTCGCGGAATATGTGCCAGAGTAGCATCGTCGTTAAGGTAAAAAAACTGAGATGAAATGACTCTTTTAATGGGCAGCAACTTACAGCCACCAGGATAATGCAGACACTAATGTAATAATGTGATAATGAGATACATGGAAGACATCAGGGAGACCAAAAACTCAATGAAACCAGTGTGAATGAATAAATAAAATCTGTACTTGAAACTGGGGTTGACGCAATTACCACTGCAGATATACATTATATGATATGCTAATGTAGCCTTGACTGAATTACAGATATATGTTTTAATTAGCACAAACTATCTCTAAGATTTCCTCATGCTTTAAGGCCTTTCCGGAATTATTGGACTACTTCACTACCTTGTCTCCCTGCGCCTTTGAATCCACGAAGTGCTGCTTGCTCACAGCATTTCCCATATACTCGCCTCATTTAATATAACTGTCAGTATTCACCTATCATAGGCCATTATCTGTCTCATCCGCGTTCATTATTGAAGCTAATGATCTGTTGTCCTCTCTGCTCCCCATTGAAGGAGGACTACATTAAAAGTCTCTTACTAACTTAATTAGTAATTATAAATGTTAAAGATTAATCAGAGAGTGAGTGGCTTAAGGTTTACGTCTCTAGGCGGCGGTGGGACAAATGGAGAGACAAAGAGGCCATGTCGCTTCAGTGTTCACACTCCACTGTCACGCTGGAAATGGAATGAGACACATGAAAAGAGTGCAAGTGTGACCGTTTTAGCTCTAATGAATGTCACGTGTGTTTTATCACTGTGTTTGCACATGAAAAATTGCACACATGAAGAAATACGACAAAATACTATTCAAAATTGAAATGTTAAAAAGTACAGTGAGCTTATGTGCTTGAAGCTTCATCTTTAAAGGAGTAATATGTAACAACTGCATTTCCAAAAATGAGTACTGCAGTCCAAATAACTAGTTAGAGCCATAGATGGTATATTAAATAGGTTGAATCTCTATTTGATATACGATCTATGGTTGAAGCGAGTTGTTTACCCCCACCCCTTCCTTCCCAGACTTGAGGAGGCTCAGGCAGGCTGCAGGAAAGCTGCAGGAGAGCAAGATGAGCGCAACATTGTAATTTGTCAATAAAAAGCGATGATGAATCCTACACTGTAAGTTGATCAGCTGTACACTGTCAATAGTCTGTCAATGTAAAGCTAAGCCTGCTATCCTGAAAACAAAATCACATCACTCTGAAAATACTCACTCTGGTGTTGGAGTTCAGTGACCGCCTGTCTTACTGCCTGCCAGACTCCATTAACATATTGCCCAATTTAACCGTTAAAATACACCTAAACCTTCGAAAAGATTATTAATGATTTCTTATGACTCATAAACAGACACTTAGTCATTCAGTGACCATTCAGCATTAATTTGAACTCTGAATTATGAATTATTGTGAACAAGCAAACAATAACACAAGTTACAGGCCAGAGGACACCAAATTAAATTTGAATGAATTGCAATACTTGTGAAAACTTAAAATTTGTTTAGAAGTTCTACTAATTTATGTTGAATGCCAGTAGAATTTTCTTTCTTTTGTGTTTATTAGACTTTTGAATGAAAATTCTGAGTTGCATTTACTGAAAATATTTGAGTTGGCTTGATCAATAATTTTAATTTAAGCACAATCAGAGAGTACAAGTAATATTTAATCTTAATATTAAACCTCTGATAACCTCCAACTTATTTTTTCTTTTGAGTTTATGAACTCAAAAAAAAATTGTGGCAACTGATTAACTCGATTTTTCTAAGTACTGACAACTTATTAGGGGTTTGTGGTATAATTCAGTTTAACATGTTTCCTTAATATCTGATGACATATCATGGTAATTTTGATAATTTTTATATTACAGATTTCTCCTTTATGCTGCAGTTCTTCCAGATAAATACATAGTGTCGTTTACTTTCTTTAGTCTACAAGCACTACTGTAGTGGATATAATGCTGTTACAGGAAGCAGCATTTAATATGGTAACCTATGATGCATGAAGTACTCACATTATCTCTTTCTAACAAGATGGAAATAGATCCCCTTAATTAAATCCTGGGTGTACACTAATTCCTTACTAAATCTGCACCTCTCTGACAATTCCACATCAGCAGCAGCGCCGTGCACTCCAGTAAACATATAAGCACTGATATCAACATTAAACCTTAATAACTAATAAAGCTTTCATCCAGGGAGTTCCTGTGTGATTTCCATTAATGTGGGGGGAATCGCCCAGGACCATCTCCCTGTTTTCCGGAGCACGTCGACACTCGAGCCGGGGGGGTCGGAGGAAAACAAGGAGGAACTTAAGCTGTGCTGAGTTGTGGGGATGCTAAGGATGCAAATTGCATTTCTGCCTTAAACTTCGATCATATGTGTAAGTGAAAGTGCTACACTTTGATTTGACTTGTATTTATACGTTACAATTTTCAGTTAGAGGCAGAGGTGGTGATGAAAGTACACATATGATTTACTCAAGTGAAAGTACAGGCTTTGAAATGTACAAGTAAAAGTTAAAAGTATCCCTCTGAAGGACATTTCTATGGGCTGTTTCTGTGCAAAGCTCACTGAAGTTCACCTTTTCCCCACAGTCGAGTCTTCTTCTCTTATATGTTTGGTTCTTGTTGCGTCTTTTTTGTCTGTCATGTGTGATATGCAATGATAGATACACCAAGGACATTGTCTTTTCTGTGTGTTACTGTCCCATCTATTTAGATTCAAATTGGTCTTGATGTTGGGAAAGTGGCACACAGTGATGCAAAATTTAAAAAATCAGTAACTCCCCTCAAATGCATTAAAGCTATAATATATACCATTTCCCCATAAAATCTCTAAAAACACTAGGCATATGTTATGTATTTTGTTGTGCTGTGTAATTAGAATATTCCAAATATTTCAAACAATGTTCAAACAGACAAATCCTTAATTTGCTGAAGATAACGGTGTGTTTCCTGCTAGAAATTACTAGTCGCTGCAACTTCCAGGAAAACGCAGGATGCATCAGAGTGAGGAAGAAAACTGCCGCAAGTGACTACACGTAACATAAATAAAACTAATATTATCTTTGTCCATGGACGTGATTTCTGCCTCAGTCCTATCAAATAGATTTTTATCAGTTATGATGGTTGTTTAACCATGGAGATAACGAGTCCCACAATCCCACGGTACTTCACAAAGTCATCAAACTATGTTTTTTATCACTTAAAACTAAAGCAACAAGCCTGTTTTGAAATTATAAGGAGTAGAAAGTTTAGATATTTGTGTTATGGTGTAAAAGTGTATGGAGTAAAAGAATCAAGAAATCCAAAATAATATGCAAGTACCTAAAGAATCTACTTCAGTACAGTAATGAAGTATTTACACTTTGTTACTTTCCAGCTCTACTCCTCACATTTTCAAAACAAGCTTGTTACTTTAGTTTTAATGCATTTGAGGGGAATTACTGATTATTTTTATTTTGCATCTTTGTGTGCTGCCTTCTTAACATCAAGACCGATTTCAACCTAAATGGACGGGACAATAACACATAGAAAAGATGATTCCCTGGTGTATTATCACAAGAAATGTAACAAGATGAAACAGACAAGAGAGAGACTCAGCTGGCCAACAGCCAGTTGAAATGTCCTTCAGAGGGCTACTTTTTCCACTTTTATCTGAGAAAATAAGTTGAATCTGAGTCTTTTTTTATACGAGTATCTGTACTTCTACTTGAGTAAAGAATGGGTGTACTGTTGCCACCTCTTCTTTTATTTGACCTGTATTTAAATGTTACAAATCTTCAGTTAGAGGAGATGCACAACCCTCAAAGTGAGTAAATAACTGACTATTGTAAAGACGAGCAAAGATTTTACAGTAAACAATAATGGGTATCCATTTCGTGGCTATGCCCTCTCTCTTTTAGAGGAGAAATGGCGGTGCTTTGACTGTTGAGCAGGGAGTCCTATCACACAAGACACACAGAGTGGGGTGATGGTGGGGGGCTGGCCGGTGGCCCGCAGCACCTGAAACCTATTAGAGAGCTTTGGAACATTCCACAGGGTTCTTCCACTTTGGCCAGAGGGCATCGTAAAGGTCCTCACAGAGAGGGTCGGTGCGACTCAGACGCCGACAAACAGCCAGCAAGGTGAAACACTAAAACTAGAGGCTGATCTGAAAGAGCATGACATCTGAGGGTATATAATGGGCGGTGTTGTCGTTAACGAGAAAACATGTTGTTTCCACTGCATCCCTAACTTGCCTGTCCATGTAAAATGTTTTAAAAAGGAGAAATATGTAAGTCCCTAGTCTAAATAGCGAGTTGGAGCCACAGATTGTACATTACATATGTCGAATCTCTATTTAATAAACAATCTATGGTTGAAGTGAGTTGTTTTCCTGCCTCCTCCTCCCCAGACTGAAGCTCAGGCAGGTTGCCTGCAGGCTGGACAATAACAAGGGATGACGAGTCCTACACTGTAAGTTGATCAGCTGTTAAATATTGTGTGTCAAAATAAAGCCAAGCCCCTTGCCCCAAAAACAAAAGCCAACTGCTCTGAAAATACACACTCTGGAGTAGGTGTTCATTGACCACCTGCCTTACTCCCTGCCAGACCACACAAAATTTAGCTTGTGTTAACGTTATAAACATCTACTCCTTCTAAAAGATTAATGATGATATCTTACGACTCATAAACAGACACTTACTCATATGGCAAACATTCTGCATTAATTTTAACTCTAATAAACGTGAAACAGGCAAATAAAGAACAATCCTTCCGAAATTGAGAAATGAGAACATGCTGGCTGTGTTTCAACTGAGCATGTTTACTTAATCTCTGATGTCATACCATGGTCATTTTGTGATTTAGTATACTAAATATATCGAATATTTCTCCTTTAAAGGCAATGATGACGTTTTCTGCACCTACACTCACAAGGAGTTTGTCCTCATAAAAGAACGCTATGATTAAAACATTTACCGTTGGCAAGCCGAGCAAAACTTTTATCAACTTTTTATCAAATGGTTTGCCATCTGGACTTAAAACAGTAGGGGCCCAATAGTGCGCTGACACTAAAAACAAACATGCATAAACACACACAACCTGCTGCCAAATTTCTTGGAGATAGCCTTATCTTCGCCGCAATGTGTGTGTATATATGTGTTTTAGTGGTATCAAGGCCCATCTCTTTGGCTGGATCCGTGTCCATGCCTCAGTGTTATGCTCACTGGGTTTAGCTCTATGGGTGTCTGTGGCCTCTCCTCTGGCCGCCCGTGTCCATTTGCTCTGCGGGTATGGCAGGCCTGAGCTGACAGATGGCCGCCCCTCTCCATTCCGCTCCAGAGTAACACAGTAACTGGTTTTTCCTCCGCCGTTGACCTTGCCACAGCCAGCCAGCAATCCAGGCTGGCACTCGGCCTGTCGAACAGGAGGGTAATGAAGTCCAGCGCTGCTCACATGATTATTAAGGCTTTGACGCTGGGGGGCCTTTCAGAACCCTATCCCCCTCCCCTCTCCTCCCCTGTCTGCCATTCACACAGCCAAAGTTCGATGAGGATAGTCATTCGTTACATGGTACTTTGGAAAACCAACATTGCACTCCATAAAGAGAGCTAAAACTTTTTCGTGTGCTCTGTTTGTCGTCTTAAACAAACCTCTCTACGCCTATGAAGCCTACTTAACAACAATTTTGAGAACATCATTGGAACTCTTTCCTATTTAGTAGCACATGATAGCTACTGGTGTCCCTGCGTGCATGTCATTCCACAAACACACCAAGTAAGAGCCACTACACAAAGTTAGATCAGATCTGTCACACTACTATTGGTGCTGACAACCTCTAAAAGCAATGCAGTTCAGCGGTAGCACACCACTTCACTCTGTGAGCAATTCTCCCTCACCACAAGCATCTCTAGGCACGCCTGGAACCCTGGTCCCATCAGGGCCAGGCTGGGATTTGAGAGGTGTAGGTTGCAGCTCTGACCTTTACCAAGGCAGGACTGTCTGTTTGCACTTCTCCCATAAGCCCCCCTCCAGTCAGACTGCTAAGCAACCCCATCAGACCAGGGGTGCGCGTGCACCCACGGCCTTGGTGACATCTCGGAGACCGTGGGGAGGTGGAGTAATGCAGAGGTTAATTCTGATCATCCAGTATTTATGGGCTTCACTTCAGAACAAGGGTTGGCATTAACACTCTAAAGGAGACATCCCTCCTGTATATCAATAAAACATAGCCAGAAGCACAGGAAGAGCCTACTTTTATTCAGGTCGCCCAGGTACCCAACTACACTTGCAGGGGAGGATTTTAAAAGTACACCAGTGAATCCATCATTAGATGATGTCTTTAAATTCAAAGAAAAATTCTAGGATTTATATGAATCTGCATTATTTTACATGGGAATAATTGCGGGTTGAATTTATCACTACAAGCAAATAATTATTATTGATTTTTTTTTTTATTTCTCATGCAGATTACCATCTAATTGACCCTTACTAAGTACCGCCCCTCTTTGCTGTGTACTCCTATAACAGTTGAGCAAGCTATGTACCCAAAGGAACCTCAGTCAACTTTCTCCGTTCCTGCTTACTGCACTTTGATAGGCTTGAGGCTGGCTAGCAATTGATATGGCTATACAATAGCTATCAGCTGTAACTAGCTAGCTAACAATTTATGGAGTTTAGCTTACTACTGCCTGAAAATACTGTACAGCACTTTCAAATGCTTTCCAAATTACTCTACAATAATACAGTACTATATATAAAATGACTGTCATTTAACTTTTTTTTCATTTGTTGTCATGTATGGAAAGTCATTAATTACTATAAGCAAATTCTTTAAACAGCATGTGTACAGGAATGATTCTGTCTGAAGTTTTTTAGCTCTTGTAAGCGGTTGATCACTGTAACTGTGATCACAATCAGCTGTTTCCACTGTATTTTATTTGCAATCTATACTTTAGAATGATTAACTCAACAAATGAGCACAGTTCAACCAATCGCAGGGAGGAATTTGCCCTCAAATCACCATGGTGACATCCACCCACCAATTGCAATGCAGTAAGGGGCAGCAAGTCTTCGCTCCGAGTTTGTACAAACAGGCTGTATGAACTGAGAGCATCAGATATTTTCTCACATGTTGGCCTAGTCTGTGAAGTGTGGGGAAATGTCAGGAAAATCAATAGATAAGGACCACATCAGACTGAGCTTGTCTGGCCTAGCAACAGAGCATCCCCATGGTGATGTCAATTACCTCTGCTTTACAACAAAAACACCAGGAAGAGCAAAACAGTCTCTGCAATGCTGTAAAACTTTTAATGCAGTCTCCTGGTTACATTGAGGAATTTGTAAGAAACTTCTTTTTTTTTTTTTTTTTTTTTTTTTTTTTTGTTTTCCATCCAGACAGGTAGGTAACACAGCGAATGTGAGAATCTTATTGATAGCTTCTTTTTTTCTGCAGCTCACTCTGTTTTCTATTCTCCTCATGGACGCCACATTAGTCAGGGAGCGGTATAATGTAACGAGCAGTAAGGTGCGCATAATTGCATATTAGCAGCAACACACTTGGCTGCACGGGAGGTGACTGCGCTAACGAACAGAGAGGCGTTATTAATCACCAATTAATAAAAGCAGGCAGATATCACACTCAGTATAGGGCACGCATGGTTTCCTTTGTTTCCACTGGCTGGTCCAAGCCTGTTCTCTTATTTATTTCATAAGATTGATCCTGTTCCTGTGCCGTGTTGTCTATTGAGTTCTGACTCTGATCCAGCCCCCTAGGAGTCAAATGAGGAGTGTTTGGCCATGTTTGTTAGCAGATTACATGTGTATGTGCTCTATGAATGAGACCCAGAAACTGAGGGAACACCATCAGACACACCTAATCAAAGAGGATTATAGGAAAAGACACAAAAGAATGTGAATGCCATATTCTGTTTATACACCAGGAGAAAAAAACAGTAGTAGTAAAGTACTTGTAATGAGGAGTAATTTTTCAAGTCTGTGATTTTACTTGTAGTAATGTAAGCAATTTGAATTAATGCTGCATTCACATGCTCTTCAGATGCTCCAGTTTCCCAAACTGCTGGGCGCAAGAACAAGGATTGCCATTTGCTCGGGGCAAGTAAAATGCCATGTTGGGCAAGCAAATCTGGCAACTTACTTGCCCAAAAGAATTGAACTATCGAACTACTTTGATAATTGATTAATGGTTAAAGTACTTTTTATGCAAAAATGGCAGAGAATGCTGAGATTTCCTCCATTTATTATAAACGGAATATCTTTGGGTTTTTGTCTGACAAAACAAGATATTTAAACACATCACCTTAGACTTTCAGAAACTGTGACTGACACCGGGTGTATACAGCTTAGAATAGCAGAGACAAGCATCCAGCTGTCTGTAGCTAACAATGCTATTAGCAACGAACAACCTCATGGCCGAGAGAAACCATGATCTTTCCCTAAACCTAACCAAGTACTTTTGTTGCCTAAACCAAACCAAAAAATGTGAAAATAATAATAAAAAAATAACTAAGATGTAACACTGACATATAATTTGACACTGAATTTGTTCCATTTCGCAGCCAAAATAAAGGGGTTGGGTGTGAATAGCTGAATTGCTGCAGTGTATGTACTTGTATCAACCAAATATTCACTCGTCTGCCGTTACTCTGTCTTGAGTTCTGACTCTGATCCAGACCCCCAGGAGTCAAATGAGGAGTGTTTGGCCATGTTTGTTAGCAGATTACATGTGTATGTGCTCCATTAATGAGTCCCAGAAACTGAGGGAACACCATCAGACACACCTAATCAAAGAGGATTATAGGAAAAGAAACAAAAAATGAGAACACCATATTCTGTTTATGCACCAGGAGGAAAAAAACACTTAATGTAGTAGTAACTGTGTTTCCACTAGGGCAGAGACAGTGATGGAGACCATGTAATCAGCATTCACTGGCCAAGTTGCTCAAGGGGCCTAAGACAAGAGGATATGTGTCGAGGATAATTTGCGGCCCTTAGCAAGAAACAAAACAAGGCTTTCAGCTTCAAATACTGTTACAGTGTGCCTCCTGTCTGTTCCCCTACTAACAGCCAATGCAGTGTGTTTTGCCAGGTTGGAGCGCGGTTAATATGAAAATGTGAGAGCTGGATAGTGAGAGATGGTGGACAGACAGAGGGGGAAAGGAGAGACACAGAGAACAGAGAGGAGGAGGAGAAACTAGAGGAGAGCTAAAGGCCTCTCACTCGCTCTCCTCTCCAGCTCTGTAACGGCCCACAGTGCCTGCTTCACACAGAGCGGCCAGCTGTACAGCAAATGTGCCTTTCCCTCTCCGCCCCCGAACCTTTCCACCCCTCCAGTGCCCCCCTCTGCCTGGGCCGACCAGGCCACCGGCTCCTCTCTGTGCGAGAAGGCTCCTCCCTGACTTGGCTTCGAGCTCAGTGCTGTCACCATCCCAAAAAATCTGTAGAGGTGACCCCAAAAAACACTTTTCTGGGATGTGGTTTTTGGTTTGTTTGTTTACAATTGTCCTTCTGAGCTCTGCCACCTTGGCAGTCGCTGCTTGGAATGGACAGGAGTGAGATGAGAATTGGATTGAAAGCAGATATAACAGGAAAGCAAAAACCCTTTTCACCTTTAAAACCCTTTAAGACAGAGCCTGTGCTTCAAAACATGTCGGGGCTCTGAAAATCCACACAGGGACATTTGAAACAGTGCGATAAATGGGCCAAACGTGCCCCCCATGAGGCTCCAAATGTCATAGTTTACAGTGGGGTCAAAGTGAAGCAATGGGGTGGCATGATGGCATGCTGATAAAACCAAACAGGCTTTTGTGTCAATGAAAGACCTTCAAAGGTCCTCTTTAAAAAAGCAGACGACTTTGTGAAAGTGCTGTGATTTTAAATATATTTTCCAAATGCATTTAATGCACATCAAGATGGCAAATTGAACTGACAGATTTGTTTTCTAATCTGAAAGAAAAATAGAAATAAAAAAGGTTTGATAGTGACTGCAGCAGCTGAAAGCTGTATAAATCTGTGTGTCTCTGGAGAAAAATCGGACACCCTCAATTCTGTAAGTGAGCCATGCCAAAAAAACTCTAAACTAAAGAGTGGCCAGCTGTCTTCTGGCCTGCTATTAAATTGCTCCTTGGATGGTGGCGATATCATTTTTTTCTCCATAGGAGTATCACACCAGGTCCCCAAACAGAGCGACCAGCTGTACAGCAAATGTGTACTGATCCATCTGGGCCCTAGCAGGCTGCGGCCTCCATCTTAAAACACGTGGGGCCGTTCACAGGCTTGGCTGGGGCTGGTCTGCAACACACCCTTCTGCACCCACGGCCACCTCCTTCCTTTTCATTTACCTCTATTATCACAGTAAATGTTGAGTAGCTGGGCAGCAGAGCCGCACTTTATGTCTGAAGCAGGACCATCATCGTCTGAGCGTAATATCCATGCATCAAAATGTGCTGGCAGGCGTACAGAGGAGGCATCCACGAGGAGGTGAGAGTGGAGGCTGAGTGCACTTGGTTTAGGGAGACTATTGTATTACAAAGGGAGCTAATATGGACTTGTCTGGGTGAGACAGGCTCAGGTTTTGTTGTTCCATACACTTAGCACTATGGTTATGTCACGGCACATCACTATATATAGAGTTATCAGTGTGAACTGACACCATGGAGCGGGGCATGGATGAAAACAACACCCCTATGAATCCAGCGTCTGCTCCATTACCTACGCTAATAACGCTGACAGCTGAGCGGAGATGACCCCAGCCCCCTGTTTCCCCTCTCCTGTGCAGATGGCCATTAAAAGGAGAAAGTGTCCCTTTTTTCAGTAGAGAAGGTATTTAGAGCTTTTCCAAATTAGTATTTTTTTCTGTGTTTTTTGGCCCAAATTGGCTTTGCAGTGATTACTGACTGGATTGAATTTAACCCCATTCTGTACTATACTATGTAACTATATAAAACTATAAGATCGCCTAACCTGGTGCATATGTTTTTCTTTATATCTCTTCAGTGAAAGGAGAAATATGTAACAACTGCATTTTCAAAATCGAGTCCTGCAGTCAAAATAGCAATTGGAACCACAGATGGTAAATTAAGCCCTATTAAATACAATCTATGGTTGAGGCGAGTTGTTTGCCCTCGCCTCCTCCTCCCCAGACTTGAGGGAGCTCAGGCAGGTTGCAGGAACACTGCAGGAGCACAAGATGAGCGCAACATTATAATTTGACAATAACAAGCGACAATGAGTCCTTCGCTGTATCTTGATCACCTGTTTTTTAACTTTAAATTGTCTGTCATTGTAAAGCTAAGCCTGTTATCCTGAGAACAAAAGCCCGCTGCTCAGAAAATACACACTCTAGAGTTTGAGTTCAATGACCGCTTGCCTTACAGCCTACTTCTGCTAACACAGTGCTCAATTTAACCGTTATATACATCCGTTCCTTCTAAAGATTATTAATGACTCATAAACAGACACTTACTCATTCAGCAAACATTCAGCAATAATGCTGAAAAGTGAAATAGGCAAACAATAGTACAGCAAATATATTACAGATTTCTCCTTTAAACATATTTTCATTGCCTTTTTTATTTGATTAAGTTTTCTTTTTGTTTGTGCAGTCTCTTCTAGATAACTTCATCTTTCTATCAAATTTTCATTACAATGAGTTTTGTTTTCTCCATATTTTAGAGATCACAAAACAAATGCATCTAACAGAAACCCTTTTGAGGAGTCTGATGAAACCCGTGATCATGTTGAATACAAAGCAACGGCATATCAGAGAAGTAAGACATCAGACAATAACCCAATCACCTATCCTCCTGTTATCTTAAGCTGTCTGAATTCCACTATTATGGGGGAACTGTGTGCTTGTGCGGCTGACAGACATAAAATAACCAGTAGGGGGGTTTGTTTTCTACCCTCCCAGTGTGCTCCGTGCCTGCCTTTGCGAGAGAAAGGACTAATGCTGGCATGGTACTGTATTAGGCACCCCCAGTAGAATAGTGGGTGAGCAGATCGCAAAGATGAATACAAAATACACACCTACACACTCTCGGCTCGTCTCTCTCCTTTGCAAATACACCGAAGCATCAAAATCACAAATCACATGCTTCTGATTGTTTATGCACAAACAGTGGGTCCCTGATAGAATTGCCTACCGGTCCTGATAGAATTGCCCACCGTGTTTAAATTCACCTGCGCCTAGAAGCGTGTCCCAAACAGAGAGGCGGTTTGGTTCCAGATCAATGAGTCTCTCTCCCACTGAAGACAACAGATAATGCAGTGTAATGAAAGAGCCGCCAAACGAGCTGAATAAATGAATGAATAAAGGAACGTGAGACCGGAATTCAGACGCCTACTTACTGCAGGCAAGAAAACCTGTTTTCCAATTGTCTGTTCTCTACAAATTATTCTGCCTGCATACAAATGACAACCAAAAGTAAAGACGTTTTGTGGAGGTTAGTCTTACACCAGCACTCTTTGTTTAGGAATCTTGTGAAAGAACATGAGTAATTTGGAATAATTTTGCGTTACACAATGTTATAAAAATCAAATATCCATTTTTTCAGTTGATTTGACGTCATTAAATGCAGACAGCATGAAAGTATTATTACCAAATGTTGTGTTCAGATCTCAGTCATCTGAACAGACTGAAGAGGCACAATAAACAAACAAACAAAATCATGTACAGTAGCAATGTGGAGATTTTTCAAAACACTGTGGAATAGTATTTAAAATTTTGAATTAAATCAGTTTTGGTATTTAAATATGTCAATAATCCATATGTTTCTACTACTTCAAACTACCGTTATATAGAGTGGTTTGAAGTGGAGAGATTGTGCTCCACAAGCATGCACACGTACTATATTATACCATTCACATGCATGGGGAAATGAAGATGATGGGTTTATAAATGCACAACACTGGGGATGCAGTTGATGGTCAAAATATTAAAATAATTCCACCTATTTGGTGATGTGATCCAGATACTTGTGAGCCTGAATGAGACAGGGTCAAATATTTCATTACATATATCACATCAGTCCTTAGTATGCGATTCACCTTTAAAAGAAAACACTATGTCTGAAATGTATTTCAAATTATCAAATACTTGTCAAATTGGGTGAATTTTGCTCATTGATTCATATATTATATAGATGACGGTCACACAAAATCATCACACACCTAAAAGCCAAATTGATTAAATTTACACTATATTGTAAAAATACTCTGGGAAATGTAGAAAAACATATTTACAAAGATATTACACATGTACTGTTTTTTATGACTTTGCTCCAGGAGTGCAACAGAGACCGTAATGAATGAAACAAAGAGTTATCTCCTACCCAGCATGTGGTTGGCCACATGAACTTGGATGTCCCATTCACTGTAGAAAACCATCTGACATTTGATGCACTGGTATGTCTTCTTCTGCAAATAAGACCAAGAGGAAATGGATTGTTATGGTCAAATTTGCATAGCAATTAATATTACAAACTAGATATCGTTAATTTTACCAATTTAACATAGCAATAGTGAACAATTTGTGAACCTTAGGATGTTTTTATGAACTATTCAATCTCATCTCAGTGAGCACTGAATGGGAATTCAATGGTGATTTCTAGATGAAAAATGGTTGATATTTGGTCTGAACGTCTAAGACTTTTTTTCGCCCTCTTTTTGAACAGCTAAAATGCAGTTAGAACCTCAATCTGTCTGACTGATTGAAATTCTGATGTGGTCTACATGAGGATGCAATTTCAAAGCATTTCATGTTTTGTATCTGGTTCATAATGTAAAATGTAAAAAATCTGCTAATTGCTACACATTGAAGAGGATAAAAAAATCAACAACCTTTTTTAAACATCCTTTCAAAATGCACATTGGGATTAAATACAAGACTGATTAACAATACCTCTTCAGTTTGTGAGGGACTTGCTCTGGGCATGGGGGACACCTGGGGCGTCTTGAGCTGCCCACTGTTGCTGTCTCCTGCCGGTTCCCGATGCACCGTCTGGACGTGGTTTTGCAGCTCTGCTTCAGACTCAAACTTCACATTACAGCTGGAGCATCGTGTCTTGGCAGCAGATGATGAGGATGTGGAAGAGGATGAAGAGGATGAAGAGACAGCTTTGCTTTTCCCATCTCCCGGGCTGAGACTCTCCCCTTGGACCCATGTGGCTGTAGTTGTTGCAGGAGTGGTGGCTCCACCCTGCTGCTGTTGTTGCCTTCCTCCATTTACTGTTGGGCTGGAGCTTTTGGAACCAGCTGCTGTCACGCAGGACGCACAAAGTCCGTAAGGCAGTCCGTTGATGTCCAGCTTCACCAGGTCTTGTCTGGACCGGAAGTCTTTCAGACATGAGGCGCATTTGAAAGGTTTTTGGACATGGTGTTGCTGCTGGTTATGAGAGATGACATTGCTGCGGCCAACAGGTTGGTTGGCGGACATCGTTCCCGTCTTTTGCATGTGGAAGGTACCATGAATCTTGAGCTCCAATGTGGAGGTGACTGTCTGCATGCACACCACGCAGCGGAAACCTGTCAGGGAGTTCCTCAGGTCAGGGTGCATCTGGCAGTGCTCCAGGAAGTCCTCTTCGCTCTGCAGCGGCATCTTACAAATGCGGCAGCTGCCTGTGTCCAGACTCTTGCTATGGGTGACCTTGTGCTCAGTCAGGGTGAGCAAGGAAGGGAAACGCTCCCCACAGATGGGACACATATAGTGTTTGACAGGCCCAAGGTGGGTCTGCATATGTTCCCTCAGCCCAGCCTCAGAGAAGAAGGTGCGAGAGCAGACATTGCACTTGTGGTTGCCCTTGATCATTTCAGCTTTCCGTTTTACCATGGCACTCTCACCAGGGTGTATGTTGTGGTCCCTCAACTGGTGGTTAGTGAGGAGTGACTCCATGGTGTACGATGCCCCACAGATGTCACACCCATACATGGGCTCTGCAGTGTCCACATCTTCCTCACTGCCATCATGACTGTTCTGGGACTCCACCACAGATCCTCCTGCTGCCCCTGGACCATGGCTGTTGGTTAGGAGACCCTGTAGCTCAGCATCTTCTTTAGGCTGGCCATCCGCACCACTTATAGTCGAGCCATTAGCACCACAATTCTGTGCCTTTCCATCAAACACACAGTGCTTCTCCCTCAGATGCTTCTCCAAAAGGACAATGGCGTGGAAGGCCTTACTGCAGAAGCGACAGTTATACTTCTTGCTGTGGGTGGTGATGTGGCACTGCAGCTCCACCTCCGTGCCGAAGGACTCCCCACAAAAAATGCAGCGGTGGGCACGGCCCTGGTTTTCCAGGTGACTGTGTTTGACGTGTAGCTGTAGGTCAGTCTCATGTCTAAAGTCCCAGTTGCAGGAGGTGCAGCGATACACCTTTTTCTCGTTGCTGTGCTTTACAGCCAGGTGGAGCTGGGTAGACACTTTTGAGTCAAAAACCTCCTGACACAAAGTGCAGCGAAAGAACACAAAGGTATGCATGTCAAGTAGGTGTTTCTGCAGGTCATCCACTGAGGTGAACTGCTTGTCACAGCTCTCACAGATGTAATATGTGGAGGTAATAGTAAAGTGAATTGTCACATGCTTCAGCAGGGACTCTTGGTTGGGAAACTCTTTGTTGCACTGTGGGCAGGTGAGTTGAGGCTGCAGACCATCCAGATGAGTTTTTAGGTGAGTCTGGAACAGGTCTAAGCTGGTATACTTTGCTCCACACTGGTTACATATAAACTCACTGGTATTGCGTGAGCTGCCTTGTTTCAGCATGGCAGTTTGTTCCACAGATATTGGAGAAGAGGGGCTGAGAGTGCGTAAGGATTTCTTTCCGTTGTTGATGTAGTTCAGTGCCAGTGGAATGTTCTTGTGGTTCTCCTTGATGTGCTTGTTGAGCTTCAGAACACTGTTGAATATTGGAGAGTTGGTGCAGTACGAACAGGAGTACACTTCTACTATAGACTCCTTGGGAGTTACAGCCAAGGGGGAGTCAAAGCGCAAGCTTCCCCCATCACAGTGAGTCTGACGAACATGCTCCTCCAAGGTAGCCTCTGTCAGGAACCCCATGAAGCACTGGGGGCAGAAGAAAGCATTGCTTTCCTTGGCCACAGGACTGGGGAACCCATGGGAGCAGCGGATGTGTTCCTGGAGGGCGTTGAGGTCACTCAATACCTCAGTGCAGAAGTTGCACTGAAGGAGGGCATCAGGCAAGCTGGCTAACAGGGCAGCATGGTCTTCTGCATTGTGCACCTGCTTAAGATGTTCATTTAGATTTAGTAAAGAGGGCAGAACCTCCAAACAAAACTGGCAAGTGTGAGCCTGCTCTGGCTTGTCCAGATGCATGGTTCGCAAGTGAATCTGAAGTACTGCCAAACTGGAGAATACTTGCTTGTTGCAATATATGCAACTGTAGGAGACTTTAGGCTGTTTAGAGGAACGTCCTCCCATGTCTGATGCATTCTGAGCAGCCCTCTTTCTCCTCCCCCTTGTCTTGGGCACAGGCGGCGCCGTCTCCACCATTGTGGAGCTATCGACAGAGAGGTTGGAGTCAGGAGTGGTGCTAGAGACAGAGGTGTAGCCCACAGTCAGCAGGGAAGGGCTGTTGCTGTGGTTACTAGATTCAGGGAGCTGGTGGATGTCCATGTGAGCGTAGAGGTCCTCAACAGACAGAAAGTGCTCAGAGCAGATAGCACAGGTGTGTCCCTTCCTGTCTCGGCTGTGGGCCTGGTCAATGTGAGTCAGCAGGGTGCCCTCGTCACTGAAGGGCTCATGGCAGTAGATGCACTGCAGGGTGGCACCCAGGCCTCCATCCTCAGATGGAGAACACTCTGGGTGGCACTCCGCGATGTGCCTCTGGAGGTCTTCTGGGACATCAAAGCCCTCCTCACAACGGCTGCATTTGCGGGTTTCTTTCAGTTTCCATTCGTCAGCTCGAGAAAGGCTTGAGCTGCTGCCATCTTTGCCCCTTTCGTGTACTTGCATGTGGCCGTGGAGAGAGCTGGAGGAGAGGAAGCCTCGGCGGCACACAGGGCACTTGTGGGGTTTGTTAGAGGCGTGAGTTTTCATGTGGATTTTGAGGTGATCACTGCGGGAGAAGGCAGAATCACACTCTCCACAGTGGTACTTCTTGTCACCGGTGTGTAGCTTCACGTGTCGATCTCGGCTGCGCTTGTGCTTAAACAGGCGGCTGCAAAAGGTACAGCTGAAAGGGAGTTTGTCACCGTGGCTCTGCTCGTGACGCTTGAGAAAGCTTAGACGGCTGAAGGACTTGTCGCAGAACTGGCATGGGTATGGCAGCCCGGGGCCCCCTTCCTCCTCGCCAAAATCATAGTCCTCACAGTGTCCTGGAGAAGTCTGATCCTTACTGGAGGGAGATGATGCTGGCCAAGAACATGATGGGTCATCCTCAAGATCAGCACCGTCTGGAGAAGAAGACAGAAAAAGGGGAAAAGAGAGAAAGGAGGGCAAGTCAGAGGGAAAAAGAAGGAGAGAGAAGGAGAGAGTGAGTGAGAGAAGCGTTTTGTGGGACTGTATTAGCAACTCATTTGTCTCACTCTTTTGAATAGAAAAGGTGGGCCACCATGGTGTTATTTGTCATAGTAATTATAAGGTTGTGGTGCATGAATTTAGAATACTTTGCAACTTGGACAATTTTTTCTTCAGCAGAAACAATGCCTCTCCTTAGGTGTTATCTAAAAAGTTACATTTAAATATGCAATTTTAAGTATAATTAGGGAAGAGAATAAGTGGAAATACTTTTACTACAATTAACCTTGTATGTGGCCACGTAATGGCTTAGCCCACTGTGACTCAAAACACAATCTCTCTGACATTTAAAGCCAACACAAGACAATTTGTGTACTTTAGGATGTAAGCCCGGCATGAGGTAAATTAGAACATTTCTATTATTCCTGAACAATTACTAGAATATTTTTGAAAAACAAGAGCCCTTGAAATGACCTTAAGATAAGAGAAAAAAAAAGAGAGACTGTGAAAGAGAAGATTAAATGTGCAATTTAGACCACAGCTATGCATAGCCTTTAGGAATCCTCCACTGCAGAATAGATGATTTTCATGAAACATGGGCCTTTCAGGGCATCACTCAATAGATATCAGATTATAGAATATGCATTATTATCATATTTGTCTGTGTGGTTTGCACTAAGCCGTGAGGCAACTGATACTGGATGGATGAATGTGCCATGTGCTGATGCAGGGAAGGGGGGCAAGGAGGGGACAGGGAAACGGATAGGGGAAGACAATCGGGTGGCTAACTATCTCAGTCAAGGACAAGCAGGTGCAGAGAATGACCAGGGAACACCATTCGCTCTACAATAACTTTAATGTGTCCCTATTCAAATCGCTTCTTTGCCGACATTCCTTTCCACTGGTTCACTGCACAGTGATATGAATGGAAAACACAGAGCACCACTTTCCACAAGTTCAAAAGGTTACAGACCACTTCTTCCCGCTGCCGAATTCTAAGTGCTGTGAACTTCCTTACCTAAATAAAACAACGTAATCCCAACCCCTTCAGAAAAAAAAAACTGTGTCAAAAGGCCAAAACTTGGAATGGGAAAAACAAGAGGAAACTGCAGAGATTTATGAGAGGGACGAAGGAAAAGCACGAGCTCTTTCCAGGATCCAACCTCTGTTACTCCCCTTCAGCTGACAAATCTTAGTCTCCCTTTCTCTCTCCCCCCTTTCTGTTGTTTTTGCTGGGAGATCTGCCCTTTGTCAGGATATCATGCCCTCTCTGAGCACTTACCCCCATCAGGCCTATCTTCAGGAAACAGATGGGGTCGGAGGCCATTCCCTTGCCCCTCCAAACTGCTGAAAGCGGCACATTGAGAGCCCACCTCCACACCGTGGCCCTCCCGGAAACCTCCCACCCCTGGCAAGGCGCCCACTCTGCACACACATCTCACTCAAGGAGCGAACCTTGCTTGATTTACTTGCTTTATCTCTCGTACATGTCTCAATGTTTTCTCTCTCTCTGGTTTGAGGGAGGATGGGTGACTCAGTGCTATGCCCTCCTCCACAGAGGGGGCGGATCTGCCCTCTCTCATACTGCCTCCCAGGGTATAGGAGAAGAAGACAGTGCAAGAAGAATGACCCCAGTCAATGCCTTACAGTCAAACATATTGGCTTTGAGACAATAGTATAAAACAAACAAATAAATGGGCCTGTATACAAGGCTAAATTAAATTCTACTGTACTAAATGAGGACGTCTTTGCCTTGAGACATTACTAAGCTGCCAGGACAACCTCACTCCATTTTTTTTATTTTGGTTTGTTTGCTTGATGTATATTATTTATTTAGTGACTTTACTCCAATAACACACATACATAAAGTCGTATCTTTGGGGGACATGTGGGAGTCACAAACATTGCTTGAGTTTAACTAGCAGAATGAACATTTTTTAGATGGGCGAATAGCTATGTTAATATGAGGTTTGTGAAATATTACAGAGGCTGCCTTACAATAAAAAAAATATCATGATATTAAAAGTCCAGGGTGTAGAATTTATAGAGATTCACTGGCAGAATATGGCAGAAGTGGATCATAATATTCATAAGTATGTTTACCTTAGTGTATAATTACCTGATATTAAAAATGCCCCTGAGTTGCACCTGTAGAAGAAACATTGCACCTATACTCAATTTATCATCATACCAATGGACTTATAGACTTATAGACAGTGTGGGGATGTATGAGGTACTTATCGATAGTCAGTGTATTACCAACAGTAGACACTGGTAGGCATGCCCCCAGAGGCAAATAGTAATTTAGCCACTTAAAAAAAATCCACCTAAAAAAACCAAAACAAAATCAGTTCAAGTCAATGCTAGATTTAGAATATTTTTAACACTTTGCCATCAGACAGCTTTTCCAGACAGGAAACTGATGTTGGATGATCCAAATCTTCAAACTCCATGGGTAAAATCAGTAATTTTACCATGCAGAACACAAGAGTTGCTGATCTATTGCTGCATTGACTGGTTTGTTGTGTTTTTGTGTCACTTCAGTGTTTTAAAAAGAGAGTTTCGATGCACTGAAGTCACAGAATAACACAAACCATACAGGAGATCAAGACAGTGGTAAATTGTTCTGTGAGGTAAAATTTAACTCATGGAATTTGGTTGGTTTGGAGAAAGTGATATTTGGCTTATATAACGGTGGTTTCCCATCAGAAAACACCATCTGATGCAAAGTAAAGTGGTGTAAATATTCTAAATCCAGTCTATACTCAAATGATATTGATGTTTTTAGGTTGGCCCTTTTGGAGAAAATACCTTTTGCTGCTGACCCTGTCATCAACAGTACATTACTTAGCTTCTATGCTTGTACCCCTCTCTGCTTCTCCAAACTGGGGGCGTGCTGACTGGTGTTTAGCTAATACACTGACTATTGAGTACCTCATACAACCCTGCATTGAATAATCCTAAGCATCCCTTGAAATATTTTGTATGTGTGTTGGACCAACAACCCAGAGCTTCTGCTAAACACGCAGTCAGTAAATCCTTTGTTTTGCAGTGATGACCATCAAAATGCCTGATTTAAAAAAAAAAAAAAGTGCAGACAGAATCACATCTGTTTTAGGGCATCTGGAATTGAAACTGTACATTTCGGGTGCAATTATCCCACATAGTGAGACTTACTACAGTTTTACTCACACACACTCAGTAATACACACACATAAGATTGTGAGTGCACACTCTGCACACTCCCTCACAGTAACAAACAATATACATGTGCAGACATACGTGCACACATAGCATAGAAACAGATACTAGCACAATGGCCGAAACAAGTGTGTGAACAACTGTAGATGAAAGAGCAATCTTCCTCAGGAGACTTCAAGAGGAAAGAGAGAGAGAGACTTGTTTTTTTTCCTTCTTCACCCAGACAAGAAATGCCCAGGCCTCAGCAGCAGCCTGAGTAAATAAAAGAACGGGCCTTACTTCCCTGTCTCTCGGGCCGGGGGCCTGTGCACGCCAGCACTCTCTGTGCTGCTGCCAAAGGGGATGCTGGGGCCTGAAAAACTACACCCTGCAGCTGAAGGGCTGTCTTTGTTGGTCTGCCAAGGCCTTCCTGAGCATCCTCCAGCCAACAGCCTGTCACGTCCTGGGAGGAAGACCTCCATCTTAAGGCCTGTCCCTCTCTGGGAGTTCTGTCCCTACCCCCTCCCTCTTTTTCTTTTTAAATGTCTCCTATATGGAACAAAACAACCTCATTTGGAGTGCTTCTATAGGGGATGGCATAAAATGTGCCATCGCCATATTTACTAATAAGATAAGCTACAGTGCATGAAAACTTTTAAAAGAATTTAACAAAAAGTCAAGCTCAAGGAATCCATATATGTAAGTGTATAAAGACATTTGAAACAGCTATGAACAAATTGGTGTTTATTTTTTCTTGTGTGGCAAAAGAAACCACTAAAAATTCCCCCTTCACACGCAGGTCTCAGTTTCCTCCAAGCCAGTCTGAATTACTCTTTGTGCACTACTTCCTCTATGTTCATTTATAGCACCCTTTCCCAGAGTAAATACTCCTGTTCAAATACAAATCCTCAATGCTGAGAACAGGTAAGTTTGCCATTTCCGTACACAGCCGCATAGCTTTCAAACCCCCCGAAGAGAGTTTTGATTTATGCAATTAATGTATTTGAGAATTACCGAGATATATAAATATATTTCTAAAAGAGCGAGTCATTAATTTTCCTGATGACATTGTTTCCCTTTGGACAATAATACATATGGTGGCAAATATTGTTTCTAAATTTTAAGTGCTAAATGATATGCATAATTTGGAAAGAATTATTACATTTGAATTCTTTGTGAACAGATACCACTCTGTCATAGTGTGAGCAGAGTGCAAGATCACAAGGAAGGCGACATATGATTTGTGGAGTCATACATATTCAAATCCAGTTAAATCCCCTTTTGTTGCAAAAATGTACAACAGAAATGTGTGTCTGATAATGGACTTAGAGACAGCCTCAATGCCTATCATGTACACGTGCCAAAAATGAAAGAGAGAGACAAAAGGTATAATTAGTTCTCATGTTGAATGCATTGGGAATAGAGCTAGGATGTTTGGTTTTTACATTTAGCAGCATAAATACTGCAAGAAACCCTTGGAACAGAAATGGCCTTTTGCCAAAATACCATAAAAATCTATATGCACAGACAGTGCTCAGCAAAGGTATTCTGTTACTCTGAAACCCAGACTCACATCTGTCTTGCCAATTTTAACTGATGTATTCAAGCAAAGAGTCTTTTCGCCAGAAAATACCACACAATATGCAGAATTTTCATTGTAGATGATTTAGTGTAAAACTTTCCATGCTTAAAGTGATAGTTTGGATTTTTTAAGCAGGGTTGTATGAGGTAATTATTCATGGTCAGTGTATTACCTATAGTAGATGGCAGTCAGGACTCCCCCAGTGTGGAGATGCAGCATTGTATTGCTGTGGACAGGGTCAGCAGCAAAATGTATTTTAGACACCTAAAAAAACCCACCTAAAAAAAAATCAATATCAAGTGTATACCCTATATTTACAGTACATTTTGAGTGCTTTACCTTGCCGTCAGACAGCCTTTTCAGGTGGGAAACCGTCGTTATATAAGCCAAATATCGCTCTCTCTAAAACAACCAAACTCCATCGGCGAAATTTTACCTTGCAGAACACTTGAGTTGCTGGTATACTGCTGATTTAATCAGTTAGTTACTTTGCGTTATTGTGTGACTTAAACGATTTAGAACTAACCTTTTAAAATACCAAAGTCACACAAATATACAAACAAACTAATACAGTAGATTGAGGCAGCAGTACGCCTGTGCACTACTGTGTTCTGCAAGGTGAAATTGCTTTTTTTGTCTATTGAGTCTGGTTGCTTTGAGAGAGCGATATTTAGCTTATATAACAGCAGTTTCTCATCAGAAAAAGCTGTCTGATGGCAAAGTAAGGCAGAGAAAATATTCAAAATATAGCGTACACTTAAACTGATTATGGAGCTTTACAGGTGAGCCTTTTTTAAGTGGCTAAAATATGTTTTATTGCTGACCCGGTCCACAGTAGATTGTTTAGATTCTGTGCTGGTGCCCTCTCTGCTTCTTCACTGACTTTGGATAAGTACTATGGATAAGTGTTTCTGTAATGTTTTTATTTCACTTCAGATGGATCTGGTTGTTTTTTGGTACTGGGAAGCACTTTGAAATATATTTTAAAAAGTGCAATAATGACATAAAGTTTTACTTACATAATTACTTACTTGCTTTTTTTTTATCAGAGACAAAACTTTGACAAAGCCCTCTCTTAAACATAGCTTACTAAACAGGCATTTGTTCTATTGTTTTTATCCAGTAATACACCCTCCCAAAACCTTTCAGGGACCGTGGTTTGGGAATAACTCGCTGCTGGCGCCCGGACCTTCGTGTCTGAGGTCCTGGAAGCAGTTCAAGATGGCTTATCACTGCCTGACAGCAACATAGTACATCTCTTCTATTTAGGAAGCCAAACTCTTATCCAGGTCCAGGACCTTATCTTATCAGAAAAGTGTTTTTGCTATCAGTCATCTGCCGCTTCTATAGCGAGCTAGACTTTGTTCAAAAGCCACTCTAGTGAAGCAAAGCATGGCCGTGCTTTCAGCCGCCAAAACCTTATCTTCCTGTGTGTTGTACCGGAGATCTGTACATAGTGGTTGTCATAAGAGATGTGTTTGTGTGAGTGTATTTGTGGCACATTGGGGATTGGGGATTCAATGAATAAACAAAAAGCTGACAACTTGTCTGATGTAACACCATGACCCCACTTCATATTCAGAGAGGGGATCTTTTTACAGTTACTGGGAAAAGTAGTGAGCCTCTCCCACGAGACAATGCATGTGTCATCTCAACGCTTTTCCTGTTCTGATGCCCAAATAGCAATGTGTGTCTGAACAACACGCTATCATGTACGGCCCTGTTTGTGACACAACCACTTAAGATCTAATAGAGGAGGTGGTGAAAGAAGTTTTTACATTAGCTAAGACTCCGTTCTCCCTGACTGAGAGAGGGAGAAAGAGGGGGGTGGTCGATTTTTTTGGGACTAATTCCAGTCAGATGAACAAATCACTCGGTTGATTCAGGACCGAGAGCTCAGAGGACACAGAGCTATTGGAAGAGGCCCAGTGCTGGGCTTTACTCACAGTAGTCCTGCTACATCCCTGTTTTAAGACATCAAATCCAGTCAAAATGAAACACTGATAATTCCCAGTAGCTGTCAACAAAAGTGCCAGGTGGCTAGACGTGGCTTTTTGCACCGTGCAGCTGATTAATACACACAAATAAACACAAGTGGAGGTATTTAAAGGAGCTACGATTTAACATTTAAAGGGATAGTTCGGATTATTTGATGTGGGTTCTATGAGATAATTTCAATAATCAAAATCAATGCCAGAATCAGCAGTTGTACCAGTTTTTATTTTCTCTACGTGCCTTATGGCATCCAGCGTATGTCTAAAGAAAAAACAACACTTTAAAGACAACACAGCATAGCTTACCGGCTGTTCTACTGTTCTGTTTCTGAGAAACAGAGAGGGGCACCAGCACGGAAGCTAAGCAATGTACTAGTATAGACAGAGTCAGCAACAATAGGTATTTTAACTGCTTAAAAAAAGGGCCACCTAAAAAGTCAGTGCCACCTTAAGTGTATGCTATTTTCAGAATATTTTCATTGCTTTACCTTGCCATCAAACAGCCTTTTCCAATGGGAAGCTGCTGTTAGGTTAGCCAAAAATCGCTCTCTCCAAACTACAAACCAAACACCATAGGAAAAATCAGTCATTTTACCTCACAGAACATGGGAGCTGCTGGTCTTCCGCTGCCTTGATCGGTTTGTTTGTGTTATGTTGTGTGACTTCGGTGAATCCAAACTAACCTTTTGATACACTGAAGTCACACAATAATACAAACTAACAGACAGATTGAGTCAGCGGAAGACCAGCAACCCATGTGTTCTGCAAGGTAAAATTGCTGATTTCACCTATGGAGTTTGGTCGGTTTGGAGAGAGTGATATTTAGCTCATATAACAGCAGTTTCCCATCAGAAAAGGCTGTCTGACGGCAAAGTAAAGCTGTGAAAATATTATAAATATAGAATGCACTTAAACTGATATTGATTTGTGAGCCTTTTTTTAGGTGGCTAAAATTGTTTTGCTGCTGACCCTGTCAACTGCGGTTCATTGCTTAGCTTACATGTTGGTACTCCTCTTTGCATCTCCACTGTGGGGGCATGCAGACCACCATCTACTGTAGGTAACACACTGACTATGGATACTTACCTCATACAACCCCACTTCAAATAATTCATCCTATCCCTTTAAAGGAGCTGCTATTTAATACTCAGCATCACATACTGTACATAGTATTGTCTATGTGGGTGTGTGGGTGTGTACTGTGTTTATACTCAGCCTGTCTCCCTCTTTTCCTCTTTTTTTTCCTTAGCAAACACAATATGTTTTTTACACATCACTGAGAAATGTCAGGTCCCTGCCCCCCCTTGCTACAGATCAATCAAATCCACTATGCTACAGGATGAGAAGGAGGGGTTGAGTTGTGAGACGACTAGAGCAGCGGTGAACAAGGATGCTATCTTTTAGTGAACGAAGGTAGAAAAACAGCAGATGAAATAAGGATTCACTTCCCGGGGTTTCATCAGTGCTGTAGCTGTGAGTTACTCTAGCCTAACAACATGTACACAACACATTTACACACACTTGGAGGAAAAATGAACACACACACAACCCCAAAAAACTGCAGTCAATGGGGATTTTTTCACACAGGGCCTGACACAAAGAGCTGGAACATCAAGCGCTGTCCTGACTCTGTGGTCTGGGTGTCCATTATTCTGGCCCTCATGGCTCTGTCTCTCAACCATGGGGAAGCGGCAAACTGTCAACTACTTTGTCCACATTACCCATGTCCCCCAGCTCAGACAGGAGCACTTGGTCACTGTCCCAGAAATCACAGTGCCCCAGTGGCGTCCCAGGAAAGTTAGACAAATGGAAGGCCAGAGGAGGAAAAGTAGGGCGGCCAGTCATCCTTTACTAGGCTTTTTCTTTCCATGATAGTGAGACACAATGAAAAGTGGAATTCCATTACTTATCACAGAGATGTGTCCCTGCTACAACTGATGTCTTTCCACCAACATGGACAAGCTGAAAAATATACTAATGATGACAATCAATAATAATGCCAGACCTCTAAAACGAAGGAGGATGCAAAATTAGCATCAAATAACAATCCATAACCGCAGTGTTTGAACTCTGAAAGCATGACAGAGATGACTTACAGCCAGGCAACACATTTCTTATCCTCTGTAACAACTGCATACTATTATATTGAGGTCACTGCAACATGCTTAAACTGAATGCCAGATATTGATGACCAGGTCATTAAAGATGCTGTTAGGCATATTTTACTGTTTTAGAAATACTATCAAACTTACACTGCAGACTGCAGTCTCTGTGAACAATGGCAAACAGACAGATAGATCTGCGTCACACACACTCATCTCCCTTTTCATCTCCCCGTAGTTCTTATGCATCATGGTGCATTTAACTGGAACTGGAAGGTCGGAATTTGCGAGTTTCCTAAAAAAAACACTTCTTAACCTATTATTTCCCACAGGCTGGGGTGATGTTGGACCAATGCTGTAATTTTGAAGAACAGCCAAGATAAACTATATGAATGTTAAGACTCATTTGATGCCAGCTGAATAAAGAGGAAAAGGTTGGATGCCAGAAAGTGTTTTTTTCATGTTGCTTTTTGTGGAAGTTTATACTGCAGCGCTAACATTCATTCAGCTGGCGTTAGCTTTGTTGTTATATGGAAGCCATTTCTGCTCTGTGATCCTCACCACTGTGTGCTGCTGCTGTAGGTAATTTTACTTAATAGACATGACCTGATGGTAATGATATAGCTATGTGTGAAAAAGAAATGGTCAAACTGCAGGAATTGATTTGTTTTGCAGTGCTGTGTAACTTTGATCAGCACTCATCAAGGCTAGAGTTAGGGAGAGGGCACTTGTACACTGTTTTTGGTTTAGCTAATATAGTGTTAAAGTGCAGATTTTTGTCTCCATTGACAAATTGATTGGTTGAAGAGTAGGTATAATTTCAATCAACCAAGATTTTCTTTGGTTGACTACAGCCCCTTTTTATAAATTTAGCAGGAAGGTTGTCTTGTATCCTTTTGTTTGGCCCTGCCTGTTGTGTATACGCAACAGAGGGCACAAGTGTTATATCAGGGCAGGACAAGGTCACAGAGACAGGGTTGACAAGAAATTATATTGTCAGGAGTGGTTTGTTTTGCTGCATTTATAATTAAGTCTTATTTTTAATAGAGAAAAAAACTGTGACATTTAATTACACCATTATTTAAGAAAGGTGAATGTAGGGTTCATAACAGGTTACTATGCAGTGTGCAGTGGGTGGGTTTGAGGACTAATGTTTATTTTTCAGTTGACTTTTGCTTGATTTAAAGTGCTCTAATTATTAAAAGTGAATCGTATTGGAAACAAAATGCACTTCACAGCATGCCTCATTAGCTGACACAAGACAGTGTTTTTTAAATTACAAATAAATGTACATTAATTGCATAGACACTATCATTATTGCAAAGCTACATTTTAGTAAAGTGGAATATTTTATATAGTCAGTATGTTAAACAGTATTCATTCATAGGTTTGAAACAGGCAGCCAATATTAAGCTTTGCTGAAAATGCAAGCTGGTCTCAGCTGTGTTTAGGATGTAGGTGGAGCAGTTTGTGTGTGGGGGAGAGCGGTGGTGGTGGTTATGGTGTCATCTCCTGTAGAACAGAGCGGCTGGTTGGTGTGGAGAGGAAGGACAGTTGACCACTTCAGGTACGACTACAGCACAAACAGGAAGGAGGCTGTTCCCCAGGTCTTGGCTGGACCAGCAGCCACAGTGAGCCTCCCAGGGGGAGAGAGGAGGACGACAATCTGTCCCCCAGCATGGCCCTTCACCGCCTGCCTCACTGCACTGGCTCTAAGGGAGTGCTGGGCCAGGCGGGACTGGGCTGGGCTGGGCTTCAATAGGCAGGGGAGCCTCTGTGTATGTGTGTGTGTGTGTGCGTGCTGTTCCCTCAACACTGCGGCAGACCAGGCGCAGGACCCAGTGGACAGTCAGCTAGCCAGTCAGTCACTCAGTCACTCAGCCACTGTGAGAGATGCTGCTGTACTACTATATACTGCAACTCTATTAATATTTCCTCATGGCGCAAGAGTTTACTTGGATGCTCTATTATTTTTCCCCCGCTCTTAGTTACTCACGCAATTTTGATTTATGTGATCAGCTCGGAGAAGAAAAAATTGTTGTGCATACAGAAATATGCTGAGTTACTGTATGGTTGCTTCATTAAAATAGGGTTTGCTCTGCAAGTTTCACAAGGCGCTATCCATTACTTAAAACCAAACACAGCACACAGTGAATTCGGAAAATAGGGTCTAATTCTTTTTAATCAAACCACCTCATAGTGACCCATAAAACTTGGGCTAGACTTCAACTAAAAATTATTTCACTTTTTCAGGCTAACTTCAGACACTTGGATCTACATTTCAGCGCACTGGGAATATTTTGAAAAGGGGCAGTTAGTCTGCCAAATGCCCATAAAAAAGTCAGCCGCACTTTATTTTACAGTACACTACTAAACTGTAACAAGCTGTACTTTGTATCAAAGTAGAAAAAACTTAGAAATTAGTTCTTCATTAGACAGTATTAGACCATTTATTAGACCCCTATTAAACTTTATTAGAGTATAATTAGGGCCACATTTCACTTTACTTTACTGTACATTTCTGTTGTATTGTGTCCGTAAACACCCTCTGATAAAGTGTTATAAAGGTCTTACAGTGGGAAACAATACACTTTAGTTTACAGGACAGTTTATTTGGAATGTGTCCCAGATTAACCTCTGATAAATTATAATAATGGTCCAGGAGTAGGAAACAATACACTTTACTCATAGTACAGTTCTGTCATAATGTGCCGTTTAAGTAGCCTCTAATAAAGTCTAATAAGATTCTACCAGTTTTAAAATAATACACTTTAATTTACAGTACAGTTCTGTTGTCATGTGTCCCAAATTAACCTTTCAGAAAGTGGTCTAATTAGGGTATAACTACTATCTAATAAAGAACCTATTATTTCTAGTTTTGTCTAATTTCAGACAAAGTACAGTTTGTTATGTCTTATTAGTGTGCTGTAAAATAAAGTGCGACCAAAAAGACTTATATCACATCTTTTCTGCTGAGGTGATGAAAATCACATGCATATGGACGAACAACCCAAGACCTGTGTGTGTGTTAGCTTTAGCATTAGCATTTATCAGAAAAAGCCTGACCCTGCCTCCTGACCCATGACCTTCAGCTCCCCTGATTAATACACTGTGGCTCTATTTGATAACTCCTCAACGCCATCCCAGCTTGTCAGTGGTAAAACAACTGGAGACAGCCCAGGAGGGAGAAGAAAACATGCATCTCGGAGAGGAGCGCGGGAGGGGGAAGAAAAACAAGCATCAACTCAAGCAAGACGATGTATTTTCATGCATCCCTGTCTTAAATGTCAAGATTTCTTAACCCTCAGTGACTGCAGCGCTGACACCTCTCCAAGGTTCAACAGAAACCGCATTCATTAATAATTAGCTTAGCTGTGAGGACAAGGAGTGAGACTGAGAACGAGAGAGACGGCTAAAATTTAAACTTCTGTCCTTTCCCGAGAGAATCGGATTTCACTACAAGTTTTTTTCATTCTTCTTCATTTCTTGTTTTCCTCGTGTGTTGGCCAGAATCCCGCAGGCGGCCCACGAACGAGCGATGCAGACGTCGCATCAGCCGTACTACTCCCTCCTCTCCTTAATCATGGCTCTAATACCCTCCAGATGAATAAACATCTTCATCCCCTCTCTGTTAAAGCCAGAAGGCTCCTCCACTCTTGAATCCAAGAAAGAAAGAAAGAGAGAAAGAAATGGAGAGTTGAAGAAGGAGCGCAGGAAAAGGATGACAGATGGAAGGGTGGATCAATGTTGAAATGAACCAACAGCAAAGTAACAAAGCCACGGCAAGATTTTCTGGTTCTTCCCATAATTCGTCTGATCTATTTCCCCCTTGACACAATTATCACAGTCCTCCTAATTATTTTTGCTTCTTAAGCCGATTTCTAATGGCAGGCTGTGTTTTTTATGATCATGTTTGTAAAGTGGAGGTTTTTTGCGGGCTGTTGTGCAACCTTGTCGCCTCAGACTGTGTCCACAGACTGCACAGGAAGGGGGAAGGGGGCGGGGAGGGAGGAGGTGGTGGAGGAGGGGGGGTTGTCTCTGGAGAATGGGCCAGGCCCCAGACCAGCACTTCCCTGGCCCAGTAACTGTGCCAGAATACTCATGACATGTGTGTACAGTATGTGAGCGCAAATGGCAGACAGATTTAGGGGTTTGCTTTGTTTCCCCCTTCTATTGTTTTCTGCTGGTATCCAGGCAGCTCATCATCATATCTTAATACTAGCAAGTATTAAGAAAACACACACTGACACACGCACACGCCTCGCCGAACGACGCGGCTCCTTTGCTGCCCTCACCCTCATCTTCATTTGCAGAACAGGGCTGGAATATGAGGCCTGAATACAACCAGACAAATGACTACAGGGCATTTTACTTATTCATTCATCACTTCACATTGATTTATTCCTGTTTATCTATTTATCAGCTGCAAAAAAAAAAAAGTTTCCCTTGGATTGTTTTGCTAAAAGTTTGCACGCTGATGTACTCAGTGAAAAACTTTCAGGGTCACAGTAGTAAAATCCTAAAAGAGATTATTGAGGTTCATCTTACCCTTGAATGCCCTCCTCTCACGCCAACACCTCAATGGGTACTTCTCCTCCTCTCCCTATTTACATGGACCCAGCACTCCTTGGCTTAGTAACCATTTACTTAGTTACACACCACCACCTGGGAGGCTATTTATGTTCCTCTCAGGAGAGGAACTCAGTTTGACTGCCAACCAACGCCCCCATATGAATTATCATCCATTCACTACAAGTAAACTTTAGGAAAAGACCTCAGATTCTCAGTGTGACTGTACATTTGGAATCTGCTTGACAATATTAGCTGAATAAATCAAATATTTGAGGTGAGTCATGTGTTTAAAAAAAGACAAGACTGCAGTATATTAAATCTTTTTTGTGTGGAGAGAGTGCTGCAGGAATGAGTCTTAAAACCCGGAAATGAGTTAGCATATTAGCACCTCCGGCTCCCCTCGTTTCAAAGTCAATGGGCTTTTTGAATCGGTTTTTGGTTAGATGCCTGAAATAAGGTCTGTGGTTAACACAAGCTTAAAGGAGAAATATGAAATATATTTACCGAACTAAGTCATAAAATAGCCATCATATGTCATCAGAGATTAAGGAAACATGCTAAGTTGAAATACTGGATCCTTGACAACAATGCTACAGCTAGTATGTTCTCTTATGAATTTCCATTTAGTGCAGAACGTCTGTTTTTATTTGCCCATCTCATGTTTATTAATTATCAAATTAATGCCAAATGAAAGTCATAAATAGGGTTTCAACCTGCTTAATACACCGTCTGTGGCCCCAATTTGCTATTTTGACTGCCGGAACATTTTTGAATGCTAGGGTCTTACATATTTCTCCTTTAAAAAGATTTTCACGTTTTGTTCTACAGCATAAAACATATTAGTAAATGCACAAATTTTTAAGTATTAATAAAGCTGTTTTTAACAGTGGCTAAAATATGATAATAGAAGTTGTCTGGGACATTAAACATCATCACAACAAACACTAGTCACTTAGTTGTGGTGATGTGAAGTCATGTGACCGTTAACAATGTTAACATTAACGTAAGCTTTTTATTTCTGCCAATTGCATTTATGCAAAGGTTGTAGAAGTAGAATATTCTTTTCTAAAGTAAAAGTAAAAGTGCTGATCCAACTTCTTTACTCGAGTATAAGTGAAAAAGTACAGGTTCTGAAATATATCAAGGTATAAAAGTAAAAAGTAGCCCACTCAAAGACATTTCTACCAGCTGTTTCTGTGCAAAGCTAACTGAACCTTTTCTCTGAGGTTGATCCTCCCTCTCTTGACTGTTCCGCAAAAGATTGTTACATCTTTCTTCAATCTTGTTACATCTGCTGTGTGTTACATGCACTGATAAATACAAAAAGGAATCGTCTTTTCTATGTGTTATTGTCCCATCCATTAGGTTGAAATCAGTCTTGATTTGGGAAAAAGGTACGCAAAATAAAAATTCATATCTGTAAATGCATTCAAAATTTAAAGAGTGCAGATATCTGTGTTAAAATATAGGAAGTGAAAATTAAAAGCTGTCAGAATAATAAATATTTAAGTAAAGTACCTGTAGTGATGTATTTGTATTTGTACTTTGATTGTCCCCACCTCTGACTTTACGCTTCAAAAACCATAAAAGTGGTGTTCGTTTGTGAAGGTTATCTTGCTGAACAAACGTGTAAGTCTCATAAACTTTGGGTCGCCACATTTTCTCTGCACTAATATAAAATCCAATGGAAAAATCCCATTGGTTTCTTGTGCCGATAACCAGAGTGCTGCTAATGTCCGTGTTGGTCTACAAAAATACGTCATCCCTGCAGCACTCTACAGTGACCATTTTTTAAAGGCATCTTAATATCTGGGATTACAATGCAACTCTCCTGCAGTAATAAGGAGTTTTCCTTCTTATATGTGTTAATCTCACGTCTATCTGAATGTGCAGCTTACTGTGATGAACCCATTTCAAGGATCATCGTTTGAGAGACTGAATGTAATAGTCCCCCAATATCAGTTATCGCTGACAGCACCATCCATATCAGCTAATTACTTTTCATTAGGCTGTTGTAGACGAGAGGACATCAGCCTTTATCTGTATATGAAAGGAGAAGACATTACTATTATGCTATTACTGCGAAACAGCTCGTGTTACTGTACCACTAATATAGAAACGGCTTACAATGAGATGGTAATAAAACCCCTGTCACTCCTCCAGCACCTATCGCACTTGGCTACTTTAAATATCAAGAGAATATTACCAATAAGGTGACCTTTAATTACATTTGGCATGCAAATAAGTTGACGAGTCAGGAAGAGAGTGAGAGAAAGAGATGTTCTAAGATTACCATTGGAGTCCTGATGACACACACATTACACACAGAGCCCTACCCGCCTGGTAACAGGATCTGTGCTGCTTTTTTTTTTTCCTTCTTCTTCAACCAGCCTACATCCAACACAAACAGAGGAAGCCAATAGGTCAGAGCAGTGCATTCTCCCTTCCTTAATTTGTATTTTCCTTGGCGTTCTTGGGTTAGTGAGGTGACTGTCATCTCTGCGGCTGTTCATTGTCTGACGGAGGAGTTGGAGTTGGGGAATATAATCCCACGCACTATGCATACAGCAGGGAGGAAATATGGGCACAGAGTTGGTGCACGACCCCCTGGGTAATTTGTAAAACATGAGCCATGGCACCCGAGCACCATGCTGAAGCTCGGGTCAGGTGACTCAGTCACAGGTGCACTATGGGAGGATCTCTGGTGAGGAGGCACAGCTCCCACCACAGAGCATGGTGGGCAACATGATGTTTTCTAAACATGGAGATCTCTAGATAGTTGCCTCAGACTTTATTTTTAGGAATGTGAAGAACACTGAAAGTGAAGCACAGGTAGTAGCTCAATTGTTCTCCTCATTTCTTCAGTACTAAAGACCTTTCTCCCAGCAGCCACATTGATATGAAATAGCAGGGTTAATACAGGTGTTATCAATGATACTAATTAAGGCCATATTCCATTTAGTGTAGCAGAGCCTCTCCATTGAGCCAACATGCGCAATAGCAGCATCCTGAATCTATTTGACCTGAATGGAACAGAACCTCAATTAGCAGGAGTTGAGGTAACTAATTACAATTACTTAAATTACTGTAATCAAGTCATTTTTGTGTGCTTGTACTTTTATGAGTATCTTTTCAAGTCTGTAATTTTACACTATGTAATCTAATTTAAAGCCAAACTAATTGGGGATTTTTGTGACAGTGTTGATACCAATATTACGGAGTAAAAAAATTCCCATATTGACGTATTGGCTGATATTTATACAGAATATAATGTACAGAGCATAGAATATTTATATAAAAAAACATTTTGTCTGGGCACTGAAACAGTAAATTTTCACTGGTATATTTAATAAATATAAATAACTAAAAAACACACAAATAGAACAAAATATGTCTATATTAAACTTGAATTAAAGGTACAATATCTAAGTTCTGTCTCTAGGGGTTTCTCTCACATTAAAACAAAAACAAAAGACATAGTTTGAAGACACCATGAAGTTGCATGGGATCGTGGGAGTTGTTGTCTTCCCTTTAAACAACCACCATAGCTGGTGAAAATCTATCTGACAGGACTCAGGCATAAATCATGTTCTTGGATGAGGTGATATTAAAGTTTTATTCACATTACATTTAGTCACGTTCACATTTCTAAATTCAATTCATTTCGTTTGAACGTTGTTGGAAACATTTGGGATAATATAAATACACAGCTCAACAAAATATATAACATATGTCTAGTGTTTTTAGATATTTTAATACAGAAATGTTACATATTACAGCTTTAAGAGGAATGATCAAATATACATAAAAATGGTTAATATCGGACAACATATATGATGATGTTGATACTGAATAGTCAGTAGCAACTACATAAACTTGAAAAACTACAATAAAACTTTTCTTTCTTTTTTTCTTTCTTTTTCTCTATTTAATCATATGATAGTATAACTGTCAGAGCACTATCCATGGTTCTGATGGCTTTTTTCTTTGACCTTTCAACTTTCCAAATACAGTAGCCTAAGTAACTTATTCGACTGTAAAATTTAACACATTGTTGGTAAAATATACATACGCCTAGCGGTGGTTTGTATGTGTGTGCACTAGTAACTAGTGTGCACTATGGCCTGTCATAAGAGCGTGCACTGCAGCCCGTCATAACCACTTTACGCCACTGAAGCTGTGTAATATTTCAGTAATGTAGTACTTCTACTTGAGTACAGTATTTCAGTATTCTGTTAGTTAGCATAATTGGTAACACCTGAGTTTACACTACTATTTCATATCCAAATCACTGCTGTGAAAAAACTCCGTTTAGGTTTTACGATTATCAGATTGCATCTGTAACTGATGGTGAGGGGTCAAAGATGCACCTCTCTTCTATTGGACATAATGTTTTCACTCCTTTACATCAGCAGATCACTGAGACGCACAGATGTTGGAACACAATAGCACAAACATACCACACACATTATACATGCCTGAGCTCACACATGTCGCTTTAATAAGAAGTCTTGATTAGGATTCGGCAGACATAACATCCCGCATGCACGCTCTCTGCTTTGCTAGGCCTCAGATAACCTTTATCCTATAGGGTTTAATTAATGTCAGCCAGTCTACTCTGCCTTTCAGAAGGAAACGACTTATTCCTCTGCCCTCATGAAGCCCAAATCCCTCTGTTTCACTGGTGAGGCCGGCTGCCTTGTTTATCCCAACTACAGGTACAGCTCCCTATTAAGGCCAGCACTTGTTACAGGGAAAAGGTTGAATTATTTACCAACAGTACAGGGGGAGGAAAAAACAGAGAGAAAGAGGCATTTCATACACGGGATGAGATTTTTATGGTGTTTTTTTGAGGTTATGAACAAGGCAGGATTAATGATCCATGGACATTAGATACAGGTGCTGATTACATGGGAAAAGGGGATCCTAGCATACAGTAAGTGGAAAATAAGACCATACAGAAGGATTAGTAAATTGCCTCCAAAACATTATGCATTAAATTACTTTCATGCTTAAAAAGTAGGTAGTTTTATACATTTGGTCATGTGTAAATAGTTGAATGTGTTTTGTTAAAGAGATACCGAGGGTGCTTGTGCGCACTCTTCACCCAGGGCAAACTGTCTGCATTCTATCTGCATCTCAGCCTCTCTTGCACAATACAACAAAACATACAGAAAACAAAAGGGAGCACAGAGGGGGAGAACGAAGAGACAGACCAAACAATAAACTCAACCACAAGAGACAGAGTTTGACTTGGTGTGTGTGTGTATTGTAGTGTGTGTGTGTATCGAGGAGGGAGACAGAAAGCGCGAGAAGAGGAGGACGAGGGAGATGAAGACAAATGCAGAAAGGGGGAGAGACAGAGGGCGGCAGAGAAAACGAAAGACAGAGGGAGAAATCAAATTTGCAAGAACATAACAAAAAGCTGTATCTCCGACAAAAGAGAACACACAAGGGTATTTGTCTAGCTGTCTGCACCAGCAGGATCCTCTGAAAGTTTATTAAACTAGAACCCTTCAAGAGAAGGCAGAGAGTAGTAAACTATACTACTGGGGAGGAAAAGAGAGAAGGAGAGGGAACGGGGGGGGGGGGTTAAAAAGAAAAAAAAAGCTAGCTTTTCAGCCTCTGTCTCTCAGAAATTCTTTTATTTCAGCCATGCATTAAGTAACCTCCCCACTGAGTTCTGCTCCCCTTCCTGGTGTGGATAAAGCCGTCCCTCGGGGGAGCCGCTGGTAATTTCCAGCTTCACCAGAAACTCAGGTATTAGAAAAGACCGCTTGGGGACCTGCCACAATATACCTTCACAATTTCATACGCTCTGAAAAAAGGGGAGCCCCTCCCTCGCAGCCTACCCCCACCCTCCCAGTAAACCCCCTCGAGGGTCCCCCAGTTCAAATTTCTGAAGTGCAGACAACGGGTGTATGTGTGGGGGGAGGGGAGGGTGGTGTTGGGGGTGGGGGGTGGGGGGGGCCCGTGGGACTGAGCACCAGCAATAGAAAATCCACTGCATAGAGGAGAAAAAAGCATTTCCTCTCTGGTCTGGCAGGAGTGCCTTTTTTCCCCTGGCTCCCACCAGAGGCTTTTTACAAAACATGTGTTGCTGACATGTTGACAGATTGCTCAGTGAAGTGTTAGGCGCATGCACACGGCTGGCCATTTAGGGGGACATGGCTTCCTACCCAACATCCTCTACCTGAGGCACCATGTTTTATACATCATCCCCCAAAGAAAAAAAGGAAACAATAAAAGGTAAGGGAGTTGCTTCCTTTGTGAGGAAAGCAGAATATCAGAGAGCATACAGAGAGAGAGACTGCGTATAATGCTGCCTTAGCTGAACTGCGGTGGTGATGGGGAGGAGCAACGGAAGTGAGAATAAGGGAGGGAAATGGTTTCAGGCAGGAAAGACGGAGATAAAGCAGGAGAGGTGGGAAAAAGAGCTCGAGGATGCATGCTTATGTATGCTTATGTGCAGCAGGTGAGCTTGTCAAACCAATAAGAAAGCCAAAAGATCTCTTTGTCTTCCTGAATTGAAGCCACCAATAAATAGCGAGGCGGGAGGATGGAAATCTGATCAAAGGCCAAGCTTCCAGATCCAACTTTTTGCTCCTATCAGGGTATCGACAGCACACGTCTTAATCGCCCTGCGGCTCCAAAAGTGCTGCCGTGGCAACAGGATGGAAATGGGGATCATAATGTATTCATGGTGCCGGCGACCTGGGGGCTGCGGAGCGCGCTCTCTGGGGACCGCACTTTACCCAGAGCCAGACGTGTCTGGGCAAAATCACTCCACACAAGACAGCAGCAGAATACTGAGGAGCCATGACAGGATGGAGGGAGGGAGGGAGAAAGAAAGAGGCAGCAGAGAGAGCGATGGATAGAAATGGAAGATGATAACAGAAAATAAAGAATGAGAAGGGTTGTGACATTGGAGGTAAACAATGGCGTCAGAGTGGTGTCAGAGTTTACAGTAAAGCTGGGCATACACTGTACCATTTTGGACATGTTTAATTCCAACTCCTTCTGTATGAGTAAATCGTCCGCGACACTGAGAGAAAAAAAAATATGGACGCCGCGGCTCCACTTACTCCCACTGTACACAAATGAAGCCAAAATATCCCAGATATGAGCGCTGCCATCCTGCGCTGATGACGTAATTTGGAGCCAGAATCTGCGCAGTAGTGATTGGGGCAGGAGCTGCGTTTTCAAGTTCCCGCCTACACAGCTGGCCAACTCAATCATGAGCGGGCCTCAATCATGATTTGAAACACCATTTTTCTAGCATTAAATAACTGTTTAAAACCAAATTGATCCAGAGAATGAACACTTCAACAAACTCACAAAGGGTATCAAAGGGTAACATTAGCTAGGAAGTGGCTGAAGGCTGGCTAATGTTAGCTACAGAAGTTAACTGGCTATCAAACATGTTAATTTAGCTTGAAATATGGCGAACTGTCCCTTTAGATTGTCACTAATGATTGTCTTTATGGTTGCCAAGCAATCAGGAGCTGGTGAAATGATAGTGATTTGTCCGACTATGTTTTTAATGCGAATTGTAACCTGGAACACAGAAGTACAATAGCTTCTCGTGTGTGAAGAAGGAGGAAAATGGCTGCCATGTAAATACTGTGAATTTGAGGTAAACTAGCTAGTCTTTACTATCCATGTTTTGTCGCCATGGCAACTTCAGGTGCTCATTTGGCCACTGTGCAGGTGCAGTGAGAAAAAAAGGCACTGACATTGGAGGATCAATTTGTGACTCTGCTTCATCTGAGCCTGACAACAACAAACCGAAATTTCTGACATTTCCGAAATTCATTCAAAAGTCCGACGCCATTCTGAAGCGGTTGATCAGTCCTTGTTTCCCTCTGTACACCGCATGGCAAAGAACACCTGACAAAGCTGAAATTCGGTCCAATCGGGTCAAAAACTGGCTCAAATCGAACAGTGTATGCCCAGTTTAAAGAAAGGAGGAAAGGTTGTGTTACTCCAGTACTGAATTCAAACTTCAAAACATAAAAGACAAAAGATCTGAGGCTTAAAGAAGGGAAAAAAACAGGATGTGATTGGTGCGAAGGGGCTTGCTGGGATGAGTGGCTCTACCTTGAGAAGCCTGATGCTGCTTGACCAGGTGGGTGGTTGGCTGGGAAATAAATTGCAGAGGAAATTGGTCCAGATTATCAGGGCCACAAAGAGACATGGCCCTTTGGCCACGGGCAAGGATGGATAAATGGCTGGATGAGTAAATGAACAGAGGGATAGAGAGGGGGGAAGATTGATGGCTGAGCAGATGGATGGTTCAGTTGGATTGAGAGTCCAGTTACCCACCAAACATCACCCTGCACCACCCATCCTATCCTGAAAAATAAATGCTTACATTGGAGATACATCTTGCTTTTTTCCTGGTGCTCTCTGACCCTTTCCATCTAATGATCTCCCCCTCCTCTTCATACACACACACACACACACACACACACACACACACACCACACACAACCATACACCTCACACACACACACATATACATACACACTCACAAACTCACACACACCTACAAAGATGCTCACATGCACAAACAAACAAACACAAAGCTATAGCCTGACCTGCTTTTCCTCAACAGGAGGGCAGCTACAACAGGCACCATGCCAGGTAAACATCCTCAAGCCTTGTGCACTCACTGCAGAGGGTAAAGCTCAATGCTGGAAACACACTCTAAAATACAAGGAATAGTCAATTATGTTTAGGACTGGGAAGACATTCTTAGAATATATATTCCTCTTACATGGCCCTCCTGCTGTATTTAGAAATAAAAAATTAAAAAAAGACAACTTTTGCTGCATTTTATATCAAGGTTCCTTTCTGTAACAGAAAGTCATAACACTCCCCCTAGAGGTGATGATTCCAATGCATTAAGTCTCTCAAAATGAGAGGATTCACCTGCAGACTGCGGTGCGTCCTTCTGCACTAACTATCCTCCACACGTAGTACACCCTCAGGCATTCAACCTAGGGCCACAGACAACTCCCCTGTCTGTCTTTCCTCCTTCCCTTCAGCTGACAGGTTCTTCGACTGCTAAGCTCCAACACGGACCTCTGTGTTTGAGATGACTGTGCAGAACAATCAAGGAGAGAAAGAAAGAAAGCAAGAGGAGGAATGATGAAGCAGGGCGAGAGTGGAGGAGTGCGGGTGAAGAAGAGGTAGAGAGAAACAAGGACATCAACAACGTGTTCTCACAGAGAGATGACCCCTGGCCATCCCGAGGCATCTGGTTTATCTGGCTGTCTGGGTAAGCCACGCACACACCTAATGACTCCAGCCTGGTCCATGTCCCATAGGTTTTTTTATCCCGGATTACGGATGGGGAATGACAATGGGCTGGTAAACTACTGTGCCTCACGTCTAAGAGCTCATATCAGACAAGGAGTTCTCCATGATGAAAAGACTGGGGTGAGTTGAGAACAAGGTTCAAAGTTACTGAGAAGTTGTGGTATTAGTTTCTGAATTGTACTTACAGTATGAGATTAAAGGGATAGTTTGGATTTTTTGAAATGGGGTTGTATGAGGTACTCATCCATAGTCAGTGTATTACCCTCAGTAGTAGCAGTTGGCATGCCCCCAGTGAGGAGAGTACCAGGTTAGAAAGCTAAGCAACGTGTTGCTGTGGACAGGGTCTGCAGCAAAACATATTTTAGTCACCTGAAAAAATTAATCTTATGCTACATGTACAATATATTTAGAAAATTTTGACCCTTTACCTTGTTGTTAAACACCCTTCTCTGGCAGGAAATTGCTGTTATATAAGCCAAATATCGCTCTCTCCAAAGCAACCAAACTCCATTGACAATATCAGTAACTTTACCTTGAACAGCACAGGAGTTGCTGGTCTACCACCGCCTCAATCAGTTAGTTTGTCTAGTGATTTTAAAGGTTAGTTCGGGTTCACCGAAGTCCCAAAATAACACAAACTAACCTATCGAGACAGCAGGAGACCAGCAACTCCCATGTTCTGCAAGGTAAAATGACTGTTTTTGCCAATGGAGTCTGGTTGGTTTGGAAAAAGCTATATCTGGCTTATATAATGGCAGTTTCCCATCAGAAAAGGCTGTCTGATGGCAAGGTAAAGTGGTGAAAACATTCTAAAAATACTGATATTGATTTTCTTTTAGGTGGGCTTTTGTAAGTAGCTAACATAGGTTTTGGTGCTTCTCCAAACTGGGGGCTTGTTGACTGCCATTCACTGTAGGTAATAAACTGACTACCTCATACCTCACACAACCCCACTTCAAATAGTCTGAACTATCTCTTTAATTTATACTTTCAAAATATTTTCAATATAGGTTTATGGCACCTATAATTTTAATGGTGCTGTATTCTGATTTGTATGCATCATAAATAGTATATACTGTATCATCTCAAACTGAAGGTCAAATATACCCCTAACTCTGAGTTGTGCATAATGTCGGGGGCCAATATGGAGATATGGAGTTTAGACTCTAACCTCCCTTTTTTTTCTCCTCATGTTGCATGGCGCTGCAGAACAGACCTCAATCTACTTCTGTGGTGGAGATTAGTAATCATCTAGGGTCTTCATATTGATGGCCAGGCTCAGCTTGTTTGCATATTTACTGGCCTCAGAGCCCAGTCGCCTGAGGTGAGAAGCAAATTACATTTCTACTTACCCCCACGCGCACAACTCTCTCACACTCTTTCGATTTCTATCCCTCGTTTTCTCTTGCTTTTTCTTTTTTTTTTTTTTTTTTTTTAACCAACCTCGTTTCTCTTAACATGCTGATCAGTCATCTTGCAGTAAGCATCCTTGCCTGCCCTGGTTGCATCCGAATAGCGGTCTCATTTGGCTAACATCATCACAGCGTAATCTTGTTGGAGAGAGCAATCAGTTTACTTTGGAATTAGGTATTCCGTTGGCGGGCCCGGAGAGAGGGAAGGCTCACAGGGTTTAAAGGATGCAAACGAAAGCATGCTCTCCAGAATACAGTCTTGAGCCTGATTGGGTGATAACAACCCACACAGGCTCCATGTGAGAGTAATGAATGGCCAATGGGAGGCCTGAATAATAATGCAATTGGATTAAAATCCAATCACACGATGGTTTTGTCTGTTGACTTTGTTTGTGGGGTATGTTCTACAAACCAAGTTCATGATGAGAAAGATGCATCATGCTTTGACTGGGGGCACATAATGTCCTAATATAAAGATTACCACTCTGTTTACTACAGCCCAATCTCTCTTGACTGTCAGCCAGTCCTGCTGGATTTTGTTGATCTGATTTTAGTGTACATGCGTTGCATATAGAATGAGCCTGATAAAACGATGAAGTGATGGTAACAGTTTCATGTTCTTTGCTTCTTTAGAGAATGGCTACCACAGGTGGTGAGTTACTATTCAATCAAGCATTTTAATGTCTTGCTTTATCGCAGAGACATGTACCAAAGCTGGCACACTCTGCAGCCTTCCGCAGAATCCTAGCCACTCGCTGGGAGGCCATCTCTTAGGAGAGACTCTCTGATCAAATCGATTGACTCCTCCAGGATGATCGATCAGCCAGGCAGGTTGGAGGTGGAATAGATTAGATGACCTTTACATTCTCAGCGGTGCTGGACCCCCCCACTGTCCACTGCTCTTAACATTAAGAGGACATCTCTGTATTACCTGACAGCACGGCTTTACTGTCAAACCATTACACTCTGCACCGACACACAATGTTCCCTCTGCCAAAGCGCAGTCCAGCTGGTGGCCTTGGAGGCCTTAAACGACACCCATCCTGCCCATAAAACTAAATTTATGAACCCACCTTCCAGTCCGAAAATGGCAATTAGTGCTAAGGAACAAATGTGTTACTTCACATGATATTTGAGAATCCCTGTCCTTGTGGGTGGCTGTGCTCCCCATATCCTGAAGTATAGGAGTGGCCGTTCCACAGAGCCCTATAGCAGCCCCCACCCAAACACTACCCCCTGGCCAACAAAAACAACCCCTGGGAGGGGTATGGAGGAGAGGGGGGAAATGTTGAGTCGGTGATAGTGTAGCCCCAAAGTTCCTAAACCACAGTGGCTAAAGCAGGATGCCGTCACAGCTGGCTCCGCTCCTTCCTGTGGGCCCGCTCCACGGAGCTCAGCCTGCTGGGAGACATAAACCTGTCGGACTGGTCACTCTTTCCACCGCCCTCCATCTCCCTCCTTTCCTTTCCTCCCATTACTGGCGAATTTGGCAAAAGCCATCTAAGGAAAAAGCCCTTTGGGGATCAATGTGCAGTACAGTACATTTCCACGCAGACACATAAGCAAAAATCCTGTGACCTTTTCATTAGGGAGTATTAACATGATTCAAAAGCCTGTAGATGTTTCTTTTAGGTGTCTGTGAACGAGGTACATGTTGATTGGATGAACTTTTCTTTGTCTCAAAGCCATGTTACATCCTGCCGACTCCTGGTGTAAATTATCGGAGGGAAACATGCCACTGAAAGGCTCTTTGGCATTTGATATGCTAATACAGAGTGTTAATTATAAACCAAGTGTTTGTTACGCACTTCACACGATTGTTTATAAAATCAAACGAGTGCAAGTGAATGCTCATTTGCCACATAACACGCCACACACCTGTTAAGGTGCCATCTGATTAAAGGAAACCAGCCTACTGCAAAAAAAAGTGTAAAAAAAACCTTCTTAAAGAGATAGCTTTTCTTTTAAGTGTGGTTATATGAGGTACATATTGATAGTCAGTGTATTACCTTTAGTAGATGACGGTCACTGTTGTGGACAAGGTCAGCAGGAAAACATATTTTATCCACCTAAAAAAGTCCCACCTAAAAATTTTTTGACACCAAATAAATGCTATGTTTTGAGTATTTTCATTGTCATTTCATTGAAACTTCCATTATATACGGCAAATATCACTTTTTCCGATCCAACCAGACTCCATTAGCAAAAACAGTTTTTTTGCCTTGTATTTTACCTCACAGAACATGGGAGATGTTGGTCTACCACAATTTCAATCTGTCAGTTTGTTTGTGTTATTGTTCGACTTCAGTGAATCCGAACTAACCCTTTAAAACACCAAGGTCACATGATAAAACAAGCAAATTGACGTATTGAGACAGCGGTAGACCAGCAACTCCCATGTTCTGCAAGGTAAAATTATTGATTCCATCAATGGGTTTTGGTTGGTTTAGAGAGAGTAATATTTGGCTTATATAACAGCAGTTTCCCATTGGAAAAGGTTGCCTGGTAGCAAAGCTAAGTGGTGAAAATATTCTAAATATATTGTACACTTAAACTAATATTGATTTTTTTGTAGGTGGCTAAAATTGGATTTGTTTATCTAGTTCCTACACTGGTTCTGCTGCTTCTCCAAACTGGGGATGCGGCAACCACCAACTAGGTAATACACTGACTATGGATAAATTACTCATAAAACGACACTTCAAAAAATCCAAACTATCCCTTTCAGGTATTTGCATCTTTAGCACAACATTATGTTTTTTTTCTCTAATATTATATTCTATAAATTGCCATGCTAGAAATGAACGAAAACCCAGCACACCTGATTGTGCTGTGCAGATTCAACATTTCACTTGTTAGAAAACCGAGACCAGAATGTCCACAAAGTTTTTTAAAATACATTTTTGCCTTTTCTTTGTGCCTAGTTATGTTTCTCTGTATCTGCTTCATCATTATTCTGGTGAGCAGTCCCACGTTTGAAAGAGAAAAAAGAAAATCATTTGAATTCTGGGGACCCAGAGGAGAGTGAGCAAAACCCAGAGGTAAGATCCAAGCTCGCTCTCCGTGCCCTTCCGTTGGCTGCCTACCTGGTAAACATCTCCACAAGCTCCTTGCTTTCAAAACACGTCAACCGGTGCCTATGTACTTTAGACTGGCCGGCCAAGCAGGAATTGAGACTTTATTTGTTTTTTACTTTTTCCTGTCTCTCTTCCGAGCCACCGCACATAACCTGTCTGGCATTAATGATGTTGTTAATAAAATGCGGCTGGTCTGTGGGTGGATTTGCCTGGCAGGCCTGGTGCCTGTCCTTCTCAGAGATAAGCCCACTGCTGGCCTTATCTACCTCCCACAGCCCCACCCAGCAGTGCCGTGCACTGGACACACAACCAGTCAACTCATCACTGGCTAATTACCACCTCTAACTGCCTTACAAAGCAGGCCTGGACTCACATCACTGCTGCTGCAAAGATTGACTCTCCGCTACCTTGACTGTGTCTCTCTCCATGTCTTTGTCTTTTTCTACCCATCCCCTTTTCCTCTTCACTTCCCCATTCTTTTGCTGTCCTTTCCATGTCTTAATACATTTTATTTGTCTTTCTATTATCTGCTCTATTGCATTTATCTAAGCCTATTTTAAAGAATATCCACTAAGTGGGGCTGCTCCCTAATAAGAAGAGTCTTAGTCGTCCAAGTCTTCATTTGTTCCTCAGTTGCAGAAAAAAAAAAAAAAAACACCTCACACTCCATTAGATAGCTGTGCCTCGCCGTTAGACACCGGACTGTTGCAATATGGACCTTTTTTCTGGTAACACTGACACAATACTACTAACTGTGCTATAGTTGCTATTAGCTAGTTAGCTAGTGAGCTTAGACTGGGACACGGCTTCCGAGACCTACAGGGCCAGTTTGATGTACACAGTGCCGGGGTGATTTACAGTGCCTCTAACGTTGACTCTGATTCCAGGCAAAACCAGAGACATGGCAGGCTGGGTCAGGAGGCGTGAAGAGGTTGAGAAGCGAGTTTGTTGCAAGTTAAGTTGTAAGCATACATCTTCCATTGTGTTGACAAGTCTCTGAGTATTTGGTTTTGTGAAGCTGTAAGTTATTTATTTCCATGTTTTGAACAAAGAGGTTATACGGTTTTAAATGTTCAGTCTCCTTGCTGGTTGTTCTGACACATTCAAAATCATTACCGCTTCTGCTGTTAGCATTTAACAGGTGGCTCGCATCATGCCTCAAAAATGTACATTTAAATAATTAAACTGATATCATAAACATCCCATGACTAGTCAACTATTGGCTTTAATGGAGAAATAAGTAAGACCCTAGTGTTCAGAAATGAGCACTGCAGTCTAAATAGTGAGTTGGGGCCGTATTAAATAGGTTAAATCCCCTTTTAATACACTCTCTATGGTGGAAGCGAGTTGTTTACCCCCGCCCCCTCTTCCCCAGACTTGAAGCATGGACAGGGTACCTGTAGGCTGCAGCAATAGCGCAAAAGCGCAAGACAAGTGCAACATTATACTTCGACAATGACAAGCAATGACAAGTCCTCCACTGTAAGTCGATTAGCTGTTTATAACTCAGTCAATCGTCTGTCAATGTAAAGCTGAGCTTGTTATCCTGAGAACAAAACTGACCGCCTGCCTTACAGCCTGCCAGGCTCTGTTAAAATATTGCTCAATTTAACTGTTCTAAAAGGTTATTAATGATTTTATTCGGACTCATAAACAGACACTAACTCATTCAGCAAACATTCAGCATTAATTTGAACTTTAATAAAGGGGAAAAAACAAAAAACAGATGTTCCGCACCGGAATGGAAATGTCAAAGAAGAACTTGCTGGCTGTAGCACTGTTGTCAGAGAAGCCAGTATTTCAATGTAGTATGTTTCCTTAATCTCTGATGATATATCATGGTCTTTTTATGATTTAGTGCAATAAAGATATTACAGATTTCTCCTTTAACTAACGATTACTAGTCGACTTGGAAGGTCTATAGTCCGAGGTAGCACTGCCTGTAAGTACTGTATTTTAAGGCAGTGTTTTCCAACTGTCACAAGAGTGGGGAATATGCAACAGCTACATTGTGGGTGGTCAAGTAAATCCTGTGTCTACCTTCCAGCGTATGTCTATGCATTCTGAAAAGGACTAATGTCATTTATGTTACAGTTTCTCAGTGAGAGCTTTATGCCATTTGTGAGCCGGAGTCAGTTCAGTCTCATAGCTTCAGCAGGGCAGCCGAAGTCACTTGTGTTACAGAGGGAGGGAGCGGTTTCTTTTATTCAATTGTTTTCCACTTCCACGAGCGTGTGCCAAGGGGGAGGAAAGCGCCGGCTTAACACGCTCTGCAATTCAACACGGCCAGACGCAGTCCTATTAAGATTTAATGTGCCATTCTTCTGCTTGTGCCGCTGAAAAAGACTTGCAGGCTGAGGAAGAGAGTGAACAAAGAGCAGGCAGAGCCAGGGCCAGGGAGAGATGAAGAGAGCAAGAGAAACCGAGACAACCGCTCCACGGCCAGGTCTTTGTCACACGACTGAAGTCGGTAGTTTCAAAGGGATGCTACATAGTGGAGAGGGAAATAACAACAGTGTCGTTGATATAGTGTTTGCACTCAGTGCGTGTAGTTCTAGGTGAGTACATGAGATTATCTCTGTTTTGTCCACATGTCATCCCTGGCTATTGTGGCTACCTACTTAAGAAAGAGGTCAACTGGATGAAGTCGCAGCATGTGTTTAGCCTCTTGGGCGATGAATTATGTGTCGTCTAAAATGCAAAGTGCAAGCACGCAGGTGCTGCGAGGGAGCATGTGTGCGCGCGTGCGCGTTAATACGTGTCTGGATGTGTGTGTGTGTTTGCATGCCTAAGCGGATGACTGATTGAGCAAGCAAATACATGAGAGACAGAGTGTGTTAGATAGAGGGGGTTGCAGTGCTGGCCATTGTCATTTCTGCCTTGAACACACAAACATGAGCATAAAAAACGCAGGCTCCTCCGTTCTTATTTTGATTGTTTTCCTGCAGAAAAATGCAGCCCTAGTCTGACAAAGACCAATAAATACTTTATACAGTGCATAATGTGTGCTGTGTGAAGCACAAGGGAGAGAGAAAGAGGGCGTCCTCATGAGGGCATATGCTTTGAATTCCTAATGACACTCCTGTTAACGTTACTGGCACTGTCGCACAGAGAGGAAACGCACGGGGATGCTACGCCACGGAGTCAAACATCTACTTTAATACTCCCTTTCTTTTCCTGCCTCTCTACCTATTCCTCCTTCTCCCATAGACTATCACGCAGAGTATCGCCCCCCCACGCAAACACACAGACACAGGAAAGACTCAAGCCCAATTCTGAGAGCTCACTCTAGCATGAGGTCTCTTTTCAGTGGCTGCGTTGTGCCAGAAGTAGCTATTCTCCCCTGACCGCCTCTCCTCCTTTTCAAAGCCTTGTAATCAGTGTGCTGCTCTTTGTACCAGGATGTCGCAAGACGCCCCGGCAAAAACACAGCAGAATTTCTGATGAACGGCAGTGGCTCAGAGTTCGGCTAATCAGGTCTTGCTCATGTCGCTTTCCTCTTATGTGAGCCCTTTTGAAGCAAATAAAGTCTTTGCAGTTTGGCACATTCTTCTTGGCAGCCACAAAGCAGCTGTTGGATCAATACACAAAGTTAGTAGAAAAAAAAAAAAAAAAAGAAAAAGAAGCCAGTACGACCAATAGCAGCCTGTTGGAAACAGTTAGTAGAAAACATGGCCTGCCAGGAGCCTGTTCATAGTTGAGGGTATTACTGAATGTTTCCATGCTGCTGACCCAAAGACTTGATGTAAATTAATTCAAACACTTCAAACAAACATGCCGTGGTTAGGAGAGGAAGGGAGGAAACATATATCAGTGGGTTTAAAAAATTTGTCTGGTTCCCCGTCGCAAACAGAGACTTCATATTAGAAATTTGTCTAAACTATTCCTATCATATTACCACGCTCGGCATTGTGGGGGGATCTTATTGTTTTTCACAGAGTATTAATATTTCATTTGTATTTTTCTCATAAATCTGAAATGTATTTTATTGAAGCTGAGTGCATTTTGCTATGTCTACAGGGAAGAAGAAAGGGGAAATCTACATAATATAAATCCATATATGGCCCAGTTATCTCTCCCTCTTTCTCTGTTGCACCCTCTCTGATTGATTCCTTTATCTGAGGGAAGCAGAAGACATGCTCTGTTTGCTCGCACAGTGGCCGGCAGGAAAACAGAGAAAGACACTTATTAAAAAGGTCATCTCACAGAGGGTTAAAATAGCAGGGCACGGATCTCTCTAAGGGGAGCAGCCGTGCCCCTCCTCTAGTGAAGGACACAAGAAAAGGTGTTGCTCAAGGGAGCTGGCCCGTAATGAAAGAATGGCCACCAGGCTGACAGCCCATGTGTGCGCTGGGCTATTCAAATACCTTCAGAGACACGGAATCGGACGACTTGACAGCGAAAGGCTTTGTGAAAAATGCAATCTTCTGAATTAAACTCTGAGCTGGATGTGTTATTTTTATTTACAGTGTGGGCTAGCTAGTAAACACGAGTTGAAATGAGCAAGGAGCAAGGTTTGGCAAGCAGGTCTGAAGGCATGTTTCCTTGCCTACCGCTGCAATCTCATATCATATGAACATGTCTTGTGCCAACTGAGAACAAAAGTCAAACTACAGACAGTGTTTCTCTTTCTCTGTGAAGGATCGGTAACAATACAAGGCTGCACAGACAATACAGTGAGACAGTGAGACAAAGCATTTGTGAAGTGTTTTTGGAAAGGCCTATGGAATAGCAGTGCCTTCAGCCTCCTGTCTCCTCCCCAGGGCAGCCTAAAGCCCTGTCGGCAGGATGCTGATCCCCACACGGAAACCTGATCCGCAGCCATCCTGGAGCCGGAGGGGGGACGGGGGAGCGCTCTCCCCCCGTGGAGCCCCTCCACTTTCTGCTCCAGAGTTAAAGGGGTGCTCTGGGGGAACATTCCTCCAGCCCTGCCCCAGCCAGCCTCCACTCTCAACTCTCTGGAGGAGCATTCTTCCAGCCCTGCCCTAGCCTTCACTGGGATCTCCTGGGGAGCATTCCTGAAGCCCTGCCCCAGCCCAAGACGGGCTCCCCAGGGACGCATTCCTTCAGCACTCTCTCTGTTTCTCTCTTCCCCATCTCCCTCCTTCTCCCTCCTCGCTCCCTTTCTCAGACTCTCGCCTTCCTCCGCAGTCCAGCATTAGCGCGATCAATAGCACCGATCGCATCAGGGACACGAGGCAATCCATACCCATGCGCTCCCTTAGCGCACTGCAGTGGTCACGGCTTAAGTGCATGGAAAGGTGTTATACCTCTGCCAGACAGGGGGGGAGACAATGGCCGCCATTGATCGCGGTGACATGTAACATCTTTCTCTTTCTCTCTGTCCATCGGGCGTGGTCGACATGCAGCTTTAGACTTTAGTTTTTCGTCTGTTTAGTCTCACTCCTGTTGTGAAACCAACATATAATGAGGCCCAGAATAAACAGGTGAGGCGGTGGGTGTATGTGGGCATGTCTGGTTCTGGTAATACACTGTATACGCTTACGGGACATCAGCTGGGAGGAAAAGGAGCTGAGTTCTGTCAGGGAACAGCAAGCAAATCTCCATATGTGGATTGGTTCCAGTCAAGCTCGACAATTTGTTTACCAAAAATAAAACATTTGAAATTGTAAAAATGGAGGGTTTAGCAGGTGCTGCTGGTTGATTAGAAAATGGTTCTAATAAAGGATCCATCTGTGAGTAGAGACTTGATGTAAGGCAGATTAATTGGTCATGGATGTCTACATAATGCCACATAGGAAATCTCCTCCCATATTCCAGCGAATACACAAACACACACACACACACACGCACACACACATTTGAAGTACTTAGTATGCCATCTAGAAGTTTCTTTTCTCCCACTGTGTTTGAATACTAATAGAGTGTTTCTGCACAATCACAATACCCTAATGGCAATTAGATTCTTTTGTTTGGTTTCCACGGGGGCTCTTATCCAAACTGTGTTTTTTTTCATCATTGAGCAATTAAGAGTTATTTGTCCGTAAGATTGACATTTATAAAAGCCAGCCTTAATTATAGAAAGAATATGGCTGAGTCAGTCATGACCACATTACAATGGTGCCTGCCCCTGAATCAAATACTCTTATAACATTACTGACTTTTGCCAGAATATTACACCAAATATGTATAATTAAACAATCATTATATTCAAGCAACGCCCTGTGTTTAAAATTATGTCCTTTGTGTTTTTATTTCCTAGGTTGCCTTGATGGAATTGGGTGTCACATTGAAAAAAGGATGACAGGAGGTTCTGCACTTAGTTTCCCTCAAACCAATGACTGCTTTTGTTGGATGACAGTAATGTGAAAGTGAACAGTACATTGATTTTCACACCTTTAGTCGACTGAGCGTCACTTTGAATTTGTGCACACATGAGCGCACCAGAGGCACACATACATGTAAACAAGCACCGCCTGCACGTGCAAAGTCACTCTTACGGTGAACATGCATGCATTTCTGCTTAAATTAACACCAATGGGGGCATGACAGAATGCACGTATGCACGCTTTATCACACACACACACACACACACACACACACACACACATCAACAAACATTTGGTTTGGGAGACTGGCTTACAGTTAATGGAAAATCTTCGTAAAACTCGTGGGATATCTACCCTATAATTTGTGGTTTGCTGATTGTGGGTTGCAAAAATATGAAATCAAACTGTGCTCGAGTGTAAACAGAATAGAGACTGCACTGGGTTTCTCTTGAACAGTGCTTTGAATTTGCTTCGAAATGATAAACGGCAGCTTCTGTACTACATCAGAAACACATTCATTACATTTTAGCCTGTTCATGTTTCTGTTTCTGGGGCCGTATTACAGAAACTTAAGCAGTGTGCGAAATACCTGGTGGCAATCGGGGGGTCCCCCTACTTAGTGCTCTAATGTTATGCTGAAGTCTTACACAGACTCAATATACAATTTCAGCCTGTATTTTTAACCTAGTATAACAATGATGCCAAAGCAGAAAAAACACTGTTTTTCAAGGTGTACAGGTGACATCAGGTTTTCTAAAACATTTGGATTGTGGACCATCTGCAGCAGTGCCATCCATGGAAGATGGTATTCAATGGCAATATAAGAGAAAATACCATAATATTTATTATATATATAAAATTATATATTATCTATATATTTTTTCTTTATTCATATTTTTTAATTTTATTAATGAATACTGAACATAGTGCAATATATTTCAGTGACCACCCCCGAGACCTCCAGTATTTCGCACCATGGTCTTTAATTTAAGATAGGAAGAGTCTAAGATAGGACTTTTCTCAAATTTGGTATTACAAAAGCAAATCCTAACTCATTTCAGGAATCCTATTTTATCTTAATCTCCCATCTAATCTCAGGTTTGGAAATCCTAAATACTCAATTCAACATTGCTTATCAACTTTTATGTCTGTTACCTAGCAACAAATACTACTTTTTTTTTTCTTTTTTTTTTTAACAAAACTACAGTTTTTTATTACACATGTAAAAAAATACAGCAGTTAACTTCAAGACAGATGAGTTTGAGGTGTTGGTAACATCTGTAGAGAAATCCAAAAATGCTATTTTTGGGAAATTTACAACAATGCTAACTCTAGAGATTAAAAAAAAGAAAGTGGGCTAAGTTAGCTGACACAACGTCTGCTGTATTTGGCCGCCATTGTGTAAAAGCAATAAAACAGCAGTCATTAGCTACTGTTAGAAAACACTACCATTAGCTACTGTTACGGCTACTGATAATCTTAACGGTTATTCCTAAAGCTAGGAGAGTTTAAGAAGAAGACAAAGTTAGGATGCTTGTGTAATACACATTTTCTATCTTAAGTTAGGATAGCAACATTAATTTACACACTGTTCATCTTTCATGGCTTTTTGTTCCTAATTCAGCTCCTAACCCTAATCACCATGGTTACCAAACAGTTAAGATCTACAAGTTAGGAAGTTTCTATAAAAGGGCCCCTGAACATTATAAGAAGAGGCGAGATCTGTGCCCAAAACATATTTGGAAATGTGTGTCAGAAGGCGTTTCTCAATGCTGGCCCATCAGGACGTGTAAAGGAGGACAGCAAGTCCAGGAGAAGCACATGGAAACCTTCAGTTCACATCATTAGTTCTGTCTGCCACCTTGTCAGGGTATTTATAGCCCTATTCATCCATCAACAGGTCAATGACACAGTCTGCCAATGGCATCCTTCTCTTTCAGTCCCACTATTACTACTGCAGCTAGCTAGCATTGGGACCAGCTGAGGGACTTTCCTGGAGCAAGGATCTGTTTCCAGTTGGTGGTCTGGTTACTGTGGGACCTTGTAGCTGCATTTTATACTCAAGTGAAATGTTACAATTAGTATAGTGCTGTATAAAACTGAAACAGGCAAGGACACAATGCACATACTATAAATATACACACTGTAGCCTACAGTGATCTATTATGAGGACACATGGAGGCCTATTTGTATGTCACATCTGTATATATTGATGTACAGTACATATAAATAATGTGTGTGAGGCCTGTGTGTGTCTGTTGTTGGATATCTACCAAGCAAACTGGTAGTCTGGTGTTGTGCTCCCCTCGGTGCAGTGTACTAACACACATAGTGTGGCATATTCTCTGGTGAAGGCGTAGAGCGAGAGTGGGAGTGGGAGAAGAGCTGAGTGGCAGAGTGGAGGGGAGGCTCGGTGGGCTGAACGTTGTTTACCTGTCAGCTGGCATTGATTAATCTTGTGTTCGGTGAGATCGCTCAGCGACTCGAACACCTGCCGGCAGCTGTCGCAGCTGTGCAGCGCGGGCTCCTCGTCCTCCTCCTCTCCCTCCTCTCCTTCCTCTGGAGAGAGCAGCCTCTTCCTCAGACGCCCGGTCTCACCATCCTCCGCCGCCCTCTCGAGGGCGCACTCTGGATCTGCCGAGCCACAGGAAATGACAGCACCACATAGTCAGAGGGGTGACCCGCACGGGGAGGTACTACAGCTTCCTCTGGGTGACAATAAAATGGATTTCTAGACTCTGGATTTAATAAAAACAATAATAAAAGCTGTAATAAAAATGCAGGTTCAATTTGGGCCTCTGTAACTCAACCACTCATGCCATAACAGAAGTGTTGGGCAGGTGAGGGTGAGAGATATACAGGCACACACACAGACAAGGTGGCACAGCGCTCACACACACAAATCTAACACACACATACCCACACACACACCTCTGTTATTAGAAATGGTTTTACGTTGTGTTTGCCCTGCTTCACCCAAGCAAAACTTCAGTATATGAAACTAGACTGATGGGAATATGTGTAGTTAATAAATCCTGGATTGCAGTTTTGGCTCGACCAAAGAAATATGAAATTCCACCAGTGAGCGCTGAATTGCATCAGTCAGCGTCTATCCAAGGAGGAGACAGCCCTTGCCATATTATCCAGACATCTAGGCCAGAAGTGTGGATGTATGGAGCGTAGCACAGTAAGACACACAAAACTGAGATTGGTGTGTGTTAGGCTGTCGTCACGACACACTTCCCTAAATTATTCAGCCTTGCTCGCAGGCAGCCGCGGGTCGCGCACATCAATATTCTTCAATCCATCTGCAGTTTTGTCTCTTGTTGGCTTTGTGCTGCAGCAGTGCCAGGGGTGGGCGACTGACTACCCTGAACCCGGACGAGGAATCATCTTTCAAAATCTCAAGTTCTTCACGTGATGCTAAAATATTCGGACAACAAATCAAACCGTGCATTGTTCACTCACAGCGAACTGTAAACATCTTCACTCAGAAGCGGAGTAGCAGGCAAATCTGGCTTGTAACAGCATCTTATAAATAGGCAGCATGGCCTGCAGCCCTCTTTCTCCCCTGCTGTGACCATTACACTTCACAATAAGACTGATTAAAAAGCCATACTTACAATCAAACAATCATGTCACCCTGGTTAAGGCTTTGTGGGGGAGAAGAGCCCTTGCACTTCACTGGCAGCCATTTTAAAACCCCACTGATGCAAGTGTTCCTCAGCTTGTCCTAAAACTCCGGAGGGGAACGTTAGGAGGAAGCCTGTTTTTTTCGCCTCGCACACAGTTAACACCGCCTGAGGACAAAGGAGTGTGTGGCACCGATGTGTGCAGGTGTGGGTGTATATATACACCGGGTGTATATACACACGCGGGCGGCCATTTTAAGTCCTTCTTTCTGTAGGGTGCTCTGTGAAATTCCTTGAGGAAACGCGTTCCAGAACTCATCAAGGCCACCCAGGATTTTTCCTTTCCCCCTCTTGCGCCAAGTATTGATGTAACATCACACCCTCCATTGTCCTTCCCTCTTGGCGACTGAGGCTCTCGGAACATGCCCTCTAAAAATATCAGCACTGTGGTCCCTGGTGGGACCATGCAGAACAGAACAGAAGGTGTTTCAAGAAAATGAAAATCCCAACCCAATCCTCACAGATGCAGGCCTTTCTTGCTCTGGGGGAAACACTTCTGACTGAGGCCAAAAGCCACACAATATAGACTTATGATTCATCCACACACACAGAGACGCAGAATTCACAATATGCACTGAAAATGTGAACACTTCATGTCTTTTTTTACAGGGTGCCTGTGGAGGAGGTTAAGACTTTGATATTTTTTTTTCCAGCGGCCTTTATGAATCATTAATTTTTCTAATATTACAGCTCAGCCCTGTCAGAGAAAACAACTGATGGCTACATTTAAGCATTTTATGTTTTAAAGGAGAAATATGTCATTTATTTATTGTACTAAATCATAAAATGATGGTGATTAGAGAAGCACGATCCACTTTTTTTCAGTCCCGATCTGATTCTAATACCTGAATTTGAGTATCTGCCAATACTGATACTATACCGATCCCAGGGTCATTCACATCCAGTCAGAGTTTTCACCATATGGAAAGCTTGTTTAGTTTTCATGTTGCTAAATTTTGCCCTAGGGAATAGGAATTGTGTGATAATGTCTCTCTGTCTCTGTCTCTCTGTCTAGTGTCAGTGTGGGGGGCTGTAGGGACTCTGTGCTGTTGAAAGTCCTGAGAGACGGACCCATGCATTGCTGGGTAGATTGCTATTTTATGTTCCAAAATGCAAATTTTACTTTTTGTTAGCGCTTGTAATGTGTTTGTTGTACAAATTCGACGTGAAGACTGCAGCTAGCATGTTCTGCTTTGAAATTTCCATTCCAGTTTGGGACGTCTCTTTTTGTTTGCTCATTTCACATATATTAGAGTTAAAAAGTAAAAGCAGAATGTTCGCCAAATGAGAAAGTGTAAGAGTTGCAAGAAATCATTAATAATATGTAAGAAGGAGTAGGTGTTTATAACGGTTAAATTGAGCAATACAATGCAATACAATGCTAAATACAGAATGTACAGGATTTTATTCTGCTGTTCATATTGCATTCATATTCTCACATTGTTTCAAGGGCAGTAGATATAGGATTAATGACCAAAGGAAAAAATAATTCAGCGAAACCGAGAGATTAAAACCCAGAGAGCGTTATGCATGTGTGAGCTTGATTTTCACCCCTCTGTTTTCTCTTGTTTCGAGTGACAACTTTGAGCTGTAACTTCCAGTGAATCCAAGCTGGGTCAGTGCTCTCGGTCGAGCTGAGTGACCTCCGGTGCACCACTGTGATGCGGTGCTGGAAGTGTAAACTGCTTCATGTTTGGGGGTGGTGGTTTGGGGAGGTGTGGGGGGGTTGACACGGCAAGGTCACGTCCAACCCTGGGATTAAAGAACCACGTCAATACTGAGGTTCCTGTGCCTCTGGGCCTCATACAGTAATCCATCAGATCAGGACATCCTCTTCTACCAGTCTCTACAGGCCGGACAGCAGATCAATACCAGCACGCTTGGAAATCCTGACAATCACATGTGGAATATGGGGGGAAGATGTGTGGCATATTGAGAATTTTTCATCATGCCTAACGCACTTGTTAATTTTTGTTAATCAGCTTGACAATGTCGGCGTAGAAGGTGAAGACAAGAGGGAAGCTGCATTGACTGCTGATCCATATTCTGATAAGGTCAGCTCGAAGCAAGATGATCGTAGCTCGCACTGAGAAATTATTCATACGGGGAATATAATGAAGATCTGACTGAAAGATTTTTAAAGATGAATTTTCAATCTTTATGGTACTAAAAGCACATTAGTACTGTGCTAATAAAAAGTGGGAATCTGAATGGTGATTGACATCTTTAGAGCTATGTAATATCTGTCCGAGTCTGAGTCCATTCATCATACACACTCTCTGTCTCTTATGGTGCCGAGTGACATTTATCATGCCACAACTTTCATCTTGTGAGTTGAAGAGTCCCCTGGACCCCCCACCCTTATATTATTGAATATTTCTGCTCTTAAATATTTATAACCTTTTAATTGATATTCTTTTCTCTGCTCCATTAGCCCCACCAGGGACCCACGGTCCCTAGCAGGGAGGCCTACACTCGTCCCCCCACTGTCTGGCCCACACACTGAGACAGGTGGAGACACTGACCATGGGGAGAGGAGGGAGGGCATGAATGTACAGGCATACTCATGAGAAACAAAGCAGAGCAGTAAAGTGAAGAGTCTGGCCAAGCTGTGTTTATGTCAACCATAATATTCCACTATGATTCAGAAAAATAGAAATTTATAGAAATTAAAGGAATGAAACCACCTCAGTTGGAAGCGACTGGCCCAATCCTTGGGCCCTGGTGGGATGGAGAGGATGTTTCCACTCCAACTTCTAAAAAACATGAAGTTGTTCCCCCAATAAATGACTTTGAATTAAATTATGTAATCAAAAATATGACAGAACCCGACTCCACTTTTGAAACTGGTTCTATTCTGCAAAGTGGTGTGAACCTTATACGTTACTTTCATTTGGTGAAAACAAGCAATGTAAAAGTGCTGCGCCACTGATTATGTGCACGTCTGTGGAGAATATTGAGTTGAATATTGAGCTGACCTATCCTCTAATAATGACTAGTTAAAATAATAACTATGTAAACGTTTAACTGGATCATTTCTCTCTGGTTGGAATAAAATATTTTGTTTCTGTGCATTTGTCCCGTGTGTGTGTGTGTGTTTGTGTGTGTGTGTGTCATTAGGTGGTCAGGTTTCACTTTCTATATCTTTGCAACTTTTGATCATCACAAATCCTTATTTTAGTTTTTCCTAATTTACTTTGTGAAATAAAAACATTTTTGTATCATTATCCCTCTAATGCACAGCATGGGTAAAAATGAGTCATTTCCTATGTTGTTGATGCATAGACACAAACCTACTTAACAAACCTAGTTTTTGTGCCTAACCACTCACATAAATAAAGATGGACGGCGCATCAACACTTCCTCCCATTGTGTAAAAATAAAGCCAAAATATCCTGGCTATGAGCGCTGCCATCTTGCACTGATGACATCACTTAGAGCCAGAGTCTGCGAGTAGTGAAGCCGCACTTTCAGTCGACCGACTCAATTGCAATCTGAGGCCCCCTTTTTATAGCACCACTTTGATGTTTGACCCATGTCCTATCTGTTAAACTGGAGGGGGGCAATTAATGACCTATTCTGCAGCCAGCCACCAGGGGCAATTAGGATGTTTTGGCTTCACCTTTGGGGAGCTCTCATGTTGTCCATTTCTATGGACAACTCTACACGTCATTTTTGACCCATGTTGTGCACCGGAAGGGGTTTGGATAGTTAGTGCATCTAAGGGCTACAAGATTTAAGGACTGTTAAACACCTCAATGGTCATAAAGCTAAAATAAAAAGAGTTGATGGTCCATCTTGAAAATTGTATTAACAGGCAGAACCACTTATCTTCTTCTTCTGTTATATTTCCATCAATAGGATGCTTCACAACGGGTGAAACCACTTTGTGCATGTCAAAAAAGTTATGTTCTGATTAAATGCTTTGGGGCATCTAAACCACATCTTATCATTTCACTTTATTTAGCATCCATGTAAACAGTTAAGTTGGATCTGATTGAAGAAATATTGTCCATGTAACCACAGCTAGTAGAATTTTGATCTAAAAAGTTAATTCTCACCATGAACCCTGCTTTTAACCTCACTGGAGACTTTATGTCTAACCCTAAGATTAAATAAAATATCGAGTGCCTACAACAAGAAAAAGTTGTTGTTGGGTACAAAGCATTTTTTTTTAAATGCAACATGTGATGGATGTCAGTGTTTTAGACTGAGATCATTCAAATACGGCCCCAAAACACTGAGCGCATAAAGTGTAAAATCACTGAGGGCTATGTTCTTACTTGCCTGTAGATACAGTAAGTCTAGCTCCATCAGGGCTTAGCCTCAGTCTTTCTTTGTGCAATGAAAGACCTCAGTGTCGAAAACATCATTACCAGCTCACCCATCTCCTCATTTCCCCATCATTTCCCAGAGATCCTGATCCTATGATGCCCCCTCCCCTGCAACCCACCCTACAACCACCCACCCCCAAGTTCGAATTAAGAATTTATTTTAACCAGCGAGCAGCTTCTGTCGACACATGTCGGCGGGCCTGATCAAAGGTGAGTACGCTCCTTTATCAGAGTGAGGGAGGCTGTCAGAAATAGGAGGACATTAAGATTGAATAACCTTCACACGGTTGCCGGCACCTCATTATTTAAAAATCTAAAACTTTTGCCGAGCACCCGCCATATATAGGTCACACTACATTCTAATGCCACATGTGCCTCCGAGTGTATCCTCCTCTGTGTGGATGGGATTTGGGGCTCTCCACTTAGACCGTCACATCCACTGATCCCCCATCATTAAAGAATGTCATGATCCGACGACGAGGCTGTGAGCTTGACACTTGCCAGATTGTTAACGATCGTCAAGAATTTGCATGGGTGGTGATGGTGGGGAGGGTTGGGGTGTCTGTGTTCATATGGTCGGTGCATGCAATTTGATTTATCTGCCTCAAGTCCCCCAGATTCATATTAGGGACTAATTGCTGTTTAATATTTTGATGCATGATGCATTGAAATTTGAAAGTAGATTAGCAAGAGGTGTTTGTCAAGAGCCATTTCTCTTAAAATGCTAAACACATTACAAGCTCAAAGTGATCTCCCACCTTGTTTATGTATGTTACAAAAAACATGCATTTATGAAAATGTTATTATGCGTGCTAAGGCAAAGATAAGAGTAGCACAGACAGAGAAAAAGGTGCCAAACAATTATAAGAGAACACTGAAGACAACACAGAGAGAGCACTGCATGAAGGGAACAGCACATATAATCACAGGTAAACAGACGGCATCAACCACCAGTAAAATCTCTGCATAAATAAAAAAGATATGAGCACAAGTAGCTGCTAAGTTAGCAGCAGTTGTTGCATGGCTAATGATAGCTGCGTTGGTCTTTGGTAGCTTCTATGGAGAAGGTTATGTTAGAGTTTCTTGCTCATGAAATTACAAAACCATCGATTGTGGCTCTTCAAAGGTAGCTTTTTGTCAGTGTTGTGTAAATTAAAGGCTTTTTTGGCGTGGTTGCTTTACTTTTACAAATAGACCGATTTATCTTTGCTAATAATGTGATAGATTCATGTAATTTATGCATTAAAATGTATTTTGTTGAGTTGTGAATTATCCCAAATGTTTAAAGCAACGTTCAAATGCAGAGAAATACGTAAATTATTCAAGGCGACAGTGTGTTTCCTGTTAGCCATGGCAAGCTATTTGCTGGGGAGGAGGGTATGTCAGAGCTAATATTTCAATAATATGTAACTAATTATTTTATCATTATGGATAAGTGCTGCACAACAATTTAGCAGGTTAGCTGGCTCACACGATTGCACAGAGAATCATGGGTAGCTTTCTGTCAGCGTTGTTTAAATTAATATTTGTTGTTTTGTTTTGTTGCAAATAGGCTGACTTATCTTTGTTTATAATACTGTATGATTAATAGATGTTAAAGCTAACATTTCCAAATGTGTTAGTTGTGTACGCAACTAACATTCGCCATGCTACAACTACTGGTGACTTAAAGTTATAATACAACAACAACAATGTTCAAATGCTAGCCGTGGCTAGCTAGTTGCTAGGCGGTGTGGATGGTCGATGCATGCAGTTTGATTTATCAAGTCCCCAATTTTCATTTTAAGGACTAATTGCTGTGTTCGATTTTGATGCATTGAAATTTGAAATTATATTGTTTGTTTTCTCTTTGTCGTTTCTCCATGTTCTTCCCTGTGTTGCAAAAAAAAAACATGCAGTATGTTTATGAAAATTTTATGATGCGTGCTGAGATAAAGATAAGAGTAGCACAGACAGAGAAAAAGGTGCCAAACAATTATAGGAGAACACTGAAGACAACACAGAGAGAGCACTACATGAAGGAAGCAGCACATATAATCACAGGTATACAGACGGCATCATCCACCATTAAAATCTCTGCACCAAAAAAAGACGTGAGTGCACAAAGAAGAACGAAAATCAAAGCGGTTGAATGAGAAACAACATTTGAACATACCAAACGCTCTCTTTCTCTCTCTGTCTCACACGCTCTCTCTCACAGGGAGTGATAATATTGAACGGAGCGCCTTGCTATGCCATTAGTGCAGTAAAACATCAAAGGAAATGAATAATAGAGAATATGATTTTCTGAAGTGGTGGAGTGAAAGAGTCCTTTCCTCTTCCTGCTGTAGTGAGCCCTGCAGTACATTGATCTGTGGGCAGCCTCAACCTCAGCCAGAGCTCAGAGTCTCAGACGCCGCACCACCACTACGCTACACTACTCTACACTACGGCACCTTGCCACCCAGACACCCGCTTCAGATCTCTACAACACTTCTATTTGCCTCAGTCCACTCCACTTTGACAGAGCTGACACCCTCGACCAAAAAAACAGCCTCGATCTGACATCGCCAAGAGCGAAAAAAAAAGAAAGAAAAAAAAAAGAAAGGGATGTATATATAAGAGAGAAGAAAAAGCACGGAGCATGTGGTTATAATTACACACAGGCAGCACAGTGGTAAAGCCAAGCTGCAGATCTTAAGCCTGCTCGACACTCTCTGTGTAAAAAAGCGCACTGCCTCATTAAATCTCAGATATCATACTGTTCCTGCCCCTCTATACTATGCATAATACTGTCTATCTTTTAGAGGGCCTCTTTTGTTAGCATTTCTCCTTTGCCTTTGCCACATATCAAACATGAATGAGAAACAGGATGCAGGGTCTGCAGAATGCTTGCAGAGTCACAGAAGAGCACGACTGGGGGTCTACTTATGAGGCAGATCTTGACACCATGTCTGATTAAGCCCTTAGCTTGTCAGGAGCCTAATGGCTATTGTGGCCGTGTCCGTCAAAGTGGCAAATGCATGAAAAGCAGGTAAGCTTTTCCACCGCTTTTCAATTTGACGTTAAAAAGAGCTTGTTTGGGCCATAACCAACAGTAAGGATGAATTAATGCTGTCACGATAAAGATCTTGTGACAAGACGTTTTAAAAGTTGGAGGCGACAAATTGGCAAAATAGCAAGAGAAATCTCACTGCATCCTGAAAAGTTTACCGCCACAAACAACGCTTTTCCCATTGACCATTCGTCAAGCTGCATCCTGAGAGGGGGTTAAAAAATAAATCAGTCAGACGAAGTCAAATGAGGAAAGTGAGAAATTAATTTGTGCGCCCTCCTGATTTCTCCACAGGCAGACATCGATCATGTGGCGGCTGTCTCCCCTCACTCTGGAGATCGAGGTGGTGGAGGGACGGGGGAGAGGGGAGATTCGTGTGTCTGAGGGGGTCGTTGTAATCAGGCACACTCATTAGCTCTACTTTGGCTCTGGATGACAGGAGGTCTCCGAGGCAAGTCTGCCTTTTATGCCCAGTCCTTCATCCCCTTGAGCCGGGGTTAGAGGGGCTAAGGAGACAGTTTCTTTCCACAGAACCACCCACCAATACCCATCGATACACATTAACACAGCAGCAGATAGATATTGCTCTGCTTTTTTTTTTACAAAGATGAACAAAAATGTTTACTGGCATATATGCATTATGGCAGGGTTCTTCAAGGTTTTTTAGGCCATGGACCCCTTGGCTGATAGAGAGACGGATCAGGGAGCCCCTAATTCATGTATTGTATTGAATATTTTTGAGTCTTCTTTTGTTTGCGCTGATCTGTAGCTGTTAAACATAGTCTACAATATGTAAATTGTGTCACTGGCACTGGTCTCCTGCATATTGAAACAATAACTACAGACATAGTTTTGATAGCGTTGTGAAATAGTTTGGCATCATGAGAGTTTCATCACTGTCACATTTAAACAAATCACTTTTAATCTAAAATCTATCTGACAGGTAGAAATCATGTTCAGGGACGAGCTATCACTAAAGTTTTATTCATGTTACATTTAGCCACAACTTCCTTCCTTACCCTCTGAAGTATCTGATGTATCGTGTGTTTTCCCAGAAGTTACAGCAACTAGCAACTACCTAGCAATGTCTAGCAGAAAATATAAACATTCATGAAAAAATGACAGATTTCTCAACAAAAATGTTTGTACATAATAATACAACTAATGGGCTAATATGTTTCAATAATATGTAGTTAATTAGTTTGCCATTATAGATAGGTGCCCCACAGTGATTTAATAGGTTAACTAGCTATGTTTTTTATGAGGATTCATGGATAGCCTTTTTTGTTGTTTTTTATGAATTGTGACTCATTTACATACATTCATTTTCACTAATAATATGATGGATTCATGTTAAAGCCAACATTTCTGCATTAGGATGTATAAAAAAGCTAGACGTATGTTCAAAATTTTGTTGAGTTGTGTACTTATGTACATCATCCCAGATGTTTCCAACATAGATATATAATGAGGAACTAGATAGTGAATGCAAAGATGGCACCCCGTCATTCATGAGTTGCTCGACTGTCACATAAGTTGAAACAGTTTTCTAGATTCCGGGTTTACTTCCTGGTTATATGGTCCACTGAATATACAGCATAGTATTTCTCCCTTGCCCCTGTCCATTAGTTCCCGCTCGGCCCATAGACTTTACATTGTCATGATGTCACAGATTTTAAAATTGCTTCTTTGCTTTGATAACTGACCTTGTTTGCAGTTTGAGGTGTCCTGTCAACAAATTTACAGGTGTCTCTTTTGTAATGGTGGCCTTTTGGGCTGGTGGGGAATTTCTCGCTGCAATACCACCAGTGGCCACTGGGGAAAAAATGCCAGCAAGGCCAAGAAGCAATTCCCTGTCTAGTTCTATTATGTCTGTTATCCAACTTTGTTCAAATGATGCAAGCCACTTGCTAGTTGCTGTAACTTCCAGGGAAACACAGCATACGTCAGACATGCCAGAGAGTGAGGACAGAAGTTGGCAAACGTGACCCACATGCCTGACTCATGTGAAATAGATTTTCATCAGCTATGGTTCCCTCCGTCTTAAGAAGCCACCAGCAAACATGCAGAGGGTGAGGCCGATGCAGCTAACATTCACCATGCTATAACTGCTGCTGACTTAAGGCTATAATATATAACATTACCACATTAAAATGTCTAAAAACACTAGACGTGTTATATATTTTGTTGAGTTGTGTACCTACATTATCCCAAATGTTTCCAATCATGTTCACCTGTGGAGAAATCCATAATTTATCTAAGACAATGGTATGTTTCTTGTTAGCCATTGCTAGCAAGCCACTACTTGCTATAACATCCGGAAAACACAGATATGTCAGATACAAACAAACAAAGGCAGAGGATAGGAAGGGAAGTCGGAGCACATGACTAAATGAAACACGACCAAAACTTCAATATTACCTAGCTTTTCATCAGCTATGGTGGTTGTTTAAAGTGAAGAAAAAAATGTTAGAATAGCAGTAGAATTTGCATATTGTGTGTTTAAATGTGTTTTTTTTTTTTCGTTTTTTTTTTTTTTTACAAAGAGCAATTTACTTCGCTAATAATTTGAAGGATTTGTGTTAATGTCCATTTTCAGATATATTTTAATTTTTGCAAAAGACAAAAATAATCATCAGACAATAATTTGGCGCCCCCCTGCATTAACTAGACCCCCTGAGGGTGGCGAACCCCTTGTTGAAGACCCAGGCACTGAGCGATCAATCAGAAACACATGAGAGGGATGACGGATAACACCAAAGGTAAGAAATGGCACTCTGTGTGCTCCAAGATTTCTGAGGTATTGGCCCGCTTCTGTTTAAACGTGCTACAATTCAAGAATCTCAAATCTACCTCTGAATACCTGCTAGACGCTAGGTTTGCAGAGAGATCACAAACATAAAAAATGAAACTGTAGTCATAAGCAGCCAGAGAGAAGCCAGGCTCTATCTGTATTTTGCAAAGGAGCACTCAGAAAGCTGTGGGTAAATGCTGGACTAATGTGGCAGCCTAGGAGTACCCAGGGTCCCCAGCCTGCTGGGCAAAACCATCCATATCGGGTTTAAAATAACCACGCCTGAGACTTAACCTTTACCAGAGACAAATGAAATGAAAATATACAGTGTGGTGCATCAGGAGCAGGCTTCATTCATAGGGGGCTTTCTGCTAGCCTGACCTGAATTACCGCTCTGTTCCTGGAGGGCCACTGTGAATGGCACGCGTGGAGACAGGACACATTCATCTGGGTAGCTCTATTCTACATCATACAGAGGGTTGGGAAACAAAGAGTTGAAAAAAAAAAAAAAAAAAAAACGGCAGGAACACACAGAAACACAAGGACAGCTTTAAGCACACCTGCATGTATGCATGCACACAAACACACAAACAAAGAAAAAGAGCCACACCGCTGCTCTGCTCTGCCCGTCTCTTACTATAAAAACACATGCAACCGTGCAGTTTACAGTATGAAAACCTCAAAAACAGGAAATACATACTTTATATCAGTCTGAACCCAACAAAGATTTTACAGACACACACACACACACAGACACATGATCCACTTTCCAGCCGAAAATGATGAAATATGAAATGGAGCATTACCGCTTGGAATGGCAGTCTGCCCGGGACTGTGCTGGTCCTCTGTCACATTGTCTTCTACTGCCAGAAAAAGAGAAAAGCGGGAGAAAAAGAGGGAAAGAAACAGTTAACAGTGCAAAACAAGTTCGACACATTGAGATTTCCTTCTTTTTTATTATTTACTATTGAGATTTTCTGTATGGAAACTCCAAGAGATTTCAACAGCTTTCGACAGCTCAACCTGTGGTTTGGGAATCCACACAAGCCTTTCATATGTATGAGGTTTGGCAACAAGGCAAACAACCGCCCACGTAAATAACATATTGGACTGGGTAATGACTTGATGAATTATGAAGGTCTCCCATGAAACGTCCTCCCAACATCAACAGTGACCAAGTAAAAAACACCTTGATGACTGCATTAGTGAGAAGGTTGCATTAGCTAAATTAGACGGGTATCAAAAAGACGATTTGCAGATTCCAGTACAAACACGGACACGAATCCAAGCTTAAATGCAAAGAAAACTTACATTTATGCAGCTAAAGCAGATGCAAAGTGCTTTTGCTCTTTAACAGGACGGCTGACAAAATAGTGACGGCTTGATCGGCACTCAAATCTGCTCATTAGGCGCATGGCAACTAAACCATTTTTGACTTTTTGACAACAGCACTGGCCTCGAAAAACACGACTTCTGTTTAGTAAAAGGTAAGGAACCTTTTACATTGGAGCCTTTGTGGAACTGGTGAGAGTTCCTTGTGGCATGTCAAGTACAAGAAATGAAATGGATTTTAACAGCGGGAAGAGAACAAAAGAGTCTCCCACCTGTTCCATGTAAAATGAGGGTCTCACTGAGGACTTCTTACGCCTCTGCGTTCCACCCCTGCAGTTGAAATGCATTCTCCATTATGTCTTTTCTTTCTAGCCTTTCATTTTCCTGGGCAAAAGAGGAAGGGGGAGTCTGACAGGACCTCCCAGTAGGGGAGTGTGGCAGTGACTGCCAAAGCAGAAACTGGCGCACTTTTAAAATCGCACAAAATATCCTGTACTTTGCATAATTAAGGCAGGATCCTATGGTGGCAGAAGCCTTTCCCTCAGGGGAGCACGAGTCAGTGTCAAGCAGGGTGTCAAACCTCAGTGAAAAATGAAGAGGAAAGTGTCGAGCTGTTTCTTATGAAGATGGCAAACGACGGAGCAACTATGTTTCGCTGTCAGGCCTTGTCCGGCCAAAACTGAATTCCCAAGGCAGTAACATTTGTAAAGAACTGCGACTGTTCACTCAAATATATAAAATCTCTGAGATCGAAAAATTAGACTCAGACTGATATGGGATTTTTGAGACATATTTTAGAGTAGGATTTACGGATTACTGATAAGGTGGCCGATATAGTGAATTTTTGAGCTGGGATAGAAACAGACCTTTTCTATGTGGACTGTGCACCAATTTTGGTTTGGTTTTTCCTTACCATTTTGAGGGTCTACAGGATGGGGGGTGTCACACACTGTAGATTGTAAAGCCCCCTGTGGCAAATTATACAAATAAATCTGACTTGACCTGAATTTTGCACGAATATGACTATGCAAAGGTACTCAAGAAGATGTTGTCTTAAACAAATAACTTTATTAAAGAATATTAAATCATTTATTTAACATGTTAAATAATTTAAAGCTACTACAAGGATTTTTTAACTGGTCATGAAACAGTCTCAATTTAACACTGATGCCTCTATATGACCTACATAAGCAAACAAGACCATCCGCAAAAAGACTGGGTATGTCTGTATAGTTATTTCTAATGTCTGCCACCGGTTGGATTCTCCTTCAAATCAGATGAAACAAGTCTGGATTTAGATTTTCCAAGACACAGTTACAGTCAGTAGTACGTTAAAAGGAAGCAGGAGGATTTTTATTCAGGTATTTTTATTTTTGAGTAATATTTTCTTTTTACTGCAGTGGAAACACAACCGCTTTCAAAATCAATGTAATATAAAAGTTCCTTGTAGTAGCTTTAACATATATACACTGTCAAGCAATTGTAGAAATCAACACAGAGAATACAAAGAATAAATAATACAGCTAATTAAACATCAGTACTGTTCAGTAACAGAATATTATAATGTCGTCAATCAATTAAGGGTTGGTTTTAAAACGAGAAACGTTCTCCTCCCCGTCTTGTCCTCATAAATGTTCCCCATTGTGCCACATTGAAATCACTCCAAACATGGTTTTTTGCATTCTGTTGTGTAAAAAAGTTTTCATATAGGCATTTATTTTTAAACATATATGCCAATACAGGTATATGTGGGATAGGCCCATACAGCGCTGCACGATATGGTAAAAAAGTCATACTGCAATTATTTTGACTTAAATTGCAGTTGCAATGTGCAATACAATTAGTGGAAATGATCATTTTAGCATCAAAATTTTCATTTCACTGAAAAAAAAAATGCTGTGACATTTGGTCTGGGGTCTGAGAACAAGTTTTGTAGGCCAGGGCATCTCTGCAGCACCACAGTCCTTCATTATAATGCTGTGTAGTCACACATTTTCACTTTCTTAAAAAATTGCAGGGTTCTTTGATTTGAATATTGCTCTTGGCCAAATTGCGAGTTTGATAAGACCTCAATTAATTGTGCAGCCCTAGGCCCATATCAGGCCAATATCGGACCAATATTTCGGCCGACTGATATATCGGTCAGGCTCTACAAAAAAAATATCTCCCTTTCTAACAGTTTTAGTTGATGTACACAGAAAATATGCCAAACAAATGGTCACGGGTCTGGCAATTAATTAGCTGAATCAATTAAAAGTGATGGAACAGACATAGTTGGACACCATGGAGGTATATCCCTCTGAGCCACCAAAGAGGACTGTCTCAGCCAACATAGAAACCTTGTCCTGTTAAAGGAGGCCTTAGTGACTGACGCCCTGAGAGTTTAATGAGTTTCTCCAGCACTGTTGAGCGCCTTGCATCTAGGATCATTTAAATGGGCTAGGGATAGGGGGTCCTAATAAATCCCCCATGGTTCTATCAGAGATTGGTTGGTGGGAGCCGGAGTTTTTGTTTTGATTACCGTCCCTGTTGGTGAGACGGGGGAGTTCAGGCAGAAAATTCTCTTTTACAATGCCATAAGAACTTAAATATTTGCAGCAGTTTGTGGTGATTTGTCACCACTGTGAACTTATTAAAAGTTTTGTCATTTAAAGTAAACAACTTCCATCGCGGTGCAGATTCTTTTTCTCATTTGCACCTGTCTGCTAGATAATTAATCGCCGGCTAGGAGCGATCATACAGTGGAGGGCTGAGCTGTCATGAAGGGCAAACTCCTGTGATGTCTCATACTAGCTGGACATTTGATCAACAATCCGAACAGCGCACAAATACAAATAGATGAACCGCTTTAATTAACACACCCATGATCACCTCATAATGACTCAACTGTATAAAAACTCACTCCACATTGTTGTTAATTCATCACTGCTATCAGTTAATTAATGTTTGACAAGGTACAGTGTATCACTCAGTCGGTGACAAACTGTAATCATGCTGCTAAGGTTTTTGTTGATACAATACCAAACACACATGGGACCATTTCAGCACTGCTCCTTTGATTTTCAAAACGCCGGAGCAGGAAAAAACATAATCCCACAACAAGTGGCACCGCATTAAAGGCCACTAATTAACACACTGGCCCACACACACACACAAAAACGAACGTAGAGTAAGTGTCATTATATTCAGAGTGACAATCCCCATGATAGGACATTTTCCTTTTTAGGGATGAATTAATTTTCAACAGATTTGGGAGCAAAACAAGACACAAAAATGCAAAATTACAAAGAAAACAGACTGATCACCGCATGCACAGCCCATGATACAAAACTATGAATTAATGGACATGAATAAGCATATTGTGTATAAATACAGTACATTTTCCTGCATTTATTCCAGGATTGCCACCGTGTTTGTGTGCTCGTGTGTATGAGCATTTCTCATACCTAAAAAAAAAAAGCCCTGAGTGTGTTCCTGGATATGCGTGACTCATCTGCTTGGTTACAGCCAGCTTGGACGATACAGTGCCGAACACAATGGCTGTGTAATCCGCCCTGACTGACCGGGAAGGAGACGCTCGCCACAGGGACTACAACTCAATTTAGCTCGGGTCAAGAGGTCAACCCTCCTCAATTAGGGCCGGGAAGGGAGGGAGGAGGACACACACTGCACATGAATAACTTTCTTAATGAGCATTATTTGAACTGGTGATTAGTGTCATAAATAATTTGCAATAGAGGAGCATGTTAATCACGTTGCATAATATTTGTAATCCTCCGTATATTGCCATGTAGTGTAAGCAAATCATGAGAAGAAAAATGAACTGCACTTGTAGCAATAAAAAAAATGGCATGAATCAATAATCTCATTATGCAATTATTATAAATTTAGCTTCCAAAAAAAAATTAATGCTATTCATATGGATGCAAATAAGCCGGGCAGCAACGTATCATTTCATTTGGTGGAAATCAATCATTGTCTCTGATTCAGAACTCCTTCTCCATGTGGCAGACAATCCATGACAACAAGAGAGACACATGCCATGGAGTAAGAAGAGATATCGGCCAGCTCCCGCGACACCAAGTCCAACACACTGAGCCGCATGTCAAGAGCACTGACAGCCGTGCTAATGGGATTTTTCCACGGCTCCATCATAATTTCCTTAATGATAATACTAACCATATTTTTGTGTCACATTAGAAAAGTGTTAATGGGTGTTATGCCACAGATCATTAATTGTGAACAGACTGGAATACTGCAGCTTCCTATAAACTAAGACTGACGCAACTGTTAAAGGACATTTTAACAGGGGAGGGGAAAAAAAATAGGGTGGTATAGAGTAAGTTTCTACATTTTTAATTGTGCAATGTAAGAAGCAGCTTTTCTTATATTTAATATTAAACATACGGAATGCAATGTGTGTCTAAAATAAAAAGTCAAATGAGTTTTTGAGTAGTTTTTCTCACAAAAAAAAGTCAAAGTGCCATTATTTACACAGGCCAATGTTTATAAGGAGTGGAAGGGGGAGTGGTTATGCATCTCTGGACATAATGTTCAAGCATTCTCCAAAAAGAATCGCTTTAAATTATGACGAATGTGGGTGTTTAAAAAAAACACACACATCTATTTTAGTTTTTCTTTTTTGGTCAAATTTCAGCAGCAGTTTTATTCAGTTTCCTCAGATGAAGAGAAAATAAATGTACTTCTGGTCTAATCTGAGGAATTTTAACTTAAAACAGACAATCATGTTCACTTTATTTTTATAGGCCCTACACAAATTTCACAAATCAACCTGCTCTGCGAGCTTTACATTTAAAGTAATATTTCCTTTCATGTATAGCCAAGCCAAAGCTCCAGCATTCACTCATGTGGCGGCAAATTTCAGCTCCTCAAAAACATCAAATATTTAAGGTGTACATGACACAGCGCTGATTTCATGACAACCGCTATACTTAAAGTAAATGGCGCAGAAAATATATTTATATATGCGGATGACAGGACCTGGAAACTTCCAGCTCAGCCAATAAACACAGAAGGACTGACTGAGAGTGTCATTTGTGCTCCAAATGAAAATATCAACTCCAGCCTCACTCACATTATTCAGGAAGTGCTGTAGGACAGAGCAACGTGGCAGTCATCACACGCTACATGCAGGATTTGGAGTGAGATCCTCCTTCCTCCTCGCTGCTGCTCGCCACTGACTGACTGAAGCAATGTGCTGACCCAAAGCCTCCGCACATCAAAACAAAATTACAATGTGCCTACAGTCGAGAAATGTGGAAGGCTCAGGATTGAGTAAATGTCAGTGGCTGGGGTGAAGTGTTTGCATATAAGCGAATGATGTATGGTCTCGTCCTGTGCCATTTATTCCCCCAAGCAATAACGTAGCCGGATCTGTCTCTCAGACTTAATTGAAACGGGACTTGTAATGTTGCCCTTTTCCTCGATGGGACCAAAAACATAACCTCTGACTCCCACAAGCAGCCAATACTGAGGAAGAAGTGGGTGTGTGTGTGTGTGTGTGTTGGGGGGGTACACAAGGGAAAAAAAGAGTGCCAACTGTCACAGCATTATTTTCTCATCTCCTCTGCATGTCCACACTATCCACACCAGTCCCCTAAAAACGGTGCACATGATGCCCGCTTCTACCTTCCCTCATGCGTGTACCATGGGTACCTCTGTTTATCCTCCCTTCCACAGAACAAAGTGTTCCTTCTGCGCAAAAAAAAGGCACCGTCCACATTGACCACTGCCTCAAGTCTGCAGAAAACAAGCTATAAAAGTGAAACCTGAACTCTGCAACCGCATGAAAACATACAGTGCATGCAGACGCAGGCTCACACACATGCAAGACGTAGTGACACAAATTTTTACAAAGGAAATAAAAATGAAAATTCCTGCCTCAGTGAGGAGCAGTGTCAAGCAACTATTTTAAAAAATGACAAGGAAAGTTATTGTGGACATCTGTATAAGTGTATCTCTGTCCCCGAGGAAAGAGATAGACAAAGAACAATAAATAACATCTGCCTGGCCTTCCTTGGGTCTGATCCAAAAACAGGGAAATATCTATGACGTATCTGCATTTCTCCTCCGCTTCAGCAAGTCAGGATGAAGACATGAAAAGTCGGGGATGTTTTGTGCGCCACATTCCTCCAATTTAAATTTTTAGTGACAATAACAAAACAAACAATGTCATCACTCTGACTTCATTTGCATACTGATTTGCTCACTCTCTATCCCTCTCTGCCGCACACATAGACGTACACAAATCTTGACAGATGTTCTTCTGAATGCACACACACACACACACACACACACACTTGTAGCATGTAGGCATGCTGGCAGGAGACGATTATATATAAGTGATGTGCCTTTTGAGAATAGCAAATGTCACATCAACTAACACAAAAACAGTCAATGCCAATCTGGTCTGAGAGAAAATAGGAAATCTATGTATAGAGCTGTTTACTGTGAATAGAGCAGTGCAGGTCTGGAAACACGAATGTGACAATTTTAAGATGTGCATGCACTCACATTTCCACCCCTCTCCTGGGTATTGATTTAAAATGGTGGCTGCATGAATGTACTACCGCAGACCATGTAATCTTCCTTTGAGATGAAGACTTCCGAGAACGAAAGGGGGGAGAGAGGAAAGGGGTCCACAGACCACAAGCTGGGAATGTGAAATTGTGGACAATTATTTGCTGAGCAAAATACAATGCCTGCCAGATGAACTGGAGCTCAACCTCCAAAAACCCCAGCAGCTCCCCCAGCAAAATGCTACAGAGAAAAGTAGTGTGTGAATATGTGTGTGCATGTGTGTGCATGTGTGTGTTCAAGCATGTTGCTCCGTCTCTATTTCCCTCCCCCTTCTCGCACACTCACATGTACACTCAGACACAAATGAACGATTGAATTACAACGAGTCCAACTGTTTTTTAAAAAAAGAGGGGAAAAGTGTCAAAAAATGAAAAATCTTACGCATTATCTGCTGTGTTATATCCTAAAATAAAAACACAATAAAGTTTAATTATTTTGAAGCGTTAGGGGCAGCCTGACTGATAAGGAGGGGTATCGAAAACTGGTACAAAACCGGTACTAGTTCTTAAACACAAATGCATGATTGAGTTACCTGCAGTCAAATTGTTTTTTTGTTGTTTTTTTTTAAACTGGGGAAAAGTAACAAAAAAAGAGAAAAATCTTACACATTATCTGCTGTGTCATATCCTGCCAGATGTTTTATATGACATAAAAACGTAATAAAGTTGAATTGTTTTCAAGCTTTAGGGCAGCCAGCCTGCATAGGATGGGTATCGAGAAGTGGTACTACTTCTCAAACACACATACACAATCAAATTACCTCCAGTCCAACTGTTTGGAGGGTTTTTTAAAGAGGGGAAAAGAAGCAAAAAATATAAAATAATCTATAATGTCTGCTGTGTTCTATGTGTTATACATGAAATAAACACATCACAAAGTTGACTTGTTTTAAAGCTTTGGGGTGACCTGACTGCTAAGGATAGGTATTGAGAAGTGGTGCTAAACTGGTACCGCTTCCTGACTGGCCAGTACCGAAATATCGATGAGCTCCTGGACAAACGATACTGCTATCGGTATTTTATGTAACGTTGCACAGACAGCTGACAACGTTCAAAAGTATAGGCTTACTTTAGTAAATTTGCTGAAAATGCAGATAAATGCAGTAACTTAGGAAACAATTTAACTTGTTATTTCTGCAACAAAAGTAATAATAAAATAACTGTTGAATCTTCCTGTTTTTTTTGTAGGAAATTATAGTGGGTGGTATCAATAAGAGTATTGATAAAGTATCTGTATCTATAAAATCCTGATGATACCCACCCCTACTGACCGATAAATCCAGATGTTTACAACTTTTAATGTCCAATTAGCACTCGCCTCTAATTTTGACTGCTGTACACACACTTACACGCACGCAAACACACTTACACACACATACACACACACACACATCAGAGCCCTCCCTTTCCCCAACATATAAAATGTTTCCTCCTTTAGTTTCTCAGACAGGGGGGGTCACGTGACTCTGCACCCCATTCCATCAGACGGCTTAAGTTGCGACCAGGAGCGTCTTTTAATACATCCAGATGTTTGCCAGCGTCGCGCTGCACTGTTGCTCTCTTAATTATCCACTGCCCTGCCCTTGCACTTTAACTATCATTATTACAGCAATACAGTGTGAGCTGAAGCCGACCAAGTACGTATATATGCAGCGGATTTCATGCGCAATAAGAGAACAGGAAGAAGAAATGCGTAAAAAAAGAGAGGGGAGACAGTTACATTTCAGTGAGCGATAAGTTCAGATCATGCTCGTCTAGACTTGTCATCACCTTAAAATAAAAATGTTCTGAGAGCCATCCAAAAATAGGCTTATCACTTACCTTTCAGGGATCTTGGTTTAGCTTGCTTGCGGCGCGACATCCTATAGAAAAACGCTGAAGTTGCTCAGTTTCTGTCTGATAATTTGCGTAAAGACGGGATAGTCTAAAGGTAGTCTGTCTAAATTTCACTCGCTGCCCTTTTTAACATCACAGAAAAGATGCAACTTAAAGCCTGTGCAGCGCGGTCTAAACACACGGAGTTTGCTGTTATTTTGTGATGAGTAGGTGGATGTTATAAAATCCAATTACAGCCCGATCGGTAGGTATAGGCGACTCTATTTAGTTGAGCTGTGTGTCGGGAAAAGTGTGAGAATATAGTAATCCCGTCATGCGCTTCTTCCATATATTCTCCGGGAAAACACACACGCGTGCAGATGGCATGATGCTCGGTTTAGGAATAAAAGCGCAATATTTGCTTTTCGCCTCTCATCTCAAATGCATCCGCGTTGAGAAAGACATCAGCAAAACGCCTCCTGTGAGAGTGCACAAAAAAATGCAACAAAACCCAAAAAAAAGGAGGAAAAAATGAAAATAACACTTTTCACTTCATATCCACCTAAACAGCATCAAAACTATCCTAGACTCTTGCTTTTCTCACTCCAGTCAGCTAATCATGAATTAGGTTCGGAATCTGATCTAAGTCTACGTCTAAATTGCCCTTAAAAAGAGGATGAAGAAGCAGAGAGAAGATGGAAGCTCCCTCCTCATCACAAACCTGCAAGGTCTTGGACTGCGCTGTCGCTCCGGTAGTCCACATAATAATGGAAAATGGAAGCAAGGCCCCCAAAGCCATCAGGATGGCTCCAGAGGGGGCCCCTACCCCGCAGGGACTCGCTCTGTACGTAATCACTGAGGAAATCATTGTCAGCCTGCCTGCACTCACACACAGACAGAGAGGCATGATTAAAATCCTAGGGATCATGGCAAGATGCGGAATGCTGGATCTGCTGGTCCCCGGATCCGGAGTCGAACTCTAAACCCAGAGTCGGCTTGCTCACCCTGGCGTCTCCTCTGCCTCAGCTCGCCGTCGGCCACTCTCCGTCTACGGCAGACGGACTGGTCCCCCTTCTGGTAGAAATGGTTAAGCAGAAAGACATTTTCTCTGTGTGGCTGTTGACATACAGATGACATGTAACGGCACGCATAGAATTTAGGGATGATAGGTTTAATTACAGATGGAGCTTTCCCCTCACTGTTGTTGTTTTCACCATAAATTTAATTATTTTAACCCTCTAATCGTTTGCATATTGACAATAGTTTTAAAAAAACATCTCTTTTCTCAGATTTAATGGGTCCTTTCAAAATTAAACTTAATTCTTTATCTTTTTTTGCAGAACTGTATCTAAATCATGTTTAACTATTTAAAATGTGTAATAGTAAGTCTCAGGCCATTTGCAAGGTTTCTAAATGAGGTGCATGCAGTTTTAGTAACAGGTCTGGGTTTTTAGCTTTAGCAAACACGTGAAATGTGGCCACATGGCATCAATACTAGAAAAACACTTAGCACCTTCAAGTAGTTTCTATCTTTAAAAAAAAAAACATTACAAAACCTAAGAAATAATTGAGGTTACAAAAAAGACTTGACATTGAGATTGACATTCTCAGTCACACTTCAAATGTGAACAAAATTAGAGAAAATACAGTGAGAGAATTTACTTTTGGTCTTCACATGACTTTAAGGAGACCCACATGTTTGGAGGGAGGGGATGTGTCAGGGTAACAGGACAGAGTGAAAACCTGGGGACACAAATAAAATGTGTAGTTTAACTGACACATTATGATTTTCTGAAGAGGAAGTGCATTTAAACATCTAAATTGGAAATGGAGTCACACAGAAATACAAAAAAAAAAGACTTCTGAGTTCAGAGTGAACTGTAGTGTTAAAGGTAGAATCAGCAGGAAATTTTCCAAGCTGTTCATAAACGCACCAGAAAGATACTTGATTTTTGAGTCTCATTCCCAGGACGTCTTTGGTGGGAAAAACGTCCAGAGCGCAGCAAAGTAATGAGAAAAGAAGGAAATACAGGCAGAGGGCAGGGTCTCTGCAGATACAGACACCACCACACACTTCTGATGAGAGGGATTGTGTTTATATGAGTCTATACGCTGTTTTTCTTTAAGGAAAATGTTGCATATCACGCCTTTAAAGAGACATCTCCGCTGTTCTAGGTAGTTTTTATTAAGGCTTTACATGACAAATCTTCACATTGCAATCAGGACAAGGTGCAGGACACTTTGCTGGATAATATAATGTTTTACTTTTCATGCATATTTAAAGTCCTGGGGACAGAAAAGGCACTGATATATTGAGTCAAAAAATGTAGCCTCCTTTCTTTTAATATGTTTATTTTATTTAAGGAGGGACAATGCACATGGATTAACACGATCACTTAAGTCCATCATGTAAATGTGCCAGATTTAGCAGCACAGGCTAATTTTCATCTGCATCCCCTGGCAGGTTGATGGCATATATTTATTTACTTGTCTGCCTGTTTCATTCATTATTTTTATTCATATTTGAAAGTGTCTCTGTATTACTTGCTTTGCTAACTGACACTTTGCTTTTATATTCTTTTATTGCTTTGCTCTGCTTCATGCGCAGCACTTTGTAACTTTGTTTTGAAAAGAACATTGAAAGATAACATACAAACGCACAGAAGCACATGAGCACAGACAAAAGCAGACTGATGTCTTGCAAAAAAAAAAAACACTGAGAAAATACTTGCAAGTGTACATAACCATTTACAGAAAACACATAAGCACAGACAAAAGCATATAAGCGCAAATAATAAAACAGTGACATAACCATATAACCAAAAACTTTAAACAAAACATAAAAGCAGAAAGCCACGTAAACACAGACAAAAACATGTGAAAACAATGACATAACCACCAGTCCAAATCATGACAGGATGTTTGTCCAGTAACAGCTGTTTTACAGATCTGGAGAAGGAGTTAATTAAGAGATGTGATGTTCCTTAGTTTTCTGGTATGTGATGTTAGACAGGAAAAGGCTGACCACTCAATGGTACTTTTACTTGATGGTAAAATATGTTTCGGTTTCTTGTTTTTGTTTTTGCTTTTTTATTATATTAATTTATATACTATCAATTTCAAGTATAGTTTCAACAGTGAAATGCATCATTACTAATTTTAGCCTTTGAGATTATTTAATACACCTTACAGCCATATTCATATGAAATATTAAGGTAATCACAGGTGTTAGCAGTGGTACTAATTAAGGTCATGTTCCATTTAGTGTAGCAGCCCCTCTCCAGTAAGCCAACATGCACAAACAGCACCTTGACTCTGTTTGACCTGAATGAAATGGTCCTTTATAGTCCTTAGTGTCGTTGGTAACGCTTGTATTTGTACCACGATTTCATGTCAAAATGGCTGCCTTGAAAAACAGCTTTCTTTTCTTTCTTTCTTTCTTCTCTTTCTTTCTTTCTTTCTTTCTTCCTTCCTTCCTTCCTTCCTTCCTTCCTTCCTTTGTTTGTACGTAGACATCCAGGCCTCTTACTAACCTGAATGAACCTTAATTAGTATTATTGGTAACATCTGTGCAGGGTTTAACATTAATCAGTGTTTTTTTTTCACTTGCCTGGTCGGGCAAGCGAGTCAGAAATGTACTCGCCTGAAGTCAATTTTTTCTTGCGCCTATACAAATAGTTTTATTTATTATTAATTCTTAAAGTTTTATCCAGGGCAGCAGTGTCTAGAAAAATAGTAACAAGTTTCCATCAAAGTGTCTCACAGTCCAAGGGGATGTCTTCTAATGTCATTCAAAAACCCAAAGATCTTCAGTTTAATATGATAATAAACAAAGAAAAACATGAAATATTCATATTTGAGAGGCTGTAAACAGCATTTTCTGCCATTTTTGCACGATAGATTACTTTAACCATTTATCGATTATTAAAAATAGTTTAAGAGTTTAGTTCTTTTTCACCAATTGCCCTGTCAGGCAAGTGAGTTTCTAGATTTACCAGCCTGAATTGGCATTTTACTTTTTTTTTTAACCTCATTTTATGTCAAAATGACTGCTGTGAAAACAAAAAGTCACACAATCTTTCTATCTTTTTTCTTCCTTCCTCCTTCCTTCCTGTCTTCCTTCCTCCCTTCCTCCCTGTTTTCACCCTCACCTGTGTGTGTGTGGACATCCAGGCCCCATACTACCCCTTGCTATGTGAAAATGAGATCCAGAGAGGAGTCCTGCAGTGGGCTTCTCACTCTGCACTCTGCCCCTCCACAGCCTGCTGGAGGTAGCCTCTGCCAGGGGCCCCCATCAATCTAAAAAATCACAGTCACGCAAATGCTTTTTCCCACTTTTCACTGCATTTCTATTCTGACTGATTCACAGAGACATATGTAATCGGAAAGTGAGGTTTTGCGCTGCACACCTTGGGAAGTGAAGGAGAGAAACAGTCGATAGGGCAACTCCCAAACACGGTCTGGTGTAGAAGAAGAAAATTAACAACAACCTTTGATAGCCCTTACTGTGCCGGAATCTAACTTTGTTAAAGAAAATTCCCCTATAAAAGTTAACTATAACTATAAAAGTTAATGATGTGAGTACATAATAAGGCTGCTCTTATTCTATAGGGTATTCCCACCTTTTACTTTGGAGTTCATAATGAGGCCATATACTGTTACAGACATCTAAAGTAATCACCCAGCATAGAGTCGTGTAAATGTAATGGAAAATTCAGAGCTACAGGAGAAATATCTATTAGCTGTCATTATTAGCCTCTTAATTTAAAGAGGCCTTGTTCTTGGCATCTTTTTAATCAGTGATAGATTTTAGACGTAAACATAATAAGTGAGGACTTGTGACCTACATATGATGCCAAGGCTTTTCTTGTTTGCTCAATTTGTATCTTGTAATTTTTCATCTGCACCCTTTGCTTCTCAAATAATTTCCCCACCCACACACTGCCATAAAATGTGTGCAAAAGATCAATAAAGCAAAGTATGACACAGATTGACGTGATGTGCTTTGGTAAATTCAAAGCCCTCGCAAACTACAGTAAAGTTGGTAAACACACACATATGAAACATCTATTTGTAGGTGCTTGGAATCTGTCAGGAGGTCTCAGCTGCCTTAAAACTTCAATCTTAACAATGCTCCAAAGTTCCCCCTCTCTGTCTCAGCGCTCTGTCAGGCGGCTCTCCCAAAGTTTTACCACCTTGCCTTCCCCCCTGTACCTCTCGAATGCTCTCTCAAACACAAACAAACAGTGCTCTTCAGTCCTCCAGGGCTCTTTGCTACTTTCATTAGTGACAAAGTAACTGGGAAAAGGCTTGACTTGACTCGGTGCTTGCACAGTTCAGTCTCTAAGTTACAGTACACTATTGCTCAGATGTTGTTTTTTTTTTCTTCAAGTGGAAAAGAAACCTCATGTGAGGAATGTTGCGGCTCATGATGCTCCAAAAACTGTCTGACACGGCTTGTCCCTCAGGGATGACTTTATAAATATGGAAAGGAGAATCAAATATAAATTTTTGGGGAGCAAATAGGCACAATGAAAATCAACAAAAATGTTTTTTGTTTCAAGTCTCACCTCTGAGCGCCTGGGAAAAGGGAATCAAACAAAGATAAATAAAAAACGTGACATGTTTGCCATGAAAACAATGCCAGCCAGGAAATTTCTATTCAGCTCGTAGCCATATGATACTGCAAAATTAAGCAATTGATTCATGTCTGTTGCATCTTCATTTTTAGTCATTCACATGAACATTTTAATCAACTCTCTAATTGTGTTGTCCTTCAAGTGCAGCCTGAATAGAGAAAACAGGGATTCACTCATCAAAGATCTCAGATTTAAAGATTTAAAGAATTTATTTGCATGACATTTCAAGCTCCAAGCTCTCCAGACTGCACCTAGTATGTATGTATGTGAGTTGTCATCTTAAATGCCCATAATAATATAATAAGATAATAATAATAATGACAATAACAATGATCATAATAATAATAATAATAATAATAATAATAATAATAATAATAATAATAAATAATAATAATATCACTGCCAGCAGATCATGTGATGTGCATGCGTGCATTATCAATGGACCTGAATTTTGTCTGCAGCTAATCTCAAACACACCTGGACCAGTCAGCCTAATTTTTTGTGCACATCCAGAACTGTATGCTGAAGGACACCTGTGATTCTTTTTTGAATGGCTGTGGACAGTCATGGTTTTATGCTTTCAGGTCGTCTCATTCTAGTGAACTCCTTGAGTGAATTTCTTCAAACTTGGCACAAATGACCTCCATGGACTCCAGGATGTAGTGATCAGATTTTGGTGGTCAAAGGTCAAAGTGGCCATGATGACCTCACCAAACTATTCTATTATCAGAACTGCGTCCATAGCAACGGTCTGATCTTCATAACCACGGTCTGCTCATCAAAAAATTAAAAGATGTTAGAATGCCGTAATTGACCAATCAGAATCAAGTATTTAACAAAGCTGTGTAATAAGCAAGTATAACAAACCCTACAGATTACATTATACATATCCACACCAATCAGGAAGTTGCAATGTTGCACTCGCAACAATTAACACAGATTCAACCAACCCCTGTGAATTCAAATTTGCACTTTTGTCAAATCACTGCAAACATTCTGCAAATTGACCAATCATTATAGCTTCCCACACGTTTCACCAATCACAGCAGTCGCACGCACAAACATCATATATGAATGTCTCAATGAACTGACTCAAAGTTTAATTATTTATATATTTTATGTATATATAATAATATATATATATATATATATATATAATAGATAATAGATAGATAGATAGATAGATAGATCTATGAGAAATATAACCTAATGCAGAATTCATGTTGCCTAATACATCAGTCTTTCCAAAAAAAAAACCCCAGTTCTATAGTAAATACACAGACATGAATAGATAGGTCAACACATATAGTACAAAAGGTTACCAAAAATACAGAAATATACAGTCTGACTGTCTGTCATGTGCAGACTACAAGCCTTTGAAATTCTACCAAACGCGCAAAGGCACAGCCTGTTTTCAGATCACCTAAGCTTCATACTGCAGTATTTGTAGTAAAACTGAGCAGTTATGTGGAGATTTTTTCACCTCCCATAGCTTTTAGTTAGACATCGAAGACGCCACAGCAAGTGTGTGTGCCGCGGCATCAGAGATTTCACTCTGCCTCTCAGCAGGGTGAAACGTTCCCTGGTGGAATCCGTGGCCCTCGGGTGGTGGGACCCTTCAGCAGTTCGTGCTGACCTGTGGCCCCTGCTCACCCTCTGTCCATTTGGCTTCGACTTCACATTGTCCAAAAAAAAAAAAAAAAAAAAAAAAAAAAAACTAGTGAACTGAACTTTAAAACTCAGAGAAAGTTTTAATCTCAATGAAGTGTCTCCTGTAGAAATAATAATCACTGAAGGCTATTTAGTAGAATACTCTCGCAAATGGTGAAAAACGGAGGCTTAAAAGCACAGTCGGTCAATTACGCTCGTTAGAGGAGGGCAGATACACAGACATGCATGTACACCAACCGCTTGCACACACACTCACACTCACACACACACACACACACACACACACACACACACACACACACACACACACACACACTCTTGACTTGCCTCATTAAAACCCATCCAGCTACTAGAACTCAGAGATGTGAATGTTTCCCTTGAGGAGCAGGGCACGTTCATTTTGAGAAAGGCAGAAGATTCAACTTTTTTCTTACTTGCTTATAATTACAGAGATTGCTGGAATGCATGACCCTGAGAATAAGGCTGAGTCCTGGGAGAGTCCACTAGAAGCATCACCATCTTCAGTCTTGCTCTCCATTGTGTGTCTCCCTAGTTGGATGCCACCCACACCAGGCATGAGTGAGGTCGAGGCAGTGCCCCCATCACCAGAGGAGCACTCCCTGGGACTTTAACTCTGCTCCAACAAGCCAAACTCCTGAGGCTGCGAAAAAAAAGTCAAGATAGCGAGTGACTGAAAACATTGCCCTCTCTGAGCACTGAGACAGACTTCCACACAGTAAACTGATTAAAAAAAAGAACAAAAACAGCACGGAGAGCTAACAATCAGAAGGCTTCAGAGTTGGCAAGCAAGGGTGAGTGCAGCTTTCCAACTTCTCTGTTATCCAAATTGTTGGGCAATTAAACACTGGAGCAAAAACCCATCATATGTATGCTGCTCACATAAACATTGTGACTTTCCCTACCAAGAACTAGTGCATATATTTACAATTAATGAGAATATTTCTGATTTACCCCTCAGTAAATAGCCACACCTATTCAGGAGTGGGTGGTAACAAGTTGATCTGACTCTGGCTTGTTTACACTTGGTTTTATTATTCAAAACTGTTTGATTTTATCTGTCTTTATTATTTGAAATGGTCTGGATTATACCTGTTCTTATTGGAAACTTGCTCTATCTTGCCTGGTCTTATTATTTGAAATTATTTTTGTTATTTTCCATAATTCCAACATGTGCATTTACACATGCAAGTCTGTGCATGTATGTATGATCTATGTGTTTATATATCTAAAACAAATTTCCCTGTGGGACAATAAAGTATAATCTTACCTTATCTTACGCACTAGTAAAACTTTTCATGTTCCCTTTTTCAAACAGTACTTTTCCTCTTACTCTAGTATATTGATGAGCCAGTAATCTAATTTGGCTCCTCTAAATGTGGGGATTGAGGGGAACAGCGCACTAGGTGCACCTCTACATGTTGCTAGCTGCTTGGAAGAAAAAACCCAAAACATGAGGCAGCTTCCAGTGACAAACTAAAAGTACCACTGTTATATGATGAAGTGCTTGCTATGCCTCCTGAAAAACACTAAGAACTCCACCTTTAAAGCTATAATATGGGACATTTACACATTGAGATGTCTAAAAACAGTAGAGTTTTTAACACTTACATTATCCTAAATGTTTCTAACAATATTCAAGCGCAGAGATTTATTTGGTGTGTTTCCTCCGAGTGGTTGCTAGCTAGTTGCTATAACTTCCTAGAAAACATGAGTATGCTGGACGCTCATAGAGTGAGGAAGGAAGTCGGTGCCTGTGACTAAATGTAAATAAAACTTAAATATTATGTCATCAATGAACATGATTTCTGCCTGAGTCATGTCAGACAGATTTAGACAGCAACTCCATGATACCACTCTACTTCACAACATCATCAAACATTATCGTTTTAATGTGAGAGAGAGACCCTTAGCGGCAGAATTTACATATTGTGCATTTAAGAATGAGTACTTTTCATGGTTCTTTCTTTAAACTTTTACTCGAGTATATTTTTGAGCCAGTAGTCTACTTTTTACTTCACTACATTTGTCATTCCTGCCATTGTTACAAGTAGTCTGCTCTAAACGCAGGGAGGTAGGTGTGAGAACAATAAGCACCACCTGTCTTTTGACCAAAATGTGATGATGATGGAGCAAAGCCCAGAACAAGAAACAGCTTCCAGCAACAATCCCTGGCCACATCTGGCCACAGTTTTTATATCAAAATCTAAAAAAGACAACAGTTACATGATGAAGTTCTGACTGTGCCTCTGGAAAAACACTGAGATCTGCAGCGCATTTAAAAACTCCTCTTCTATCCTCCACAAACCAGCTGTTAATTTTTCTTGTGTGACGTTAATATTCAATGTTATTCAGTGTTAAACAACAACCATAGCTAATGAATATCTGACATGACTCAGGCAGAAATCATGTTCATGGACGAGGTAATATTAAAGTCATATTACGGATTTTCTTTTTCCCTCTCTGGCGTATCTGACGTGTTTTTCCAGATGTTATAGCAACTAGTTAGCGATGGCTAACAGGAAACACCCCTTACCTTAAATAATTACTCATATCTTTTCATTTTAACATTGTTAGAAAGATTTGGGGCAATTAAAGTACACAACTCAACAAAATATACAAGATATGTCTAAGGTATTTAGATATTTACTTATGCTAATGTTTAGTCACGTTTACCAACTTTTTTCCTCACCCTGACATCCAACGTATCCCCTGTTTTCCTGGAAGTTATTGCAACTAGCAACTAGCTAGCAATGGTTAGCAGGAAACTCACGGTTACCGTGAATAAATTATGGATTTCTTGGCATTTGAACATTGTCGGAAACATTTGGGATAATATCAGTCCACAACTCAAACATATGTCTAGCATTTTTTAGACATTTTATGTGGAAATGTTAGATATTATAAATGTACAGTCACGGCCATAAATGTAATACACAAAAAAATATTAAAATGAAAATTAACTCACGCTTTGAGTAATTTATTAACCAGGTACTTACTCTAGTTGAGTAGGTTTCTGAAATGGTAATTTTCACTTTTACTTGAGTTATTTTTTGTGGTAGTAACTGTACTTTTACTTGTATATAGGTTTTCAGTGCTGTGCCCATCACTGCGCATGTTTCAGTAAAGGGTCATTGACAGCCTCCACATCTCAACATCCTTGCAAACTGAAGGATGTCAACAAAGTAGAGGGAATGTGGAGTGAGTGGTCCTCGTCAACGGTGACCTTCCAGCTGGATATCCACAACTTCCATCTTCCCAAGCCAAGGAGCCCCGTGGAGCAACTCCCAAACCGGGTCATTAGCGCAGTGGTGTCACCAGACAGCAGATCACGGGCCAGAGTGGGAGCAAGAGGGGGACTCCTGGCACTGCAGCGGCTGCTGTGCGGTTTGACATTCAGGGCTGGCTGATCTATGGGGCTGGGGAGACAGTGCCCTTGCTCTGGGTCTTCATGAGGAGAAGGTCCTGGCAGTTTTCCCCTTACTTACTCCATCATAAAACTGAGGTCACAAGATGTTAGACTCATGTAGCCCTTACTTGCAACATCACGACCCGAGCTGTAGGGCATTATCATGGCTTAAGTGACGATTAGCCATTTGACGTCATCAGCTAGATGACTGGTAGCTAAAATCTGGACGAACTAAAACGCCCACCCTCTATAATGTCCAGCATATACAGCAGTGAACTGGACATTTATTCACTTAGACCAACTTTAAATTGCTTGTCGTGACAATAACCTCTACAAAGATGTGTTATTGGCATGAAGAATACCATTTAACCACAATGGGATGGTTTCATAGTGTGATCAAAAATCATTCTAGGGGTTTTATGTCCTTCTCAAATGGCTTTGACCTCCACAGCCCGTCTCCAGCAAATGGTGACCACTATGAACATGCCAAGAAAGAGGATCCCCTGGGGGCATTACCATGAGCCAAGACGAACATAAAAATCTCCCGGTGAAAGATGGACATTTTCCACTTGGCACCGCCACACAAGATGAAAGGAAAAGATAGCAAACCTTTCAACACTTTTTTCTTTTTCTTTTTTTTTTTTTTACTGAAATGAGAGTGATTTTTTCTTGCTCATTACCACTCTCTCATTAGGAGATCTTCTCTGTAAGATGAGATCAAGCCTGCTCACCTCTCTATGTGCCGGTAGTTAACTAAGCCGCAGTATGTAAGTGTGCTACAGAGCCCCTTATCATACAGAACATTTTACACAATCAGCCAGACTCACCTCGGAGTGGTACTAATGTCTGATTACCAGGTTCAGGGGGATACATGGCTAAAGAACATGTCTAAAGAACATGTCTAAAGCTAAGTAGCTACTACTTTTAGTTATATTGATGATTAAAGTCCTTGAAAATGGAAGATATAGACTTTGTAACCACAGTACAGAAACATACAAACTTGCAAATCCTATCTTAACTAGTTGGTAACCTGGTAATAAGGATTGGTGAACAGTTCCTTGCTGGATCCACCCATTTTCTCACATTTTGAATTTTCTTTCAGGTACAAGCACAGTTTAGAGTGGCGCTGACCTGTTGTATGTCAGTCATTATGTTGAGTTAGTGTGCGTTATCCAAACCTCAGTTTTTCACTAATGATCGCATGTTTTGAGTTTGAAAATAAATTAAATAAAAAAATTACACCTCATAATTATGTTGATATTATTCTCTCTGACTCAGCATTTTGAATTAGAATAGAATATTAATTTTAAACTTATCAATACAGCCAATGATATAATCATGAATTTAAATTGCCAATAGCTGTATCTTCACATGCCAATTTATGCAAGTCGCTGTTCAGGGGAACATCCTCAGGTGCAACGATCTCTATGAAGGCGACTTTCCGTTGACACCCCCCCCACCCCCACCTCTAGCTAGTTTTAGGTTTTTTTTTTTTCTTTGAAGCCATTTTAATATCAAACTATTTCCACTTTATTTTAGTGGCAGAACAACCCTCAGCACTCTTCTTTTCTTTCACAGGTCCCGTAATCTACTACTGACGCTGTTAAAATTATAGACCCTCCTTTATGGATCTCTGACGTAAATGTCCAAACTCATAATCTTCTTCTTTTTATCCTTTGATGCCATGTTCATGAATGAACACCTTCTGACATGTGAGGCAGGAAGCGTAGCCTTATATGGTATTACTGGGGCATGAATTGTGCTAATTTACAGGTCTTATGCACATGTACTCAAGGACGCACAGGCAGATCATTAATATAGTTTTCTGAAGTTTTGAGTGTTTGCTGAATCTGTAGAAGCACATTCGTACAAAGCTATTGTATGAAATAGAATAAGAGAAATTTAAGATAAGAATACAAAAATGTTCTTGCATTAGGCCCAATATTCCTATACAAAATAAGTTATGAAGTGTGTTACACAAAGCATCATAACTTCCCAAAATCTTTAGGAAAGCCATTAAGCTGTGCTAATTTTCACTTTTCTTCATCTGTAGCTAACTTACTAATGGTAGTGTTCGCTAACATTATTTTTAGCTAACAGAGGTGTTAGCTTACTCATTTAATCCATACTGCTTCTCATTTGCTTTTACACAATGGATGCTGGATATAGCGGAGAGATAGCTCACTCTCTTTCTTTTATGTCCCAATTATTGTTGTAAATTTCCCAAAAAGAACATCTTTGGATTTCTCTACAGATGTTACCATAACCTCTGACTCATCTGTCTCAAAGTTAAGTGCCCCGTTATTTGTATTTGATTAAATATATGATTAAAAAAAACTTTTAATCATGGAAATATACTGCTTGGCAAGATGAGAAAAGTAGTGCTGTTTACTTGGTAAGAGACATAAAAATTGATAAATGAAGTTGGTCTGAGTATTTAGGATTTCCTAACCTGAGAGAAGATGGGCTGAAATAAGATAATATAGGATTAAAGTTAGTTAGGATTTGCTTCTGTAATACCAAATTGAAAAAATCCTATCTTAAATTCTTCCTATCTTAACTGAAGATGAGAAAAGTCTGTAATACAGCGAAGAAGAACAAATACAAAACTTGTATTGCCCTTAACTTAACCCAGTGAATAAAGCCTTACAAATGTGAACAATTGCATAGTCAATGACTACACTGCGAATGAAAGCTTTTTGACTCTCTTGTGGAGTAATGAGCTGTAGTGCAAATTAAGAGCAGCCATCTTCTCATCAGCATGTCCAATTTACTTGGGGATCGTCCCTAGAAAATAGGCAGCTGTGTAGAATGACTGCTGCGTTGTAGTCGTGTGAAGGCATGTGGATAAAAAAGGCTCTGAAGGATTAGAAGAACCCTCACTCCCAGGCCATGCACGCATTATTCATCCCTCCTCCTCCTCCTCAACCCTCTCACCTTCATCACTCCCACCCGCCCACCACCTCTCCTGCTCCCCGATGACTCCCCCACTTCCCTGACAGTTGCATAAGCCCCAAGAACCTCTCTCCGGACCTCGGTGGCGGGAGTTGGGAGTTGGGATGGTGTTAATTAAAAGAAAAGGTTAACACACACGGGGCTGGCAGAAGGCACGTTCAGGAGGCTCCCTTGGTAGAGCAGCTGCTTGCTGTTTCCTCCCTCGGAGGCCCCCAGGAAGGGCCCGGCGACCAGGGGATGGAAGCCAGGTGATTGGGGACACTGGGATGAAGGAGTGACTGGGCCATAAAGGATGGAGCTGATTTGACCCTCGCGCTAAGGAGCAGCCAGGGGGGTGTAGCGAGTGGTTCCACTCACCTGTCCAGTGCCTCCCTGCCCAGGCCTTGGTTTGGAGCTGATTAGTGTGTCCCAGAGAAGGTCTCACCTCCCTAAACACCGCCCACACACACATACCTTCGTTAGACAGTGGGACGCATGCCAGGCCCATTTAGAGGAGTGTGTCAGGGAGGTAAGGAGAAACAGACAAAAATGTGGGATGAAAGGAGACAAGGAAAGGTGCTGAAGTGGCCTTTCAGAGAGAAAAAGTCATGCTGGACATCAGAGAAGGGGTCAGAGGGTGTTGTGGGGGACTGAACTTGCACAGACGCTGCATCTCGGAGAATTTGCCCATCAAGATCCGGCACAGCTGTTGTCGCTGACTGCACCATGTGTGATGTGCTGTCTGTGGGAGATCATTAAATAATGATAAATTATCACTTCATATTGCTCAAATATGTAGCATTATTTTTGAAAAAAAGAACATCCATTTGGGAAAATAGTTGGCCTAGTTTAGCAGAGCTAACATTGGAATAGGTGTTTTGCATCAATTGGGAATAAATGATAAATGGATCACACTTAGCAGCAATATTTTAAAGATTAATTCATTAAAGTAAATTAAGAACACTAAATTGGTTTAATAAAGAAGAAACCATGATTTAATCTTTGTATTTTGGTTCTTTGTTTCTAAACCTCTCAGCGCTCAAACCTCTAAATGCTTCCCAATAATTTCTATCTTAGGTCAATACATTGCGACGATCAAACATCGCACACTGATTGCCACTTAAATTAATTCCAATAAATACTCATGAGCTTTTAAGACAAACAAGAGGGAGTGAAACAGTTTTTTCCTTCCTTTCCCCCCCAAACAAGCAGAGATAATTAAACATCTATCCTCAGAGAAGAAGTGTTCCCACTGGAAGGTTGTTTGGTTTAAGGATTTGCTCAGTGGTTTGACTCGCCAGGGACTCTCCATTTGAGTCTCAAGGTTTTATATCTCTAACAAGGCTTTAATTGCCAAGGTAACAGACCACCTGATTAAGCCTGACAATAAGTCTGTTTTATCTGTGGGGTAGGAGCGAGCAGAATAGACTGCAGCAATGAGGAGGAATATTCAAATTCAGCTATCTGAGAGTCATGTATTCACGCTCAATAATCCTGTTATTTTTTTACGCGTAAAAAACAGAGATTGTATGGTCATGCACCTCAGCAGTGTGAACTTGCCTCAAAAATTCTATTTACTGCATGTCAACTTTGGAAATGCACAGCACTTGCAGGAAAGATCCCAATTCTACTGAGAGTGTGGAGGAGGCGGCACTCAAAGCCTCAGGTCCCATGCCATGTGCCCTCCTTATTGTAACGAGTGCATTTCTCTCCTCAAACTCTGACTGGTGAGCGCGTCGAGGAGGAGGGGTATTCTTCAGAGGAGATGGGGAGCGTCTGGTGGTGAAAAACTCTGTGTTAAAGTCCCATCTCTCCTGTCAGAGGGCTGACACGGGGCATCCAGGGACGCGGGGCCTTTGGTGCTCTGAGTCTGGACACTGGCCTAGTTTCCCCCCTTCTACCCCCCGTCTCCACCGCCACCCCACTCCCACAACATCCCACCTACAAAACACTCCTCAGCCGCCCCATCTCATCTGTTCTTTACTGTCATCCTGACCTCAATGAACTGCCCTCCTCCTCCATGCCTGCCTCTACATCCCTTCACTTCAGCCTGTCTTGCCTTCTTTCTCACTTTTTCATGCCAATCCTGTTTTTATTGGAAACATTAAAAGTCATCTTGAAAAAAGAAGTAAAGTAATAAAAATAAAATAAAATAATGTATTTCCCACTGTTAACAATAACAAGAAAGCTGTGTCTATAACTGTGTCCCAAATCCATGCTACACACTAATTACAAGCAGCTTTTGAGTATACTGTGTTTGCACTGGGAAAAAAAATAAAGTATACTCAGAACAGTCACTATACATACTAGCAAACCCTTGATTTTTGAGTGGGCTGTTGATAGACACTGTTCTCCAATAATGCAATGCACCAAGGAAATGGACTAGCTATTCAATGCAGGGAAAAAATTTTTAAATTGATTGAGAATTATGGTGAAACAGCTGCAGGTGCCATTCAGAATACGTTATTACATTTTTGTAAAATCATTTTGACTGTGGCATTTGAAATTCAGTTGTATGTTTATCTCTTGCATGCTAACTGCAAAACTGTATGCTAGATTAGATTAATATGTACAGTATTAATATGTACTGTACTGTATGGATTTGGGATACAGCTTGTCAAAGCAACATGTGAATCAAGCCTTGTATTCTGGTACCTTCTTATTAAAACATAAGTTAACATTAAAGGATTCAGTGGCATGTAGTGGTAAGCTTGCAGATTGCAAACGCCTCCCCTCACCCTCCCCTTCCAAGCATGTACGGTGGCCCTGAAACTCAGAAAAAAAATGCGAAATGCCGTATTTAGGGCCAGTGTTTGGTTTGTCTGTTCTGGGCAAAAAGGATCCGTGCCTTTTGTGGATATAAACAGCTAATGCTAAGGTAACAAAAATACAGCAAATCTTATTTTCAGGTGATTATACACTAATGAAAATATTTGTATGAATATCGTATTCCATTTCTGCCATATTCTAGGAGTAAATCCCTGTAAATCTTACAAACTGGACCTCTAAAACTGCATTTAATGTAATTTTAGAAGCATTTTCATTCTATTTAATGAAATTCTTATTACACGTGGACAGCAACTGATAAATCAAATACTATGATAAAAAAAAAAGACAAATCTGGTATCTGATTTTTTTATTCGCCCAAATAAAATGATTGGATGGACTGCCTGTCTTTCTACACATGTGCACTCTGCCCGTGCGCTCATTGCACATGATGAAAGTCCTCCACAAGGCTGACAGATATATAAATAAAGATATAACTATAGCGAGATAGTCACACAAGAACGGCGGAGAGAGTGCAGTCAAAATTTGCAAATACTAACATGCTAGCTTGACAGCTGTGAGCACTAACAATAGCCATATTCATTGTTTACATTCATTATGATAACGTCAGTTGTTTTCTTTCAAGGTAGCTGGACACAGTTGGTGCTGACAACGATGCGCTGTGCTCCTCTTCCCAACGCCGCAGACTCCTCCTCCAGCAGAAGTCAGGCACATGCTTTGGAGGAGCGGATTTGGAGGGAGACCTGGAGGCAGGTGGATTTTTTCAGTTGGATACTTTCTGAATCTAGCTTACTCCATGTGGTTTCTCCCATTTTCAGTGTTACCCACTTCAGGGGCGTTAATTAAGTCAGTTTGTTATAGCCTTAAATTTTGGCTTTACTTTTCATCATGTACTCCTCATTCTAATCTTAAAGTCCAACTAAAAACACATTTCCTATCTGTAGTCTTTTTTTATGTATTAGCAATAGTGTTTTTCAAAGTAAGGAAAAGGTCTTCATAAATATCATAAATTCTCTTTTCCTCTCAGTTAACTGGAGGGGCGTGGGGGTGTCTGTTTGATTGACAGCAGCTGGCAGGCTGAGCCCCTGCAGGGGATCGCAGAGTCATAGTAAACAAACCTGCCCTCTAGTTTATAAACCATGGGCAGACAGTGTGTTGTTATTATTGGTAGTGAAGAGTAAAGATCACACCAGTACAGTATCTAAAAAGTATCAAGTATCAAAGTGAAATTTGCAAGAATAAGTTCACATGCTGTTTTATGTACCATTTTCTTTTTTTTTTTTTTTTTTTTTTTGTTTTTGTTTTTGTTTTTGTTTTTTTTCCACTGGCATATTATTTATGAAAAAGATTTGTATGCTATAGACAACATGCAATTTAAATTCATTCAAGATTCACCAGAGCTTCAACTGAACTCATGGTCCCTGATGTGGAATTTTTATTTTAGAGTTTTGGAGATACTGGCTGGAGAGATGTCTGTCTTCTATTGAATATATCGTAACTAGATGGCTCTCTGCTTGTGGCGCTCAAAGCACCAACACAAAAACTTGAAAAATTTAACACCAGTGTCTCTTTCCAGAAATCGTGATCCAGTTGCTTAAGATAATCCACAGACCTTGTGAGCAATTTCATGTAAGAACTACTTTCTATCTATGGTAGAATCTACTGGAACTGCTGTTTTTTCTACTCTCAGACTGCTGACAACAAGATTTTGGATTATATTGAGTAATCAAGTTATGATTTCTGGAAAGAGACATTGCAATTGTTTAAATTTTCAAATGTATTTTTTGGCACTTTGAGCACTACAGAGTGCAAGCTGAGTGCCATCTAGTCCTATTATATCGGAGAGAAGGCACACAGCTTTATGGCTGGTATCTCCAAAACTCTGAAATCCCACCAAAGCTATCTAGATGGATAAATAGCATTACAGGCTAGAGGGAAAATATGTATTTTTGAATTTTGGGTGAACTTTCCCTTTAAGGTTGCCAGCTAAAAAGTAACATTTTTGCTTTATGATTTTGTAGATGTGATTCACCTCTTAAAGCAGGTCATTTAGTGTCTTAAAGATGTTGTGAATGGATGTTTACTAATCAGTGCCGTATGTCTGCAGTTACAGTACGTCCCAAGTGGGACCAGAGACAATTTTCCACTATTGTGAGTAATAAAGTCTCATTATGCTGTAACATCGCTCTTGGCACTGTTGGTATTCATTGTCAGAAACAGTGAGAAAACCTTGATAATATCCTGCACTATTGACTATTTTGTCAAATTGTTGATGCACTCAAATTTTTCTGTCCCAGATCATAGGATCCTCTTTTCAAAGCTTTGCCAGTGTGACATTATAAAACTGCTACTGTATACAAATGACTCATCTTACCAACCCAAAAACAACATTCAAAGCACCTCTGTCATGTGAACATGTTGTACATGTCACTTCATGAAATTCAGCCTGACATGAAGCGTCAACTCTTGCACTTCACATCATGCGGTGCGTATGTGGCTATGGAAATGTTCCATGTCAGGATGGCGCTCTATCTCTCTCTGGCAGGTGTAAATGGTGCAAGTTTCTGTCTTGTTCAACACCCATGCTATTTTGATGTGTTGGCAATCCCTTTGCCAGACCAATAACTCCCTCACACCAACACTACTCTTTCATGCTGCCTGCTTTATTCTCATTCTTGGGGGAATCCTCATGAGATACATAGTGTGCCTCTTAATTTCCCCCGGGATGCATGCAGGAAACATACACTAGTGATTTTCCAGGGATGAAACACAGGGAAAACATTAGAGCAGGATATATCATGACATCTAGTGCTGCTGGGTCAGATAACCAGTTAAGCGGGTGCCATAACTTGTCACGAGTCCATGTTTTGCATTTTTCCTCTTTGTTTGTCTTCATTTTAGTTTGCTCTTTTGTTTTCCAGGCTCAGGGTGGAATTATTCTGAACAGCGCGGCGCAGAGTAACATGCAGCCAGTCAGCGCAGCATAGTAAGGGAGAATCCCAGGAGACGACGTGGCCCGGTGGGTTTGGTTTGTACACCCGTCACACACTTCTGAGGGGTGACGTGCATCACTGCTCCACTGAGGGAGAGCCTCTGCCATGTTTACTGTCATGTTCCAAGGTATGCTACGTGGCTTCAAACACATCAAACACATCTACAGGAATACTGATATTGGGAATGCCATGGGGAGCCCCACGATCGGTGCAGACACACTCCTGAAAACACACATGCCCACGACTGTGCCACGAGCACTCCAAAACCACACAAAAATAAACCAATATTTTAAAAATGCTGTTTTTATGTATCATCAAATAGTCTATGATCATAATGCACAGATTATATAGATGCATGGCTGCAGAGTCGGGTCAAATGACTATTTTCAAAAAGACAGAAGTGTATTAGTGTCTCATTCAAGCCTGCACTACTGTATCTAAATTTGCCAATATGCCATTTTTTCAGTACAGTTGTTTCCATAGTAACAATGCCAACAGTAACACCTATGATGTAAAAGGAGACAGTATAGCCAAGGGGATTCTTTGTTCAGATGGTGAGAGCTGATTGGAAACAAAAAATATTAAATCCTCAGCAGGGTTTTAGCAGTTCATTAAAGGAGAAATGTTAAATATATTTGCTGTACTAAATCGCTAAATCACCATGCAAGGAAACATGTTAAGTTTAAATACCGGCTGTTCCAACAACAACGCTACAGCCAGCATTTGAAACTTCTATTCTGGGATGTAGTGTCTGTTATTCTTATTCATTAGAGTTAAAAGTAATGCTGTAATTGTAAGTAATTAGATTAAAAGTAATGTTCACAGAACAGGGGGTGTGTGGTGGGGTGAGGGGGTACAAACTGCTTCAACCATAGATTGTATATTAAATAGTGATTCAGCATATTTAATATCCTGTCTTTGGCTCTGACTCACTATTTGGACTCATTTGCTTAAGGTAACTAAGGTAATTAAGACAGACCAGGCTATTATGATGGGCCCGAGTGCATGCTAGTGATTTGACATATTTAATTTTTATACTTATATTTTAACAGTTAGTTTACAGTTTTTATTAACTGACTATTTTACCAAAAAAATATAATGAATATGGCATTGCCTTTTTGAGGCTGTATAAAGCAAATGGCACTATTTTAAATTTAATATAAGTTCTTGTTTGAACACATGCATATATATTTCAAAAGTGTTTGAATTACTTGCAAGGGTCCGTTCTCCACCCATCAAATTGTTTAAGGTCTTCCCCACCCCACTGGGCCCCAGTGCAGCTGCACTGACTGCAGTGTCTATATTTACGCCCCTGCTTGGACTACAGAGCTTATTTTGAAATGCTCGGTCTTATGTATTTCTCCTTTACCTATAAAAAACCCAAGCAGTTTCTTGTCAAACAAATACGTAATATATGATGCTATACATTCCTGCACAATGTCAACATAATGTCAATAACCTGTTGTCTTTCCTGCACAATCACCAGGCTTTCAGCCGTCACACAGTTGCACTTGATTTATGAAGAATGGTCAAGACTGATTTGACTAGCAAAGTGCCCCCCTCCCGGCCTGCTGTTTGTAGTGTTGACGAGGACTGAGTTGTTTGCTGTGCCTCTAGGCGTGAGGATGAGGGGGAGCAGCCTGGAGTTCCTGCCTGGCTCAGGGGGAGGTTGGACTGGATTAGACGGCTGACAGCTGGGCCACATCTCTGGAGGCGCAGGGCGGAGAGGCCCCCTGTCTGCCTGCCTCTGCACCAAGTGTCAATTTGAGCATGAAGGAAGGATGGAGTGAGCCAAAGAGTAAGTAAGTGAGCGGAGTGGGGCCACTGGTAGTCCTGTGTGGATTGACATCAGCGGTGCATGGGCCGTGCACACCGTTAGGCATCAGGAAACACACTGTTTATTTAGCGGGTTTTGACTTGGGGGCACAAACGTGTGCACACTTGGACAGACACACCGACATGAGACAAAACACTCTTACAAGGTTGTAGCTCTTGACCTCTCAAGTTTGGGTAGTGATGTTCATAGTCAGCACTGCATGGTATCAGGGAAGCATATAAAACAGGCTCAGCGATTTGACTTCAAAATGCAAGTGTTGCTATTAATTGCATTTGTTTCATAATCAAAGCCAATCTTTTCTTCACAGAATCAAAGCTTTTCAATAATGCAGAAATGGCAGTGAAACTAGCTCGCCTCAGGTGGTATCCTGTACAATTATGTGCAATCAAGATTACAAACTCCTTCAAAATCAAACACACTTGTATTTTACTTCTATTTTCAGTGATGGGATGTGTAATTAAATCTGACTTCTCTAAGTGGTTGCATTATTTGATAGGCTGACTTTCAACATTTGCTCCAACTTCCAAAGGAGATTCCTTGATAAATTTGTATTTGATTGTAGCATGCACAACAACAACTGGCATAATTTACTTCAGCAGCACAGTGTTAATATGAAGAATGTTGCCATATGAGACTTTTCTATAATAGGTTTTCTCTAATCCTGAGAGACTGCTTTGTGTATTTCCTGCACTGAGACTTGGCTATCACTGGGACGTGGGATGTGGGCCGGAGTCGACTTTATTAGCTGGTGATGTTCTAATGTGATTTATTTTTATAAATGAGAGTGGGGTGGGAATGCAAGTGGGGGTGGAGGCCAGTATGCAAATATGGACCCTCATTAAACACCACCACCACACAACATTATCTGCCGCTCCTCAGATTGCTTGTGTGCATTAACGAGGTGCAACCATGTCTGCTAACTAATGACAATGTAATGATCAGAGCATTCATGATAAAGTCATCAGAAGGCATGACATTTACACATTCGATGTGTTAGGAGGATCTCTGCCACCCATACACTCAGGTGAACTGCGGGTTCCTCCTCATGAATTTGTCAAGAAACAAACTCAGAAGTGATTAAAGACATGAATTTAGAGTTTGTAACGTTGACCTTCAGTGACAACAGACAACTTATCATATCTTCACTTCTCAGACAAAAACTTTGTATCTTCAGTTTTAGCGAGTCTTACGTTAGTTAAGCTCCCCTAAAGGTAATAAATAATTATCTGACCCTTGTGAAACTCTATGAAAACAGACAAAACCACCCAAAATGCACATTAAGCCTAATTACAAATAGAAAGTATACTTTTTATAGCTCTATTATGATATCATGCAAGTTCTACTTATAGTACATAAACATCTAAAAACATGAAATCTTTTTTTGTGGTTATGTAGGTAAGAGATTCTCAATTTTTTATCAGCTGAGGACCCCTTACAATATTGAAAATAAACCAGGGACTCATGTATTTCCCTTGGAACATAGCTTATTTTTCACACTCATACTTTGTATAAAAGAACAACACAAGGGAAATGCATAAAAAAATATTCCCACCATGTTAACACAGGATACCCATAATATAAATACACACACATTAAGAGAGCTGGATTCACTTTCTGATTATTCTGATAATTTTAAGTAATATACGATAAAGGACCTGACTGATTCTAGATTTTTGGTGCAGATGTCAGTATTAGGGAGTAAAAACAATTGATTACAATATATTGGCCGATAGGCAGTGCTTCTCAATCCTGGTGCTCAGGGACCCCTGCCCTGCATGTTTTAGGTGTTTCCCTGCTCCAACACACCTGATTCAAATGATCAGCTCGTCATCAAGCCTCCACAGAAGCCTGATAATGACCTGATCATTTGAATCAGGTGTGTTGTAGCAGGGAAACATCTAAAACATGCAGGGCAGGGGTCCCTGAGGACCACGGGTTGAGAAACACTGATGTACAGAGTAAAGAATATATACATAAACACACATTTTTGCATTGATCCCTCACAGTTGGTTTATGGTTAAACAATAAACGTTATTGTCCAGACTCAGGGCACTGAAACATTAAACTTTCACTGTTTTTTAAATAATTATAAATAACAATGAATAAAAAAAAATACAAATAGAACCTGAATTGATGGCACTGAAAGGAACTTTCATACTTTCCTACTGCTTCTTTTTAACTGGTAAACATACGCACTGTGACTCTGGCTGGGAAAATGTAAACACAGACTTGTTTCATCTGATTTCACAGAGAATCCCAGCCAGTGTCAGGCATTAAGAATAACTATACAGAAATAGCCAATCTTCAATCTTCTCTAATCTCATTAACTTGTAGGTATATATATGTAGGTCATATAGAGGCATCAGTAATAAATTCTTTAAACTGTTTCACAACCAACTATCTGCATTGTGGTTTGTTGAAAAAAACAAACAAACAAAAAAATAGATTTCATACAGGCGAATATTGGACAACATAAGAGTGTCTGCTAAATTATACTGTAAACTGTAAATTGATAGGGCAATATAAGGCCAATCATACCACTTGACTGATATATCATGGGCCCCCTGGCAGATTGTCACAGACCCCTGGGGGTCCCTGAACCCCTATTTGACCTGCAGTGGACATTTAGTATGTTGAGAATGATTTATGACTCCACACTATAAATATTTATCGTTATACATTTGTATTTTTGTGGCGTAAATATGTTGTTTTCTAAAAGAATTAAAAAGATTAAAAGGATTAAAGAGATAAAAGACATCATAAAAGCAAGTCTATGGATGCTGTATTACAAAGAATCTAAGATTGAAAACGAATTGTTCATTTTTGACTAACAGTGCCTCGGTTGCTTAGCTTTGTTTCAAGATTTTTGCAAAAATGACCGTGCAAGTCTGCGCTGCAGTTTTATTTTTGGTCCTTCAAACTTTCTTATGAAGTTGGGATGCAGTTCTCTGGGGATTTTCATGAGCCCATTTCTGTGTAAAGATGTTTATCTTTATGGCTTTTGCAAGAATGAGGAGTTTAACCCCATAACAAGCAGACATCTTATAGTTGATCTGAGCATCATTAGTCCACATTAATAACCCATGGAAGTGCAAATAGCTTTTTTTTATCATCTTAATTACATGACATCTGAGGTCTCTATCTAACGATGACTCTCTTTAGAGATGAGACCGGCTCTGTGACTTCGAGGTACGTTGTGTTTTTGTGTGCACATCTGACAAAAAAAAAAAAAAAAAAAATCCTGGTGCTAAAGAATGTGCACGCATGCGTGTACACACACACACACACACACACAAGCCATCTAAACTAAAAAGGATGCCATTGCCCATTAGAGAGATGGATTGACAGGAGTGCAGAATAAATCTTTGTGGCAGTGAGTCAGAAATATAAATAGAGCACCTAAGATAGATTTGTCTCTGGTGTTGATGAAGTTACCTTTGGGGGTAGAGCTCTATCTTTTTAGTAATGAGGACAACCACAAACAGTTTGGTCTCCTAATGAGAAATGATAGTTTTGGAGGTGCCAGACAAAAATGCCATAGAATAACACACCCGCTTTAAGCATTTTCTGCTGTGATTCTCAACAAAAACGCCAGAAGTGGGATTCATTTATGAAAGAATCAGCCCCACCTGGTGGCTTTGATGTACACTCTACTCTCCTATACATGGGTATGAAAAATGCTCTGCATTAGTATCAGTAACCCTCAGCACCTCTGTATTATTGCAATATCGTCAATAAGAGATTTATTTTCAGCTGTCTTGGTTAGTTTGAACATGTTATATCTGCTCATGAGTGGCTTCAGAAGACATTTATTTTCAGCCCCAAGTCCATAAACTGAAGCACTGATAGAATGAATTAGAGTTGCATAGAGACGTCATTATTTGTATCTGTATCTGTGCAACCAACAGAATCGCCTGTTTCTGTATCTGTATTCAGATAGAAGACCGGATGTGGGCATGGTTTATACCAGAAGTCACGTTAAATTGGGGAAATGTTTATTTTAATTGAAATATTCTGTTTTTCACTGAAAATAAGAACTCTTATCTAAGATACAAAAAATTGCTCACAGTTCACGGTACTAGAATAATTACTAAACAAATAGATATATTAATATTAATAGATAATATTACTAAAACAAATAGAGTTACTGACAAATACAGTTACTGAAACAAATACCAATCATGGTATGTTTTTTTTCATTGTGTGTGTACTATTATTTTATATATTGAGCAAAAATATTGAAAGCTTGAACACTGACACTTTCTTTGTTCCTTCAGTCCCAGGTGAAAGGTGCCCTCTCTAACAAAACAACTGGCCCCAGTAAAACTGCTCTAGACCCCCCACTGCGTGAATATTAATATTGTAATATATTATAATAGTATTACAATATCAGAATTAAGTGGGAAAATGTACTCGGACAAAAGTAAAAAGTGGTACCCTCAACATTACTGTCTTACATTTTGGTGGAAAAAACCCCAAAACATTCATGAAAAATGAATGAAAATAAATAATGAAAAATTACCTGTTTCCATCATATTATTTACGCTTTTTCCCGAATAATAATATTTGTATTCAGGTGCATCCCTAGCATGAATACAACAAACTCTAAACATATACGTGAAGTCTACCTTTATATTAAACATCTTCTGCTGTTAATATCAGCAGACACACTCACATGTGTCATCTTTTAAAGTGTCTGTAATCAAAATTTCCTTTCCATAACAAAAAACCCACACCATTAACAGCAGAATTATTTTAATTAGATCAATAAACGATGTTAAAATCAGGTAGGCAGGGGAGGGAATGAATGCTCTATTACCCATTTTATCATCAAAGTGAGTGCTGTGCTAATTATGCTAGCAGCACCCAGTCAGAGCAGCCCACCAGAGACTGATAACAGAGGACTGCCCAGGGTTACAGTGATTGCACACTGCAAACTCCCCCTACGCCATCTCATTGGACAGGTTGGGTTGCTGATATTCATGCAAAAACAGGATGCATAATGATATAGAACAGCACTAAGAAGGTGTGGCATGTTTTTTTTCTTTTTTTAACCTGAGTTTGGGAGCTGGCATCCCATTAGAGCTGTATTGCTAATCAATGTGAGGCATTATAGGTTGTATAAATCACACTCTGACACCTGCTGTATGGGTCGTTAACAGAGAACTCACCAGGGAGGAATAGACAGAGCAAACATGCAGACACACAGAACAGAAATGTCTTGAGCTCAGGCTGAGGCATTGATACCAAAAGCACTGTTATGGTGATCAAGGAGCTGATCGATGGAAAGATTTGGTACAACTTAAGTGAGGTCGTGCGCTGAACGACTATAGGCATTTCTCAATTAGTAAAGCAAATGTTGGTTTGCTACAAAAGATACACTCTCTGTCTCGCTGCTTTCTAATAATGCTATGTAATCTAGGCTCAAATGATTATTTGCAATTTGCGGTTACCAAACAACCACAGACCACCGGAGGTGTTTCTCAAATATTAGGAGGCAAGAAAAAAGAGGTTCCTGTGAAAATTTTTAATTGAGGATGTAGTTATTCTGCCCGAAAAGGCATGCAGGAAAGTGCACACGCAGGCATTTGTAACCTGAGTGTGGTACAGAGGGGGACCATCTAAAGACTCGCAGGCCCTTTGATGTCTTCTGAATACGGGCATAATGCATGTGTAATTAATAAGCCATTTGCATATGATGAACTAGGGCACTTAGTCAATGTTCTCGGGATACAAATACCTGAGGAAAACAATAACAACAGAGAACATTAAAAAAGGGAGTCTACGCAAAAAAAGACAAATCTATGGCCCGCTTCGGATTAGAAATACATTAGCAGCTAATTATGTCCTAATTGCCAATATTTTAGCAGGTGTTTGTACTTAACCAGTGGTAATGCCCTCCTGGAACAAGCTCATCAGGGCTATTCTCAGGTGGATCTCTGCAGTCCTGGATGATTAGGATGCGACAAGATGGACTCATGGTCAGAAAACGTGGATAATAATGAGGCAGCTGAATAGGACAACAACAAAATGTACCAGCATCAATAATAATGATAATAATCTGAACAATAATGTTACTACTAATAAAGATAATCTAAGAAGAAAAAGAAACAAGGAGTAAAAACAGGAAAAATAGTAATTCAGCACACAAATGTAACCATGACAATTATAAACTGTTTCTGGTGCTGGGATATTAGTGCTGAGAGCACACACAGTTCAAAGAGGAGTATTAATTTTTCGGCCAAATATTTTCAAAGCAATCAAAGACTCTGGGAGGTGGAATTCTCTTACCTAATCAAACAGCAAATGTAACCCAGCGCTTGATTAAATATTGAGCTTAGAAGTTTCAGGTATCTTTTTTCATTGGCCTGCTGGCATTTTGGCAGCAAGGGAGCATCAAACTCCCATAAGTCCCTGGAGTTGGTCCACTCTGGAGAAGTGCTGAGCCAGCAGATCAAACTGTAGAAATGCCACGGAGTGAAAGGAAATGAACCACAGGCATACATCTTCACATCTGACATTTTAGCTCCTGATGAGGTCCAGATGAGTAAAAAGTTACTGTGGAAAGTAAACTTTGATCATGCCTGTTGAATCGCAGAATTATGATGTGTGGTACAAGATAAGCTAAATAAAGATGTCAAAAGACAGAATTATTTGTTGTGATAGACCAGACCAATGATATATATTTCATTGAGTTCTATATTTACATTATCTCAAATGTTTCCAATAATGTTCACACCCACAGAAATAAGTACTTTTATTCAAGTTAACGGTGCATTCCAATCGGTTGCCTGTCACTGGTATTAAATAACATGTTTACCCAGTTGCTCTAACTACCAGAGAAACACAGGAAACACCAGATGATACATCACAGAGTGAGGAAGGAAGTCGGCGAACTTGACCAAATGTAATGTGAATAAAACTTTTCCATGAACATGATTTCTGCTTGAGTCACATCAGATAGAGTTTCATCTGAAATGGTGGTTGTTAAACAATGAGGACAAGAACTCCCATGATCCCATGCTACTTCATGACATCTTTACAGTCCTCTTTTGCTGTTATTTTGATGTGTGAGAGACTCTTAGCAGCAGAAATTATATACTGTGCATATAAAATGATACTACTAGTACTACTACTACTAATGATAATAATAATTATAATTATCATTATTATTATATTGATACAATTTGTGGTGGGCATTTTCCAGAAATAGTCATTCATTGTATTTGCATTCTATAATTACAGTACATTACAGTACTTCATTGTTGGTAGCAGGGTCCGCCATTCCCACGCTGGACTGGATGTAATGTGTAATACAGTGTTACTGTTTGTCATTTTATCTCACTGATATAATGAGCTGTTGTTGTTCAGCTGTGTTAAGTTACTGTTACTGCAATCAGAACATTTCATACTGCTGATTCACATTAAAAGCATTCAGCTGGCAAAATACAGAGTGGCTTTTGTTGTGAAGCAGAAATGGTAGAGGTGTGGACTTGAGTTTAAAACAAAAAAATTATGACTTTAGACTTTAGATTTTAGACAAAAGACTTGCAACTCTACTCGGACTTCCACACCAGAGACTCGAGACTTTGCTTGGCTGATTTGAAAACCCTTAGTACCTCCCCCAGTGCCCAGAGATTAAAAAGTATTTTATTTTAAAAAGTGTGCCACAAATCAGTTTATTTATTTAGCTTATCTCCTGAAATGTTGACACTATTTATTCTAAGCAAGTCCACACTTTCCCTACAATCCCCAGAGCCACATTGTTTTGATCTAATCTGACAGCATCCAATCAAGTTGCAGGAGAGAGCCATGAAGAACTAACGTTACATTGCTGAACTCCAATTGCAATAAATCATACCAAAGATAACTTCTTTTGTCGACAAAAACTGCAAAAGAATCAACAAAAAAAAAGCCAAATTGCAGTATGCAAAACAGCAAAAATTACAGACAGAACAACTTCCAACTTTGTTCGATGTTTGAATTTGCACAAAGAACGGTAAGTCATGGCTAATATTAACACAGCTAATGCTTGGCTGACGTTAGCTTAGCTTAGTAATTTTGCTAATCATGAGGCTGGAAACTCACTGTGACATTATGACTTTTTTAGGACTCAAAACTCAAAGACTAGGACTTGGGACTTTCCTGCCTTGACTGGAAACTTACTTTTGACTTGCAAAACAATGACTTGGTCCCACCTCTGATAAACACATACACTACTTACTCCTCTGTCATATTTTAAAAAAAAAGTAAAGTATAAAAGTAAGTTACCACCAGTAACCACAGTTAAAATTAAACAGGACTGAAATCTTGAGGATTATAACATTGCTTATAGTACCTGTGCTTTCCTACTATGACAAGTCAAAATGTCTGCTGTGAAAATGGCCTCTGCTGTGTTTACATGTTTGATTGTACAGATTCAACCTGTATATCTCTACCTCAGCTCGAGGTTCATAAAAATGCAGATTTACACTGAGGTCTTCTGAGAGTTATAATTCCACATATCCTTGTGTGTTATTGAATCTACCCCAAACAATCCTACAGGTCCTTTGATATTTTGCCTCTTAGTTTCACAAGTCTTAAATAGCATTTTCCCAGTTCTCGACTCAATACCCAGCGTTGCATCAAATATCTGTTCAACTTTTTCCTCCATCTTTTTTTTTTTGTTCTACTCCCCACACTTACCATTGTATTGTTCGACCTTGAGTGAGATGCTGTCAGGCGCTTTTTAGAACATAAGCGTTGCAGTTTCCCATAATCCACTGGGAGTGTTGAGGTGAGAGCTGTGGCCCAGTAGCACTCTGAGTGGCTGGCAGCGGATCAAAAGCAAACGAGGTTCCTGAGCTCATTCCAATTATAACAGCACACACTATCAACTACAAATACAAACAGCACGTAAGTGATAGCGCTGGTGGCCTGGAGGACTGCTGCCAGAGAGCAGGCAGCATGCTAATCAGGATACCTCTTGCCATGGGCTATTTAGGGAATAGCCTCTTATCCCACCAATTCCCCATGCCTTAGCCAGGGAAACGAAAGAGAAAAAGGGGAGTGAATTCCCTGAGTGCACAATCCAAGGACAAAATATTAGAAAATGGATCTTTATCTTTGCTCTCGGCCAATATCCATATTAATTACAAAAAAAAACATTGCATATGTACTGAATAAAATATAAAGAGATTTGTCAAACACATACAGCTACAAATTATGTCCACCCTCTATAATTGCCTTTCTTATGATATTAATTTAATCATCAAACAAAAGTAAAATAACGTTGGAAAAAAGAATGTATTACCATGATTTTCTTCATAAAGGGTTTACTTTTCTTCATATTTCAGGCAAATCTCACATAAGCTTTTGTTTGACCTCTCTGTGCTGGCATCAGACACTCTACCCTATGGTTTAACCTTTGCAAAAGCAGAATGTGGGGAAACAAGATCCTCCGTCATTTGCACATCACTTCACACTGTTTATTGCAATTAGTCTGATTATTCATAACAACATCTTCCCGAGCATCCTATTGTAGTTGGCCAATCCAGGAAAGTGATTTATATCCGGTCGACTGTCATGGGGGAAGGAAGTGAGATGTTTGGAGCGGTTCTGTGGTAACATGCATGCTCCCCCACTCGCATGGACAACCCCTCAGAGTTTGGCAACTCTCCAGAGCCATGCAGGGGCGGCGGAGTACAGCGGGAGCCTGAGTGAGAAGCACACATTGTGCACCGCGGGACCCCACCAGCCCCGGCCCGAAGGCACAACTCTCAAGGACATGGAGAACTGGGGCAGAGAACTTCCAGGCTTCCCACTGGTAGGGCAGGCTGAGAAAAAAAGAGGCAAAGTTTCCAAAGTGTCTCTGTCTGTGTGAGCGTAGCTGGTGAAATGAAATGAAATACATGGATTCTCTTAATCAGTAAACACTAATCATGCAAATGTTTTTAAGCACAGAACACCTCTCCAGTAATCCTGTGAGTGTGTGACATTTAATGTGAAACAGAGGTGAAATTAAACTGGAAAATTCATGCCCGAATCACATTTTGTGTCAAAAGAAAAAGTGAAGGGGTCAGGCCGAGGTCATGAGTCATTTGGGTGTTTTGTAGCCTTTTAAAAGAAGTAGACAGTTCTGGCTCTGAAAAATGAAGCTAATGCAGGAGTTCCTTAAACCTGTATTGTGCCTAATGGCCAGCAGGGGGCAACTCCACTGGTTGCAAAAAGTCAGAGTCGTATGAGAAAATGACCCTACTTCTGTCTTGATTTATTACCTCAGGAAAAAAAAAATCCAAATGAGTTTACGGTTTCAATCACTAATCTGAAGTGTTTAATACAGCAGGAGTCTCTTTTGAAAATTATGGTCTCATTCAGAGTATAATAGATGACAAAAGAGGGTTATGCTTTAAGGTGTGGCTACGACTTCCATCCGTAGCTGTAAGCTTACAAAAAATGTGCAGAAATATGGACAAAATTAACACAGAATACAGACAGAAGCCTCTGTTTGTATTCATATGCATGTCTAACTTTTAGCATAAATGAGCTGTAACTAGTCAGATGTTATTTTTTTATGATATTTTGTTTTGTGGCTGTTTTTCACTGGCTGATATTTGCATCCCAATTAATATCACAGTTAATGTGAACCACAGATGCACCTTGCTGACTGAGCTGCCTCGCCAGTGTTAACTGATAAATTAGCATTTGCTATGCTGACAATACCTGTGCTGCCAGTCTGGTAACCTGTTAACCACAGACTGTCCACCCTTCACTCCTTCCCAGCTCTGCTTTCTAGTTCAAATATGGTCGCCTCTGGCTCCAAAATGCGAAAGCCGAGACTTCAGAAATTTAGTCCACAAACCAGTGGATGACATCACAATAGCTACTTCCACTTCTTATATACAGTCTATGGTTGTAGTCAAGATGATATGGTTAAAAAGGGGAATACCAATCAAAAAAGATCTTTACTAAAACTATGTCTGTGCACGTAGATGCACATTACAGTGTTTGTGTTTCTATCTCAGTGTATCCAGACTCTGATCTCCTAGTCAAATATAATTACTGACTTGTGTGACACCCCAGCAAGGGATACATTTGAATCAATGGCTCAAATAGCCACATGGTGCCATGGAGGGAAGTGTAATTCTGGGTTTTGCAGACAAATAAAAATGTAATCTTAAAATGGAAATGACAGCTCACTGTTGTACTAAATCCAAGAGTTGTGTTATGCAACATTTCAAATAAAGTGACTGCAGTGTGCTTTAGAGTGAATCTGCATGAAAATCCAAAATCTGAATAGTGCTTCTGGATATTTCTATGAAATATGACAAAAATGATGTATATTCTGGTTTTTGATATAAAATCGTACAAAAGAGGCAAAGTCTTTGACACTGCTGGAACAAGCATTGGAAGCAGCAGCCCTTTCCCTCATTGTCCTTCCAGTCAGGAGCTCAGGTTTACTGCGGGTCAGCCCCCTCTCTCTCTACATCAGGGGGAAGGAACCACACTGATCGGAGATGGAGTACCCCCAACCAAACCTTACCACATCGACCCATGCCACCATCCTGGGCCTCTAATGGAAGTCCTGGGCATCCAGACGCCTCCCCCGCTCCGACATGGACGTCAAGTAGCGCTCTACTCATCATTGCAAGCAGCAGGCCTCACAGCCCTCCTTTTCTCACCCTGGGACTGGCTTTTTGGGAACATTGCAGGCAGATGTGTCCAGATGAGCACGTTCTAATTTGCGGGCCCAGGTTAATGCTCCGCCAGAGGCCCCGGAGGATCAATAGCTTTATTTCCCTAAAACGCCGGCGTGGTGAGAACCAGCTCACGGGGTGCTTTTAATACCGCCACAGTTCCAGTGATGACTGGGTTGTATTGATTGTGCCCATGTGGAACTACGTGCGCCTTCTGGGGAAGGATCTATTTGTGTCACCCTGGGCTGGGATGGGGGCTCCACTGGAGGAGTAGAGAGCTCAGCCAATGGAGGATGCCAAAAACATCAAAACAGCCATGTTTACAGATTACCCAAAGGGAAAGCAAATTACAGCAATTATGCAGGCTGTGGGAATACTGATATCAGCATACCTGCTATTTCACCCAGAGACTACTTTTATGAGGCTAGAACACATACAAAACAGCACACTCAATTTGATTTGATGGCTAAACCCTCAACAAACGATGGGATTTAAACAAAGCACCGCGCATCAGATGCATGCAAAACAATGTCTTTCTAGGGGATCACCCTGTTTGTGTGTGTCAGGTCCAAAAAATCTTTTCAGTTGTTTTGAAACTAGATATAATAGCTTACACAAATATCTGTGAGGCAAGTATGTATCTGGCAGGCATAGTGATGAACATGTAATATTGAACACTGTCTCTACTATAGTTTTTTTTTCTCAAACAATGGCAATTAATCATTCTTTGTAAACACTGCAAATTGCTTTACAGAAAACTCATTTACCCTTGCAGCATTTATCTCATATATCAGCACGGAGACAACATACAGAGGAGCCTTATCCAAATCACGGGCCTTTGTTTGCAGCTGTCGTGACATATTCATGACTGGGGCCATAATAGTCAGATTCCTGTTATATCCCCCAGGGAGAGCACAGAGAATGGTGTCACATCCAATTACTGCGGCACACTGTAGAGGTAAATCAAAACTCGTGCCATGAACTCTGGAATCTAAGGTGCATACACACACACATACATGCGCACAAGGCATGAGCAAAGCGAGACAACAGTTATATCAACATTGATAGAATATTGGAAAACACATTCTCCTGGTAACTTGGAGGTCATGTATGGATTACACAGGGAAATGGGATTGGCTGGAGGCTGTTGGCTGCCGTCTTCTGAAAACATAAATTGACATACATAAGATCTAGGAGCAAGTGAGGCAGACAGCGATTGCTCAAGATTTTACAATTATGGATTTTGTTTGCTGGCGTGCAGAAATTGAACTTGCAGATGAGGACGATGATATGCGTCTTATTGGAGGAGGAACAATCGGGTCACCAAGTTCACCCGCACCTTCTGCTCAGCAGCACCGATGTAAGATGCGTTTCTGCGCAGTGAAATTAATGCCTTTGTCCTCTTCTCCACAGTAGTCTTTTGGAGGCCTGGTGGTTTGGTGGTTGGAGGGTATCTCAGCAGTGCATAGCCCAGTTTCACCCTGGAGCGGTGCAAAGCTCCTGCCCAATAAAACAGGCTGCATCCCCAGGGCCCCTCCCTCAAGCCTCCAGTCAGCGCTTGTTTTTGCACCATTTATTTAGTGTGACACATCTCCAATTAAACTGTGGAGGCTGCTGCATTCCCCCCATAACTACCTCTTATACCTCCCCATAGACTTTCTGTCACACTGAGAGTGTGGGTATGAGAGAGTGAAAGGGAGAGTTAGTGGGAAAGAGAGACGGAGAGAGAGATCACATCTTGCCTGCCAGCTATGATCACAATGTCATTTTCCCCTCAGTGGTTAGGAGCCTCCTCTGAAAGGTGCCCTGAATTATAATTATCAAAATATTGAACAAGATAATCATCCTCTTAAATGATGCTGCCACTTCACTATTTGCCTTACCATCGTAGAACATGCTCTCCTGTACGCTTTCTTAATAACTCATTTAGAACTACACAGCCGAAGACATCTTTTGTGCAAGACTGCACTTTGTGCTATTGAGTTATGTAAGTTAGTCTTTAATAAACTACTACAGAAATTCATATCAGAATTCTTCCACTGCTTCACCTTTAGTTATGTGCAAATCAGTTTAAATTCATGAACTCTTAAAGGGACAGTTCAATCCAAAATCAACAATACATATGTTTCCCTCTTACCTGTAGTGCCGTTTATCCATCTAGATTGTTTTGGTGTGAGTTGTCAAGTTTTAGATATATTGGCCATTGAGATTTCTGCCTTCTCTTAAATATAATGTAGTGCTCAAAGTGCCAATCATGATCCAGTTACTCAAGAACAAAACTAGTTCCATAGTAGTAATAGCAGTAGAAACAACTACCGTAGAAAGAAAGTAGTTCCTCCAGTTTCTACTGCAGAAAGAAAATAATTTTGGTAGAGTCTACCGTAGAAAAAAAGGCAATAGTAGAAAGAAAGTGGTTCTGGTAGTAATAGAAAGAAAGTAGTTTAGCTTCTATTGCAGAAAGAAGGTAGTTCTGGTAGAATCTACCATAGAAAGAAAGCAGTTCTGGTAGTAGTAGAAAGAAAGTAGTTCTGGCAGTTTCTACTGCAGAAAGAAAGTAGTTTCTGTAAAGAAAGCAGTTCCAGTGGTGGCAGAAAGAAAGTAGTTCTGGCAGTTTCTACTGCAGACAGAAAGTAGTTCTGGTAGATTGTACCGTAGAAAGAAAGCAATAGTAGAAAGAAAGTGGTTCCGGGAGTTAGCAGTAGAAAGAAAGTAGTTTCAGTAGTTTCTGCAGAAAGGAAGCAGTTCTGGTAGATTCTACCATAGAAAGAAAATAGTACCTACATGAAACTGCTCCCAACAACATCTGTGGATTATTTTGACATGATTTCTGGAAAGAGATATTGCCGTTTAGTTTTTCAATTATATTTTGTTTTTCAAGCGTTGAGCACCACAAGCCTAGTGCCATTTACTCTATTAGTAATCTGTTTAGTGAGTGTTTGATCTATTTAATTATCTTTACAACCAATATCTTCAAAACTCTGCAACTCCCACCAAAACAATCTAGATAGGTAAACAGCACTACAGGTAAGAGGAAAAATACGTAATTTTTGATTTTGGGGTGAACTGTCCCTTTAATGACTCATTTCAAACTACACAGCAAAAGACATCTTTTGTGCAAGGCTGCACTTTGTGCTACTGAGTTATGTAAGTTAGTCATTAATAAACATTGTACTCCTCGCAGAATTCCTCCACTGCCCATCAATTTAAATTCATGAGCGTTTAAAGGCGATCTTTCGGAGGAGGTAAGAGTCTCCTTGCCACCTCTTCATCCTCCCCCAATGGCCCCAGACACAGTCACAGGAGGAGTGACTTTGTCCGACCCCAATACCGTCTGCGAGAGCGCAGCTGAGGGCAGCAGCTGCCAGGGAGGACTGGTGGGGGAGCGCCCAAAACGCCAGCTCTGCCAAGCGGAGGGGCCGGGGGGAGCCCCAGTGGCAGCTGGGAAGGGTGGGGCGGCCAGCTGTGGAGCAGCAGGATGGTGGGGTGACTAGGAGATGCCACTAAACCTGAGCAGAGATATACACAAGTGCACACACACACAAATTTTATATATAGGCAGCACACTCAAAAAGTTCCCTCTTTTCTTTAAGCACTTCTGCTGCACTCACCCACATTCACACACACACACACACACACACACAAACACTCATCATCGGCACAGAGGCAGCCCAGGCAGTCTGTGGCCCTCTTAACACCAACACCACTCTCCCATCACGTGCTTCGGCCACACATCTGGTGTACCATCTGTATCACTCCCCCCAATGTGACAGGTAGTCCCTCTCCCTCTCTGGAGGGAGCAGAAGGGGAAAGAGGGACACGGAAGGTAATTTTGGGTGTAAATGTGCTCTGGACCTCTCTGGATGCATCTGGACAAAGCAGACATGCTGCTGAGCGGTGCAGGGTCATTATCAGTTGGAAACTGATTACCAGATAGCAGATGAAGACAAAACAATTATATCATACTGTCACATTATGACGGCACCAATAGTGCACATCTTGTTTATGTTGTCGTCAGAATAAATGATGTCGGACTTTTGTATTAATTAACAGTGTATCAGTTAGGGATGTCTGGATCAATCCTGTGGGATCGATACTTTGATGCTCACAAGCTACTCATTTGGTATTGATTTCTTTAAAAAAAATATTTCTAATAAGATTTTTCAACAGAAATACAAAACGTGTGTAGCGGCATCACTCCCAAACATTTCCAGTCCTTTTGTATAATTTTTGTGCCAAAAGAGCCCTGAAATACAGTATTAAGCTGGCCTGTGTCACATGACTGTGAAACCAGACATGAGAAATTAGCTGGCAGATAGAGATAAAAAATACAGCAAGAAGCATTGTTTGTGACAAGAAAGTGCCACACAGCAGCAACATGAGTAACTTCTTCATTTAGTTACTTCATTTATCTTATTATGAAATCATATTATTTCTGTAAAACACTATATTTCTACACTTTGCTTTTATAATGAATTTGTTACTATGGGCAGAATGTTTCATGTGATTTACTTCAGTTTGATTATCTATTTTTTTTTTCTAAGTTACCATTATTTGAAAAACCACATACCCATTTAAGAAATGATCAGTATTGGTATTAGTATCAGTATACAAATACAAATATCTTTATTGTCATTGTACATATAGAATAAGATTCAGTGTGCCATACCAAAGCTACATAAAGGGAATGAATATAAATATAAAATATAAATATATAATATATTTTTAAAATTGTAACAAAAAGTATCATATCTAGTTTTAAAAGTTTGGTATCACCCATCCCAAATATCAATAAAATGGTTAAATCTATAAATTAAGTAAGCATCTTAATCCAAATATTTCATTTGGGAAAGCACAAATAATGCAGTGGAAACTGAAACTGGAAACTTTCCTCTATTCGAAGTTGCACGTTATTGTTCGGAAGAGTTAGCTCCACAATCAGCTCAGCATACTGTACTTAAAGGTTGCATCTCTTAATTAATCACTGATTTAACGCTCCAACATTATTCACTTTTAACTGAAGGATATTTTTTTATTTCTTTACTGCAGAGTTTCTATTTCCCATGCAAAGCAGAATGTTGTGATTTATGAAACCTTTTTTTCAGTTTTTGATTTTCATTAATTAAATTAAACCCCTAGTTAAAAGAGAAGGTGGTGGCAGTGGGCTCCAGATAGTTCATAAAACTTAGAGATAGCATAATAGTACAGTATGAGGATGTGGAATTATATTTCATAGTTAATTAAATACCAATATTAAATCATTTTGATGCTTTGAAGGCGCAAAAAATTGCATTTACTATATGACACAGCAGCCAGGGTGGGAAGCTCAAATGTCATATAAACATAGAGAATCTGACAAATTGTTGTCATTTCACCGCTTCCAGATTGATCAGCAGCTGAAAGACGATGGATAGTGAAAATCTGAAGGGACATAAGGCCGCACTTCAAGCTAAAACAACACCTCATTAGCTACTATTAGACAACAGTTCATGTCAACATTCAGCCACTTCCAAGCTAAAAGCACCGTTTGATTGTGTTACATATTAAGATAGGAAGGGTGTAAATTAGTTCTGAAATATCAATGCACATCTTGGACTCATTTAAGCCTGGAAGCAAAACACACAGATCATAATCAATATTTCAGAATCAATTTTATGCCTTTCCTATCACATCATGTCACAATATCAAAGTTTAACGTTAGCCATGGTAGTCAGCGAGTTAGCAAATATGTTGTTTAAGCTTGAAATTTAGTCCAATGTCCCTCTTGATTTTCACTATACATTGTCTTTTCAGTTGTTGATCAATCAAAAGTCAGCGAAATGATTTGTCAGATTCTCTATGTTAGTAAGACTGAAACACAGCAGTATGACGTTTGAGAAAATCTGGTCCTCTGTCCGAGTACAGATACAGAGACAAATTTTGTTGGTCGAACAGATACAAATAATGACATGTCCTGTGCAGCTCTACTATAAATAACACAAGTCAAAATATATTAAAGATTCTTCCAATTTATTGTAATGTACAGTTATACATTGCCATGACACAAATGTGACCACTCAGATGGGGTGCAGAATGCAAAATATTAAAACAGCCATATAAACAATATCTGAGGACAATGAATTCCTCTTCTTTATGCCGCTGTACACATGGGATCAATAAAGTATGCACCATAAAACAGATATCAAGCCAGTGATATAAAACTGCACAACCAGTCTTTACTGTGAAATTAAGGAATCCATTTTCAGAACATTATTTTCACATCTTATGTTACATATTTGACAGTAACTTTATTATTCACACACAACACTATTTGAATGACATCAACTCAGACGTTTATTCAAAGGGGAAAGGGGATTCCAGCATCGTCAAGACTAACAAAACAAAGTACTTGTCAAAAATATGTAAGTTTGATCTTTCCCATTCACTAATTTGCAGTCAATGGACAAGACTGAGGTGCTTGTATGGAAAACAAAAGCTCCACAGAGCATTTGAATTTGCAGTGGCATCTGCTACATTTCAACTTTGTGGGCACAAGTTTCAAATAAAGGTGAATTGCCATTATTCTGTCAAGTAATGTGGTAAAAAAATGTAATCATGATCCAAATGTATATTCTTAACTGAACTACATACACAGCTTAACACAGAATACAGCAAGTGTTTCATATGTTTTCAGACATTATTGTAACTCCATGTATTCTGTTCTTAATTGTCCGTTGGGAAATATCTGTGCAAGTCAATTCATTTAAAATTTTTTACACAAAGAATTCATACAGTGTCCATTATTAGTGAAGTAGCAGATCCAATCGAATAGTTATACAAGTCAACACGACAAAGAAATATAAAACAAAATGTGCTGGATGGGATCATCAAAGTTCATAAAAAAAAAAAAAAAAACATTGACACGTACACTTCATGAAATAAACAACACAGCTTTAGTACTAGTTTCCAATGTCTTATACAAAGTTAGCTTGATCTAAAAAGCATAAAATATATTTTTACATCATCACATACATCAAGACATGTACCATGGCCTAGCGGGAAGTTCGTCTGGTGCATTATTTCAAGCCCCCGCAACATTTCCCTACTGCTGGCATTATTGCTTCTTATGAACAAGGAGCTGAGGGATAGAGAGAAACAATGCACCACAGTAGATTGAAACTGTACATTTAAAATCATCTCTGATATCCAAAATTTTGTTAGCCTGTTTCACAATCTGCAATGCTAAAAGGATAAGGCAGTTCCATTTTTAAGGCATTGCTGTTTTGAGACGTACTGGACCAGAGGTTGGAGTCATGGACTTTTACATGATCGAGTCCATGTACATGATTAACAGAATACATTTTATAGGCGAGGATAAGAGCCCAAAGAGAGGGGGAATCTTGTATTTTTGTTGTATGTTCATGTCTGAGAGAATCTCAGTGAGCTACAACCATCATTTAAGTCTGCTTAGCAGTTGACCAGAGGGTCAAAGCTCAGACAGAGATCAGAGCAGAGCTGTGTGGGTTGCTGTGACCATCTCTCATTGCTGGTAATTTCCATACTGGCCCTGTGGAGAGAAACGTGACAGACTTGTGTTACTGATCTTCTCAGGAAGTTAAAGTTAAATCTTACATTCAGATATCTCAAACTCAATAGGGTGCAAACAACAAACATCTGTGGTTTCAACCATATCCTACTGCAAACCATGATTTATGGCTGCATTTGCCGGTATTGACCAGCAGGTGGCAGCATGGCCTCACAACTTGTGAGCTCTAAATTCTAACTTGATAACCTCAGGTTTCGGCAGCAGCATGGCTGAGGACGATATTCCTTTTCATTAAATAGTGGACACTAGCTTCAAGTGAGACATAATCAGAGCAAGAACAGCAGTAGTTGATGCATTTCTAAACAGGGGTCGAAGTAATGGAAAATACAATGGAAACAAATTTGGAGACAAACTCTGATTTGACAGTCTGATATAGCACATTACATTTTATTTCAAATATATAAGTGTTATCATGAGAATAAAAGTCATCCAAACCATAAATTGCATAGATTAAGGTCACAGCCAAAGCACTAAGCTATTGGCTGTCTCACTGCAGACTAAGCATGCTGTGTTTCTGGACCTCCTGACTTACAATTCGACCCCTGGTTAATAACAAAATAAGAGTACAAAAAAGAAAAGAAAAAGCTTAAAGGGATAGTTTGGTTTATTTAATGTGGGGTTGCATGAGGTACTTATCAATAGTTAGTGTATTAGCCACAGTAGATACCAGTCCGCACGCCCCCAATTAAGAGTACCAGCACAGAAGCTAAGCAGTGTACTGCTGCCGACAGAGTCAACAGCAACGTATTTTAGCTACTTAAAATAATGTCCCACGTAGAAAAAAATCATCAGTCTAAGTGTATACTATATTTAGAATATTTTCTTTGCTTGACCTTGCCATCAGACAGCCTTTTCTGTGAGAAACTGCCTTTAAATAAGCCAAATATCATTCTCCAATCTCTCAAAACAACCAAACTCCATGGGTTAAATTACCTCTGAAAACAGGAGCTGCTGGTGTGCCACTGCCTCGAACTTGTGTTAATGTGTGACTTTGATGTTTTAAAAGGATAGTTTGGATTCACTGAAGTCACACAATAACACAAACAAACTAACAGACTGAAGCAGTGACAGACCAGCAAATCGGTGTTCTGTGAGGTAAATAAGTGATTTCGCCCATGGAGTTTGGTTGGTTTGGAGAGAGCAATATTTTTCGCTTACACAAAAGAGGCTTCCCATCAGAAAAGACTGTCTGATGGCAAAGTAAGAGGGTGAAAATATTATAGTGTATTCTTAAACTGAGGACCTTTTTTTTTGCTGCTGACCAAATCCACAGCAGTACATTGCTTAGCTTCCTACACCGGTACTCATGCCGCTTCTCCAAACTGGGGGCGTAAATGAGGGTAGTACACGGACTATCGATAAGTACCTCATACAACCCCACATCAAATAATCTGAACTATCCCTTTAAGAAAGAAAAAGAGAAAGATGGGAGAAAGATAAAGACAAAAGAGGAGACAGAAGAAACATAACAAATGCAAATTAAGGCTAGGTGGTCAAAAGTCTAGATTGGACGTTGAGGTCTTCACAGCAACCATTACCTTTGCTTCTTACAGAGCTAGTCAGGGGTTCAAATCCCCGGGTCTTTATTTCCTCATGTGTCCCTGAATATTCAAAGATAAAGATATCAAAGTGTAGCTGTGGTCCCCACATAAGACCACAGGAAATACAGGGCAACAAATAGATCTCCCTTTAAACACTAGAGCAGTCTGCATCACGTTTAAGGAAGAATCCTCTTAAAGCCCTCATATTTCACTGAATTGGCATACCATATTAGCCAGGATATATATGTTAAATTAACAAGTGAAAGACAATACTAACACATACACTCCTTTGGATTTGATTTAACCCCCAATATGATGACAGCATGCAACATACTACCTTTTAATCAACGTTCTAACTTCACTCACTGGTCTCACTACACAAAATATACAACTGACTCTGGCAATAAACATTATAAGGGACAAACTAAGACGAATGTATAAACAAGTCTCTGTGACTGTCCAGTGTGGTGGTTATACTCACCTGGTCATATCCATAGGGGCGTTGCTGCTGGCCCTGTGGGGGTCCAGGCTGAGGAGGGCGATAGGCCCCATACTGCTGTCCCTGCCCCTGAGGATAGTTGGGGTACTGTCCTGGGGCACTTTGAGAGGGACCTACGACAAACATCGAGAACTCAATTTAAAATTATGTACGCTTAAGAGAGCGACTTGACACAATTAAATCAAACTGATCTATGAGGCAGAGTCAAACTGAAGCACTCAAAGCATTTTCAAGATGTTACAAACTGCATACTTATACACAGGATTATTTCACTTCTTCATCACATTAAATCGCATGTTATTGTGCCATCATCAACTTAAGTTATCTTTCATGATAACTAACTGTAATTACTTACAGTTTCAAGCAAGCAACAAGTACTGGGTATAGGCTCATTTTTATCTTTCCCTGTTGAAAGGGGTTTTCTTGGGAAGGTGGTTCCTTACTCCTTCAAGGGTGTACAGGACAGGGATGTCACACACTGTACAGATCATAAAGCCCCTTTTATTTTAATTACAAAATGGGGGGTATTGTCAGGGAAGAGATTAAAGGAGTCCAGAAGAATCTCCTCGCCACGGTCCTCCAGTGCGAAAAGATTAAGAGCGCTATATAAATAAAATTGATTTGACTGCAATACAAACACAACACTTTGTGAAGGCAACTGACTCCCAGTCATTTAGACATCCCAGTCTCAACAAAGATATGAACCAATGCCTCCCCACACTTGTGCTGATAAATCTGACTACATTCACAAGGGCTAAAACCGAAGAAATGTCCTGTACTCTTTCACACCAAGTTTTAGTTAAGTATAATAACCATGACATGAACAATGAATGAGATTCAAACCCAACCTCGTGATACATGATTAAAAGAGTAGCCCCTTGTGCATCTTTTTCTTCTAACGCGGTGCCATTTTTTCAGTTTTATCACCTGAAAGAAATGCAGCAATCATACTCAGGTCTGGACTCAAACAAAGTAGCCCCGGTGTGAAAATGGTCCAAAGTTTTGCTCATTAACCGTTTCAGTTTCCTACTTGTTACTCTGAGAACTCTAGGGAATCCCTGCCAGTTTACTACCACTAATGGGCTGCAATAAAAAAAAAGCTGATGGATGACAAAGAGGGGATGGTGGATATGATAGACCCATTTGTTTAGGCTGCCTCCACAACGCCTGACTGAGTAATGAATGAGAATGAGTGAGTCAGGTTGGACCCAGGCGGTGGTTCCCTAATGCAAGGAGACATCAAGGATTCTGTTGGTCTTCATTAGAGGAGCAGCCTTCATTAAAAAAAGGAGTTTAAAAAAAAAAAGAAAAAATCACTTCATCAGCCCCCATACACTGTAGCTATCTATGCAGGTGCTGCGAAGGACCGAGCAAAGCTTGACTGGGGCTGAAGTCAAATGAGGCCCACGCAGCATCGTTAGGCGCTCATAATGCCTTATGCTGTTGAGCATAACCTTGTGGGGGCCTGCGAGAGAGAAAGCATGTGTGTGTGCCAGATGGATCTCACCTCACAGCCTCTGCCTCTCCGCTAGCTCATTACTAACATGAGCTCTGGTTCAGACAGGGGGTGAGTGATGGAAAGTTACACTGAAAAATGGGATGAAGAAGAAAAAGACCAAAGAGCTGCAGGAGCTTAAATACTTACGTTGCATGTGGAACATTTTAAACACCCGTTAGTTTATTCATTTTGGTTAAATGGTTAAATCCCAAAGCCAGGCTGTGAATAACCTGAAGTTAGAAAATATAAGTACGGAATAGGTTTAAGTCAATTAAGCGTTCTAACTTAAGTCTCCCAGAATTTTTCAATCTGTATTTTTTTTTATTTGTACATTAGCCTGCCTTGGGGCCGTACTGACTAGTTCAAAGCTTTGAAGCTTGTTCATAATGTTGACGTTCAACTTCTAAAAATCAACATTCATACACAGTCTGGGGAATGTTTTTTTGCAAGTCTATTCATTCTGTTTAAACCCAGTATTTCTGAACAGTTGCAAATAAAGATTAGTCTACACTAATGTTGCTGGTATGCTGTTTGTAGAATTATATTCAAGTGGAAGGACTGTTTCCAACTCCGTGCCTTCAGGGTGTTGTGTCAAAAAAAAAAAAAAAAAAAAAGACTTAATGTAACACTTCTATTTAACGAAATATTCTGCTTCAATCAATATTTGTTGGTGTTTAGCATTTCAGAAACATTTTCACTGTGGTTGCTCAAGCAGCAATTTAACAGCACTATAAATTGCATTCATATTCTCACGATAACAAAAAAAAATCTATTTCAGCTCTAATTAAAAAAAAAAAAAAAAAAAAACGCTAACTCATTCAGTCAGTATGGAGAAATAATAAATGTGTTCTGAGGTTGTCCCACCACAGAAACGTGTTATTAACCAAATTTAAATGATTTAAAAACATAAGAAAAAAAAAAAAAAAAAAAAAAAGGGAATAGATTAAATTAGGCTTCAAAATGGTGAAAAAATGATGGGCTTTCTCTGCTCAGCTGACACATTGGGTCATGTCCACTCTTCGCTCTAGCAGCTTTATTGGACTTGTACAGACACGTTACAGCCACCACAACCAGAATTTAAGTATCTGCCGGGCTTTGGTCTCAAAGTGGGCGGTCGTTTGGTTCTTTTAAATAAACTTGCTTCGTTTCGTCCAACTGCCACTAGTGAACCAACTCACAATCTTCTCATCACTTAAACTGCTAATGCTAAAATGCTCTAGTTTTTATAGTGGTAGGATACATATGGCTCCAGTGCTTCACTGAGCATGATTTCCAGTCCACCCAAAAAAACCCTGAACACAGAAACAGTTTAATAGTCTTGATATGCGATACTATTAGTGGGAAGGATTATTTTTGCATCACAATTTTCATTTCTACATGAAAAAAAAGTTAAATGTTAAAACTGTGATGATGGGACATTTGTTGGGGTCTGTACCAAAACAAACATGTCTTCACTCATATGAAGAACAGCCATATTGCAATTTCTATAAATATTGTGATTAATTGTGCATTTAATATATATCAGGCTTTTCACAATCACTATTTTGCTGAACTGTTTATCTAAAATGTTAATATACAAAAAGTTCAAAATGTCTGGCTGGCAGTCTGCACACACTTTGCTCAGTGTCTGTACCCATCAGCCAGAGCTCCCCTCCCTTTCCCTCAGAACAGTGTGTCATATCAAACTGAAGCACCAGGAGAAATGCTAATGTGGTGCCAGCCACCACTACTGATTAAATTTCCCTTCCACCAACCTCCAATCCCCCAACCATTCATTAAGGTGGTCCTTTAATTCCTTGCTCTTGATGATGTCTTGACATGCATCTGGCACAGCTACATTTCCAAGGGGCAGTAACCACCAACTCACCCAGGAGGAATTATTATTCAGCAGTTAAGAAAGGTACCCAAAGAAAGCTGACAGCGCCTCCTACAGGACAAACAAGTGCCCCTGTTTGAGAGAGGGTAACTCACCGTAACCCTGCTGCTGTGGTGGGTAGCCCTGCTGCCCCGGGTACTGCTGCTGAGGAGGGTAGCCCTGCTGCTGGGGAGGGCCTTGCTGGTATGCTTCCTGCTGTTGGCCATACTGGGCGTTACCTTCAGGGGGCAACAGCAGGCAATGTGAGCAACATGTTGACAAATACAGCGTAACAGCAAAGCAGGTAGGTAGACATTAAATAATGACTTTTTTTTATGATATTACTTAAGAAAATAATTTTACCATTCAGATGGTGCTGTTAAGGAAACGTATTAACAACATATTAACTGGCATATACGGTACAGTCAGTAAAAAAATACAACACTATAGATACTATAGATACATTACATTAGATAGATACTAACAGTAAATGACACAAACTGCAACAGTGAAGACATTAAAGTAAAAGTAAAGGATCAAGTATCAAGTAATGTATACAGTTTAAGCTGGATAAGATATTGAAATAGATCAGGGCTGTCCAAAGTGAGGCCCATGGGCCAAAACTGGCCCACAACGAGGTTCGATTTGGCCCACCAGATGTTTCTAGCAAAATAAAATAAACTTTGATTTAAAAAAAAAAAAAAAAAATCAGTTAAAAAAAATACAAGTCACATCTCAAAAACATCATGAAATCACCACTCATGCTGTTTTACTTTTGTGATGTAACACAATGGACCTGGACTTTTGGATTATAACAATATAATAAATGCTTGCTTTTTGCCAATGGCCCACCATACAGTTTCAGTTTTGCAAAAAAAAGTTTGCACAAATTGTAGAATAAGCAGCATTCAAGTGTAAAAAAAAAAAATAGAGGGGAAAAGAAAAACTAAAAATGCAATGATAGCACGTTGTGAGGGATTCTAATAAGACCCTGATGGATATGGTGGAGGCAAACTGTAATGACTATGACATATATCAAATCAACAAATGAAGCTGACTGAAGCTAATATCTCAGATTTATTCAAGCAATACCTGGCTTTTAAAAAAAAAAAGATAAGTCTGCAGGACAAGATGAAACTGGTCATGTTATTGAGTTCAGGGATGCACAAGATAGCAGCAGTTTTTGAGACACTCGTTCTAAGAACTTTGGGCTCTTTGTTCTTCAAAATGGCAGGATTTTACTTGAAAAAAGGAAAACACGTGTTTGAAAAGGTCAAAAGGAAAATAGTGTAGTCAGTAGAGAAAACAAAAACAAAAACAAACAACAAATAAGTAAATGTTAATTGGACAAAGAAAGAGAAGGAGTTGTTTATAACCTGTAATCTTTCAGTGTGGCAGCTGATGTTATAACACCACCCCTTAACAAACCACATGGAGAAAATCAGCAGTATATCAGGTGTTATATTTAGAGGATAATGCGGTGGTGGCATATTTCTCACAAATAGTTGGTGGTCACTAGTGGCACATTGAGAAGCTCTTACAGACTATGAAGACTCTGCCAACAACTCCGAACACACAAACAAGTAACATGCCATGTAATTCTAAAAGTATCACATGTGGCATTTTTAATGAGCATCTGGAGGATTAACATAACTTTAATGCAACTTTTGCACAGCTTTGACGATGAGGACTCACACCAGACTCTGTCCCTGACTTTTCTTTCACACCAGCAGGTGAAGCACCAGCCACAACTGGGAGGGGGGAGGGGGCTTTACAAGACTGGGTGGGTGCTAACTTATCCAAGGACTGCAGCACCTTTTGGAATGGGGTGCACTCTGACATTTAGATGTTTCCTAAATATTAGTTGCCATATGTCTTCCTCATTTGAGCCCAATTCACCTCTGATTTCCCAGAAAATAATGAAGAAACTGAAATATTTGGGTTGGTCACAGTCTCTTTGCATCATTTGTGTTTTAACACAACTCCTGGGTTCATTTTTTTGTTGTTTTTTCTCCACGTGACTGGAGGGTTCTCCTACCTTCTGAGGCTCCCTGTCCTGCGTGACTGTACTGGTCCCCATAGTAGTCTTCCTGCCCTGGGTACTGCTGAGGGGGTCCTACATACACATACACACAACATACACACAAGTAGATTCAAGGTGTTGTTGGATCGGTTGTGTGAGGGGAAGAGTAGAGAGGATGGATTCCTTGCCGCTAGTTCTTGTTAGAAAGCTTTCTTTTGGTCACTTGACTAAATTTTATGATTGGAGGCTTTAGGTTACATGTTTAGTCATCAAGATGTCTGTGATCTAGTGGAGTGGAAATAGAGGAAATTGAGAGGAACAAGAGTAAGAAATGCAGGAGGAGGGTGGGTTAGGGAGAAGAAAGACCAACACTCACAACTTGCACACTTAACAGACACACTGTGAGGGGCATACCTTGCTGTGGGGGTCTGTAAGGCGGCATTGGTCTCTGTCCCATGACGTGGTTCCCTTGGTTGACCTGGCCCATCATGCCCATTGGGTTCTGCTGTCCTTGGTAGTGCTGTCCGGCACCACCAGGAGGCATGTTATACTGCTGGGAGGGAGGCTGCTGGTGCATCATGGGGCCTGTGGCACACCGACAAAGAGTTTACCTCTCGGACTGTACTATTTAGAAAACTAATGCATGCAGTACAGAGGGTATCCCCAGGGTTGTCCAAGTTAAAATTAAGCTAAAGTTAAGATTTTTATGACCTTTGTAATACTATTTAAAATGACATTTAATGTCAACATTATGGCCATACCTGCAAAAGTATGAAATATATAGGCTAACAGGAAATCAGTATGAATATTGAGCCCTAGAAAATACAATACAATGGGCACAAATAGACACTGTGAATAACTATTTACCAAGTACTTAAATGAAGTAAAATATTTTATCACAATATTCACATTAATATTGCCTGGAATAAGCTTAACCTGCTCCTATTTTAGATTCTGCTGCCAGCTGAAAAACAGCACTGATTGACCCCTTTTCATGACTTAACTATAGCTTTTTTTTTTTTTTAAAGTATATATATATATTGAAAAAATAATTCAGAACAGGATTAGGAACAGCAAAGTTTACAACAGCAAAGCCACTATATAAACTCAATAATATTTCACTGGAAAAAAATCCATTTAATATTTATCGACCTTTGAAAGGACAAGAAAAAAAAAAAGACCTTTGTAAACAAAATTCAATACTTCTAAGACCCTGCAGGTACCCTGAGTATATGGCTTATCACATGCAGGTGAATGATGTGCAGCAAACACAAGTAAGACAGGTGATGAGGCACTGCAAATCAACTCCACCATGTGAAAACTAACAAATGAGTTCTTTTTTTTTAACCTTGATTGGGCTGCATGTTCATGTTTGGCCGAGGCCCGTAGTTTCCCATGGGCTGGCCCTGGGTCATGTTCATTTGGCTCTGCGCTGGCATGCCCTGGGAAGAAGGGACGGTGTGATTGTAACCACCCATTGAGCCATGGCTGCTGGGGGGCATATTCATAGAGCCACTGGGCATGTTCGGGGGCTGGTTGGGGCCTGGACCAGGACCTTGCATGGGCATGTGATTAGGGCCTGGAAAACAAACAGCAGAGACAATTCATGACTCCCTTTGAAAAGCTACATAAATATTTAGCACACATACATGATTTCCATCATGATGTGATGTGCACACTTTGCTGCTATGTGAACAACTTTAATATGAGGCTGTGTTTCCATTCAACATGAAAGAAGAATGTAATAATTGTAATAACTGTATCACCTGCACCTTTGTCTAACCAGTTCCTTTGTGTTTGCATCTTCTTTTCATTCATTCCTCTCTTGCAATATTTAAAGTTGCACTGCAAAGTGTGACTGCAAACACCTACTATATATCAACCTGGCTATCCGTCTGCACCTGCAGACATGCAAAGTGAATGCAAGATGCATGTCTTCCCATCCTACAGAATTTGTTGTCTTATTAAATTGTGAGTCTAGCATTGCTAAGCTGCTTGACTAGCAGATGAACAGCACAATCTGAAATCAAAGAATGGACCACCATTGTTCTGATTATCTAGTTAACGTTAGCTTAGCTCAGTGTTTCCAGTGGTAACATTTATCTGTGGTAATTAGTGTTTCACATAATTCTGCTGTGAAGAATGCAGGAGGATCCTGAAAGAATCAGAATCAAGAATTGTTAAGAACAGAAATAGATAGTTGTTATTTTTAAGAGCTGTATACTACTAATATGGATGAGATATGATTGCCATCATTGTGGTACAGCCTGGCTCTGCTTTAAGAAATTTGGCATTTCAGGTCAGTGCACAGACTTGCATACTGTCCAATAACCAATCCAACATTTTAGGTTCTATCAGAGGCATTTCTGGTATCGGTGCAACCCTAGTTGCCATCTATTAAGTTACAAAGAAAAAGTTCAATGGACGGCAACTCTTCAAGGAGCTTCAAAGGTGCTCTAAACAGGCACACTAAAAATGGTACACACTCCCTATTCACCTAAATGACTACACATGTTCAATCTTTCAGATCTGAGTAAGGAGAATCATAGTGAGGCTCTGCTACAAGTAATACCATAACAATGTCGGTCAAGATGAACATTCCCCGTTGTGATGTCTTAGTGGAAATTCAAAACCCAGAATGGCACAGCATGGTACAGCTTAAGTGAAGATTACTACACCAGTGGAAAAGTGACACTACAGTGGCAACATTTTCTGGCTTTACCCTTTAAAATTCACTATCATTGTCTGGTACAGCAATCAGTGCTTAAAAAAAACTATCTCAAACTGTCGCTGTGTTGTTGTTTTATGAAAAAATAATGAAATACATTTGCAAACAAAGCTCACATTGAAACAAACAATAGGGGAGGATAAACATAATCAAACAGAGTGCAAGTCTAAGACCACCAGAGCTGGCAAATGGGTGACATCATCCTTCAGTAGAGCGACCTCCCTCACAGTTCTGTGGTGTTGCTAGGCAACCGAAGTGAGACAGGGACTGAGGGAAAAGAAGGGGAAAGAAAAGAGAACGAAAGAGGAGGGAGAGAAGTTGAGAGGAGAGGGGGGTCACTTACCAGGCATCTGTCCATTCATCTGGTTCTGCATGTGTGGAGCTGGAGGGCCACCACTGACCATCCCCTCTGAGGGCATGTTGTGACCGTGAGGAGGCTGAGGGGGGGGTCCACTTTGGTTCATCCCACCAGGGCCCATGGGCATGTTTTGAGTGGGCGGCTGCAGGCACACAACATAGACACAAAAACACACATCAGCTGGCGAGATACACATCTGAGGCTGAGCCACTCCAAAGGAAAAACTCAGGAAGAAAGCAGATGAAAGCCAAAAATCTTTGTACAACACATTATAATGAAGTGATGCACCTCAATCAGTCAAGGACAACACAATCTTTAGTAGATATATATGTATATATAATATATATTATATGTACAGTACAATACACATAATATATATGAAAATGAAAAAATAGTTCGCAGTACAATAACAGTCACATAATCACTGAATGAACTGCTCAAAAATCACAACAGAGATCATGATAAAAAAAGGTAAATCATCGAATGCATTGAAGGTACACAAATCGATCATATGACTCATTATTTATTAAATTACATTACTTAAGTTCAGTCTGATCTACTGCAGCTTCACATATGATATGATGGGGTGATGGTTCTGAAAAAACAAAAAACAGACCTAAACTTTTACAAACTTAATTGCACAGAACAACTTCATACTCTGGTGCCTCCATAAAGAGCAGCTACAAGAGGTCAATTAGGTAACACTTATACTTAAAAGGAGTTAGAGGAGCCCTACTCCACTGTATTTCCATTAACAGCCATAAACTTGGGGAACTTGTAAGAGAAGGACTAAAGAAGAAAGAAAAAGGAATGGTGACAGTTGGTGCAGGAGAGGTCAAGATATCCAAGCTCCAAAATACGTTGGGAAAAAAGTAGCCTCTGCACACCTGAATGTGTGACAGGTGCGTCAGAGGAGGGTGCATCTTAAAAACAAATGAGAAGAACTCCCACACACAGTTGAATAATTTCTATCAGATTATGATGTTTTGGCCGATCTGAGCTTCACCAGGTATATTTACACACACACACAAGCTGTCTCAACAAGCCAGTCACCCAATCAGAGGTGTGCAAAGAAGGTCACCTGGACCAAAACGCTGTAATCCAGCAGTGTGCACTAGTTATTCTCAGTGTTCTTATAGGTAAATCTCCAGAAATGCTGGATTCTACACTTTCCAGAACCTTGGTGGCATCACTGGGGTATTTTTTTTAGACTTTGGAAAGGTCTCTTAAGAACATGTACAAGCAAACTCATATTAATGAATGTTTTTAAACTGATAGAGCTTCCCTTTCATACAAGAATAAGTTAGAATGGATTTGACATAAAAATTTACCTGAACTAGGGCTGCGCCGAATGGGGAAAAAAAAAAATCACATTGCAGTTAATTAAGAAAATAATCCACTGATGGAAATAACCCCAGGGTATCTCTGCAGCACTACAGTACTTGTCACTCATTTTTCCTTTATTAAAAAGGTGCAGTAGATTAAAAAAAAAATTATAGATGCTACACTGGGCCATACGACGACTTTGATGATATTTCAATTAACTGTGTATCCCTAACCTGCAACCAGTGCCCTAGTGACTTGTACTGGACATGAGGTAATACAAGGGCTCAACACAACCAGGAGGTATCGACATTACCTTATGAGGCAGAGAAGTCACACTGTTGTATGCACAATTCACTCACACAAAACAAACAGCAAGAAGCAATACTCACAGCAGGGAGGAGAGACTGCATGTTCTGATTGGAGTCTGCTATTGTTGCCAGGTACACTAAATTTCTGTGCAGCATTTGTTGATACCTGGGCAGACGGAAAGACGTCATGCAGGTTTTGAGTTGACATCAAATTATCGTGACGTGATTTCAAAAAGGGGGATTTTCATAACTTACTGTGAACATTCTGCTGTTTTCCCTTTACTCTGGAAGTCCATTATACACTGGATCAGCTGGTTGTTTTCATCGAGTAACTGCAAAAAGTAAATGCAGAGATTAATATCAAGCGTTTCTGTTATGTGTAATGGCTCAAAATTTTTAAATCAATCATAGAGAATAGTTTGGTGTGGTTAGTTCTTTGCTCGCTGGTGGTTATTCTGTCCTGATCTGAAAACAAGGAGGAGAATGGGGGGGGGGCGTTTTTGTTAAATGTGAGTGTGCGTTTCTAGCTAACAAAAGACGCGTCTCGCTAGCTAGCTGTCATTAGCTAACAAAACGGCAGGCCTCCATTCATATTAAATAAATTATACGTTAGTTTAGTAAATCGACCTAAGACCCGTCGTCTACACGTGGCGTCCTGACTCCAGGGAGGTTCATATTCACCGCGCTTTGACCCTGCAAAATTGTTCCCGATGTATTCACAGTGAAACTTGGATGGGCACTGCTACATTGATTAGCTCGGAGGCTAGCAGCGTCTGGATGCCACAGCCTCCATTCTGAGACGCGCTAAAAAGATGAATTACCTTTTGTATTCCGGCGGGTGTTATATCACCCTTCCCACGCTGCCTGTGAGGTGCAAACGCCACCGACATGGTGATTCTCGATAAAATGAAAGCGAACTAGAGCATAAAAGTCAAAAGTAGCCAACACACTTAACAAATCGGTACAACTCGGATCAAACAGTTTCAGAATAGGATGCTATTTCGTAATGCAGTGGTCCGTTTTGGGGGGGGGGATCCTGCACATATGAAAACACAATTGATGGTTATTATGTATTTAGATTACTACGGGGAAGCGGGATGTTCGAAGTTACCTCAGGTATATTATAATATTTAATCATATTTAATTGTATAATAGAAAACACCCATATTTCGACTAAATTAAATTACAATTTCACCCATTTTACATATAGTGGAACAGTCTACCTATAAGGCCACGGGAAATGGACCGCTCAACAAAAAGGGGAAACGCAGTCATGGCTTTAAAACATTTCTATGATTCATTATTATTATTATAACAATGCAGGGAATGTCAGGCAGTATTTGGCGGATTAAAAATAATCCTAGTGTTTATGTTTAAATTCATCCGCATTGCACCCTCATCCCACATTGCCCATCGATTACCAAATTAAATTAAAAACGACTAGATGAAATTTAGACTATATATTGAACGTGTGCCTTTTCGCATTGTAACTTTCAATTGTAACACATCTGTTTCGTAGAGTAGTTAAACAAATTTGATCGTGAGAGTTCTACTCGATTTTTTAATTACAACTTTCCTCCGGCGGACCCTAATTTTGGTATCTTCCGAGTTCAGAGGTTATGCGCATGCGCTCTTTTCAACACACGGCAGCTTCACATACCGAGCTGATACATGCTAACTAGCTGAATCATTTGGTTGAAGTCTCCCCTGTTCTTGTGATTGTACTCGTACTGCTGCGCAATGGCGGCACGATATGACAGAGCCATTACTGTCTTTTCTCCGGATGGTCATCTCTTTCAAGTGGAGTATGCACAAGAAGCTGTAAAGAAAGGTTCCACGGCGGTAGGTCCAAGAATGAAACTACTGCTTAAGCTAGCAAACGTCAGTTAGCCAACCGGCTAAGCTAGCGGCTAGCAGGCACTCTTTTCACTCGTGTGTTTTGTACGTTTTGTTCTTATCACAATCTGTTACACTCATGTGTAGGCGATTTGTTTCGCGCTTTATTGGAACACTCACGTTAAACTACCCGACGTAGTACAATAAATATTAAATACTGAACATATAAAGAGCATCACTAGCAAGCATTTTGTCGCTGTGTCACTCTCACATAGTTTCAGTTTCAATGCGAAGATGCAAACTGACGCTTGTTCACGGAAAAGAATCTCATTTTCACGCTGTAAGTTGTTTTTTTTGGCATGCCAAACAACAACACTTAAGACGTGGAATTATGTCTTGTCTGTTTCTACGTGTTTACTTGGCGGCACCACAGTTGCACCAACTTTAAGTTAGTCGTACATTCACTCAGCACTGTGGTCGTAGCTGCCTCAGGTACAGATAACTTCTGTGGTGCGGCTGCAGCTTACTGTTATTTTCCGTTATCAAATATCGATGATTGATGATTCATACAGTCTATCGTGTAGACTATAAATTTCCCCAAAATTAAAAAAAAAATGCTGTCACATTTACCTTGAGCCTAAACTGATTCCTTCCTTTGTCCAAATAACTGTTCAAAACTAAAAGACTCTTCATTTACAATCATAAATGACAAAGAAAAGCAGCAAATCCTGACATGTAAGCCCTGGGAGCCAGGAATTATTTGAGGTTCCTCTGGAAAAATTATGAAGCAAATAATATATAGATAGATGACAATTAATTTTATTTCAACTGATTGATCAATTAATCAACTAACTGTTGCAGCTCTGCTTAGTAAAAGTTAGTTGTCAGGTTGTATAGGAAGTTCAGGAAGTATTAGCTCACTAGTTACATCAAACTTTGGGATTGCATCAAAGTCCATCAAATCCTGCGCTGTTGACCATTGAACCTTTCAAACCCCTAAAAAAATGTAAGGAAAGACTAATAATTACAAGCAATCTGATTAATGTCAGACCAGTTTTGTTTGTAACCTTAGATACAAAGCTCTGTCTGTAGCAAGAGCGATGATGTGTATCCAAATTAGAGCTACACCATGTAGTGGAAAAAATCATATTACTATTATTTTTACAGATATTGTGTATTGATTAATTGCACAGCCCTAATGTAAACCATCAAAATACTTCACTTTTTAATTTTAAGTCTGAAGTACTTTTGTGTGGCTTAACTGATGATTGTTTTGCATATTTCATACAGTTGTGTCTTTTACAAATTAAAAGGTGTTACAGTGGTCATTGTATTGTTGAGGACACTCTAAAGGATGTTTGGATTCCTGAGAAATTTGCTGAGGAATCCCAGAACCTCTCAGATGCCAAAGATGAATTAAAGCAAAAAGACTGTATAGTACTGAAAATTACTCAGCATGTTATCAAGTTATCTGGAGACATCCTTACTGAAACAGGCCCCAGTCTTTCAAGTATATTGATCTGAAACTCCTTAATTCTTTTTACTACTCAATATGCAATACCAACAATTGCCAGTGTTGCCGATGTTCATAAATTGATTTTGTTTTTTTCTCTGTACAGGTGGGAATCAGAGGAAAAGACATTGTTGTCCTTGGTGTTGAGAAGAAGTCTGTAGCAAAGTTGCAGGAGGAGAGGACTGTCCGTAAGATATGTGCCCTGGACGAGCATGTCTGCATGGCATTTGCAGGTACCTGAAACAGCAAAAACGTTTAGTAATTATTAAACATGGCATAGTGGGTTAAAATCAGTTGCCACCCACAGTACATCATTGCCAGTATCTACACCATATATTAGGTTTTTGTTTTTTCAGTTTCTTGTTGTATTTCACCTACATGTTTCATAGCCTATTAACCACTTTGAATGTTTTGAAGGTCTGACAGCAGATGCCCGTATTGTGATAAATAGAGCTCGGGTTGAGTGCCAGAGCCACAGGCTAACGGTTGAGGACCCAGTCACAGTGGAATACATCACACGCTACATCGCTACACTGAAACAGGTACTTAACTCTCTTACGATTCATGTACTGTTAATTTACTGAAATGCACCTGCAGTATTCCAGAATTCATTGGAGAAGAACATGAGATGACATATAGTTTGTTTTGTGCTCTAATAATGTTCATAAAAAAAAAAACTGTAAGGAAATTAAACTATTTTCTTTCTAATAAAGATTTATAAAAATGACTTCTCATATCTGTAGCGATACACTCAAAGCAACGGGCGCAGACCATTTGGCATCTCTGCGTTAATTGTTGGCTTTGACTACGATGGAACTCCCAGGCTGTATCAAACAGACCCATCAGGAACCTACCATGCCTGGAAGGTCAGTGAGTTTCTTCTTTGTATATGATTGTGTTTTACATTTGACAACAAGTACCCTGTCTCTGTGAAATTGTTTAATAATTGAATTTTGTGTTATTCTTGGGGGAAAAAAACAGGCAAACGCAATCGGCCGTAGTGCCAAAACTGTGAGGGAGTTCCTGGAGAAGAATTACACAGATGAAGCCATCGCTGGGGACAATGAGGCAATCAAGTTGGCTATCAAAGCTCTGCTTGAGGTAAAGTCATATTTAGTCTTTGCCCTTTGACCCATTGACATCCCTAATAATAAAAGGATTACCCCAGTGCCATACAAGTATTAAAAGGGTCATTTTATGCGAGCATGTCATAAAAAGTAAATGCAAAACATAAGCTGGAGAATTTTTGTGTCAGAAATATTTACATCTACCACAACTTGCATTAAAACAGTCCTGAGACTTCATCAAAGATATCAAATGCTGTGAAATGTAAAACATGAAGTGATCTGCTTGTTGTGTTCAGCTGAATCTACCCTAGTGCAGGAAAAAAAAAAAACAGAATGAAGCAAATTTAACTAAATGCGCATTTCAGGGGATGGTTACTTGTTATGTGTATTGTTAGTAATATTTTTTTTTTAAATGGCCCTAAAACTGTTAATTAACTGTTGAAGCTAATTATTGCTGAATTAGTCACAGTAGTTGAGGACTCTTGTACTGTATTTAATTGCATTTAAATAACCCCAAAACTTTGTCTCACAGCCACCCAACATGAAGCTGTGTCAGAGGCCACAGTAGTTAACATATGACGATTTGTCACTTAAGGTATTTGTTTCGTTACAGGTTGTCCATCAGGAGGCAAAAACATCGAACTCGCTGTTATCAGACGGAATCAGCCACTGAAGGTGATTTGCTGCAGATTATGCTTGGTTTTTGAGTTTTTATTTTTTTTTATGGTTTATTTAAATGCTAATAATTGCTTCTCTTTGCCGTTTGCAGATTTTGGAATCCAAGGAAATTGAGACCCTGGTGGCTGAGATTGAGAAGGAAAAAGAGGAAGAGGCAGAGAAGAAGAAGCAGAAAAAGTCCACTTGAAGCAGTTAACCAAGAGTTTTTCTTTATTGCACTTGGATGACAAAAGCATATTTGGGTTGCAAATATTAGACCATTTTAGAGGGTTTGCTTGTCATTTATTTCATTATAAAGACCTAAATCATAACTTGAGATCTGTTGATGTTGTGCACATGTTTCCGAGTGATGCTGCATCATATTCAAATATTATGTAGTTCCCATACTTCCAGCTGTTGAGTTGACTGATGTTTCAAAACACATAGATAGATCTCAAGTTCGGGTTTAGATCTTAAACTGTGCTTACAGGATGTTTTTATATCATTCACCAAGCAGCTGCTGGTGATGAATCTCAAATGTTGAAATAAACCATTCAGAAACATAATGAAACTAAATACTCAATAAAAGATGACTTGTTTGTAACATGTTTTATGTTATTTATAAAACTAGTTTTAAATAGTCTGTTATGCCAAATGGCTTCACTATTAATATGAGTAATGTCTACACTAGTGGTAAACTGACTGGTTCTAATTGGTACTTTTTGTGACTTGTGACTTTTCAAGGTTTACTTGGTGTGAGATTGACAAAGACTGACCAAATGTTTTGATGGGAGTTGAACTGATTTCCTAGCTAGCCTGAGGCTGAACTGAGGTTAGATGCCTTTTGGCATCTAGAAAAACTGCAAAACCCCATGAGACTGATAAGGTAACACCCTAAATGGTAATCTTTGATCATAAATAACATTGGCAGAACAATCTGCTATCGGATTGTCATTTTTTTTCCAGTAGCCAACAACTAATAGCCATTCCAAGATGAACACTTTTATGGCCTCTTGCTTGGTCCCTCTTTTTTTTTTTTTTCTCATTAGCTTCCTCCATCAATGTCCTCTCCAGTCTTTCCTCCTCGACTGAGAATATCAAATTAGTTTCTTCTTACAGCTGAAACTAAGGAAGCCCTGAGAGGCAAATGAGGAAAAAATTCTGGTGATCCATTTTTTAAGTCTTGAATAGTGTTTTCCAACCTTAAAACAGTATTCAAGATGGGACTTAAAGCCTTCATGTTTTCTTCCAGATGAGTTTTAATATCTCTGTGCAATCGAAACACAAGGTAAATTGAAATACAAGGTAAATACAGTATATGGTGTGTTAGCAGATTACTTAACATTACTGGTGTCTGAAGAAACACATGACTAATGTTGCATAACTTGTTAAAACATGCATAATGAAATGAAAACTCACCTGAAAGAAAACATGTTTTTAGTTCTATTTTTAACATTGGGTAGTGGTGCACTTAAGCCTTTGTGGCTGAAATGAGTACTGCAACAACAGATTAAAAAATATCCTTACAAAAGAAAAAAAATTCACCTGCCTTTTTTTCATCTGTTTCTCTAATAAAAATTATGTAGCTTATGAAAGATTATCTTAGCAAAACCTTTTTTGGTCACCTGTTATAAACACAGAGGACAAAATGGATCACCAGAATGTTTTTTTTTTTTTTCTTACTTCCTTCTCAGGGCTTCCATAGTAACCCATACTGTGACGTAGTGCTGTAAAGCTTTTCACACCTGTTGCCGGTGATCGTACTTGCTCAACCCAACTTGCATAAGACAAGAACAGGCGTTCAGGGCGCAGAGTGGGAATCAAAGAGATGCCATTCTCCCAATTTAAAGCCAATCAGTGTGGCGTCAAAATGATTTTGCAGCTGTTATTTTAAGATACAACAGTTGCATAATGTTGCATTTGAAGATGAGAGCAGAGGGACTTAGAAAAACAGCAGAGGAATTGGTTCCTACCTGTTTTTTTCTCCCCTCTTTATTGATTATCCTACTGCAAAGCAAGTACTGCGATAAAGATAACTACAGTTTAAAACACCACTAGCGGCAGTATAGTGTGTGGCTATAAAGTGCAATGGTTTTCATTTATCAGCATTCTGTCACACAGACCTGGAATTGGGGTGGAAAAAAGGTATCTCCGATTGCTTTATAAAGTGCTCACCTCTCCCTCAGTCATTTAAAACAAATTAGTGATGAGCGAATGAAGTGTCTAATGGTGGCCCAGCGAGACCCCCTTTTGCCTCTCCTTTTTTATTTCACCCTAAATTCGCTTATCAAGCAACCGCTGCTCTGAATTCTCAACGACACAATTATGGCCGGCGGTGTGGTAGGGCTGCTTAATGGGATCCTGGCCTCAGACCCCAGTGGGAACTTTCAGTGACTTTAATCTGGAGCCCTTTGAAAAGTTGTGCCGTGCTGTGCTGAAGAGCCCCGGGGGTTCCCTCTGACTCTCACCAAAGACATAATGGTGAATGGTAAAGTCCTTCATTTAGAGTCATCTCCCCAAGCCAGGATTTCCTGAGTGGGTGCCCTGGCTGCCTTGACTAGAGCAATTGCACTTTGTCTGCAATTTGTCTTGTTTGTGAGTCTTATAGGTTGCTGTTTTGGCTCATGTCAGAGGATCAATTAAGCCTCTGATAATACTTAACATACATAACGTCATTAAATCCTAGGAAGAAAGTAAAAGCAGGGTTTATATGACTCACACTCAACCATTTTATCCATACACTAATTGCAGCATATTCGGGTTTAGGGTAACGGGTTACATGCAACGGGATTACATAATTAGGATTTTGTGAGAAAAAGGTAACTGCAATCTATTAGAGTTACAAAAAAAGAAATAATCAGATTACAGATATATTTTCTGAAAATAGGGTTTCTTGGCAGAATTACAATTTTAAAATACATTTTAAAATTAAGAACAATAATTTGCTGTGTGAAAGTGTGCCCACATCACAACATTTTACAAGTCTCACAACACCACTCTGGTCTTGTGAAACCAGCTAATCTTACAGCCAGCTCATTATCATGGCCTTTAGTGAAAAGATGCTTCACTGGGTGGAAAATGTCATTGTTTTATCTCTGAATCAGAAAAGAGGAACGATATCACAGTACAGTTACAGTTTGGCCTTCAGCTGTGAGAATATTGTCATCATCCAAGAACCCAACATCTACTTTAAAGAAACATTTCTACCAACATATAGACCAAACCACTAACGTTAGCTACACAGAACCCACCAACTGAATGTTCGCAACAACAGACCAACTTCTAATGTTAGCAATGCAGGCAAACCAGTGACGTTAGCTACACAGATCAGCTGCTAACATTAGCTACACTGGCCGATCCCTAATGCTAACAAGGCAGGCCAACTTCTCACATTAGGAATGCAGACAAACTGCAAATATTAGCTACACTGATCAACCTAATGTGAGCTACACCAAAATCCGGTTAGCTATCTAACCTGTGCTACTACTACTGCTTCAATTATTTTGGTAGGTGGTGATGCTGGTGACCAGGCAGGTGTGTGGAAATAAGTTTATGTCAGTTTACTTTAAGTTTGAGTGGTAAGTGTGAATGCCATACTCAACTAAGTGCATTTAAATGTGCACGATTGCCGCTATAGCCGGACAAACAATAAGGCATTTCATGAAGCTGAACAATTTCACCATATTTGATGTCGAGGTAATCCAAAAGTACCACAAAGTAATCAAGTTAGTTTATTTTAATATTGTGATACTTGGATTAGGGTACTGACTACTACATTTTTAACGAATAATTAGTAATCGTGCCAAAATGCAAAAGTAATCCTCCCAAACCTGCACACTCATTTATTCCAAGTCAGTTTGAAGAGATTACTATGACAGCCACTTGTTTGTTGGTGCTTTGAGAGGTGTTGAATCCACTGGATGACAAAACAAGCTATAGGTAAACTTTAATAAAGTTTATTCTGAGTAATCCTCTAGCTACAGAGGTTATCTGATCCATCTTGTCAATAGAGCTAGAGCAGCTTATTCGGTGCTGCTGCTAAGACTCCCAGTCTTTTGAACTGCTTGTGGGAGTTTTCTTTTTCTTTCTTTCTTTCTTTCTTTTTTTTTTTTTTTTGTGCCGGCATTGTTGTTGCCCATAATCAGCGCTACTGTGCCCCAGGACAAAGTCCATCTCTCTCATCGCTGGCTGCTGCTCATCATTAATGCAGAAAATAATGGCTTCACCAGAGGTCATCGACGGAGGAACGAGGCCCGAGGACATGTACTCTCCAAGCAAGAATGCACACTGCTGCGGGCTGTCAACTGAGTGCATTGTTTGTATGACACACACACACACACACACACACACACACACACACACATAAAAGCTTACAGGCCAATTGCGCATACACACAGCAAACTGTATTAATGTGAACACACAACAGATTTTTTAAAAAACAGTGCCCACATCTCTTTTTTCTCTTGATCTGTCATGCACATACAGTACACTTAAGGCAAAGTGTGTTCTCATGTTGTGGTTAATGTAGAGCAAACAGTAGGAAAAAAAACACTGCGTGTGTTCACATCTGCTTTTAGTATTTGCTTGGTAGCACCACTGGTTCTCAACCTTTTTGAGTTGTGACCCCCAAGAAAAATCAGGTTGGTGTCCATGACCCCCTCTACGTGTGCCCAAAACTGTTCAGGAGTTATGTGAAAGCTACCAAACTTACAGTCTGTAATGTAAAACCATTCTCCAGTCTCATTTCCCATCATGCTTGTTGTTTGTAACTGTATTTGTTCAGTAACTGTATTTGTTTCAGTAACTGTATTTTGTATAGTAACTGTATGCGAAATCAGTAACTGCATTTGTATCAGTAACTGTATGTGTATCAGTGACTGTATTTGCTTCAGTAACTATTTGTATCAGTAAATGTATTTGCTTCAGTAACTGTATTTCAGTAACTGTACTTGTAATAGTAACTGTGTGCGTATCAGTAACTGTTTTTGTTTCAGTAACTGTATTTGTATCAGTAACTGTATGTGTATCAGTAACTGTATTTGCTTCAGTAACTATTTGTATCAGTAACCGCATTTGTTTCAGTAACGTATTGGTACTGTTCAGTAACATGGTGTCACCACCATATCATTGGAAGAAAGTCATAGTTTTATTATTATTGGAGACTCATAGGCCGGAGATATACTTGCTGTTTAACCATGCGTTTGCGTTCACGTATGCGTAGCGTTAATTTCTGAGGACTGCCACAACCATCGCTCCAAATGGATGCAGGATACACGAGGCAGCCATGAAGCATCGGGATGCGTTGGGGTGTGTATGCGAACACGTAGTTAAAAGCAAGTATATTTCCAGCAATAGTGGGGTGGCCACAGGGGGGTCCAAACTCAGTATTACAGTGGCACTAGCCCCTGTTGCCCCCCTAGAACCCCCTCTCCTCTGTTACATTTCTTTAGGCCCTTATTTTGCATATTTTTGAGTGCTTGTCCCTCAAGTTGAATGTCTTTATGGGGCTGAGCGCTGCTTTCTGGCTTTCATTCAATGCTGCTTGTGCTGCTTATATTATTTTATTCTCCAAAACCATCTTGCGACCCCCAGAAATGATCTTGTGTCCCCCTTGGGGGTCCCACCTCCTAGGTTGAGAACCACTGGGTAACACCAACAGTCTGACCCTCTTCCAACAATATCCATTACTCCTCTCTCTAGCTGCAGATTTCACTTTGAGGATCTACATTTTTGTCATTCTAATGTGCCACCCTGTGGCCATATTTCAAAGCATGCCCCTCGTGGGATGTTTAAAATTTGTCAGTGCAGAATGTCCTTAGGTCCAAATAAGGCAACTGCTTCAAGGGTAAAAGCACACAGACATTTGCATCCCTGGGGAACTAAGGTTACATTAGTCTTCTGTTAAGACTGTCTCACTGCTGCTGCTGAATTACTCGGGGTGTTATCACCTTCTGCCAGCAGAGCGCAGTGTTGCATAAAAGCAGCACTCCCATCATATCGCTTACACTTTCATCTCACTTTTTGTCCTACAGATTGACAGTGTGACTCCTCTAGCTAACAGCGAGCAGAATCATCGGGGCCACTGACATGTTTTTGTCTAACACACAGCCACAAAGGCTCTCTGAACAATCGAATCCATCGAGGGAGAGTTGTTTTGCTTAAAATTGTCAGATGAAAAAGCAACATAGCTCATGTCCTGGAGCGATGGCCAAGCTGTCAAAGTGTGTTGGGTCATAAAAGGCTACGCTCTCAACACTGTCCCTTTTCTGCTTGTCACATGTCGACACTTACACACACATACACTATTTGTGTATAGCAGAATCTGCCCGCCTCCACTTATGCCCTTCAGGGCTCCGCGGCAGCATGAAGTAAAGTTTGGGCATATTGGTGTGCTGGCTTACATATCCATAAGCAATCAAAATATGTTCTCTTTTAATGTTCTCTTTTAACTTCTAGCTCCAGGGATACATTTTGAATATCATTCTATTATCTCATATCACATATCTCATCTTCTCTGTCCTTAAATCTCTTTCCTCTCGCTCCCTCGCACACATGCACAACACATCTTGATTTTCAACTCCTTTTTTTCCACACACACCCTCCACTCTTATCATCATCACACAGAGCAACATATACAGTTGAGTAACAGATACCACCGACTGCTTCGCTTGTTTTTTTTGTTTTTTTTACCTTTGTGTCCCGTGAAAGGTGCTGGAATACTAACAGTTTGTGAGAAGAGACTAAAGGCATGGTTTTGAGTTTCCCCTCAAGAGTCACCTGTCAGGGGGTTTTGTCTCACAGAAGAATACAAGTGCATCCTCCTCCTAATTGAAAGTAGACACCAGTGGGCCAGAAAGAGAAGAAGAGAGAACAGGAGAGACGAGGAAAGGAGACAGCAAAACGAGTAGGGAGAGGCAAAAAGGAGCAGACAGAGCTAAAATAAACAATTCCCAGGATGCTGCGGGCCAAAAGCAAATGGCTTCGGGCTCTGTGGCCTCTCAGGGCCGTGGCAGAAGCCAGTCACACACATCACATAGCATTACTCGGGATGGGGTTACAGGAAAATGTCAGCCGACGCATAAGGAGGAACCATCAGCCCATAGGATAATTCGATTGCCTGAGGGAGGTGCAATCTTGCATTCCCACGATTCCTCTCTTTCCACCCACACCCTCTTTTCATTGTATTTCTGAATCCATTTTTCTTTCTCAGTTATTTCATGTTTTCAATTCTGTTGTTTGCTCTGGTAGCCACGTATATTTGCGAATGTTCTGTGTTATTGGAAATGGGGGGCTACTGGGTTCGTGCAGTGGGTTTGCCACGGTGCATTTTCTGTGCAGCTCCCTCTGGGAATTTTTATGGGCCATTGGTTTGCAGCATGGCCCCTGATATCTTGATTTACAACATGATCTTTGTCAAAAAATCTCTCCCCAACTCATGCTCTTGTACCCTCATGGAGTCAAGTTTGGGTTACATGTTGTAGCTCTTGTCAAGTAACAAATCATGTCCCCTCTAGTCTTGCTCTTGTGGCACATGTGGTCAAGATGAACTCATTTTGAAATATGAAATGAGTCACTGCATGTCATATATCTAAAGCAGATGTTTATGGTTTAAAAAGTGCAGTTTTACATTAACTCTAGTATATAAATGGGCACACATAATTTTACACTTGCACACTAATAAGACGTAGCAAGCTGTACTTTGTATCAAATTAGACAAAAACTAGAAATAATGTCCTTTATTAGATCCTTACTAGACTTTCTTAGAGGATAATTTGGGACTCATTACAATAGAACTGTACTATGAACTAAAGTGTATTATTTCCCACCATTAGATGCTTATTATTTGTTTATATTTATTTATTAGAGGGTTATTTGGAACACATTACAACAGAACTGTAAGCTACTGTAAACTAAAGTGTATTATTTCCCACTGTTAGACTCTTTTTAGACTTTTTAGAGGGCAATTTGTGACACAGAACATACTCTAACCTGCATTTTATTGTTTATCGCTGTTAGAATCTTATTAGACTTTCTTAGAGGGTAATTTGGTCATGTTACAACAGGACAGTGCTGTAAACTAAGATGAAATCACCTATCAACAAACGACCCTATAATAAAGTCTAATAAGGCTTTAATAGTTGGAAACAATACACTTTAGTTTACAGTACAGTTCTGTTGTAATGTGTCCCTAATTACCCTCTAAGAAAGTCTAATAAGGGTCTAATAAATGGTCTAATACTATCTAATAAAGAACGTATTATTTCAGCGTTATACATCTTATTAGTGTACTGCTTTTCTACTGTCTAATAAAGAGTATGTTATTTCTATTTTTTTTTTTTTTTTGTCTAATTTCAGACCGAATACAGCTCAATGTTGTTCTACCTCGTTACTGTATGCTACTTGGAGCACAGAATGGTTGCGTGTGCTGGTGCAGCTGCATCTATGCGCGTGCATTAGATAAAGACAGAGAGAAAGATGGAGAGAGCAAAAAGAAAAAGAGACAGCGAGAGAGTTCAGCGCAGATATCTGAGTGCGTCTGACAGAGAGGACAGCCCCGAAGGCAGGTCCCAGCCCTTCAGCACCGAAAATGACACATGACTGCTTTGACTTTTGTCATCCCCTGTCTCCCTCCGCCCCCAAACCCAAGCCTGCAACAAACACTGAGGCTAGCATAGATGCACACACTCACACACACTCAAAGACACACAGTCACACACTGTATACTGCTTAGATTACATTATCTTTATCCCCAGGACATGAGCCCTCCTTGTTGGATGACATTTGGGCTTGTGCAGCACTAAGGTTACCTTTCTTTGCCCCTGAGTTAAAGATGCCTGTCTGCAGCATGCATTTGAAATGAAGGGCAGGGGAAAAAAATCAGATGAGAAAGATTTCCAAAAGCACTTTGATCAGAGGCATCAACAGTCACGCACAAACTTGTTAAGCAGTATGTAAATTTGGGCTGATACTGAATAAAGTTGCCAGAATGGCATGAATCCATTGTGCTGCGATGATCAAAATAAAAGAGGGCTTCATACGCTGGAGGGCAAGAAAGTCACAGACATGAAGGTTTTTTTTTTTTCCTTCCTCTTTTTTTCTACAAAGGGGCTGATGGGATGCAGAGAGGAGAGAGGGAGGGGAGGGAAATGAAAGATAGGGGAAAGCCTGGAAGGATCTCAATCTAAATTAGCCGAGTAGAAGGAACTCTGTGCTGAGTGAGACATATAATTAAAACCAAAGTGATGAAAACATCAGTACTCATTCAGTCACTCGCCAGATGAATTTCTGAAATTGCTAGCGCGATGATCTGAAGATGTTTCAAAGCTATAGGTAAATCCAGCTCATTGTTAAAGCATACCAATCTCCCATTTACTGGGCTTCCTCTCACCATCTCTCTTCATCCGCCTCCTCTCCCTCTCTGTTTCTTTATCCACCTCATCCCTCTTTTTCTCCGTCTGACACCCTGAGATGAATAGACGCTGTCACTGAGACTCTTGTAGCCTGTCAGCTTTTAAACAAACAGTTTGCAAAAGGATCACTTTCACAGGAAACCTCCCAGTTGGAGGTGAGGTTATCAGCATTAGCTTGTTGTGTCCTGTCTGTACGGGAACAGAACCACCCTGTGATTGAAGTAAGGAATATGACCTCACACATGCACCCCTCTTCACCCCTCATCATCATCACACCGTAGTAAACAGTCAAACTAAATGCTGCTTTGAATCATTGAATTCACAAGATTTTTTTTGGAAGCAGTGAAAGCACCGCCCTGCGTTTTGTCCTCAACTGACCCTTCCTAAGTCCTGTCCCTTTTTGTTCTGTGTTCCAATAACAGTTGAGCAAACTTAGTACCCAGCAGAACCCCGGTCAACTTTCTCCTTTCCTGTTTCCTGTACTTATGTGCTAGGCTTGTCTATGTTGAAAAGAAAACCAAATTTTGAAGATGATTAAAAGATGTTGTTGGGGAAACTGTAAAAATTACATCTTAAGTTAGTAAAACGCTAGTTAACCAGCTAACGACTGATGTAAGCTGTGTTTCAATACGGGGCCACATCTGTTGAAGGTTGCATTTGAAGACTGACTGCGTCAAATTCAGGATATGTGGCTTTCTTTTCCTGAATTTGAAGGACAGATAGCTGGATCTTTCACAGCCCAAGCTATCCTAAGATTAATTGCATGGCGGTGATAAAACAGAAACACAGTAGAATTCCCAAACCGAACAGCACCCGAGGACTAACGTTGCTCTTTAAAATGTAAGTAATGGGTTTCAACTCACTCAAACAGATAACGAAAGAAATGTTAAAAGACCTAGGGGCCTTAAAAACCTCTATTTTTGTTCATAATAGGCTAAGTTACATGATGTTAGTGATGCTAACTGAAGTTGCTAACTAGCAGCTAGCTGCTTGCAGCAGCCAGCCAACAATTTACAGCCTTTGAAAGTAAAGCCTTAAAGCCTTCACTTTCAAATGTAAGAGGTTCAAAGCTTGGCTTATACCTCACCGAGACTATACTTTTACTTCATATTACCGGTTGTAAATCCTGCTTGGTTTTCAGACAGTTGACTATGACTTTCAAAGTCCAGTACAAACATTGGGATTGATTGCACAGCCAACCTGAACTTGGTTATTTTGCTTAGGCTGACTTTGACTTAGGCTGCTTTTGTTTAGTGGCGGGAAGCAAAACTTATTGTAACATTTTGTTATTTTTTGATTTGCTAGCTAGTCAGCTAGCATTTTGCGAACATTAGCTATCAGATATAGCTATTGTTTTGCTAACATTAACTATTGAATGTAACTAGCAAGTTAATAGTTGATGTAGATTAGCTAGATACCTAACATAAGCTAATTTAAGATGAGACTGTGGTCTATAGCTATGTCCCATTTACAGGTCCCCCCGCAACATATTTTAACCATCTTCAAAATTTGGTTTCCTTTTCAGCATAGATGAGCCTGGCACAGAGCATGTCTAAGTACAGGGAACAGGATAAGAGAAGTTGACCAGGTTTCCAAATGGGGTGGGACTTAGGAAGCGTCAATGAGGGGTGTCGCAGTTTGCCAGTATTGACAATAACTGTCATATTCAGAAAATGATATATTGATATCATGTTAATAATACACATATACACTGTTTCCCACAATTCTGATTGGTCAATTACAACATTGTGGACACAGTTCTGATCATAGACTAGGCATTGTTGATTTTTTTTAAAAGTAAGTAGCCATGTAATAAGATGGATAATGTACAGTAAGCAGGGCTTTATTGTGAAATAAACCCTGCACCACCTTATTAGGGTTAATTTGGCAATAATTACCTACTCACTGTACATGATCACTTACATAAATAATCCAGCATCTCTTAGACATACTGTATGCTCTTAAATCAATTAAAGTTATGACTCTCTCTCCACCTCCCTACACTCATATTTTGAGCGTAAATCATTTGCTAAAAAAGAGCCAAAAAGCACAATAAATACAAGATTAATTTGACTGATTTGACTGCATTATTTTTTTCCACCCAAATTGTATCGTTATCATGAATTCTTTTGGCCACAATGAAATCTGATATTGTGACAGCCCTGTCCTCAATGCTGAAAATGTAATTTATACTGGCAGCCTGCGTCTGTAACCAAATGTCTCTGGCAGTTAGAGAGTAAGCATTTTAACTGAGGGCCCTTTCCCTCTCCCTCCAGTAGAGTGTACCTCCAGTAAATCTGTCCTCCCGACAACAAATGTCCCTGCACCGAAAAGGCCCCCTCACAAAAAAAAAAACAAGCCTGACTTTTGTGCGAAAAAAATAAAAATCAGCCCCCTCAGGTGTGTTCCCTCTCACTCTTCCTCTCTGCACCTGCACTGAGTCTCTCAAGTCCTCCATGTGTCTCTCCACACAATGGAGACAGTGCATAGCCTCTGGCGCCTCTCTCCAGCTGAGAGCCACCTCTCTCCAGAGGACAGGAGAGGAAAACTGCCAGCACTAACAACTGATCCTGGCAGATAAAGGTGCAGATAGGCGAGGAGAGAGTGCCTTGGACAATACTTGCCTCGCCCCGTCCTCAGTGCTGCTTCCTTTAGCTCCAAGACTATAACGATAACAACTCTGGAGGCTGATGAGGAGGAGGTTGAGCATGCAGAAATCATCATTATTCTTCTTTTAAAAGCTTAATATTTAATACAGTCTGTCAACAACATGCTTTCATTTAACAATGAGATGATTTACACTGGCCAGTCTTTGGAAAACCCCCTCATATTGATTCAATTTGTGACCTAAGCTGTATCCGTCACCATCAATTGTGTCAGCACGACCACAAACACTGGGCTGTTGAGGCCTTTTTTAATGTGCTGTAATGTAGCAGTGCCAGGCCGGATGACCCAGCACCAGATCAGTGTACCACTCACACTCCTGAGGGCAGCTGACTGGAACAGCAGTTAGGCGAGACGACGGTTGCAGGTCGCCCAGGCCACAGCTGGAAGCCCCAGGCCCAAGTGTTGACCTGATGTGATTAAGTGTACATCCAGCTGCACGAAGGGAGAATACGTGGAAATAGTGCTTACACCTGGAGATTTTTTTTTTTTTTTTTTTTTTACTAATGTAAACCATGTTTTGTGTCAGAATCCACAAAGAAAATTGGGTATTTTACTGTTTTATGTGAGCTGGCGTGGATTTGCATTCCTTTTTCTCTTCCTAATTTCTCTGACTGATCCAGTCCAGTGTGTGTGGTCTATAAGAGCCAAGCTCCCGGTATTTGTCCTGAGAAAGACCTTGATAGGAATGGGGTCTGAGTGAGAGTGCTTATTTTATTCTCTTCCATGCTGCTGCAGGCTATGGCTGTATTAATGCAATGGCAGGGATCTTTGAAGTTGTGACTTTATGAGACAAAAGCTAATTTCCTTTCCTTTGTTCATTATCGAGAGAGACTTCCAGCCGGGCGGAAAGCATGCTGTGCTAATTATTCCATTCATGAGTCGTCTCTAAAGTATGTAATGGATTTCACTGGGCTTTTTACAGGTAAGCAGGGTGATACTGCGAACACACACTTGTGTCAACACGCTGGTTTACAGCAATTATGCGTTTTATTTGTTTAATCCTCATGAGGAAAAGATGAACAAATGTCATATCTTCGAATAAACTAACACGTCATATCTACTGTAAGGAGAATCAGGTTACTTAGAATAGACTCAACTTAAAGGAATAGTTGGTATTATTAGAAGTGGGGGTTGTATGAGGTACCTACCCATAGTCAGTGTGTTACCTACAGTAGATGCTGTCCCCAGTTTGTAGAAGCAGCAGGCGTACTGGTGTTGGAACCTAAGCTATGTATTGCTGTGGACAGCAGCTAAACATATTTTAGCCACCTGAAAAAAGGCCCACCTAAAAATATTATTACCAGTTTAAAGCTATAATGTTTAACATTTGTGCATTAAAATGTCTAAAAACACTAGACATAGGTTATGTATTTTGTTGAGTTGTTTACAAATGTTGCTAACAATGTCCAAATGCAGAGAAATCCATTCAAGGTAACTATGCTAAAACTTATAACTATAACTAACTATAAAATATTACTCTGTGTGTGACCGTGTGACTTTAGTGAATCTAAACTAATCTTTTTAAAGCACAGGCACATAGTAACACAAACTAACTGACCAACTGAGGCAACGGTAGGCCAGCACCTCATGTGTTTTATGGAGTAAAATTACTTATATGACAGCAATTTCCCCTTGGAAAACTGTCTTACAGCGTGGTAAAGCTTGAAAATATTCTAAATACTGTGTAAACTTAAACTGGTATTGTTTTTTTAGGCTGGGCAACCAGCAACTAGCTAGCAATAGCTAACAGGAAAGGCACCCTTCTTGAATAGATTACAAATTTCTCTACATTTGAACACTGTTGGAAACATTTTATGTAAAGCTAATACACAACTCAACAAAATATATAACGTATGTCTAGCATTTTAGACATTTTAATGTGGAAATGTTATACATTTGTTTTAGGTGGCTGTTTTCCTGCTGACCTTGTCTAAAGCAGTGCATGTCTTAGCTTCCTACACCAGTACTCCTGCTGCTTCATCAAACTACAGGCATGATGACCACAATCTACTGTGGATAAGTACCTCATACCAACTCGCTTCAAATAATCTAATCAAACCGTTTTAGGCTTTCAGATTGCTAGTTGGTTATAAAGTTAACTTAAAATCAGCACTGATACGTCGCCACACATTCACTTATGTCTGAACAAATATATCCTCTGCAGACTTACAAGACCAAAACCACTTTGCAACTCATTAAGACCTGAACCCAATTTCACAAATGAGTTTCAGAGTTTGTAGGGCCAAGTTAGGCATGTGACATAATGGGATTTCCATCTTTCCCTGAAACACAACTTGGCAGCGCATGAAGGGAAATGCAACATTTCACATTCCATCTTCGCCTCGTACCAGGATGCCACCCACAACACCTGAGCACTCCCAATCAGAGAGATGTGTGTGTCCCGCCGCGGATGTACTATGGTGTGTTTCCTGCCACTCAGAGTCAGATCAGACAACAACCAAAAAAAAAAAAAAAAAAAAGCGGGGGGTGTAGTTGTGATACAAGTAAAGCCATATACCTCTTCCACTGCTGCCTGACACCCCTCCTCCTCCTCCTCCTCCTCCTCTTTCTCCTCCACCTCCTCCTCTCTCCCCCGCTTTGTTTGTGCTCATTTCATTCCGTGTGCAGCCTCCTGGCAGGCAGGTCAAGGTTTACCCTCGCACCACACACCATTTCCCTCACACGCCGCCTGGGGGAGGAACACTAGAGGCCTGAGGCAAGGGCAAGCCCAAACAGCTCACACAACATTGCCGCCATCACCACCTCTAACCATACTGATAGGAGGACAGAAATACTGAGCTCAGATTCACACAGTTGGATCTTTGTCTTTCTTTTTTTTTTCTCACCAATTATACCTTTCTTGCTTTTTTTCTTTCTTCCTTGCCCTTTATCTTATTGTACATTATTGATTTCTGTCAGTAGTAAGGTATATGTCTATTAACCGACAGATTTAATAGAGCGACAATAGAAAGCTACTCATTTGTTCCCCCCGTAGTGTAAGTGTTCATTTTGAGAGTCTGATACTAACCCTGGCTAGGAGCTAGTGCTGGATTTTTAGCTGTAAATGGAAAACGCCTGTGGGCTTTTCATTTTCTGGGCCCAGACGTTCCCTTCATGGTGTCGGAGCCCTTGTGTTCACAGAGTTCATGTTTTGCTGCGGGGCTTTTTTTTATTTTGTTTTATCTCATAGCTTAGACTAGCAGGGCTTTAACTCCCAGAGGACTCCTGCGTAGCAACAGCAGAGATCAACAAAGTAAGTTTGTTTATGTTGGCTGTGTCCGCATGTTGTCGACTTATACATTTCTCAGTCTCCATTTCCTGCCTCTCCTTGCCCCAGGGGAAAGGAGCCCTCTAATTGGATCTTGTTCTAATTGAGCCTAATACTGGAGCTAACCGGAGTTGGGCCCTGTGGCTAATGAAGAGCTGAATCAAAACTAGGCACTAAAACTTTGACTGTGTATGTGTGTGTGTGTGTGTGTATGCTGTGTGTGTGTATGTGTATCCCTGCATTTTTTTTTTTTTGCTCTACATTCTATCATGAATGCATCATTACCCATTTCGGTTTAGTTTTTGTTTTTTACTTCATATTTTGTACAGCAAATAAGTATTTTTAGGCAGGGAACAATTGTTTGTGAGCACCACAGAGAGAGTGTTTTTTTTTTTTTTTTTGTGACTCACAAAATTAAAATCACATGTAACTCACACACAAACTCACATTCACGTTAAGCATGCTGCAAATTCTCCACAAGAGGGAGCTGTTCAGCCATTATCAGGCCAGTTTTGCACATGTAATCCTGTGCCACCAGCAGCAAGTTATGGTGCGTTCCTTTTGAACCAAGAAGTCGGAATTTCCGAGTTCCTGGTCGGAAATTTCCACTGGAATGCCCCCTGAAGTTGGATTTCCGACTCGGAAAGTGGGAAGAACCTCTCCAACCCCGACCTCATATGCTGCGTTCCAAACAAAATCGGAGATCAAAATTTCCCAGTTGAAATTTCCAACCCATGACCTCAAAGCCTTCCACGTTCAAAGAGCCAAAAGTAAACAAAAAACATGGCTGACCATGACAAGTTGATGAGTTTCTTTGGCAAGTATACGCACAATTGAACCCTCACCAGTGTAGCCTTCTTGCATAAACAAAAAGACGACATTATACATTTAATTTTACGTGCTTAATAAAATTGGCGACATACTTTGATACCAAGTTACATGCAAAACAGGTTTTATTATATGACAGATTCATGAGTTGTCTGGAACAAAGCAATAATTCAAGATGGCGACAACAATATATGAAATCTGTATTAATATTCTGTTTATTAGCACTTGTTAGCACAATACTGTCCAACTTTTTTCTGTGGACATGTTGCTACATTGTTTGCATGCATTAAATACCATGTAAGAGCGAAAGAGCAAGCACAACAAAGGTTTTCCTGGAAGCGTCGATCTTGGTTTTCTGACTTGTACTGGAGCATTAATGTTGCCATCTACAGGGAAAGAAAATGATACCATTTTGACACTTACACCTCCTTGAGTTCATGAGTGCTACTGCTTTTTTCCTTTCTCCTTTATAGCTGCTGCTGTCTGTGTTTTTCCATTTGTTAGCTAAAATAAAATAATTAATCAAAATGTAAGTAAATGTACCTAAATAGTTACACATTTCATGTTGTAGTTATAAAACACTAAATGTTAGCCTTTAGAAATGGCGCAGAAATGTCATATTTTCATTATGTTTTCTACATCGTTGTCAACATTTGAGGTTTGAATGGTGCACTTTTGATTACATGATCTTGTTGCGCTCTCTTCTTCTGCAATGGTATTATGGTTTTGCTACTGGAGAATTGGCACCACATACTGCTTATCTCAACTAACCAACTCTCAGTGATCGCAAGCATTCATTCAAGTTGTTTTTTCCATTTATCTCTCCTTCTATGATTTTAATATAACTTTAAACATTTGACTGTACGGTCATCTTGTCAGCTGCAGTTTGTGGTGCTTTTGAGTGTTATACTGAGAGGTGTTTCTATTATTTTGTACACCCCATTTATATCAATGGGGGTGGGCTAAATGCAAAAAATGCAACATAATGCAATACAGTTCAACAGCACCACAAACTACATCCTACAAAATGATCATATAGTTGAATGAACACCTCACCGAAACAGCTTCAACAAAACTGAACATTATAACCTTCATAAAGTGAAGATTTCCTGTTTTAGTCTGCATTAGTTTTAGCTAACATGTAGCTAATAAACTGGCAGCTGAGTGTATATTAGTACCTATGCTTTTCATACTATGACAAGTCAAAATATCTGCTGGGTAAAAAAGACCTTTTGTGCACATCATCTACATCTGCAGTTCAAAAGTTGCTGCTAATAGGTGTCAGAGGTTGGGCAGGCACACTGAAATTGTCGTCACTGCAGCTCTGTAGTTGGATGATATCATGTGGTCCCTTGCATCAGTGCCACTGTGTGTGCCATTGCTTTTAAACTTAACACAACATCAGACACTGTAGCCCTGATGAAAACCCATTTTCAAAGGATTGATTTTTTCACTTATTCTCTTTGCCTCTGTCACACTGAATGCCAGTCCATTGGATATAAAATGAAACAAGCCAAGCACATGCTGCAGTTTCAACAGTTGCGTAGGCAACAGAGGAATGGAAATGAATGGCGCCAGGTTTGCTGCCAGAGGGCTGGAAAAGAAATGACTTCTCTCTCGCCTCTGGCTAAAAGACTGGCTTTTTTATATTTTTATCTATCTGCAAATCATCTTCTCTCTTTACATGAAAACAGACACAAGTGTGGATACAGCAATGTGTGTCCACAATGTGTTATTTAATCACATTCTTCAACATAGGGACATTCATATCTATTTTCGCAGATGTTTTGATGTAGTTTGCATCCATATGTTACAATTCAGGTCTTACCTAAGGACAAGATGGTTGATCTGGCTTTTCTAGTAGTTCACTGCACATTCAAAACCCTACAACAGACTCCATATGGGTGGTTTTGTATTATCAGGGTCAGACACAAAGCAAATCACACATATAAATCACAAGAATTACACATTTACACTGTAAAACAGACTATTTGTTTTACAGTGTAAAAAAAAGTTAGTGTCAGAGCAGTCTTTAAATTTTAAGCTGACTGAATTTGAAAAGACTGGGTCATTTTCAATGATTCAAAACAAATAAACATTACTAGTCAAATAAACTTGATATTAATTTAGCCTAGTTGTACATGAGAGAACATGTTCAATAAGCTCAAGATATTAAAGTGAACCAGCAACTCTTTAGGCACACTGACAAACATTTACAACATTTAACATTTATTAAAGCTACTACAAAGACTTTTAACTTGTTATGAAACAGTCTCAATTTTATAGTGATGCCTCTGATCCACATACATTAACAAGAAAATCTACAAGAAGATCAGTTATGACGATATAGTTTTTCTTAATGCTTGCCACCAGGTCAGATTCTCCTTGAAATTGGATGAAACAAGCCTGTGTTTACATTTTTTCCAGGCAAAGTTATTCAAGTATGAATTAAGTAAGTAAGAATTTACAACTTCAAACAATAAAGAAATGTGTTAAAACCCTTCAAAATGGAAAACTAACAATAACTACTGATAACGTATGTGTAAAAAATGTTTCAAAATATCTTTTATGAAAATGTTGCCATATAAAGTTGTGTCCCAGATTTCTGATTTTTTACAACATATATAACATAATTTATTCAGGTATGAGAAGGTTTAGCTGTAGGACAGCTGCCTCACTTCCTGATTTAAAAATGTGGGAACACTCCTCAAGCACTGGGAGCTTTCTATGTTTTTGACAAATTCATTTAATAATGTAACTGGGTAACGTTATAATGGTATTTATTTCTTTTAAAAAATATATCAAACTTTTGGTTATATTACGGTGGCCGACAAGTACAAATGCGCTACATATACAGACAGGCGCTGCAAATACAGAAACGCGCCTGGTATAAGAAAACAGATGCAAAAGGAAAACGCTGCAAATACAGAAACGCGCTGCATAAACAGAAACGTGCTGCAAATACAGAAACGCGCTGCATAAACAGAAACGTGCTGCAAATACAGAAATGCACTGCATATAGGAAAACAGATGCAAAAGGAAAACACTGCCAATACAGAAACGCGCTGCAAATACAGAAACGTGCTGCAAATAAGAAAACAAATGCAAAAAGAAAACGCCGCATATCCAGTTATACAACAGAAGTGCTCCAGGCCTCTAGGGGCAGTGCTGAGCGTCCACCCGAGAGACAAACAACGGACGTATCAACCATAGACTGTATAAAACGGTATCAACATGTGGAGCAGATTATCCCTGTAATGAATTCATTAACAGATTTAGACCTGAAGTGTCCATCCATAAAGCTAGTTTTCTCCAGGCTATGCCAAATGAAACTTTGTTTTATGTGGAACTTAAATCTTTTTATGAATCTGTCTGTAAAATATGTAAAAACAAGAAAGCTTTCAAGACATCCGGTCTTATGGAAAATATTATGGTTTATATTACTAGATAAAATCTCTCAATTTTTGCATATATATTTATTTATTTTCTGTTTCTTTATTGATTAAATTTATTTTTATGCATCCTGATACATTGTAATTTTATTTTATTTTATTTTATTTATTTATTTTTGTCAAGCTCTGGTTTTTGTGTGATATCTATTATGCACTCCCTGTGCTTCACTGTTGTTTCATGTCTGTATGATGTCATAATGTTTAATGTCATGTTTATTTGTATAATGTCTCTAATGTGATAATAAAGTTTGTTTAAAAAAAACGTGTGGAGCAGACCTGTGAATGAGAAGAAGAAAGTTATTGGTGGGAGGAAAATTGGAGTCGGCTGCACTTTCATAATACAGTAAAAGATGACGGCCACACGTGGAAAAAAAGAAAGAAAGAAAGAAAAGAAAAAAGAATATGTACTTTTTCATACAGCCTCTCCCGACTCCAATTTTCTCTCGGGTGGACGCTCAGCACTGCCCCTAGAGGCCTGGAGCACTTCCGTTGTATGACTGGATATGCGGCGTTTTCTTTTTGTATTTGTTTTCTTATTTGCAGCGTGTTTCTGTATTTGCAGCATTTTCCTTTTGCATCTGTTTTCCTATATGCAGCGCGTTTCTGTATTTGCAGCACGTTTCTGTTTATGCAGCGGGTTTCTGTATTTGCAGCGTTTTCCTTTTGCATCTGTTTTCTTATATGGAGCGCGTTTCTGTATTTGCAGCGCCTTCTGTATATGCAGCGCGTTTGTACTTGTATGGCTAATGTAATAACATTGTATTTAATGCAACATTTCCTGCATGTTTTAAATTATAATACTATGACTTTTTGTGTGACAAAATTCAAATCCTTGATCTTCGAATCCTTTGATCTTTTGAAATATATATTCCCAACATAATTGAAGAGTAAAAAACCCTCTCAAAATACAGTTTTGACCCAATTCTAAAGAATGAGTGATCAATAAAACTTATATATTTGTGTTAATTTAAGATCAGCCGATTACTCTAAATTCCCGTACGATTTTTTTACAGTGTATTAGACACATATATATATATATATATATATATATACATACACATATATAAAGGAGGGGTCTATCTTTGCAAAAGTAAAACAGTTTGTTTTCTGGTAGAACATAAATAGTTTTTAGCCTGTGCACACTTTGGCACTTAAATGCAGCCTAACCACATATGGTTCAACTTAAGTCTTACTTTTTAATTAGGAATCTTCTTAGCTGTCTTAGTTATTATGATTACAAGTCCATTTTACACCTTCTTTGCATGGATCTTTGAAGGTTATTTTGAGGAATATTAGCTGGCAAGAGGTGTTAGCTCCAGGTGTTGCTGCTGTGACGCTCACTGTTAGCCAGAGTTGGTACCAGAAATAAACATAGGAGTATAGCACTGTGTGCGCAGTGAGCACACAGTTCAACTTTCTGCTTTACCATCTCATCCCTGCTTTTAAAAAATCTGGCTTGTAAACGGTAATGGGCGCTACCATGACATAGCTGTGGTCAAGCTCTCAATTGGCCACATATGCTTTGAATCCATTCTCTCAGCTTTGTAGTGCACAAAGTGGTGTTTGGAAGCTGGCATTATTCAATCTTGATCTCCAGATTGTGATGTCTTTCCAAGCGGTTGCTGTAGTTGGAGGCCTGCGAGGCACAAACCAATGCTGCACAGTGTTGGTGACTACCACCAGAGGGGGGTTGGGTGGAGACACAGCACTCCAGGTGGGCCGAGTCGAAACCCCCCTCCGGCGGCGCTCTGCCATGTCTCGAGAAGGAGGAGGGCTACGGTAAATGGTTCCAGAGCAAATATAGCCTTCCAAACCTCCTGCCTGGAGGACGTAGCCCAGAGGCCAATAGGAAGATTGGAAACAGATGAAAGAAAGAAACTTTGGTGGGGCTCTTCTCGGTTGCTCTTATGAAACCGCTGGATGAAAGTCTTTAAGAATTATTTTTGTTAAAAGACTCAATAGGCTTCCTGTTTTATGTATGAACACTTGGACATGTATAGACCTGCAAGTGTACATGTGTGTAATTCAATGTGCTCATACTCATTCAAGAGTGGGACTGCATTGCCTGAGTAGCCCTCCAGCTCTTGTCTTGTTTGTTGACAGTATTAAACAAATGGTCAGAAAGCCCATTACTCAGGGGGGGATGAAGTGAAACCATGAAGTGTTTGTGCATGTGTGTGTGGATATATGTGTGTGTGTGGATATATGTGTGTGTGTGTGCTCTTGTGTGCATGGCCCCTCCCTGGCCCTGCAGGTTTCTCTGGGGTTTCTTGTCACCCCATGTCTTGGAGGTGAGAGGGCGGGTGATAATTGAACACTCCCTGGCACTTTTAACAAATGTATTGAAAGGAGGAATCGAAAAACCTGTTAATGAGATTTCCCTCCCCAGGCAGTGCTCAGGGTTATTATTCTTATAATTTTCTTAATCTAATGAGTTACTCAAAGTTTATTTTCAAATGTATTTCTCCCTCTCGCCCTATAGGGCTGCTGCTTTATTAGCCTCCGCTCCTCAGCAGCACACAAACTTTATTAATAAATCAATTTACAATGCATTGAAGGAGGCACCTACCTATTGAGACTGGAGCAGTCAAGATCTTTCAAACCAAACAAATGCTAAGACAAGGACTCGTACAGTCTTTGAAACAAGACAAGTTCCAAAAGGGTTCTACCTAAAGGGGTGCAGTTCTACCCAGAACCATTTGCCTCTGAAGAACCCCCTTTTGTAGAAAGGGCTTGTCACACATTATTTGTAAAAGTAAGGGTTCCATTAAGAAGTTTTTTCATCCAAAAAGGGCACTTTTTGGAAGAAAGAGTTCTTCAAGGATTGTTGAAGTTCTTGAAGAATTCTTTTGTCGAGGGATTGTCAAGATTCTTTGCACCATAATATACAAAGGTTCTTGGTAGAATCCCCTGGGTGGGTTCTAAATAAACTGTTGGATATAAAAGGGTTCTCAGTAGAACCCACTGAGGGTGCTCAAGATAAAACCCTTAGATTATAAAAAGGTTCTCAGTAGAACCCACTGGGAGGGTTCTAGTTAAAACCCTCGGAATATAAATAGGTTCTTGGAGAACCCCCTTGGTGGGCTCTACATAAGACCCTTGGAATATAAAAAGGTTCTTGGAAGAACTGTTTGAGTGTGTTCTAGATAAAACCTTTGGAATATAAAAAGGTTCCCAGTAGAACCCCCTTGGTTCACTCTAGATAAAACCCTTAGAACATTAAAAGGTGCTCAGTAGAACCCCTCTGGTGAGTTCTACATAAGACCCTTGGAATATAAAAAGGTTCTCAGGACAGCCCCCTGTGTGTGTCTTCGAGATAAAACCATTTAAATCTAAAAAGTTTCTCAGTAGAGAAAAGATATTCTCAGTATAACCCCCTGGGTGGGTTCTTGTTAGAACTCTTATAGAACCTCTCTTAGGTAGGTCAGGGTGAAACCTTTCACAGATGGTTCTAAGTATAACCATTCACATTGGATTCTAGGTAAGGCTCTCTCAAAGGGTCCCGAGTGGAACACATATAAAAAGGTTCTATCAGGAACCAAAAACTTCTCTCTAAACCAAAGAACATTTTATGGTTCTAGTTAGCACCTTTATTTCTCAGAGTGTAGATTATAGTGCGAATGATGGAACAGGACTGGCTCCGTACCAAGGTGGTGCACATCTTTGTACTTGGGTTTGTTTACCTCACAAGATGGCTCCTGGCTCAGGGAATGGACCATGAAAATGGCTGCTCTCGTGTGCCTACAGCACTCTGTATAGATTGGAGTTTTTCATGTGGCAGTTAGGCTGCTGGGATATACACCCCAGGGGATGTGCTCTCATTAAGGACAGTAGCTCTGGGCACTTTTGCACTGCTTCCTGTGGCCACTGACCTCCTTTTCACCCGTGGGCGTGCAGCTACACCACAGCGCTGCTTCTTCGGTCTCCCTGTCACTCCCGACAACACCCTGGGGGTTGTCACATGACTCGAGTGACTCCTGACCTGCTTGCCCTCCTGAGACCCCTCCCCTCCTGTCGGCGAGTCGGTTAGTATGATCACAGAGCGCATGAGGGTCACATTTGCCCCCCCCAAAATGGCGGTTATGTCCTTGGGCTTTTGAAGGAAGAATTTTCCGAGTTGACAGTGTCAAAACATCATGTCAGAAACGGCCAACCTTATGTGTCATCTTAAAGCAGTACAGCTGCAATATTATTCATGTAGAAAAAGTTTGAGCTCTACAGTAAAACTATGCAAGTCATCTACAATTTATACCATAGTTTATGAGAACAAATTAGTGACAGAAGGCAGCTGTTAAAAGTATAGTTTAGATTATTTTAAGTGGGGTTGTATGAGGGTATGTATCCCTAGTCAGTGTATTACCTACAGTAGATTACGGCTGGCTTGCCCCTACATTGGCGAAACAGCAGGAGACCTGATGTAGGAAGCTAAGCAGTGTATTGCTGTGGACAGGGTCAGTAGCAAACATATTTTAGTTACCTAAAAAATCAGTTTAATAAACACTATATTTAGGATATTTTCTCCACTTTACCTTACTGTCAGACAGCCTTTTCCAACAGGAAACCACTGTTTCAAATATGACTCTCTCCAAAACAACCAGGCTCCATTGGTAATTTAACCTCACAGAATACATGAGTTGCTGGTCTACTGCTGCCTCAATGAGTTCATTTTTTGTGTTGCTGTGTGACTTCAATGTATTAAAGGTTTGTTTGGACTGACCAAAATAACACAATAACACACAGAAAATAAAAGATTGAGGCAGCGGTAGACTATGTATATTTATGTATTTCCCTGCATTTGAACATTGTTGAAAATATTTGGTATAATGTAAGTACACAACTCAATAAAATATATAACATATTAATAGCACTTTAGACACTTTAATACAGAAATGTTACATATTATAGCTTTAAACTGATATTTAGTTTTTTAGTTGGACCTCTTCTAAGCTGCTAAAATATGTTTTGTTGCTGTCCAGAGCAGTACATGCTTAACCTCTGTGCTGTTACTCCTTCCTGCTTTTCCAAACTGATGGCATGTCCTATGGAAACTACTATAGGTAATACACTTACCTCATACTACCCTGCTTCATATAATCCAAACTATCCCTTTAAGTTGAAGCAAATACTTGAGCCGTGCTGCTTCAATGGACACATGCAGGATAATAACATTGCTTCGTCACCATCCTCCCTGAGCCATTTCTGCAGCCATTTCCTCAGTGTTGTGGTTCATTTTAGCCACAAGACAAAGAGGCTTGTGAGGAGCACCTAAAGGTGATCTAAGATCCCGACTAAGGTAGTTAATCATTGATCAAAAAAACATTACAGTGGACTTGGGGGCATGATAGTTCTGTGCCTGAAGTGTGCAGAGAAATATCAATAAAAATCCCCCTGATCTTTTTTTAATTAAAGGCTAAAAGCCTGATGCTCTCTGTTGCTGGTGTACTTGAACAGACTTTAAACTAATTCTCATTGTCCATTTTAAGGAAAAAATTAACAACAAATAGCAAATTTTATGAGCAAAGAAATGTTACGCTCGCATACACGGTGTTAGTGCATGAAAGACATGGTTTTAAGAGGCAGGCTGTGGAGTGGCCCTGCATTGCTGATTGGTGGATTGAGATATCAGACCAGTTCTCATCAGCACCACCCATACTTATACCTGCAGGCAAAACAATTTTGTCCTCCACTAGTAAGCAATTAGATTATATTCAAACACACATACACAGAGAGCCTCCACAAACTGTATTCCCCCATATGCAGCACTCAGTATGACACTTGCTTCCTCCATATGTGTGTTTGTGCTAACACAAGGATGCAAGCAGACACACACATAAGATACACACACACACACACCCTGTAGGTATAAGGTTCCAGTTGGTATATCTCTGTCTCTAAGCCCCAGTTTGATGCCCTAGTCTCATGGTATCCAACCCCCACTCTTTCTGCATCCCCTCAGGCTTCTGTGTGTGTGTGTGTAAGATGGCTACTGAACCAAGAGGGCATTGTTTCTCTCCAGCGGGGTTTCATAATTGAACGTTCACATTTATGCACTCATTCAAATGGATACTAAAAGTAGAAGTGAAGCACGTAACCACACTCGAATTATCCATGGTAAAAGTGAAACTCAAGATTTAACTCAAAGATTAGGGACATATTACAACAGAACTGTATTGTAAAGTAATAAGTGTATTATTTCCAACTGTTGGACCTTTATTAGTAGACCTTAATTAGACTTTCTTAGAAGGAAGTTTGGCCCACATTATAACAGAACTGTACTGCAAACTAAAGTGTATTATTTGCCACTCTTAGACCTTTATTAGGCTTCCTTAGATGGTAATTAGGAACACATTACAACAGAACTGTACTGTAAACTGAAATGGATCATTTCCCTCCATTATCCTCTTATTAGATTTTAATCGAGGGTTAAAAGAGACACATTGTAACAGAACTGTACTGTAAAATAAAGCGTATTATTTCCCACTGTTAGACCTTTATTAGACTTTCTTACAGGGTAATTAAGGGCACATTACAGCAGAACCATAATGTAAACTAAAGCAAAATCACATATCTGCTACTTCCCCATTTAAAAACAATATGTGAGCCAGATCTACCAGGTAAAGGCCAAAATTATTATAGAGGCAGAAGAATATTTTGTCTATGGGTGACTGCAAAAACTTATTGTAATACTAGGCAGATAATGTGATACAGCCCTGTTGTAATGTGTCCTTAATTACTCTCCAATAATGACTAATAAGCATCTAATAAAGGGTCTAATACTGTTTAATAAAAATACATTATTTCTAGCCTTTCTCTAATTTGTTTGAAGCACAAGCTTGTAACATCTTATTAGTGAACTGTAAAATAAAGTGTAACTGAGGTATGCACTACTCCTATATTCTGAACCCATTTTTGGTGGATGCACATGCAGCAGATAATTACACATGCACTGATCGGAGGCTTTCCACAGGAGGTGCAAACTCCAGGCAGCCCGCTGCATCAGGTTGTGTGTTTCTTAGGCACATGTGTGAGTGAAGCAGGGAGGAGAAAAGACAGCGGGCAGCAGGGACAAACCCGTCAGCCACTCAGATCACATCAGGTCTGTCGGGACACATTGGAGCACAGCGAGCCTGATGGGATATGCCCCCCAGGGGTGCGAAGCAGGCCAGATGACATACAGACACAGGGGCAGGCAAAGAAGGAAGGAAGAATAGAGGATGGCACATCCTGCCTTTAATGCACAATATGTTCAATAAGAGGCATGCAATTATGAATGGTAACCGTGACTACATTATGTACCAATTATACAGTAACACCATACCGCCACAGACGTACAATCACACACACTCCTACCCCCTACACACGTACTGTACATTCATGCATGCTCAGTGATGTAGCCATAAACATGTAGCCTCGATCTCACACCAGATAACCTACATCTTAAACAACACGACACATATGCTAATGTGAAAGGCATGATGTTTATGAGCTGCACACGATGCATATGCTTGTGCGTGTGGGTAAATGCACAGACACGCTTGGGTACATATGTCCGCGGGGGCAAAATGGGAAATAGACACTTTCTCTTCATGCCTGTTCTTTAATTGGGGCATTTATTGTTTTTGCGGTGGTGTTTACTTCATTAAATTAAGGCACATTTAAAAAATGCAGCATGTTTCAAGGTTTATATAAGCAAAATTATGCTTTCAGCCATTAAGTTGCAAATTAACATATCTTTATGACTGTGGGATATGCCAGTTGAAGATGCTTTTACATTTTCACACTAATCAACTTGACTTTAACATGTTGGATTTCAGTTTGATTTGCTTTCATCGCAAATATTGTTTCCCCCCTTGGCTGTGTGTGTGTCTGCACGCACGTTTGTATTCGAGTGGGGTCGTGTTGGTGTATGTGTGCGTGTGTGAGTGTGTGTTGTTACTTGTCCATGGCACCTTCATGTCAGCCACAACTGTTCTCTTTCTTAGTAAATCACAAGACGCGTGTGTCTCTATGTGTGTGTGTGTGCGTGTGTGTGTGCGGAGGGGGGTGTTGCAAGGACAAAATGAACTAATGTTGAATATTCCGTATTGGTTTTACTGTAATTCTTTTCTAATTCTTAGTTTATTCAATTTCATCTCCTTGAGGCTGGTAGGTATGGAAATGAGGTCTGTTCTTTTTTTTTCTTCTTCTTCTTCTTTTTTTTTCGCCTGTGTAAATTGCAGCTATCACCTCAAGCCTTTTGAACAAGATTACCCAGATGGCCTTGCGTGGTGTGCCTGAAGTTTTATTTTCCTCCTTTGCCTGCTTTTCCTTCTTGGCTGCAGGGGGAAAGGAGAGGGGAGCTGGGAAGCCTCCTGAAGGCTCTGGGCAAGGCCAGGAGGCAGCAGCTGTGGCAAAGAGAGATCTGGGGGAAGAAGAAGAAGAAGAAGAAGTTGGGGAGGGATTGAGCGCTGGGGGGTGAATGAGACTGGTGCAGGGGGCGTTGTTGTGTGTGAGGGGAGGGGGCACTAAAATCTGAGAACACCAGCCATTATGAGAACTACCCCCCCCCCCCCCCCCCCACCTCGGTTGAATGTCGAGGGGACCGGAATATAACCCTTGGAGTACTCACACAGGGGGCTGGTAGAGTGGATGGGAGCAGGAAGAACTTAGGCGGTGCGTTCATGAACATGTGTTTGGAGTGAGGTGTTGTTTGCAGATACAGCGAAGTGTGTCCCAGTGTAAACATGGCATTACCACATCACCAGTCACATTAGCAATACTTACAATTCAAACAGCTCGTATTGGCCCTTAAATGCCAGGATTTTTGGTGAAAAGCATGCTAAATAAGCAGCAGCCTCCTTTTGCCCAGGTGATCATTGTTGTGCGAGTGGTGGAGATTTGTCATTGGGTTTCCACTCACCGTGCCCTGGACATAATCTGCTGCTGGTTTTCTGCCCCGAGGAAGAATATGATTTTAATACATTAGGGTGGCACAGAGATAGAGAATTATGCAGAGTTAAAGTGTTCACCTGTTTATTATTCTAACATGCAACAGCCTCCATCCACACTAATCTCCAAAAGAACACACCCCAACTCCCAGATTGCTGATCTTAGCTCCAAGGCAACAGTGAAGGGAGATTCTCACCTGTGATAAGGTGAGGAGAGGAGCAGGAGCAGGAGGAGGAGGAGGAGCTGCATATATCACTTAAAATATAAAAACATAACATTGGAGGAAAAGCTGATAGGAGACAGAGATCTATAGCATTATTTTATGTTTTTGCTTGTTTTATGTTGCTTACTTTATGTTTGCTTTTTGATCCCATATGTGGTTGCTTGTTTGCTTACTTTTATGGATTACATGACTTTTGCATTTACTTACATAATGCTTATTGAGGTGAGATTCCTTCTATAAGCCCCTTGGCGTTTTTTTTTTTTAAATCTCACATTCTTTCTTTTGTTGTTTCTGCTGCTCTGATTTATGGTGCAAATAAATGTTTTATACCAATTGGAGTTACCCATCCGTGCAATTAAAATGCTAACATGATTTTATTTTTAAAAAATGTATTTTTGTTCGATGCAAAATAATAGCAAAGGTCAAAGGAACTTGCACATGCCCCGGCAGTTTTTGATAAGAAGAGAACGGGTTTTAGGGTATTATTTCTTGTTTGGCAGCAAACAAAGATCTCTCTTTCCTAACCAAAAAGGACAATATAATGAAAATATTTTAGTAATGGAAATAAAAATGTAAATTTTCTTGTAGTACTTGAATGCTGAGGTGTTCTTCTATGAGATGATAATACCAGTAATGGCCCCAATCTAATTTGACTTTGAGACCCCTGCTCTAGACTGACATTCATCCAAAATACACATCCTTTATTGAGTGGACATACTAAATATCAGAGGTGGCAAAAGTATGCATATTCTTTAAATACAGATACTTCTGTTAAAAAAAAGTAGAGGTACTGATTCAATTTCTTTACTCAAGCAAAAGTGAAACAGTGCTGGTTCTGAAATGTACTCAAAGTCTAAACGTAAAAAGTTGACCTCAAAAGGACATTTCTACCCGGAGTGTCTGTGCAAGCTAACTGAAACTCACCTTTTCTCTGCAGTTGAGTCTCCCTTCCTTATCGTTTTCATCTTGTATTGCCACTTTTTCAACATTTTTTCTTGTTACAGATGTCATGTGTGATATGCACCGATGGACTCAGGAATAATCTTTTTTTATGTGGTATTGTCCCATCCATTCAGGTGGTAATCAGTCTTGATGTTGGGAAGGTGGCTGCAATTATGCAAAATTACAATAATCAATATCCTTTTGCTCTGTGCTCCAATAACAGTTGAGCAAACTTGGTACCCAACAGGATCTCTGTAAACTTTTTCCTCTTCTGTTTTCTGTACTGTGATGTGATTGTGTGCTAGACCAGAAAACCAAAATTTTAAGATGGTTAAAAGATGTTGTCGGAGGAACTGTAAATGCAGCATATAGTCACATATTAAATTAGTTAATGTTAGCATAACACTAGCTAACTAGCTACTTAATGATTGATGTAGATTAGCTTGCTAGTTCGCTGACATTTTGCTAACATCAGCTGTCAGATGTAACTAGCTAGCAAACAACTGATGTAGATTAGCTCGCTAGTTAGACAGTATTCAGAGCACAATGCTAGCTAACTAGTTAGAACTGTTATTGGAGCACAGAGCAAAAAGGAGCAGGGGTTAGGAAGGGTCAGTTCCCCTAAAATGCATTAAAGCTAAAGCAATGAGTCTGTTTGTAAATGTGAGGAGTAGAAAGCACAGATGAGTTCAAATGTAGGGAGTAATAGTTAAAGGTCATCACAAAATTAAATACCCAAGAGAGGTACAGATAGCTGAAAACTCACTTTAGTACAGTAACAAAGTATTTGTATGTCCCACCTCTGCTAAATATAGTTGTTCTCTGAATACAGTTATACATAGCAGGGAAATGACAAAACAAATATCTCGGCATGTGATCCATATGGTCAGTCTTTCCCTGTACTGAAGTGTGCCTTTGGATCAAATCCCCCCTGTGTTACTCCAGCAGCAGCTTTTCAGATGCTGCTGCCAAAGAGTCAATAGTAAGCTATCACTGTTTGTTTTCACTCCCTCCATTTGTTTGTTTTGTTAAGGTTTTGCTCTCCATCATAATGAATCACTTTTTTTCATCTTGTTCTTATTTATTCTCATGGCTGGAGGTAAGAATGTGGTGGTTGATGAGGGGCTGAAATGAACTGAGCCTTAGCCTTAGCCCGAGGGCTGGCGCATATCTTAGCATAAGTGATGGCCAACCGGAGGGCTAGAGCCTAGCTGAGAGCGCCCTCAGGACAGCAACTCTGACAGATCATGTATTTATAGGTCTGTTGAAAGACCTCTATTGTGTCCCACATAGCCTCGGAGCATGTCTGTCCTCTGTATTATAATAAAGCCGCTGGCCTTACCGCTATGATGGATGGGTGGCCCTCGAATGGCAAGCTCCAGAATCATTAGAGCTCTCCTAACATGCAGGTCTACCCATGTGAAAGGCTGGTGCAGGGAGGGGTGCTACCGGTGAGCAATACAGTACAGTTGAAACCTTTTAATCAAGGATAGGTAGCCCTTATTAATTCGCCACCAAGAGAGGGAGGGAGTGAGAGAAAAGAGAAATGGAGTGAGGGAGGGAGGGGGCGTATTTGCTGATGTTTTTGCCAAAGGATACATTTGCAATTATCTCAGTGGCTTAAAACGCCCTGCAGGCTTTTTCAATACAGGTTAGAATGTGGCACCTATAGCATTTACAGGCAGCTTCACCGGTCAGATTTCATTGCAGCTGAAAATTTCACCAAAGCCAGCATTCCATCACACCTCCACTGAGCCATACAGCGTCAGTGTAAAATAAATGTGTGAGCGTGGAGGTATAACTGAGCACAGCATATTTATTAGGAGAATTTTTGAGAAACTATTTAAAAAAATAGAAAAGAAAAACAGAACTTGCTTGAATATGCTCCGCAGCCCAAAAAAAAAAAAAAAAAACAGCTTGACTTTTCTGCGCCTAAAGCCTCACAAGCAGAGTGGTGTTTGAGCTGTTTCCCAATCTCATGTTCTTCTGTTACCTCTGGACTAGAATATAAATGATTCCCTCTCAGTGTACAGTGTATGCCAAGGGGCCTGCAGCGACCATAGTCCGGTCTAAAATTCCTCACTGCAAGCGCACCATAACTCAAGGCCTGACTGATAAATAAACAATGGAAAGTGCAGCATGTTGTGGAGCACTACCTCAAATCCTCCACTTGGAGCACTGTCACATATTACAGCCCAATCATCACGAGGTGAGGAGAGGGTCTGATCGAGGCTGGTGTATAAAATCTGTTGTTTTTGAATAAGGAGGCGAGTGTATTCCCTCTGCAGCATATTTCAGGATACATGTATATAACACTGTACAAAATCTGTTTAAATATACACTCTCAGGATTTTTTAAGTCAAGGAGTGCCCCTCTGATTTTATGTCTAAGTCAACTGAATAGGCACAGAGAGCACTACATTGAATAGCTGAATAATGTCAGCTGTGGCTCTGGTCAAGTCTGAAAAAATACTTGAGTGACTTAACTTAAGTAACTTCAGCTTGGGCTTCAGGGCTACTATTTTTTTGGCCATGCTAGCATTGTTGTTGGCATACGCCAATGGGCAGTTGTAATTCTGTGTAGTTTAAATGTGTGTGAGGTTTGATGGGGGTTGCTGTTGGGTTTAAAAAGGAGGCCTGTCTATTGCAAGTGCAATTTTTTTCTACTGGATGGATTGCCAAGAAATTCTGCACATTCGTGCAAAATCGTACAACACTGTACAATGTTCGGGCCACCCATCCGAATGAACTGGAATAACTTTGGTGATCCTGATTTTTTATCTATCACCATGACCATTTGTCAGAATTTTGCTTTGTCTAGTACTTTGGTTTATAACCTAATACCTGCAACATTAATGGGATTCCCATCAACCTCAGATATACAGTACATGTTCGTACTGTGTTTGAAGCTAATTAGCTAACATGCTAAACTAAAATGGTAAAAATGGTAAGCATTATACCTGCTAAACACCAGGATGTTACCATTGTCACTGTGAAAGTGTTAGCATTTAGCTAAAAAGTCCAGTATGTAAGATATATGGGGATCTACTGGTAGAAATTGATTATGGTGTTCATTTGTGTATAATCACCTTAAGCATTGTTGCATCTTCATTACGTTAGAATGACTCTTTTAAACTACAGAGGCCCAGGTCCTCTTCCATGGAGTCATGTTCTGGAGCCGTGTTGCATCACCATGTTTCGTCACACCAGAATGTACAAACCAAACACGGGCTCTAGATATGGCCTGTCACATTTTGTGTGAGTTTCACGGCCACCATAGGTTTTCCTACACGCTTGAAAGAGAAAAGTGAGACGAAGTGCTTGCAATCTACAACCTCACCACTATATGCCACTAAATCCTACATACTGCTCCTTTGAAGCATATACAGTCTCACAAAACAAATAGCTTGACTGTAGACTCAGTCTTAGTCTTGTTATGTTATGCATCATGTCATCAAATTCCAAGGCCGCACCCCCATTTTGGGGGAAAGAGTCAGCTTTCACATAATGAGAGACACAGGAAAATGCCAAAAATCTGTTATGTTGTAAAACAAATAAACACCAGATCCCTGGTTCCCCATCCTTCCTGGAAAAGGATCCCATGAAGACAGCAGTAAAAATGCATAAGCCTCCAGAGAACGGTAATTCTTCATTTTGGCAGCAGTGTAAATTCCTTTCTGATATGAATTAGCTTCTGTCATTTAAATTATGCCGAATAAGAAACCAAAAACAACCGTATTAATAACCAAGGCTTTCACACTGAGTTTTAATGACACATAAAATACATGAATATTCATTGTCAGTGTGGTTAATAGCTAAATGATGCTGGTGACAGGATAGCCAGATTGAGTGGGAGGCTGCTGGAATGCAGTCATTACATTACAGTATACCAGCGTCAGACGGTCATCTCTAACCAAATCTCAGCGTAACTTAAATCAAACAGTTTTTTATTAACAGGTTGGTTATGATACTGTTCATTCAATATAATCTATATCCAGCCACAGCATTGGGTCATTGATCCAGTTGGATGGGGGTGACTGAAGAAGCCTGACAGATGACTGACTGACTTAAATCTATGTGGGTATCGAGAATGCTCAGATTCAGACAAGGCAGCAAAACAATTATCGGGCATTTTGGTTGGTTTTCAATCTCCCACAAATTGTTACGGTCATGACATTTGCCTTAGGCTCCAAGCTAAACTTAAGAGTTAAGAGTGTTTTTGTTTTTTGAACTTTTTGTTCATTTTGTCTTGTAAAAAAAACATACACTAAAATGGCATCAGTGATTAATTCCTGAATCTCTCAGTGTCTCCTCACTAACTTGGACTTTTCCATGATCTTAATGCACATCAGAGGAAATTATTCAGGCAGTCAGTGGCCAACTCACGTAAATGCTCAGTGTGGTGTACAGAATATATATAATATAACATATAATATATATAACATACTAAAAGGCAATGCACACCTCAACCACAACCTGTTCACGCTGCTGCCATCTGGCAAGAGATATAGAAGTATTCACTGCCCTACCACCAGACTACAGAGCAGCTTCTTTCCTGAGGCCGTGAGACTCTTCAATTCATCCTCCACACTCCACCATAAGTAAGTTTATGTTCATGACTTATTATTTAATCAAATATGAAAAACAGGGAGGAAAAGGGGGATGTAGAGGGCCCCATGCCTGTGTTTGCCTTAGGCCCCAATATGACTAAACCCACCCCTGGTCTAATGTATCTCTGATTCTACTGCATTGAACCTTCTTTTTAAACCTCAAATTCCCCATTATATAGAAATCTAATACAAAATCACTGTTATTAAAATAATTATTTTTGAGGAGTCAGAAGCTGTTAGAAAATTTGAAAATACATGCTTTTCAATTTAAAAAAGTCCATTGCTGGCTTTTGTCACCAAGCTTACTAGTTTAAAATCTGTTATACATTAAGAGTGGATTATTACAAGTTGCCTTGGGCTCCTACAAAATAAAAAAAAAAACTTGTAGGACATTATGGATTAAGTGTTAATATGGTACTTTTGCATGCAGCCTTTTTTCTCAAACAAGTTAAAGCTCAAGAACCCATCAGTACTGGTGCTGAGCTCCACTTTTTGCATTTAGACCAGCTCTGTTTTACACTAAGTCTGGATTTCTGTAACTCAAGCAAAGCCACTGTGACATATTATTCCACTAGCGAGTGTCCATTTTGAGATATTATCCTACCAGCGATTGTCCATCTAAGAACATTTAAAGCCCCAAAGACTGTGCAGGCATTCATCACACAGATGAACTAATTTTTCCACTAGAAATAATTGCTAGAAATATGTGGCCATTATATTATAATAAAGGTATTTATGAGCCTTCAATCTCGCAGCCTCACTATGAGATATCTTTGAAAATTTGAAATCAGCTCCCGAGGCTTAGGGAGCGGGAGGAGGGGAGGGAGACAGAGAGAGAGTGAGAGAGAGAGCAATGGCAAGGGAGAGATGTGGGAGTTGTGTTTTGCTTTTTAGCCACGGGTTACATTTATAATTATCTTGCTGGCATAAAATGGCCAAGAGGCTTTTTCAATAAAGGTAGGAGGCACCTACAGTACTGAATATTACCTACAGATCAACACAGAACAAGAGAGACGACTGCAAATAGAATAAGTCCAGAGTACAAAGTATATCATCGAATAAGTGTATTTAGTTAGGACATTCATTAGGAAGAGTAGCCACTGCTTGCACGCTGCTGTAGAACCGTGCACTGTGAGGGCTGATGATTTGAAGACGAGGTGAATGAGTCCATCCACTGACCTTCACTAGTGGTGAGTAAGCAGAGCCTGGGGAGTGAGGGAAAGATGGCCACAGCCACTTTCTCCAGGCCCTACTCTGCCTTTTGATGACTGGAAATAATCACTAGAGAGAAAGAGAGTGAGAGAGACATGATCACAGACACACCACAGAAGAGAGGAGGATCTCAAATTGCTTTATTCTCCTCAAAAACCCCTGTCCTCTAAAGGACTGGAAGTCAGTTTCTTAATACCATTCATCTTTTCTCCAACAGGCTGTGTCCGGGGAGGAGGATATGTCTAATTCCTTTTCAAGTTCGTGTGAATCCAGGAAGTGAGAGGAGATAGGACTGGACAGGGTCTCATTATACTCAGGCTGCCCCACAGGTAACAAACTTAAAAATCACATAGGGGTGCACAAAAAGTACAGCTGAATTTTAAACTAAACACATGTTCATTCTCTCTCTTACACCAACCTTAGCAATATTTTATTTTAGCAAAACAGTGGCTATTTTCATGGCTTCTGTTGGGTTTCATGCAGCTGAACAAATTAGCTGCTCAGATAAATTTCAGCCTTTTCGATTCTAAAAATCTTTACAAAGAGTATTATATGAATAGGTCACATTTGTGGGGAAAAACTTGCTTCTTTGCCAAGAGTTAAATGAGAAGACTGATATCTCTGTCACTATCTGTACAATAAATGTAAAGCTGATTAGCTTAGCTTAGCACAAAGACTGGAAACAGAGAAACAGCTAGCCTGACCTTGTCCAACAGTAATAAAATCAGTCAATCAGAATCTGTAAAGCTCCTTATTTAACATGCTATATCATCTTTGTTTTATTAAACAAAAAACAAAGCTAACTGGCTACTGATTGCAACTTAAAATTCAAGTATTATGCATATTTTCATAGTGTTAATACGTAAATAGATTGTTGTGTTAACTTCGAATGAGCATTTATATCACAGGGACTGGTTCTTTTCCACAGAGACGCCATGTGCACGCCATTTTCTACAGTAGCCATAATGGACAAACCAAACACTGACTCTAGATAGGGCCTTTCATGTCTTGTGCAAGTCTCACGGCCACCATTGGTTCTCCTACATGCTTTGAAGGTGAAACTGAGGAAAGGTTTTGATAGTTTACAAGGTCAGCACTAGATGCCACTAACTCCTACACACTGGTCCTTTAAATGAGGTTAACCTGGCTCAGCTTATCTTAGCTTAGCTTAGTTTAGCTTAGTATAGCTTAGTGCAAAGGCTTGGAAAAGGGGAAGACAGCTAGCCAGGCTCTCTCCAGCAGGGACAAAAATCTGCCTACAAGCACCTGTAAAGATCACTATGTAGCATGCAATATATTCATTGCTTTCTTTGTGCAAAAAACAAAAGGTAAAACAGTTTTACAGTGTTCGTGCTCAGCTAAGTGGCTGCTGGCTGTAGATTTACAGGCCAGCTTAACTGCACAGACATGAGAGCAGTATTAATCTTCTGTCTTGACAAGAAAGTGAAAAAGTGTATTCCTATTATTCCTGTAAAATCTTTGAAAGTTAATGAAAATGACCTATTTTAAATATTTATCTGGTGGTATTTTTCTCTTTTGAAATGATAATTACAGAGGATTTATGAAAAATTTGAAATATGGCTCATAATGTAGGTTGAATATTGGAATTATTTTGTTTTAATTTGTTAAAAAGTATGACCTATCACTAAAACTAAGTTCCTCTAAACTAAGTTTGAGGTAATTTTAAAGTTCATTGTGTTAGATTTCGTGAGTGGAGTTTAGTCCTCTTTAGTGAAAATGCAAAAGGCCAAATCTAGAGTCAGATGTTTGTCTGTTCTGTGCTACTGTAGAAACATTACAGTTAAACATGGTGGCCTTTGTGAAAGTAGACTAGTTCCCTCTGTGCATATAAATGACTCGTTTTAAGGTAACAAAAACACAACAATGCTTATTTTCATACTTAATTGCATTCCATTCCTACCATATTCTGCAAATAAATCTACATAAATATTACACACTGGACCTTTAAGTCTTCAAACTCTAATAGTTTTAGCTGAGTGTTAATGTGTTCAATACCTCCTCCATTAATCCTTTGTAATTACATGGGAACTGATATTTTGATTTGATGATTGAGAGCAAAGCATTGCTGCTGTGTACCACTCACAGTTGCACCTCTAGCCTATGAGAATAACAGTCAGTCAAACAGGAATCTAGGGCAAAGAGGCCTGAAAGGGAGACATATAGCATAAACCGTAGATAGCCAAAGAAAGTGGAGATTCTGCCAAAAGGGATGAAGACAAGACGACAAGGCTCCGTGTGGGATTTCACTTTGGATTTTGGCCCTGCAGGGATATGTGGAAGCACAACTGACAGGACTTGCGTGGAGAAGTCGGCTCTATTCAATATAACTAAGTAAAGAATGCCCCATGTAGTCACTGATGCACCAGCATAAATCCTCCAAGGTACAATATTGCCTTGGTAAAGTTAGCTTTACCTCTCTGGTTATAAAACACTACATAATGTAAAAGCCTCTTCTCTGGTAGATGTAGATGATAGAAAGAATCTTAAGAGGTGGGGTAGAGTAATTTTAAATTTAAGGAATTACTATCTGACCAATGCAGTGCTGGGCAAACATGTGAAAGCAGTCCCTACAGCGATATAAAAACAGCGAACAGACACCATGACAACTTTAGTTGAGATTTATTTCACATTTTTTTGCTACATTCCTCTTTACTCAAATCTAGGGAGCGTAGGTGGGTCAGTCATCTTAGAAATACTTTATAATCCAACTTCATATCAATATGTGCTACAAGTAAAAGTGATCTTGGAGTGGGTAGTACAATAAGCTTTAATCTGTTCAGTCATGTTGGAGGCAACAAATTTGCTTTAAAAAGATTCAATGTAAAAAACACAAACACATATACAATGAAAAAATTTACAGGTCATGACTCAGAGGAATATTATGATCCAATTAAATAATTCCCAAGGTAGCACGTGGGGGTTAGTAGTTCATACTTCCCGATGAGGCAAATGGTGTGACATAATAATTTACTAAATTATTTTCTTTACTGTGTATAGTATGGTCTTTGATGTTTAATTCTGATGATACTAATGTCAACTATATTTTATGGCAATAATCCAATAAAATAGCTTCAATGAAAGTAAAAAAAAAAAAAACACTTCATTGGTATCACAATATTCAACATCATGTTATTTGTGAAAAAAGATGCTTTGTTGAAACTAACTGTTTATGACAACTGAGACATTCTGTACTGTAAGCAACACATTAGTGACCTTTATACAGCGAGGGATAAAAACAGACTTAGCCAATTTGCCAGTGAGACAACAAATTCAAGTCACTGGTGACAAGCTATGCAACATACTACATCAGCAATAAAAGCCTTTTTTTAATTTATATGTGTATAATAGAAATCATGTTCAACCTAATGTAGGCTCTAAGTTTTAAAACAAACTTTGTTTGGGGATCCAGCGTATATAAATCCTTTTTAAATTGGCTTATGGGGGCTAGACAATCACAAATGTCCTTGCAATCTCAAACTTATCAAATGTCTTGTATCTTCTTATGGCAAAAAAATCTCCTGTTGCACCTCATTTTTTATTCTCTAGATGGTTCTCAAGTTTAAGAAAACAAAAACATCAACAAGGAAACGAAGAAAAACCAGAGTCCACAGAGCTCTGCAGCATCGAGCTGCCACAGAAAAGTCTAGCACCTCCTGCTGCTCGGGAGGCTTCTAGTCCAGCTGCTCCTGCTTTATCCTGTTTGTATTGGATCCTCGCTGACTTGTCCTCCTCAGTTCCCTCCTCAGGACGTACTCGCTGAATTGGGATGAGTCCACGCCTCCGCCGCAGGAGCCGGCGATCTCGAAGCCACGCTGTTGGAGACGCTCTAGAACCTGGGAGAGGTGGGATGGGATAAAAGGAGGAATATGTCAGTGACAATACAGGATGTCAGTCACAGAGAGAAAAACATCATTAGCATCCTTTATTAGAACTCCAGTGACAGGCAGTACTTGATCATATATCTGTGATAGTCAGTGTCAACCTGGTAGTGTTGAATTTAAGATCAGGGGTTCCCAAACTTTATCATGTCAAGGATCCCCACAATAGATGCATATTAGACCACACACCCCCAGTTAAGTATTTTGTGTTGGGTTTATTTTTAGGTTTGAAAATAATAAAGTCTTCACAGTCAATAAATAATCAAACTAGGATCACTATAAATTACAATCAATCAAAACGGCCAATCCTGTGACTTCCCTTGTTGTTTCAACCCCCTTCAATCTAATGTGTATCGAGACTGACACAAGATCAAGACTTTGAGGGTTTGAGACCAATTTAAGACCAAGACCGAGGCAGGGCAAAACCAAGTCAAGACCAAGTGATCTCATGTCCCTAGCTCTCTCACTCTAGTGAGGGAGCAGTACCACAACGTGTGGTGTTTGTGTCAGAGCTGACAATAGCTAACTATGATGTAACATTAGCTACATACTGTAGCTTTATGTCGCTTGTTGTCACTGATTATCACAAGCAAAAACATAACTTAGCTAGCAAGCTTTCTAGCCTCACTTACACTTGGGTTACCTTTCTGTAACTGTTGATAAAAGTTTGATGCGGTTACTCCACAGCTGTCTCAGTAAGCACTGCATTAGCGCTTTTTTTTTTTCCCCCAAGAGTGTCCCACTCAACTATGTTATGACCGGTTGCTAGTTGCTATTGTGCTGTGATTGATTAGTACTCGTTGCCTCAACGAAGCATGCTTGTAACTGACAGAAAGACATTTCTAATGTTGTGAAAATGATCTTTTCCTAAGCCTACCCAAGTACCTTTGTTGCCTTCACCTACTGATGTAGTCTTCTTGCCTAAACCTACCCAATATACTATTGTGCTTAAACCTAACCAAACTGCAACTGCAAATAATAAGTCATCTAAGTCTAAAAGAAAAGTTGACAATGACATTTAGCTTCACATGGGACACAAAGCTCAGTCTATTGGGAAGATTTTCAAAAAACAAAGAGGAATTCGTCTTTCCAGGATGTCAAGAAACAACATTTGGTGTAGCTGTATTGTTGTCCAGGTGGAAACAGTAGACTACACACTGTACAGTGTCAGAAACAGGTTATGATAATGAAAAGGATAGTTTGTCCTAAACTGGGAGAAATGGGGGAGAATTGTGACCACAGAAAGAAAGCAAACAGAGAGCAAGGGCGATGAAAAGCCGGAGTCTACAGGGAAAATCTGACAATGCACAGGCAATTTAGTGATATCCCCGCAGTTGTGGTCTTGACCTTGTCTTGAGGTATAATCCTGATTCCTCTTTATCTGAGACCAGGACACGACTGAGTAAAAATGCAGTTGATCCAGAGACAAGACCAAGACTGGGGTTGGGTCATTGGTTGATGGCACTGTCCATCACGATGGCTGGCAATCGTCGACCACTGAGCCCTTTGCTATCATAACATTGTGATTTAAAAGCCTCCTGTATTTGAGTTGAGAGTTGGCATAGATGTATTGCCTAAATTCTGTATATGACATGTGGTAGAGAAGATGAGGCTGTTGCTGCTCATTCACTAATTCTCCAAGTCATCTTTATTATTTTCTTTTTAAACACAACTGAGTTATGGACATAGACCCACTTAGACCCAGCAACTGTATCATCATCCATCACATCACCATGTACCAATTTAGTAGACATCGTCGAGCCCTAACCAAGACCTTCAAAAAGTGGTCTCAAGACTGGTCTTAGGACCAAGACCAATCTTGAGTACTACAGTACTACAACTGGGTGGTCAAAATGGCCAATAAATAATTTGTGGAGGTCTGCCAGTCCCCATACACTGATGCTAAATCATTAATGTAACCTCTGACCTTTTGTTTCCTCCTACAAAAACTGGAAAGCATCAAATCACCCGAAACTCTTCTAGTTATACAGCACGCTGCTGAGTTAGTGCTAAGTCTAGCATTGGAAACAGCTTTGGGAGTAAGCTGCAGCAACATACGGCCTGTGACGGGAATTTGGATGAGACTTTCACAAGACTTTCACAAAACCAAGAGCCTCTCATTTTGCTTCATGCCTCATTTTCATTGTTTTCTGGTGTTTATGTGTGTATATGCCTGTGTGTGTTTGTGCGTGTGTAGCTGTTCCTGATCTCGCAGCCTTGCAGACATCTACAGACGTGTCCGGGGGGGCTGTAGGATCACATTCCATCGAAGAGGCCCCAGGGAGCAGTGAGGCTTTCTCTCTGCCACTTGGCTCAGTGTGGACTGCTCAGCAAAAACCCCCTCTCCCCATTTCTCCCCCAGCCCCCAGGCCCAAGCCTCCGCCAAAACTACAAAGGTCCCCCTACTGCTGGCAGCTCTCTCTGCCCCCCTTCCTTCTCTCAAAACCCCCGCCCTGCCTCCATTAGCCGCAGATACAGCATCCACCGCCGGCGTGCTTTAATAACCAAACAGGATTATGGGCCCTGCCTGGGGACAACCTGCCAGGGAGCATGCTCACTCTCTTGCTTGCTCTCCACGACTCACACACTTCAGAGACGGGGTTTGTTTGTGTGTTTTTGGGGAGGGAGATGGAGATTTGACTTCCTCAGATGGAGACACAGTCCAAATCATTGTGAAATCTCTTCAAATATGCCTCTCCGCCATCATTTATTGATGCGTATCCGAGGATTTTACCATCAATGAATTAGTGGAATGTCAATATATAATCAGGGAAATACAATATTGCCAAAGACATGCTGAATATGAAAGACGAATTTAAGCTTTCTTGTTTCAATCTTGCAAGTATGGTTTTGCCCTGAACCCCGGCATGCTCAAAATCATTTCTATATAGTATAAATGAAATATTAAGTGTTGAAAGTACACCTGACCTTTAGTTATTTAAAGACATTTATTTATAGATGCCTCCCCGGATAATAAGAGTCATAGTTTTACTCCTCGAGAGATCACAACTTTCCCAACACCTTGAAAGTGTTAATTAAGGCAACAGAAGAGGATCAACAAAAATAACCTCATTTGGCAAGACAACTTTTCTAACTTTGCTTTATGTTGGTGTAGACAGCCAGAACAGCCTCAGAGAACTGCCGCTATCCATGTACATATGCATCTGCAGTTTTGTGGATCTGCAGAACTCTTTGAACTACTATTTGATAAGAAATATTACTAAAAAAAGCAACTGGTCAAGACAGATTGTCGCCAACCAACGGCTGGGCAATATATCGATATTACATCAATGCCATGACATGAGACTAGATGTCATTTTGGATTTTGGATATCGTTGTATCGTGTTATGGCACAAGTGTTTTCCTGGTTTTAAATTACAGTAAAGTGATGATATTTCTGATCTTATGAGCCTGTTGTAGCGGTCCTATTATTTGCCTTTACCCACTTAGTCATTATATCCCAATCACCGATGACTAATTTGTTAATAATTTGTTAGCACCAGTAGTCATCCCTACAGTGTTGTTGTAGTAATGATGTTGAGGAATTTAGTTAAACATATTGTGATATTTGATTTCATTCATAACACCCAGCCTGAACAGTATTATTTTAGAGAAAATGTGAGATATTGAGATACACTGTATATTGTATACCAGAGTCAGAGTCTGGCTCTGATTGAGGTCTCTGCCTGTTAAAAGGGAGTTTTTCCTCACCACTGTCATAAAGCAGGTATTGTTGTCTCTGTAAATAATATTATAAAAAGTATAATCTAGACCTGCTTTGTATGAATAGCAGATATACTATATTGTATGTCATGGAATAGCCCATAAATATCAAGATATTATTTATAGACTGCATCACCCAGCCAGGCACCTACCCAGAGCCTGGCTCTGCTCAAGATTTCTGCCTATTATAAGGGAGTTTGTCCTCGTCACTGTCACCAAGTGCTTGTCCATTGCCGGAATAGATGTGTCTCTGTAAATAATATTGTAATAATATAAAGAGTACGGGCTAAACCTGCTCTATACAAAAGTGCTCTGAGTTACCTTCTGTTATGATTTGGCACCGTATATAAATAAAACTTGCCTAAAAATTTGACTTGATTAAAAATGTGTTTAACACCAGCAGGTGGGTGCGAACTACTCGTGGGAGATTGTTGTTTGCATATATCTATTTAAACTGATCAAAGATAAAAAACCATAATAGCTAGAGCATTCATTCTTTTTGCAGCTGAACGTCAACACTTCTGTTTTTCATGTAATTACTTGTAGTTGCTGTAGTTAGGTTTTTTTTTTTATTCCACAATTTCCATACTTTTATCACTTCTCATGGTTTATGAAGCATTTGAAGATTGGAAATGACATCAAAATAAGCAAACATACCAATGTAGGCACTGGCGGACCATTTCTACTGCAGAGTTCAAAGGGTTAACTGATTTGTTTCCTGCATGTTACAAACAAAAATATGTGGAGTTGCTTGGCTTTAGTCTTGTTTTAAATTTAGCCTTGAGCCAACAGCCCTGTAAGACACTCAAGGGATTCATCTCGTGTCTACTTAAGCGTTTCAGTGCAACCTGAATTGACCCCTTTCTCTTGTTGTCAGCCAGTTTCCCCACAGTTTGTACACTGTCAGCTGTCCCTTCACTTAGTGGGTTAAAACCATTAACCCTTTTACAGTTCCTTTTCTTCTGATCCTCACAATCAAAGTAACTTATGCATTTAATTGTTAAGGTTTTTCATCAACATGGAACACAGCGGGCGCTTGGGTAAGGATTACGAGTGTTGGGTGATTATTATGAGTGTTGCGTGATATAAAAGCTGACCATCCACCAGCCGAAGACGAAATCATTATTCCGGTCAGATCACAGAAAAGTAAAGATAGTGGTAGACTTGTGTAATGATGGCTTGTTAAATTGATACTTTGATGAACTCATCAAAGAACTCATTTTTCGTGAGGCTGTTCTCGTGATTCGATTAGATTAAAAAAGATAAGATTTTGCAGTCAGACATCAGTAAGTATACAGTATAACAGCAGATGAAAAGACGCTGAATGAACAGATCATCACCTCAGTCAACTCCTTGGGCATATAATTGAATGGAAAAATAGAGACAAACATGGCTTCATCCAATCTTTGAGTGTTTAAACTTATTAAGGAATGCTGAATAAGATGCTCAGTATTACCTGGACAGAGTTGAGGTGGCAGTATCCATTAAGTGGGAAGCGGATGACGTGTGTGGAGTCATGGTTCCAGCCAGCATTGACAGAGTTGCACATGACATCACCGATTTCTGGAAACACATCCTCAATCAGGGCTTTGTCACCGCTGAGCGTGATCCTCTCGCCCAGGTCAGGTGCAACACGCACCACCAAACACTCGCAAGGGCGCGACACCCGGCCCAGCTCCTGGTCCTGGCGCCAGCGCTCCAGCTCAGCAAGCATGGGCTGCAGCTGGAAGTACCGCGCCTCCTCGTACAGCAAACTGTAGTCCTGTGGGAAATGACAAAAGGCATCTTAGGATACAGGAAAAAATGTGCCTTATAAGTCTAAGTTTGGATTTGTTGAAGTGGGGTTGTATGAGGTACTTATTGATAGTCAGTGTGTTACCCACACTAGACAACAGCTGCCCCCCCGCAGTTTGTAGAAGCAGCAGGAGTACTGGTGTAAGAGGCTGAGCAATAAAATGGGAAACTGCTGCTATATAAGCCAAATATTGCTCCCTCTTGCTCAATCCAACTCCTTTGGCCAAATCAGTACCTCTCAGAACACAAGAGCTGCTCATTTACTGCTTTCTCAAATTAGTTTGTTTATGTTATTGCGTGACTTTAGTGAATCCAAAACTTTTTAAACAGAAGTCAACAACACAAGCAAACTAACCAATAGTTGTAGACCAGTTACTCCAGTTTTCTGCAAAGTAAAATCACCATTTTTTTAAATGGAGTTTGGTTGGTTTGGAGGGAGCAGTATTTGGCTTATATAATGACAGTTTCCATTAGAAAGATTTTTGATGCTTAATGGTTAAAGCTAAATGTAATTTCAGTGTAGTTTAATATCACCAACACTTGTGATACTTGAGTGAGTTTGTGGAGCAGATGTCAACACAGCAAATAACTGGATATATTTACCACACAAAAATTCCAGGGTTTAAAGGTTTAAAGACTTTTCAAAATGTTTCATACTGTATAAAGTTTTAAAATGTAGATGCTGCAATGATAATTCAAATAATCACTTCGTTGATCAAAGAAAAAAAAAACCAACTATCCTGATAACTGATTAATCGTTTCAGTATTCAAGCAAAAAAGTCAAAGAGTTGCTGGCTCCAGCTTCTCAAACATGATGATTTGGTTTTCTTTGTCATTTTTGACAGTAAAATGAAGCGTCTTTGGTTTTTGAACTATTAGTTGGACAAAAGATGCAATTTGAAGACATCCCTTTGGGCTGTGGAAAATTGCGATTAGGATTTTTCACTTTTTTTACATTAATCGTGAAATTAATCAGCAGATTAATCTGTAAGAAAATGATAGTTAGTTGCAGCCCAAATGGGAACAGTGAGAGAAGGGTGACTAATGCAGGGTCATGAGCTCAACACAGGAAAGATTATGATTGGCATAAAAACATTGCAATACTGCATAAATCATCAATATCATTAATCTAATGTATGGAATAAGCATTCTAGCTTGAATGTTTTTATTTACAGATACTTAAATGCAAAATAACCACAATCTCCTCCACTCTTTAGTTTTTTTTTCTTTACATAAGCTCAGGAATTCCCTCAGGCAATCTTATAAATAACATACATATTGTACAATGATACTCCTCCTACCTTTTAAGATAGAGTAAAGTAAATTGGAGGAAGCTGTAGCCTAAATGCATCATCTTGCTGTTCTAGAGAGCAAAATAACCAAAAACAGAATAAGCTAATCAGTTTAAGGTTGTGTTTTCTTTTCTAATGTGGTTCTAAACCAAAAAAGAAACAACAAAGAAGTTTGCAACCACTGTTCTACATGAACGAGCAATAAACCAAAGCAAAGCAGAGGAGATGTAGTGCGACGTGTAACACAGGGTTGCGTGGGGTAGAGGAGCAGATCCTTTACTCGCAGGACTGCAGGGCCTGAATCGCACCACAATCAAGTTTTCTCATGCTCCTCTCAAAATCGACTCAATGTGAACGTGGCCTCAGCCTGAACTTCAGCCTGTCTTTTGTGTCTTTGCTTAGTTTTGCTGACATACTTTCCACTGATTGAGTCACACTGTGGACAGTCCATCAGATAATGTGGTTTATTTGTTTTCCTCCCAGGGCAAGTTAAGTAATTACTGACTAAATGACACATAAGAGTAAAAAAGGGAGGAATGCTAATGTGTCACATACAGTGAGACTCACCCTGGATGGACACTTGGCAAGAGAGCATAGAGCACTGAGGGAATCTAGCACATGCAATGTGGTCGTGGGCGCCAGAGCGTTTATTTATTTGTCTTGATGCGAGCTTATTGTTTTCCTTACATATCTCAAAAGAATCTGTGGACACTTACAGCTGGAGGCGACCAAATTGCATCTCGTGATGAGTAAATACATTATGATAGAGCTGATATTTTGTCTCCAGCATGGGAACTGTTTTCAGCAATTCCAGGAGGACCAGCGAGTGACCAAAGGCATTCCACGGCCTTAGCATGCATTGTGTGTGCTTCTAAGTTGTAGGACTGCTGACTGGCTGATGGGACTTTACAGTTTCTAGGATGGACATCCACTCACTTTGAAGTCGTCTGGGATGAGGAGCTTGGACGTCCTGAGGAAGTTGAGGATGTAGCGGAACATGTGTCCATCCCTGTCAATGAAGTAGTGCTGCTTCAGGCTGTCCAGGACTATAGGCTCTGTGCCATCAAAGAGACGACCAATTCTGCCCACAGAGAGGGGAGGAGGAGGTGTGGGTTAGGCAGAAAGGGAGGGAAGGAAGGAGGCAGGGGGGACAACATGTCATCATTAACAGTCCTTCTTGATTTTTGCTTGCAAAAGTTCATATTCAATTCATCATATATATGGGTGTCACAATTCTCCAAATCCAGGATTCAATTTTGGGTTAAAATTAGAGTTTAGATTTTAAGGTCACAATTCGATTCTATTTTTTCACTGACGGCTATGTCATTGTTAGGTTATCAAGTCTGGATTTGTAAAGATCGACACATCATTGCTTTTATGCCCTGACAACTGTCATTTACACGTTCATATTCAATTCTTTAAGAAGACAGCCTACATGATAACATGATGTAATGGCCAGTAAACTACGCTGTGTCGTCTTTGAAATGTGTAGGCAGGGATGGCGAGAAACAAACTACAGGGAGAATACGCGATTCCACCTTTGATTTCAATTATTGTAATTGAAAGCTCATTTCAGTCAACTTTTGATTTAATAGTGAAATTGTCACCGTGTTCATTATCTATATACCTCAGCGCAAATTTCAGGAGGATAGGGGATCTGAACTCACCCTTATTTTTAAATAATATATCAATAGGCATTTAAAACAGTTTTGCTAATTATAGATGTGAAACAATGTGTCTGTGCAGCAATCTCTGGAAGTGTGTCAGTGGTGGTCGTTTATCTGACTGAGGTTTGTGCCAGTTACAATCTGTGGGCCTGACCACGACTCTGAAATATCAGTAACTTTAACCAAAAGAGTTGTTTATGAGTTGGCTCACTATAGTTGCCCCTTTTAAAAATTAAAAAGTCACCTACTGTTCAGTTCTATCATTCAATAGAGTAAAACACAATTTACAATTGACATTTCCCAAGTCCCGCTCATTTTTGCTCTGTGCTCCAATAACAGTCAAGCAAGCTTGGTACCTCGGTCAACTTTCTCCTTTCCTGTAAAAGCTACATCTTAAGTTGGCTACATAATGCTTGCAGATTAAGTTGCTAGTTAGCTAGTGTTTGCTAATGTCAGCAAAACATTAGCTAACTAGCTAGCTAATGGTTTTGGTTTTCTTTTCAACATAGATGGGTTTAGCACACAGCATGTCTATGTACAAGAAACAGGAAAGGAGAAAGCTGACAAAGGTGCCAGACTTTCTCAACTGTTATTGGAGCACTCAGCAAAAAGGGGCGGGACTTAGGAAGGGTCAGCCGTAACTCGACTGCATTTGTCTGACTACCCACGACTAAAATCATCACAAATCAAATCAAATGTATGAGTTTTGTTTATCACAAATGCCAGATGTGTATTTATGATACCGGATACTTGGTTAAATTAAAAATGCAGGTTTTCATACCAAAATACTTCATCATTTAGTCATAAGCATTTTCGCTGTATAAATTCATACAACACTACTTTTGGTGGCACCCTTGGTTTTCCCTTCAGGAATGTCTCTTGAGAAATTTTTCTCTCTATTGTCCCCCCAAACAGTGAAATGAAATATCCTTGTCTATATACGACTCTTGAGATTATGTTTCTGTTTCTTGCCCCTTGTATAGTGGAAGACAAGTGACAGAAAAAAGGAGAGGCCGAAATGATACAGCAGCATGTGCAAAGGGATGTGACTCATTCATTTTCTCAAGCTCTGAAATGTTTTTCACACCTTTGCACCGACATGCACACATTACCGACCTCAACACACGCATCAATGATGAAGAAAGACAGGAAGAAAGAAAAAAGATTAAAAACAGAGGTGGTCTGAAAAGGTCAGGGCCAGCTGGTAGTTGGATGCCCGAGGCTGGGTGCCAGTCACCCTCAGGCCCGGGCCTCAGAGCGACAGTGCGGCCTCCCAGCCTCCAGATGGCCCCATGCCCTTTGGCCCTTTACTGCTGCTGTGACATCTGTCAGAATAACCAAGTTGCTTTTGTCTGAGCACTGCATTCAGCAATTGAAGCCCCTACAAATATGTGTGACACTACCTGATAAATCCAAAATCAACTGATAGTGCAGATTTTTTTGGATAAGAGGAGTTAACATTTCAAATATAGTCTCCACTCTCCACTAAATGCATCCTTGAGATATTTTTGTGATTTGAGGAGATGTGACATTTGACTGTTTAATGTCACAGGATGACATTAAACATTAAACGGATGACATTCTGACACTGATAAACACATCTGACATCTGAAACTATAAGACACTGAATCTCCTTCCCTGTTTCATGCAAAATGCTGGACACAAACCGACAAAAAAACACAAACTTTAATCTCCATCACACACTTGAAATACAGATGCATGGCAGAGCAGACTCACCGGGATTCTGGGAACTTTGTTAAGGTGGCCAGACTGCTGGTGTACATGTGTCCGCCCACATCAATGTGCACAGGGGCATTGGACTTGGTGAGCTGTGCAGGTGTGGGGATGCCCTGGTTACTCAAGGGAGACACTGGTGACCGTGTGATCATGGGCCTGGACATGCTGGAGCGATTATCCTGTAAAAACATAAAAACCAAAAAATATTATAACACAGGCAGGTGAGACAGGTAGAAAGATGCAGATTAAAATCTGCTGTTAAAATATGAAACATACATCATTATGACCACAGGGTAGGGCTGCAACTACTGATTATTTTCATTATCAATTAATCTGTCGATCATAAGTTGTTTGGTCCATAACCCAAAGATATTCAGTTTACTGTCATTGAGGACGAAAGAAACCAGAAAATATTCACATATAAGAAACTAAAATCAGAGAATTTAGATTCCTTTCTTCTTTCTGATTCAAAACAATTAATTAATTATCAAAATAGTTGGTGTTTCATTTAATAGTTGACAACTAATTGATAAATCGGCTACTTGTTTGGTCCACAACTGTGAAAAAATGGTAAAAAAATGTTGATCACTGTTTCCCAAAGCCCAAGGTGATGTCCTAAAATCTCTTGTTTTGTCCACAACTCAAGGATATTCAGTTTACTGTCATAGAGAACAAAAGAAACCAGATAATATTTACACCTGAGAGGCTGAACATCAGATCATTTGGATTTTTTTATTGACTTAAAACAATTAATTTTTTAATGGTTGACAACTAATCGATTAATCGTTGCAGCTCTACACAGAGGACTTGATAATAACTTATTAAACACACCGATCTTTAAACATTTCGGCAGCATACTACCCTTCAACCAGTCAGTCAGGAGTGAAAAGGGAAGATTTTCTTTCTCTGCTCTAAGTTAGAGCAGCCTGACCTTGACCTGAATGTTGCCACAATCCACAAGCATCCACTCCTGTGGGCCATAATCTCCAAAACCAAATTAATTTGGAGCATCAATCTCACAGTCTTGGAAATGAGCAATAATGACTCTTGATTTGAACACCGTAATAGGATTTGGAGAAATTGTCTCCTGTTAACCTACAAACACCATTAGCAGAACAATTTCTGATGAAGCTCTCAGAAGGAAAATTACTTTATACCCCCAAAAGTTTCAGAGCCTGGGTGCAGATGAATGAAATACAACTCAATCACTGACACCATGCAGTTAGATATGACAAAACTGTTCTGAAAATGATGTAAAGTGGTTTAACAGACGATCAAAGCAGCAAAAAAAATAATGTGTGCGTGATATTCTTGTGCGCACTCTACATTTAAGGACAGCAGGAAGACAAAACTGCATTCAATAAAAACCTCAGCGTCTGTCACTCCGCTCCTCCAGCAGAAGTGACAGTTCAACCTCAGTCTCACACTCGTTTTTCTCTCTTTTTTTTTTCTGCACAAAATATCGGACTTTTACGCGTTTACCTGTGCCGGCATCACTGTGGTTGGAGAAGAAGTCACCGAGTGGTCATTTTGCTTGAGAGACGCAGCGGGAACAGGCTCTCCTCTGACTGCGAACATGAGTGAGGGCTCCCTGCACTCCGCCGCTCGGATCGGGAGCCGTTTGAGGGAGGCATGCACCGACTCATCCACGGAACTGATTGGACGCGGTCGCTTTCTCGCTTTCTGATGCGTTAAGTCCATGATGTCCGTCTCGTCCATTATTACAGCGCAGACTTTTCAAAGGTGAACACAAACAGATAGGACGGCTTTTTTTTTTTTTCCTGGCGCACTTGTGCCAAATGTGGAGAGGCGGCGTGAAAAGCGGGATGGCAGCGAGCACCGGGGGAAGAGCTGCTGCGGCGCCGTGGCTGTCACACGGAGCAGCTTCTTTGCAATGGCTGGGAGAAGTCAAAGCCCCCGACAACATTAGCATTGTAGCGCCTGCGGCTCTTTTGGGCTGTCGCTGTTTCAGTGGCAGGTATGTGTGGCGCATTTTCACAATAAAACAAATCGTGCCGAACCAAAAATCATATGCGAGTAGGGTCAACGCACACATCTGGACCTGTCACAGCTGGCCTTTGCCCTTTTGGAGCACTGTTTCTAAACTGCGCCCTCCCCCTGTTCAGCAGCAGTTTTCATCGTCAAACCCTCCTTCAACACCACAGACCCACAAAGTTCAGTGTAAAAGAAGCCCCAAACGGTGACCAATCCACTCAGCCACCTGGACAAAAATGGCCCTTTAACATCCTCCACCCACAAACACACACACATCACTCATAAGCACCTGACTGATGATGATCTTTGGATCACACAAAAGCAACCAGTAATAGCACTGTCAGTCACCAGGGTGCAATACTGAAGTGCATAAATACTCTTGTGATCATTTATACAATATATTAACAATAACTTAAGAGCTCTTCATGTTCACAAGGAACATCACAGGTAAAACAGGATCAGTATAGTATTTAACCAATATTATTGGCCTGATATTGGCCTCTTCAGTTATATTGGTCTATATCAGCTTAGATGTTATATGACATGCACCTGTATTAAAACTTTTTTTAACAGAACATGATGCAGATTTTAATTTTTTAACCTTGTATGCAGCATTTTATGAATATTGCAATAATAAGTATTTTGTTAAAATGTAAAAAAAAATCTCTCCTCCATTGCATATCTTTGTCACATAACCACATTTGTAGGATCAGTGCAAAAATTGTGTGTTTGTGTATATTTTCCATATTCTGTATAATTATGTATAAAATATGTTGGTTGATATGTGGATATTGGAATCGAGGCTTGCACAGAATCTATTTTTTCATACCTTCATACCTTCCTGACATTATATGGTATATGGTATCATGTCAGTATTTGTATAAAACTTGTGTTAAACGGCTCAATTTGGCTCTGCTCCACTGCAGACAGTACACCCTCAGTGTCAGCAGAGCTGATCATCATAGCAACCCTATGAAACCAGAACATATGCACAGGAGCTTTGCTTTGCTTTTCTTGAGAAGCTGCAGTTTTCATTCACTGACAAACTCTGACCTTACCATGTACATTTACTGCCAGCTTTACAACTTCACTGCTCACCTTTTCTTTCGCTCAGCACTCATTTGCCATCACCTTTTCCTTGCTCTGTCACACTTGTGAGTTAAATGCTACTATGACCAATGAGTAGACTGCAGTGTTTGCTGGCTTACCTTTGTTAGTACAACTAAATCCAAATTACTCCATTGCAGGGGTTGAGGCACTTTTCTTTTTTACTAGTTAGTCCTGTAAATTTATCCCCCAGATGCCATTTTTCTCAGCTCAGCTTAGCTGCCTTGTCCACCAGTAGAGAGACTGACCTCTGGTGACATGCGCTGTGAACTACAATACATCACCTCAATACAGCATCTCTGTATCACTTTAATAAAAAAGAGGAGCATCTGTACTTTTGATGGCATTAAAAATCATCAGGATTTCTTAATAATCTCTTATACAGTAATACTTTTATACTGCCCACGCCTACTCTTTACAGTCTGTACCGCATCAAATCCCTCCAAAGCAGCAGCCTGCCCCTCAGTGAAGACACGTACACTTGTAACATCTTCTTGATCAGTTTCTCCCTGGCTCTATTCCTGACAAACATTGGAGTTACTGTCTGATGGCTGCAGTGTGTAAACACACCACCTCCGCTGACCACATCAGCATTGCAAAACCACTACACTAATGACTTCATGGAGTATAAAACCACACCACAACATGTCCAATTGCTGTTAAAAGTACTGCCACAGCACTCTCCTGGGCTGTTTTTTTTCATAGAAAATGCAGGGAATCCACAAATTTTAATAACATTCAGATTAAAATTAATTAGTTCAACCACTGGCCTTAAAACATCCACATTCCTGCTTCTCATTGGCAGTGTGAGTTTCACACCTAGATACCCAATTAGCAATTAAGCTTGCCTTTGAGTGTAGGCCTCCAATGCGGTGTGTGATCCTGGTCTGATTTGCATGCCGCTTGTGCACGCGCTGATAAGCGCAGGCAGCAGCCATACATAGTTTTAAAATTCAACTCCAGAATCCCTCGCAGAAGGCAAAGGGGCCTGCAGGGCAAAAGAGAGAGAAATCACATGGCTGCTCTTCAAAAGGGGACCTGTGTAAGGCAGCCGGCAAAGTGCGTGGGATCACACTCAGAATGCAGGTAATTTGTTCCCTGACTAATTTGTGGAGATGGTGGTGTGTGTGTGTGTGTGATTGTGTGTGTGTGTGTGTGAGAGGTGAGTGTGAGAGCGACAGTGTGCCTGTGGAGAGTAAGTTCTGAAAACAGCTTGGTGGAATTGGATTTCCTCAAAGCCTTGTCATCGCAAAGGTGGATTGAGTGTAAAATCTGTAAGGCATTATGGAAAATTGCAGGGGAGAGAGAAGAGAGAGTGAAAGAGAAGGAACGGGTGGTTGGGTGGGTGGGAGGTGGAAGGGGGTAGCGGGTTGTGGGAATGAGCTCTTATATCACAAAATCACTTGGAGTTGTTGGAAGTAAAGATACATATGTGGAGTGGACAAAACATGAAGAAGTGCCCTTCCAGTGAACCAAAATGTGATGAAGTTCCCTCCAAGTTCTCCTTCCAGTGGAGAAAACACAAGGAGCTGTCCTCTAGGTTACCCTACCAATGGAGAAAACAAGGTAAAGCAGCTGGTAGCTCCTTCACATGTGACAGAAAAACACTCGTAGATATTGGAAAATTAAAGTTTGGATTAAGCAGCAGCAACTACTCATCCAGATCAGCGTGGATGCACCGCTGCAGACCACCAAAGGAGAAGGAGGCTGACGGAGCTGGAAACGGTTTTCCTTAAGCATCAAAGTGAGGGTGTTATATTCTACAGGTTGTTGTGCATTGTGCAGCGCCCTTTGTTGATGACATCCATGATTATAGTGGTTCCACCCAAAACGGTGGACATGCGGGCTGGTTCACCAGACAACACCATGGTTCCAAGCATCTTAACAGAACCAGTTCAACAACCAGAGCTTATTTGGTGGAAAGGGGCTTTTTAAGTGATGGAGGACAGACCATTGATGATCATGCATCAGCCATCAGCTCCAGATTTTCCTACCTGTCGCCATACTGAATTTGGCACGTAGCTACAAAAGTCTCCCATGCGACTGTGTTTGTCTTCCCAAAGTTTCCAGCCTTTGTGAAACAAGCTGAAACGTATGTGTTTAGGGAATTTGCTCGTTTACTCAGCTTGTATAATTTTGTTGCACCACAGTATGCACAAACAAATCTAAAACAGGCACAGTGCATCAAAGCCTGGAGTACTTTGGCTGCTCCAGTTACTTGTTGTTTTCCATCACTGGTCTCAAGCCTTTTATGCAAAATCATCCTTTAACATCTTCTTTACATCTCAATAAACAAACACTGTAACTCTGTTTACATCTTAAGTAAACGAATGCAGGGTATTACCCACAAATGCTCCTAAGACCGAAGCATCAACTACCTGTCTGCTATTGCCACTATAATCAAAGGGTCTGTTGGGGATCAACAGCAGCAACAAACTAGCTTTCAATTTTCCATCCCACAATACAGCTCTTCAGTGTTTCGACATATCGCACAAGACACAATTAGCATTTCAGATCAGAGCATTAACATTCAGTTCGAGGCAGGCAGACTGGTATTTACATAATCTGGATGGGTTGTCTCTGCTTTGTTGCCCAGGGCCATTTGTTTCAAATGTCCACACACACAGACAACTACAGACTTTGGGTTAACTTCAGTCACTGCTGGCTGTAAAGGCAGAAAAATAACAGGTAGTGAGACGGTCGTAGCAGAATCACCTGGGTAAATACTGTAGGCTGGTTGACTGGTCAGGTGTGTGTCACTTTGGATGGACATTAGGCGTCATGAGATAATGACGCAAAGCTCCCAAACAATGCAACATCTACAGTAGTTTGCTCATGTTAGTGTAATAGCATGCTAATTTATATTTAACATATTTTGTTTAAGTTAAGTAAGTTACTAAGGTTGAGCTTGTGTGTTTGTGTGGAGTAAACTTGTGTTGTTTTAGGGGAGACTGGGGGCAACTGTAACAATTCTTAAATTTTCTCTCATAACTCCCAGACAACTTGAAAGACAATAGTCTTCTGTTGCTATAAGAAGCATGTATTAGCACTGCCTCATAATACAATGGTTATATTTTCATTAATAATGACAAGACTATTATATTAAATTAAATGCAAGACGTCAGAGTGTCACAATTGCCCCCACAGTGGTTTGGGTGGTTTGTAACACTGAAAAAAACCCTAACCCACTGTACAGTATCTCAAATAAACACACAGCTCAAAGTAATCACATTAGTGCCACAATATCTAATAGTGTCACTTCTTTTTTTGTACATGGTTCAAATTCTTGTAGTGCATTTTACATTTAAAGTTAGTGAAATATGTACATTTTCTAACAGAAAAGTATGTCATCACAGACAAAAGAGGTGCTTACATTTGGCCATGTGGTTTGGGATCTTGCAGCCGTGATAAAAACCTTGTATGCCATCCAGCAACGTTTACATTAGCATGGCTTGTTCATGTTAATTTTTAACAAATAACCTAGAGATCAAATGTATGTAAGTTTAAATTTGCAGTCATCTAATCTTTAGACAGCTGAAGAAAAATACTGCAAATCCAAAACTTCTGCTGAGGTGAAATGATCTTGCTCCTGTTCCAGAGCATGTGCTGAGTGTCATCACTCTAGCTTGTGTCTGATTTGAGTGACTAAGTATGTTACAGTTACCCCCTGTTACAGTTGCCCCCAGTCTCCCATATGTTTTGTATTCTTTTGTCAATATGATTGTGGGCCTTTTTGTTTTGTTCATGTGGAAAGTGCACATTGTATATACTGAGAAGTCAAAATAAAATCTTACATTAAAAAAACATCTAGGCATGAGTCTTGAATTGTGGCAATAACGCTGTTATGTTTGTGTTTCTTTGATGAGTACAGGGACATGTTTGTGGTTTGTCTCATGTCAAACACACATGTCACAACTGTATTTGTTAAAAGCATATTTCTAAGTAACAGCAGCAGCTCTGCAAGTTTGTGGTAACATATGCAGAAATGTGTTCAGTTTGGCATTTAGTGAAAGGATGAAGATGTTGCCTTGCAGTAAAAAGTTACCAGAGCAAAGCGACCTTGCTGACCTGCTCCTGAGCTAAGAGAAATGTGATTTTCTGGATGAACTACTTTTTAACCTCTGGATCATGGTTATCCAATCTGTGTTTGAGAATCTGCAGAATCAACAATGTCACAGAAGTCGAGCACCTCTATTAACAGTGACTAAAAAGAATCTGAACTGATACAAAGTTTCAGATTTTACATGCAGCACAATTACATATCATCAGTGGTGGAACCTAACTAAGCACACTTACTCAATAAGTACAATTAGAGACTATTCCATTTTTGGTTACTTTATACTTAATACTGTAAGGTTCAGATTAATAATACAAAATATAATTAACAAACAAACTAGGATGTATTATTAGTAATAAAGATAGGACTTTATTGATCAAGTGGTGAAATTCACAAGGTTTCCTGCAGTATATATAGTAAAAAAAAAAAAAATAGATCCACCTTTACCAGCTGCAACACTGAAGTGATGAACATATTAATGAATCAAGGAATATAATTCAGTAATTCAATAAACATACTGCATAAATCAACAATTCTGCATTAAGAGTACTTTTACTTTTTCTCCTTTTCAAGGAAATGCCACATCTGTCTCATTTATGCACATTTGGCAGATGTTATAAGATTTTGTAAATTGTGTTTCCCTATATTGTAATTTTCTGTAGATTTAAATGAGATCTTTGATTTGAATTTGAGAGGGGAAAAAAAAGATGTTAACAAGAAGAAGAATCTAGTATGGAAAGGATCTAGCCTCTTTTCCACTTAAATGCATTTCTCCAGACCACCTTAATGGTCTGGAGTTCCTCCATGAGGGTCTCACAATATAGGGCCCCCCAAACAACATTTTGCATGGGGCCCACAAAAAGCTAGAAACAGCCTTGCTTTACTTTTTTCGGTGCTACTTCAGTATGATTTTGACTGCAGGACTTCCAACTTGTGACAAGAGTATTTTTACACTGTAGTATTGCTATTTTCTCAAGACGTGAGTACTCTTCCACTACTACATACGAGAGCAGAACTCCAATATGCATGAAACACAAAACACATTATCAGTCCCTGAGTTTTATTCAAGGTTTCTGCAGGTTTCAACAAGTTAAATGTAAGACTTAAGACCGGTTCTATGATTATTATAAGTGCAATTTTAGATCTATTTCACATCCATATACTTGCAAAAAAGTACATCCACAGTTTGCATCAGTGGTTACTGGTTCAGTGTTAGTTTCATTTTGTGGTTGTTAAGCCTTATGAATACATTTACTTCCCAAAAACACATTTAAAAGCAAGAATAATAATTTAAAATCAGAATTGTATTTAACACATTTCAAGGCTTAAAATTCAGATTATTGGACTTTAGACTTTTTAAGAAACTGCAGAAACCCTGTTTATTACAACTACAGCTACTTGTCTATACTCCAACATTACTCTTGGTGGAGTTACTGTAGCAGCACATCAGCATGATATCACAGATAAAGAAGGGTGATCAGTGCTCTGCAGGCTGTTGGAGATGCTGGCACAGACCAAACTGTCCCAGGGCACAGGAGTGGCATCATACTATAATAATATAAAATATAATAACACCATCTCTTGCCAAGGAACTCCAATTTGGCAAGTAAAACAACTTTGGACTGATGATGCTGTCTGACAAATGTAATGTGGATTAACTGACTTGCCTTTTAAATATATGTCTTCCACCAAATTAAAGTCTGTTTGTTAAGTGTATTTTGATTTGGAAACAGATGTAGCTACAGCTGCTGTACATACAGGGTTCTCACAGGTGCTGGAAATTTCAAGGTCTACTTGCATTACTTTCATAGTAAACCATTACCTGACTGACTAGTTTGCTTTTTAGATACAGAAATAAAAAAAGTTGGATATTGGCTCAGTCGGGCTGCCAAAGATGCCAAGTCTACTTACAGACAGGTGACATATTTTGAAACATGATACTTTGTCATGTTTTCCTAAAATTTGTCACCCTTTTCTATAATGTTTTTACAACACAAAATTGGTTGTTTATAGCAAGGCTTCCCAAACTTTATCATGTCAAGAACCCCAGCAATAGATGCACATAGATAGATGCACATTTTGTCTTGAGGAATCCCTCATAATTCAGTTTTTATTGTTAATTTTAATATAATAAAGTCTTATAGTCAATCAATAATCAAACTAGGATCACTTTGCATTACAGTCAGTCAAAATGGACAATCCTATTTCTTTCCTTGTTGTCCAACTTCCAAAAAAGATGAAAAAAGTTAATTTTATTGTATTTCTCCTTTTGCTGGGGAACCCCTACAACTGATTTAATGTGATGAAGAAGTGGAATAATCATTCAGAGTATATACATATATAAACATGTAATTTAGCACAGATGTAAGGTGCTGAAAAGCTGAAAATGCACCTTGAAAATCCTTGAAAAGTGTTTGAATTTGACTTTGGAGAAGTAGTAGGAACCCTGTCCATACAGTAATGTGGTAACTATGGTTTTGTTAATACAGCGCCATCAAGTGATCAGTCGTGACAAACCAACATCTCAATCTCATTCTGTTTATTCAATGCGCCCTCTGAAACTGGTGAAACAGAGTATTGACTTTCATTACAGGTGACCCGAACTTAAGAATATTTTGTTTGTGATATTAAATTTAATGCATGTAATTTAAAGTCTCATAATTCTTGCAGTGCGGTGATAAATATTTAAGTAAACAAATATAAAAAAAAAATTTTGTTGTTGTTGTTCAGAATGTAGAATACGGTTTTAAAATAGAAACTTTAGCAGCATAATTAGATGATTATTCACATAATGTATGATTTATGGTTGAAATAGCCCAGATTCTCACTTAGTAAACTATATTTGCCGATTCGCATTCGGACCTTGGAGTTGATTACGCACGGAGCGGCGGTCAGAGAGCCAAGAGAGGAGCGGAGAGAGGACAAAATCTGCTCCTATCTTTCTCTCCGTTTTCATAAACATGATTCTGTTAACGCGGTCACGGCTTGTGTGAGGGGATGATTCACAGATTCTGCATTGACGTGTGTAAAAGGTACACCCTGTCTTTACAGAATACGAAAAAACGCCTGCGGCAAAATTACTCCACAATGGCGTCTTTCATTAGAAGATCTGGGGCAGCCAGGAAATAGAACTGTTTCACGACGAATGTGAGTTCAAAAAATCTACAAGGGAACGATAAATCACGGGTTTGAGTAAGTTATGAGCAAGTTAAACAGCAGCAACAGCAGAAGAAGCGACACGGAGACGGGGATGTGTTCGGAGCTGAAACGCGCCAGGAGCGAATTCACACGGTGGACAAGTAGAGTGTTTGCTCGACAAGATCGCAGCCTAATCCGCTGATTGTTTACACCACATCTAGCAAAGCCTCGTATATTGTGGCCATTTGTACACTAACTATGGAACAATAGCCAGGAAGTGGTTAAATATTTTTTAAGAACTGTACCGCTCGAATCGCTTGGCACATGCGTAAAAGCTTCTGCGCCTCAATGTCCCAGTCCATCCAGCCACGGAAATAATAGCAAACCAAATAAATCTCCGCTTACCTGAAACATACAGCGGCATAAAGTAGCTTTTTGTGCACCTTTTCCTTCCGATTTGGCCCACGATCTGCTTCTCTTCCTACACCAGTGAGAAATGCAATAGCTTGGCTAAGGTAGACAGAACAAAATACAGAGAATACTTGCTCCAGGGCTCCGAAACCCCTCAAGGCAAAGATCAGGATACAATTAGCTCATGTCTCTGCCCCAGTCTAAACCAATCTGCAGAATAAAACTCCCGAGCAAAAAGGAAGAGATCACAGCAGCAGCAGTGCCTCAGTCTTTGTTGAGTTTATGTTTTTATAAAATCAAATAAAGAAATCTTTTTTTTTTTCTCTTCTTCTTGCATTTACAACACCCTCACTCCTCCTGCCTCCAACTTGCCTCCCTCTCGCAGAGAAGCTGATTTTAATCGTTATGATTAGTTTTGATGTAACGTTCCCCCGGGCGATTGCTACAAATGGATGGAGTGTTTCTTTGCCAGGGAGGAAAAGCAGCAGATGATGATAATTATATAGATTGTTGGTGGAGTCCTTTGATTTTTTTTCTGCCTCTACTACCTCTCAAACATCTAACCTATCTAGTTCTTTAACACATGCTGCCATCCACACTGCAACTTGTTGATTAGCCTGGAATCAACTTATTAAATTAATGCAATGTGCTTAATGAAATTCTCACTCTGTAATGTTTTTTTTCCTCCTTTGTAATCTCCTCAGTCTCTTTTCCTCCCTTTGGACAACCTCCAAATGACGTAGTTGTATAAATAAGCACTTGCAGCTTGCCTTGCCCCAATCAAGTCTGAATCAGTGCCTGAGGGTGATGTGCGAGCTCATTTCAAATGTTCAACCATGCATGATTTCAGGAAGATTGAGGCACTTCTGAGGCTTTTAGATTTACTTGGGGGATGCAGTCAGCAAAGGAATTACGTGTTTAAAGTGTTTCCTTTTGTGAAATTCCTTCATGTGAACACGCATAATTATTCTGTCTGAGCCAGGAGTGCAGTTTTGTGCACATCTGGACATAAAACTGACACAGTTATGTCTTTACATTCTCAACACTTCATTCAGAGGAATAAGGCTGAAGTACCCGCTCCTGCGCCCCCTACTGTTCAGAGCATCAACTTTTCCAACAGCAGCTATGAAAGTAAATCAATTTGAGCATGTTATTGTAACACTACCCAACTTTAAAAGCAGAGAAAAAACACGAAAGCATCCATTTGAAACAAATATTTACAATCAGACTGTGTGTTCTAATGTTCATCCAGCAATAAAACTCGATCCAAGTTTGTTCTGAAGTTTAAAGGGATAGTTTGTATTATTAATGCAGGGTTGTAGGTATTTACCAATAGTTAAAGAATCAGTTACAGTATGGTGATCAGCATGGAACTAGTTTGGAGGCGCAGCGGGAGTACCAGTAAAGGAAAATAAGCAATGTTCTGCTGTGGGTAGGGTCAGCAACAAAAGGTATTTTGGCCACCTAACAAAAGTCCCATCTAAAGAAAATACATATAAATTTAAGTGTAGGTTATATTTAAAATATTTTCACCACTTTACTTTGCTGTTAGACAACTTTTTCAACAAGAAACCACCATTATATAACCCAAATATCGCTCTCTCCAAACCATCCAAACACGATAGGTGAAATCAGTCATTTCACCTTGGAGAAAACAGGGGATTGCTGGTCTACCACTACCTCAATCTGTTATTTTCTTTGTGTCATTGTGTGACTTGGAGTTTTAAAAAGATAGTTTGGATTCACCAAAGTCAAACAATAACTCAAACAGACAAAACAGATCAAAGCATCAATAGACCAGCAACTACAGTGTTCTGCAAGGTAAAATTACTGATTTCTCCCATGGAGTTTGGTTACCATACAATTAACAGTTTAGTGGCTAAAATGTATGCTATATTAAGAATATTTTCACCATTTTACTTTAGACAGAAAAGGCTGTTTGACAGTAGACCAGCTCCAAGAGAGTAATTTTAGTTGCTGGTCTACTGTTGCCTCAGTCTGTTCTGTTTGTGTTATTGTGTGACTTTGGTGAATCCAAACTATCCTTTTCAAACACCAAAGTCACTCAATAACACCAGCTAACGAACAGCTTGAGGCAGCAGTAGATCAACAACCCCCTGATTTCTCCCATGGAGTTTGGTTCGGAGAGAGTGAGATTTGGTTTATGTAACACTGGTTCCTGTTGGGAAAAGGCTGTCTGACAGCAAGTTAAAGCAGTGAAAATATTCTAAATATGATGTACACTTAAACTGATATGAATTCATTTATTTTCATTTTGATCTTTTTTCAGTGACAAAACATGTTTTGCTCCTGACCCTGTGCACAGCAGTACATTGCTTAGCTTCTGTGCTAGTACTCCTCTCTGCTTCTCCAAACTGGGGGCATGACACCAGACATCTACTGTAGCTAATGCACCGACTATTGATAAGTACCTCACACAATCCCACATTAAATAATCCGAACCGTCCCTTTAAGCGGCAGTGGAATAAGAGTGCCACGTCCTGGGAACAGCGACTGATGGATGCGAGCACACAAACAAAAGCATTTTCCAATTCTCCTCATCAAAAGAGTTCCCCTCTCAGAGCATCCTTTGTCTATGATAAACAGAATTACTTTTGAGGAAAGGCCAGATATCCTTTACTCCATCTGATCCAGGGACCATTAAACTTTCCACTTTTTGACCAGAATGTCCCACAGGAAAACAAACACAGGATTAAAGTGTTACGGTGAAGTTATTTGCCCCAGAGGTTACTGGCTGGCACACGATACACCACCAAGCCTCAACTATCACCCTACGCACACTCACACTCGCATTTTTATGCCATTAGTCTGACAAACTATAGTGAACAAAGAGCACCCCAGGCCTTAAAATCCCATACGTTCTCCATTTTCCACACAAATGGAGCCCATTCATAATGGGATCCTCTCACTTCAGTATTCAAAGTATGCATCAGATGTTGTTGAACGTAACCAGTATAGATCTTTGAATACATGTGGTGTTTGATACTGAAAAACAAAGCCGTACAAAACAAAGGCTTGTAGTCTCCTTGGATCTAGACCTATAACTGCTACAGCAGCAACAGCAGGCAGCACTGGCTGGCTGCACCATATTCTGGTGGACAAATTATCTAGATTGGTAGCAGATGTGAGTTTGCCCCAAACAGAAACGGCCGAGCCTGAATGACATCATAAGGTTATAAATGCATACATGGTAGAAAGGAGAGAGGAATCCTGGAAAACTCATCCTGACTGCTGGAATTTTAAGAAACACAAAAAACCCCTAACTAGTTTGGTTATTTATCTTTTCTGTCACAATTTAAACACTTAAAAGCGGAGTTCACCCCAAAATGGACTAAACCAGAAGTTAGCCTCTCAGCCAAAGACAGTCTCTGCTCTATGGGCCACACAGCGCAGAAGCATATATGCAAGATCATATGTGGAAGTTGGCTTCATGTGCCACTGAGCAGCTCTCATAGAAATGAATGGAGGCCCACCTCCAACGCTGTATCTAGTTCTCTTAATACATCCATGGTTATATGGTTACATGTTGCATGGTAGTTTGGTAGAAATAAAATAGTTCCTGCTGCTCACAACAAGGTCTGTGGATGATCTTAAGTAACAGGGTCATGATTTCTGGAAAAAGACTTTGTTGTTGAGCTGTTCAAATGTATTTTTTGCCACTTTGAGCACCACGAGCCGATGGCATCTAGTTCCATTATATTTGAGAGAAGGCAGACATCTCTACAGCCGATATGTCCGCAACTTGGCATCTCACACCAAAACAATCCAAAATAAAGCTCTACAGGCCAGAGGAAAAATTTGATTTTGTGGTGAACTGTCCCTTTAAAGCAAGACCATGTAACACATTCTTCCTCTTACAAAAGGGGAGTCTCCAGCTACAGCCTAACTTAGCCTCTGTGTGACCAGTAGCTGAAGGTGGCAAATGTTAGCAAGCATCAAAAAGACACTGGCATGGATCTGACATCACTGAGTCAGTTTGATTCTTTGTTAGTTGTGCTACTCGTCACCTTAAAGCTGGAATTTTTACACAATTTTAACACTGAAAGGCTCTGCCTTAACATTATTCGCTTAACAATAACAGGCCAGAGTTTTTGGCATGTGTATTTGAATGTGTATTTTTAATATCTAGGAGCAACAATGCAGCTTTGTTCAAACACCTTTGTGATGTCATTTTCTACTGTCAGATAATATTTACCATGCTAACGACCATTGGACATGATTGACATAGGCCTTCCCAGTCTTTGCAGAAACCAGTTAGTGTGGACTAAGAGAGATGTTGGTTTCGCCTGAGACCATGTTAATAACTGCTGCTGTACTCGCCACACCCCTCTAATGGCCCGTGGTTATGTAAGGGAGTGGGATGGATAAGGGAAAGTGCTGAAGCTGCTCCAGAGCCTGACTCAATCTGCCCTGCAGGGTTGCACAGTTTCAGGCCAGAACTGTTCATCAAATATTATCTTTGGCACAATGAAATTTAGCTCTGGAGAAATGACTCTGTTGCTACACTGTAGTCCAAGTCATACCGTCAGGTATGACTCTGGTAGGCTAAACATTAACACTGGTAATTACATGTCAGAGGAGATCCTTTGTTCGGTGAGTAACAGCAAACAGTAAAGACAAGCAACAAGCCTGTGCACTATCTTTGTTCATGCTGTACTGTACTTCAGAAACTCCCAATACACAAACTCTGAAGGGTTTGCAGGTACATGTTTCTGCCTCACTATTTCAGTGGGGTTATTACAACTCAAAGTAAATATGGCACACATGATACTCTGACTCTTGATTTATGATTGAGTCTTTTTAAGCCCTGCCCCTTTTTGTTGAGAAAGCTCGGTACACATTGCATTGATATACTATGTGTTAGGCTTGTTTGTACTGAGAAGAAAACCAAATTATGAAGATGGCCAAAAGATGGAGCTGGTGGACCCGTAAAAACAAAATATATGTTGCCTGTATCACATCTTAAGTGAGCTTATGTTAGCAAAGCGCTGGCTAACTAGCTAGCTTGTGATTTATGCAGATTGGGTAGGTATTTCGCAGGCCGTTAACTTTACACAATAGTTGCACAGTAGACCACTGATCCCAATTTGAGAGTTTTTTGTCTTAAGGAATCCCTTATGAGTATTTTCTAGTTTTAAAGATAATGAAGTCAAATGATGATCAAACCAGGATCATTATAAATTATACTCAGTCAGAACCTCCAGCCCCTTTTCTTCTCTTGTTGTCCCAACTTCCAAAAAATGTGATAAAAGTTAAAATATTCTATTGCTACTTTTGCTGGGGACCCCCTTACAACCCACTCAAGAACCCCTGTTGGTTGCTGGACCCCAATTTGAAAGTCACTGACAGAGCTAACGATTGATGTAGAATAGTTAGCAATTTAGCTAGTGTTTGCTACAGAGCAAAACACCAACTAACTAGCTAATGATTGATGGAGATTAGCTGGCTAGTTAGCTAGTGTTTCGGTAACATTACTTAACTTAAGATGTGACAGCATGTAACTGTTCCAGGTCTCCCAGCAACATCTTTTAATCATTTTCAAAATTTGGTTTTCATTCAACAATAATGAGCCGAGCACATAAGCATATCTAAGTACAGGGAACAGGAAAGGATACACAACAGTCCACCTCCTTGTTTTGATACTGTTAGCTTTCACTTCTGATGCAGACTTTACACAAGTATACATGAACTGTACTCAAGACCACCTTTTCAATTGGACCTGGGCACAGATCAGCGAACCATGCCTGTGCACAGTATGCACATTTATTAAATGAACTGGACTTTGGGGTCAAGTGTACTCCTATCGAGGCCCAGGTCCCTGATGTGAAAGCCCTCTAAATGACAAAAGTGATCAGAAACCAGGATTTTACATTGACACAATACTTTTACTGTAGCTATGAAAAGATGAGGATCCCCATTGTATGGGATCACTTGCAGCCCCATTCACTGGCGTCCCTTTCAGCCCCAAATCTACCCATCCCACCCACAGTGGACAGAGGAGTCAGTGACACTACTATGAGGGGAAGAGAGACAAGAGGAGGGGGCTGCTTGGGTAATGCTGGGAGGCTCTAATAAAATGTAATCCTATTATATGGTTCCCACTAGAGGGCAACAATAATAAAGGTTTCCCTAATAACACGAGCAGACCAAACCCAAATGGAAAACAGCTCCTCCGGTCAAGTCCCACACTTGTACATATATCCTCTCATTAACCCAATTGCTGTTGGGCCACATTACACCGACAGGCCTTCGAGATTTAAGCTGTGATGGCGAGGCAAGAGTTAAGTCAAACAAATGTGTTTCATCAAACTGCAGTTTGGGCTGCTCTGCATAAAGGAATTGAAGGGGGGACGAGGAGGAGGAGGAGTGAGGGAATGTGTGCGGGTGGGAAGTTGGAAGCAGAGCCCCGAGGAAACCAATCAGAACTTCTCCTCCCTCCCTTCCTGTGTCAAAGCCACCGGGGTCTCAGGTGTGTGTTACATGAGCTAATACCTCCCAAACTTGATTGTTTGTGTTCGAGTAATCAGAGTTTTGTAAATTATCATTTTGGAAATGATAGTTTTATCATTGGTAAACAAAATCACAGTATATTAGTATCCAGTGGTGAAACAAGTACTGAAAATCTGTGCTCAAGTACAAGTACTGTTACTTTATTGAAATATTATAGCTACAAGTAAAATAACTGCTGTTAAAATACTTAAGTACAATAACAAATATTTGTCTCACAAACTACTCATATTATTCAGTACTTTTTTAACTACTGATGTTTAATGTATTAAAAATAGCAGCCATCCATATGTCATGATTTTCACTGGCCCGTTTACAATCATGGATAGTCAGTGCGCAATTTGTAAAAGTAGTTTACATAGTGTAAGCCAGAAATTCCATTCAAACCTCATAATGTTCCACATCTTTAATACATTATGAAGTTTCAACTTTTAAATCCCATTCATACTAATTAGACCCTTTCCCACTTTTCCAATTCTTTATACTCCTTAAACTGCTTCTACAAATGAATTTAAGGCAGCAATCCAGTTTGGTGTCAGCTTTTTAAAAAAAAAAAACCTTAAAATACTTGACATCTTTCTTAAATTGTATTATTCAACTTAAGCAATGAAGTAAACTTTGGCATCAGCTTTTCAGCAACCACCATTCATAACCACAATTTCTTCAGGAGTTCTAATTATAGGGCTTGTCATTACTTGATTATGATTTTAAAAGCAACAAGTGTGAGCCAGAAACTCCATTCAAAAATGAAAATTCAGTCATTATCTACTCATCCTCATGCTGATTAAAGGTCAGGCTTAGTTTTTTAGTTCACAAAACACTGCTGGAGTTTCACAGGAAAACAATGTTGCAGAATCTCCCAAACAATGGAAACGACTGGTTCAAACAGTTTCAAACATTAAAAAAAAAAAAAAAAAAAAAAAAATGCCTCCATACTGTTCATCTGGTGTAATCCAAGTCTCCTAAAGCCCAAACATGCCAATTTGACTTGAAAGACGTCATGTCTGCAGCCTAAATCTTCACTGTAGATTCTGAGCTTGGAGCCACATTCACATGTGCATGCACACCGTCTGAACTGGGCGTGTGTGGTGAGACAGTGTGCGAACAGCATGTTGGGGCTTTTGGATTACACCAAAAGAGCAGTATGGAGGCAATTTTTGTTTGTTTTTTTGGCTGCTTTTTCCAGTTGAAAACTGGTCACCATTCACTTCATATGTTTGGGAGATTCTGCAACACTATTTTCCTGTGAAACCCCAGCAGTGTTTTGCAGACATGAGGGCCAGTAGATAATGACTAAATTTTCATTTCAGGGTGAACTATCCCTTTAAAGCTGACACTTCAATTGATTATATATCATATAATATCAGTTTAATACATTATGAAGTTTATTCAGCTTTTAAAACACATCCATATTAAATGGACCATTTACTACTTTTTACATTCTTCATACTCCTTTAACTGCTTCTACATACAAATTATAAACAGTATAGATTGGCATCAGCTTTTAAACAAACCCTAAAATATTCAACATCTTTCTTACATATCTTGGTATTATTTAACTTAATCAATGAAGTCAGTTAGCTTTTCAACAACCAGCATTCACACCCACAATTCCTTCAGAAATTGCCTTCTCCAGTTCAAATTGTAGGCCCAGTCAGTACTCGATTATGATTTTAAAAGTAATTTACATCTTGTAAGCCAGAAACTCAGTTCAAACTATATAATTTTTCCACATCTTTAATGCATTATCAAGTTTATTCAGCCTTTAAATCTCATTTATATTAATTAGACCCTTTTCCACTTTTCAAATTCTACATACTCCTTTAACTGTTTCTACATATAAATTAAAGCCAGCAGTTCAATTTGATATCGGCTCTTAAACAAACCTTAAATCATTCAACATCTCGCCAGCACTGCAGTTTACAGTCAGCTTTTTAACAACCAGCATTCACACCCAGAATTCCTTCAGAAATTGGCTTCTCTAGTTCAAAGTGTAGGGCTAGTCAGTACTCGATTACGATTTTAGAGGTAACTAAGTAGATTATGTAATGCATACTTTATGTATGAGTAAAATTATAGACTTGAAAAATACTCATAAAATGTATACCCCCAAAAAAGACTTAATTACAGTCATTTGAGTAGTTGTAATTTCTTACTTTCACCCCTGGCAGTATCCAAATGATTATGAAGTTCAGTTCTTCCTCGTAGGCCAGTTGAGAGGAACTATTTCTTAGTAGCAAAGTTACTAAAAAGCTGGAATTTCATCAAACTCTTTGCATGGGAACAGTGGAAGTGACTTTCTTTGACTGATATGAACAAGAAATGGCAATCTCTCTACTGGAAAAAGACGTAAACACAAAGTCTCATATTTATATGATTTGATAATGTAATGAATGAGTTATTCCGCTGCCGAGCTATCTCACATAAACACAGTAAAATATTTATCATAAGTGACAAGGTGAGTGAGAATATCAATCATATTCTCAAGACAGCTTGAGTTATTAAGTGAGCCAATGTAACAGTATTACAAAACCCAGAATAACAAAGTTATTTATCTCTCTCTCTGCGCGTGTGTGTACGTGTGTGTACGCCGAGTTGTGTGTGTCTGTGTTTATGTGTCTGACAGCATCAGACAGAGGGAGAGAGTGTGTCGCATGCCTTCCTGTTCCTGTACCACCCTCCAACCCCAGAGCCGCAGACTCAAGGCAGTTTCCAGAATCAAACAATTTCACGCAGCTACTGGAGGAGGAAATGAACTGAGCCCAGAGCAATAATAAAATTATACAAATGTTATTACAGACTCGCCTGCTACTGTCCTACTTTAATTCAAATTTGGGCACTCCAGGCAGTGCTGGTGGCAGAGACCTTCCTGAATAAATCAACATTAGCTTACGTCTAAATTATTAAGGAAGTGGGAGACTTTCTTGTTTATAGTATGAATTATTAAACAAGTGTTTAACGCTGTTTTTCTTCATGAATCCCCAAATATTATTTGCTAATGATCTTTAAGGTGTGTGTTTTATCTTTTGCCCCTTCTGTTGTATGCTGGGAATTGAGAATCTGAATTTTCAAGTCGCAAGAAATCTGTCTGTTCTCAGTTAGATAAGCATGAGATGCACTTTGAGATATACTTCGCTGGCATCTGTATGATGTGCAAATGAGGCTCTAGTTAGAACAATATTCCCATCATATAGCCATTGTTGGTATTTGCAATGCATGTGAATGTAAATTAATGAATTATGGAGGCAGCCACTGTGAAGGCTATCCATGCATTATCAGTTTTCTGCTCAACATCTCGCTGATAAGCCGTGACGTTAACAAACAGACAGCTGAAGGAGCGTTGGTCTATTATTTGCTGTCACTTTTTATTTGCCTTTTCCTAATTGAGGAGTCTGCAGCAAGCCTTTGGAAGTCCACACACACAGACACTGAATTTTTTTTTTTTTTTTTATTAATGAAATCTTCAGATTTGATTGGCATTTTACAGCATCTGCTCATTCATATAAGAGTATAAAAATGTATCACAAAGGAGTTTGGTTGCACTTTATTATACAGTACACCAGTAAAACATAAAGTATCATACTTTGTATCAAATTAGACAAAACTAGAAATAACATGGTCTTTATTAGACTCTGTTAGACTTTTGTAGAGCACAATTTGGGAAAAAATACAGCAGAAATGTACTGTAAACTAAAATGTATTGATTCCCACTGTTACCTGAATCTGTTCCTAATTACCCTCTAATATAGGTTAATAAGGTTCTAATAAAGGGTCTAATACTGTCTCATAAAGAAATTATTATTGCTAGCTTTTGTCTAATTTGATACAAAGTACAGCTTCTTTCATCTTAGTGTAGTGTAAAAAAAAAAAGTGCAAGGAGAATTTCAACAATAGCTTGCTGTGTATGCACACAGAAGCCACTTAGAAACACTTTTTAATATTTTACTCTGTCTCACCAATATGAAATTCATAACAAAACCAAATTACCAAACCAACGGGGACTTCTCTCCTCACCTGTCTTCCTCTATTTAATCTTCAGATGGGCGAGGGCTGATAAATCAAAACCGAGTGAGCCCGTTCCCCACCGTCCGTCCCAAGAGGAAATAGTGAATGCATGAAACATCAGATTTATGTACTCATTTATTTAGGCTATAAAGATGATTAAGGGGAGCTGAGAGGGTGCTGGCCTCGAGCCACTGAAGCCTTAAGGGATACAAGCTGCATGCCTGCAGGTAAAGGATAGCGCTGCTGAGAAATTCAGTGCTGTCCATTTTCAACTCCAGTAGGCCTTGAAGAACAGCAGTCGTTAACATCGACAATCTCACACGACTAGTTTTGCAACCTTTTAATACATAAAAGTATTAGGAATGCACTTTAGCTTGGGCGAAAACAAGAATCCTCTGACAAAATTGTAAAGATGCTAAAAATACCATGGTTGAAAATAAAAATATACTTTAGTATTTACTCTCTTCTGCATTTCTTCCAGTACTGGGTTCAGTTAAAGGGCTCTGCAACACTTAATCCTCATGTGTAGTTCTGAATTAATGGCCTGGACCAATTTCAAATTAAATGTGGCTCAGTCTTATGAATAAAACTGACTTGTGTCTACCCACATTTGCAGAGCAACCTGTACATCCAAGGCTCGCGGCTGCCCTCCCCTGGAGAAATACAGATGGAAGCATTACTCCACAAGAGGTGATTCATAATCGGGCCAGGAGGTGATGCTGTTGTCACACACAAAAACCGCATTTGCTTGGTGAAGAAGCTGAAAAAGGGGGGAGTTAGTCCATGTAGGAGTACAAAACAATTTTGATTTAGTATCTGAATTATTCTGGGATTCTAGTCTCGCAAAAGCAATATAGTTGCAGCATGCAGACAACTTCAGTTGATGCAGCAGGATCAGTGGGGCTGATCATTTCCTCCACATTACAGGAAGAGATTGAATTGCACCTGTTCTCTTAGCAAAGGAAATAAAGTGCAGACATAACAGATCACCTCGATTTCGTATCACAGAGTGGTATCATTTCCTGTGCTCTCTGTTGATGGAATGAGATTACATGAAGCTATTCTCAGAGACTTAACTCACCAGGAACACACATCATGGACATTTATCTGGCCATAGGGAGACATAATCTAAAGGTAGATGAGTCAATCCATCATTGATCCGAACCTCTTCTCTCCCCAGTGCCCGACTCCTACTACCAGAAACAAGTGACTCAGTGGAGCGCCTCATAGGTGTGGTCCCTAGATTTCTTCAGAATATGAGGAAGATGTAGATTTACTTCTCCCTCGTGGTAAAACTTTATATTAACCATCATTAATAAACGGCAAGTTGATAGTTAATTAAACTTTAGTTAATACTTATTTTACTGTTAACAAAAATTCAAATAATGCTTGTATATGCCATATATACAATATATTATGCAACTGTAACATTAGTTGCAACTCTATAATGTTTATAGATGCACTTCACAGTATTCATTAACCATTTACAAAGTATCATAAACCTATACACTTCCAACTATACAGGTACAAAAACTACTTGTGTAAGTTTAGGAAAAAATCATGCCTTGGATTAAAATAAGTATGTTACTTATGTAAGTTCACATATGTAATGTAGCATACATCAGTTAAATAAAGTATTACACACTAATTATTAACCATTAAAAAGTGTTGCAAATATCTGGTACATCCCTCTATGTAATGATTTGTTAGAGGTTTAAAAACTAGTATTAGAATGTATGCATCAATAAACTGTTAATTTGCTAATTTAATCAGAATGTAACTGAGTTTGTCTCTTATTAGCAATGACACAATATAAAATTTATAAACAAATTATTATTATAATTTATATTACACAAACTAATAATAAAATAACAAATGATAGCATTACTAATAATTAGTAAACATAGTTAATTATCATTTCATTGTTTGTTAAAAGTGAAACAACTATTAACTAAAGTTGAGTTAACTATCAATTTGCCATTTAGTAATGATGGTTATTGTAAAGCGTCAGTATCATGTGTAATATTAATTCTAATATTACTTCCGGTATCATATGCAGTTTTACTTTTACTTTCATTACTTTTCAGTGTCACTGCTGATATTTCTTTAAAAATAACTGCATTTTTGCTTACATATTTTACTCATCATATCTTATTTTTATTGTTTTGCTATTAGGTACTGTTGGCATTCACTCCTTACACCTTTTATATTTGATATTCTATTGTTTCCACTCTTATGTGACTGTAATTTTTGAGCAATCTCTGATTCAAGAATTTCCTTAAGTTATATCAATAATGAATTGACCTATCACAGCTATATCAGTCTATATCACTATATATGTTGTTTGATATGCCCTGATATAAAAACCTTTTTTTAACAGAACATAATACAGCATTTTTTACCCCCTAATATTGGTTTTGGCATCAGCCCCAAAAATCCAGTATCGGTCGGGGCTCTGATCTTGTCTTATTTGTGCAGCTATCCTGTTCACATGTTTCAAATCATAATAATGATCCAGAGAAATCGTTAATGATGACTTAGAGAAATAAAAAAACTTTATTATTACAACATAATATCTTTTACATCTTGTAGCACTTGCAGTCTGTGAGCATAAAACAAGAACTGAGAACAAAATCATGAAGACAGAGCAGCCAAACATCTTATCAATAAGTTAAATACTTAAGTAAGAAATGCAGCAAATCATACAGAGAAACAAGAAACATGTTACAAGAACCAAAGCTATCTCTACAGAATAAAAACAGACCAGTATCACAAGCATATGAAATAGAAAAAATAAAACCATTATGTAGTAATTGACACGATGAACACAGAAACAGTGTTTCCATTAAGATGAGCTGGTAGTTTCCCTGATTAATGCACTGAAAATAGAGAGAACTGTAACACAGCTCTGATAATAAAGCTTGTCAGAGCTGTCTTACATTGCTGGGACCTGTAATGTGCTTAATGATCACAAGGAAAATCTCTCCTGTTATTTCATATACAATACATGGACCAAATGTGACACTAATCCAAAAATAACAAGCCTGCATTTTCTTCTTCAGTCCTCCAATTCAGCGTGATGACCCCACATAATTGGTTGACCCTACACATATTTCCTTAACAACACAATGTATCTCGGGCTGTCACTCTGCAGCATGCAGTGTGCGCCGCATGCCAACACTTCTACTAAATCGTTTATGGAGGGCCTCGGGAGAAGTATTGAACAGGTTGTAGATGTTTGTGGGATTGAGCCATAACATCATATTAGCTTTATGACAATGAGAGTAATTCAGCCTTGCTGTGAAGCCTCATGGGCAGAAATAATATTCTGCTCTGAGGATAGTCTTTGGAGGGGGACAGGCTCAAGATGGATACTCCAAAGTTTGACTGTCAGGCTGCTCTACAGATTGGTCTCCATTTCCAGTGCACGTGATAGTCATACTGAAGAGAGCACTTCTCCTGTCGAGTCCAGGAAAGGCTCTTTTTTCTCAGATTTCTCCACACCAGAGATGGTGTGGATGGAGCCTGGCTTGATGGTGAGGTCCTCGGTCTCCACCTCCCTGTATTTACCTTGTGCGTCCTTCTGAAGGACCTGCTTCAGCCTCTTCTTGAAGTCAGTGTCAGGGCAGTACAGGTACTCGTACAGTCCAGCGGCCAGGATGGCCCCCAGAATGGGTCCCACCCAGTACACCTGCCACAGACAGCAAGAAAAACATCTTAAAGGAACAATTCACTCCAAATCCAAAATGCATAATTTTTCCTTTGGTTTGTTCTGGTGTGAGTTGCAGAGTTTTGGTGATATCGACCGTAGAGATGTCTGCTTTCTCTCAAATACAAACTCAACAGCAGTGTCTCTTATGGTCTCTTATTGTACTCCATCATAAAATATTGTTTATTATTGTGACTTACAGTATTTATTCTTTTCTGTATGTAGTTTTGGTTTAAGGGACTACAACTAGCATTTTATTATACAACCCTGTATTGTAAAATGACAATTAAATGAACCTTTACCTCGTGAAATTGCCTTTACTTTAAAGTAATTCCGATACAAACATTAGCGATTTGTGAATCAAGTCTGCATTCATGAAAGCTTGACAAATCTAGGGTTTCCTTCTTGACACAATGGAGAAATTTGTCAGAGGCTCTGCTAGATACCAAGCTTAGCTAAACTGTTATTGATCACAGAGCCAAAAGGGGGCGGAACTTAAGAAGGGCCAGTTAGCCAGCTGGTTAATCAGTGCCATGGAGATGACAATGTCAGCACTAAAACTGTCAGATTGCCCTGCTCTGTTAGATTGGGAAAAGAGGGTCAGCCTTCATCGTAGGCGCGCAGATCAGCGTCTGCTGCATCAAGCAACTGCCACCAAGAGAGGAGGACACTTCTGAATATGACACTAGTGACACAGTGACAGTTATACAGTGTTATAAGCCAAGCTCATCACCCAGTACACACACAACATGACCCATGCTGTCTGCAAATAGATCAGTGGAAGTCATTGCCTGGGCAGAAAAATTCAGAGCTAATGCTATTTTACACCTTGTTCAGCGACATCTCATTATGTAGCTGGAGGTGCAAAAGCTGAAAATTTGCAGTTCCTTTGCACTTCTTTTGTTGCATGCAGACATAAATTCGAGGGTCAGTGTGTAAGATTTTTAAGAAGTATTTAAAGCACCTTGTATTTAGTGATACAAGGGACAGACTATTCTTTGATTTTATCTTTAGGTCACAGCTGTTTTTGCTGTTCTGGCAATGGCAATGGTGCTGAAAATGTGACCTTACCAGATTTCAACATGCCACACTATCCCACTGTGGTACAGTAGAGCTTGCCCTCCTCAGGACGCCATCATTAGCTAGTGCTAATTAAGTCAGATCATTTTGACAGACTGATTTGTTATACTAGAGTGCAGATAACTGGTCATACAGAAATCCACTCAAACTGATCCAGCCTACATCAGGAGTAGCTGGCTAATGTTTTGGCCATGCAAACTCCTAAAACAAAGATTATCCTCTTAGCGAAGTATCTCTTACCCAGTGGCTCTCGAAGTTAAGTGTGACCATCGCAGGCCCGAAGGATCGAGCAGGGTTCATGCTGGCTCCTGTGTAAGGGATCTAGAGGGCACATATCAGCATTGTTTTCAGTTTAAATAAAAATCAACAGTAAAATTATCATCAGATGATATGTTTTTAGGTATAATTCTGTCTTACTTTGACTTACAGACCATGTCTTATACTGCAAACTGTGTCTAATACAAGATATAATGTATGTATATATGCATTTGCTAAACAGACCTAGGGAGAAATCAGTTGAGCATTGCAAGAGATAACATCTATTTCCCTGTGCAGTCATTTTTACTCTGCAGGGTTCAGGGAACCCCCCCAGAGACTGGTTGCTATGCGATGGCAGCCTCCAATAAAGATGTGCACGTGGGTGTGAATCAGTGAGAAGCGTACAATATCACACATTGAAGAATAGATGCTTTAATGCACCTGCCTCTTTCTCAAGAAGCATTGGCGCTCCGGCTTTCATTGCATGCTGAAGAGGCTTGTACTTTGGAACTACAATTCTTTAATGTGCCATGTTGAATTTAATAAGATTTCAGGATGAATCTTTACAGCAGTGCATCACCGTTGGGGTTTTGAGCGCTAGGGGTATTGGCTGATACGTAGATGAGATTGCAGAAAATTTATGAGGCTGATATTTTGTAGTTAGATTATTTATATATAATGTATATAATATAAATGTTTGCATATAAAGTTACTGTAAATATTTAGTTGTTTCTGTAGAATCTAGTTGGCCACCCTCTTGCTGGAGTAATAAGAATTTAAAGGGATAATTCGGATAATTTGATGTGGGGTTGTATGAGGTACTTGTTGATAGTCAGTGTATTAGCTAAGCTATTTTTTCAGTGACTAAAATGCCTTTTGTTGCAGACCCTGTCCACAGCAGTACATGCTTAACTTCCTACAGCAGTACTCCTCCTGCTTTTTCAAACTGGGGGCATCTACCAGTGTAGGTGATATGCTGACTATGGATAAATACTTCATACAACCCCACTCAAATAATATGAACCACCCCTTTAAGGTGAGAAGCCAAAGTTATTTGAGCACCGCTGCTATAAATACTCTCCTAGCCATCTAAGCCTAACTGTTATTTCATACCTGTCTCTTATCTCACTCACTGGAAGGTACTTACTGCAAATAAGTGACCAATAACTACAGCAAAGCCGATGGCGAGGCCAGCAGAGCCTCCAAGGTCTGTGCGTTTGGGATCACAGGTGGCGAAGACGGTGAAGACGAGTTCAAATGTGATGAGGAGCTCCACAAGAAGGCCGTGCCCTACTGAGATGTCGGTGTTCACCTTGGAAACAGAAGATTTTCCTCATGAACTTTAAGAAAACATATCACATACCCAAAACATAGTGAAAATGATCAGATTGTTACCGTGGTAACACCAAGGGACCCTCTAAGAGCAGCGGGTGTGACGAGGTAGAGGATCCCAGCTCCTGTAATAGCTCCCAGGCACTGAGCCACCACATAGAACAACGCCTTGGCCAGGCTCAGCTTTCTAGTCACCACCATGGCCGCAGTGACCGCAGGGTTAATGTGTCCGCCGCTGATGTGACCAAAACACTGCACCATGGTGGCAATGCTCAGGCCGAAGCACAGCGAGATGAGGACCAGGTCGGCCGGGGAGCCTTCTCCTCCCCTGTGTGATGGTTGATGGTGGAGCCCAGACCGAGGAGGACAAAGATGAGAGTGGCCAGGTATTCTCCAGACACAGCCCTCCAGAAGTCCTTGGTCCAGATCCCTTTAAATGCTGCCATTATGCTCTGACAGTTACACCAGGACAGGAACCTCCTGGCGGAAAGAATAATGAGCAAAATGATTAGCCTACTTATGTATTCCTGGTGTGGTGGCTGGAATTGTACTGAACCCTATCAGGATGGCTGCCTCTGGGCACAACATTTATAACTCCACCAGGGATTTAAGCCAGTGACTTTCCATCACAAAATGCCATACAGAGCATTCTTTAAACATTGTGTATAAGGGGCAAATGATCACACTCATAGTCAAAGCAGTACAAGGTTTAATTGCTGTCACTCACTGAACTTTAACCAGGATGGAAGAAAAATATATCTTTTGACTATTAATGTCAAAAAAGAACATGATTTACATTCATTAAAGCATCTGTAAGTGGCTTAACAAATAGAAAAATGTTGAAAATTAAAATTGAATAATTACATTTAGTTCAGCAAACCTCCAAGGCTTCAGTCATTTCTTTTCCTTGGTCAAAAAGCTAAAACTTACCAAATGCAATAACATGCTCTCCCAGTTTCTGTCCCCGTTGTGTGAGATGTGTTTTCATTCATAAGTCCTGGCGAGTTATTCACCCAGCAGAAACATCTCTCCCCTCAGTCATCACATCTAAAAGTTGAAATGGCAGTGAGTGACCTGCAGTACTTACAGGAGAGCAGCAGGCTGTGTGAGCGCGGGAGGAGTGGAGCAGAGAGCAGGTCTGTCAGACGAACATGATCCACACATTGTGCCTCGGGATTGCATCCAGCAGCTTTATTAAGTTACTAACTGGGCATCACCTCACGGGAATTAAACAGCCTCAGCTCAGGGGGAGGAGTCAGGAGATCTGCTTGCTGTGCAAACAGTAGCACAGTTGCACTCAGTCTGCCTCAGCATCAGAGCTTTGAAAACATGCTGGAGTGAGCATAATGTTTACAAAACAGGACTGCTGAATTATACACTAAATTACCATTATGTCTACTACACTTATGATGTTTATTTATGTACTTGTGTTATCTACTTAATTTTTTATATTATGTGAATTTTATATTTGACTTCAATCAGTAAAAAGTGACCAATGTGTATGTTTTGTATTTATTTATTTTTCCTTTCTTTAATTTATGCTATACTTGACACAACATTGACACTTGTAATGTAACTTTTTTGATATGTTGCTGAAAATTCAGTAAACAAACTTGAAAGGGGGAAATACTATCTAAAGAAATATACTGACCATTTCAACTTACCGTATTCAAGAACATCTCAAAAAACAAAACAAAACAAACAAAAAAAACCTTAAAAAACAGATTTTATAGCAATATTATTGCGATATAGGAGATGTAACATACCATGTGATAAAAGCAGCAGTGGAAGATACAGTATATTAAATCAAGTACAATTGTTAGATTTTTGTACATTACTTTAACATTTCCATTTCATGCTACTTCATACTTTCCCTCCATTACATATCAGAGGGAAATATTGTACTTTTTTTACTCCATTACATTTATTTGACAGTGATGATTACTTAACAAATAAAAAGCTTTCATTCATCTTGTAAATTATTTGTTATTTGCATTGTTGTAATAGTGAAAAGTCAATCCAAAAAACAGCTGCAGCATTAATATGCTACTTACATGTTAATCTATGAATAAGAATAATGCAGTAATAAGTATTACCATATAATACAAATAAAGGGACTATGCGAAATGACAGGTACTTTTACTTTTGATACTTGAAGTACGTTTGCCACTAATACTTTTGTAGTGTTTTCAAACTGTGGTATTACTACTTTTACTTAGAGTTTTCACCATTTGCAGTTTTTTAAACAAAATCAGTAATTTTATCTTGCAGGACACAAGACTTGCTTGTTGACTCCTGCCGTGATCGTTTAGTTTGTTTGTGTTAATGTGTGACTTTGTGAATCCAAATTAACCCTTTAAAACATCAAAGTTGCACAATAACACAAACAAACTAACCGATCGAGGCAGTGGTAGACGGCTAACTCCTGTGTTCTGCAAGGTAAAATTACTGTTTTCATCAAAGGACTCTGGTGGTGAGGAGAGAGTGTTTTAACAGCAGTATAACTTCAGTTTCCTAATTCAAAAGGCTGTCTGACAGCAAGGTAAAGCCATAAAATATTCTAAATTTTGCTTCTGACCCTGTCCATAGCTGTACGTTTCTTAGCTTCCTATGTCAGCAGTACTCCTGCTGCTTCTCCAAACTGGAGTTGTGCCGACTGTCGTCTCCTGTAGGTAACACGCTCACTATGGATCATGACCTCATACAACCCCACTTCCAAAAAATCCAAACTATTCCTGTAAGTAAAGGATCGTCTGTCACCACTAGTAAAAATATACTCAAGTGCATAACTCAGGCCCACACACCAAGTTCAGGAAAGAATAAAACAATATATTTGTTTTTTTTCAGGGTAGCTGGGATGAGGAGGGCAGATATAATAAAACAAGGGAATAAAAAGGTGCCTTGATTTATGCCTTTGACTAAAGTCACCTCATTATTGGAAAAATAAACAATAATCTTGTCATTATGTAAACTTCAGGTTCAACAGCCCTGGAAACCATTAACCACAAGTTTATGTTTGTGTTGAGTAAGAGGCAAATAAAATTCCACATATCTGTTTTATCTGGATCAAGATCTTGTGTGTGTTTACACTTCAGCAAACACACACGTAATTATTTCTTCATCATGTGTTCAATGATAAGCTTCCAGGAGGAAACATGGCCCTTTCTTGGTTTGAATGGAAATATAAAGCTGTTATCTTTACTGGTGATCAAAGCAGTATCCTTGTAGAGATCACAGTAAGAAAAGACCTTTCCTCCTTTTTCCCTTTATTTGTTTTCATCAAAGATTCTCCATTTGTTCCTGTGACCTCGACTATGTGAGTAATCAAATAAATTCAATGGAGACGCCATGACTTAAAATGTTGCAAAACATTTTAAATAAATAAAACGTAAATTATCTGCACTCACAGATGTTTTCCTGCCATTACCCAAGGTGAGCTCAAGGTTCTTTACAAGAAGGAACTCAAACTTCTTCAGATGACTAAAAATAAAATAAAAAAACACTATTTTCTCTTTTATTTGTCAGTTCCAAAGGGAGGAAACTATAGCTGCCTATTCTAGGTGCCCTTGTGATACTGATCTTCGGGGAATAGGGTTTGCAAACTTAGAATGTAAGTAATGTCCAGTGTTTTCAGTAGTTGGCAGTGAGCATTTGAGGGCATGCTACCTACATAATCATAACACACTTCTTCACACACTCCTTGAGGAAAAGAAATGTCTGCAGCGCCTTCAGAAAAAAAAAGTGAGAGCTGCCAAACTGGAACTATTTTGGGTGTGAGCACTTTTTTTTTTTATCCTCCTTCTACACTTGCTACTATTTCACATCACTAACAGATCACGACTTTTGCTCTAAGCCAACAAAGGTCAGTTCACTTTTAGAAGCCTGGTTCAGTTTTTTTTAATGTCTCAAAGTTTACTGAATTTCAAATTTCAACAACACAAAACAACATCATAGAAAATCCAGCAACTCAAACAGCACCAAACAGATGAAAGAAAAAAATATAACCATAAGGGGGAAAAAAAAGGAAAAAAAAAAAAAGTCTTTCACCTAGAGATCTTAAATCCAAATGTCCAGAAGTGTAGTGCACTGACTTATAGTACCAAAACTGGAGAAATAACTCAAAGTTACACAGACTAAAATGTCTAATGATTCATTTTATTAAACGCAATTTTCAATTGGATTGCATATCAGTTTCAGCAAATATTCATCCCTACAGCATTTTCAGCCTTTCATATGTAACATGTGTTAGATATGGACAATGTCTCCATCAAGGACATCATTCATGGACATCTATCTTCCAGAACTTTTTGATGAAGTGCTTTTTACAGCATCACTGCTTAATTAGAAATGACAACAACAAAGGCCAATTTCCAGTTTTACTGATAGTCTGCCGTTGCTGCTTCTGAAACACACATTAAATGACATTATACATTAGGAAGCAGTGAAGAAAAGTGAGAAAGCAAATATAGAAGTAAAGCAGTTTGTGGAAATAAACGGGGGGAAATTAAAGAGGAAAAATAATACAGAAATAAAATATGAACATAAATGAATTTAGAAAAAAATGAAAATAAATAAATAATACATAAATCAATATATAAATAGATTGGTAAATTAAATGGGGGAAATAAAAGAGAAACATACTTGCTCTTAACCACACGTTTACATCTGCATATGCGTTGCATTAATTATTTTCTATGGACGCACACAACCATCCCTCCAAATGGACACAGGATACACAAGGCAGCAATGATGGTCGCATAGAGATGTGTATGCAAACACGTAGTTAAAAACAAGTATGTCTCTGGCCTCAGTAATTTTGTTTTCTAAACCTAACAAAACTGCAACTGAAAATAATAATTAAAAAAAAAAAGCATGTCAAATAAGTCTAAAAACCAAAAGTCAACAGTGACTCTTAGCGTCACACGAAACTCTAACTGCAATCTCCAAATCAAACCACAGTCTCATCATCCATCACAACCTCCACTTTACAGAGACTTTGTTGTTCTGTGCAGCTAAACTAAAGCACCAGGTGTAAACAGCCAAACAGCTGCCATGTCAGTATTCTTTTTAGGGTGCAAACAGACAATAATAATCTTTCTCCAGGTACCTAAAATTACATTCAGCTTTCAAAAATCATTTTAATGTCATCATATTTAGCTATAATCCTACTTTAATTTTCTTAATAGATGTTTGTCACTTTGATGATTACATGAACAATAAATGAGTAGCACAGAGGATATTTTGTCTGGACACATCTACGTTGTTAAAGAAAGGAAACATCAGTTATCATTTCTGACACATTTATGCCATAACTTGCAAACCTTTTGTAGCATTGTGCTCCAGCTTCTTCTTCATGTCAGTGATTTACAAGAGCACATATTCTTTGCGTGATAACAGCAGGATCATTTTGTACTACTCTGAATGTAGAGCTGAAAAAAACAGACCGTGTATCTGGTGAACTGAGGTGATCTTGTTATGCAGCTTTAAAATGCCACGATTCAGTGTTTTTATATCAGATGGTGTGACAAAGACAAACTTTCTTTGAAGGCTTACTTGCATTTTATGATGACTTGTACTCAGACTAAACAATGCTTGAAATAATAGTACATACTGAACACTTAGTGGACGCGCTGAATGTTTATTGTTTTGATTGCTTGTTATGATAAAAGTTGTGACACATTGGGATTCTTTTAACTGTTATGACTGTCAAACAGAGGCTTTAGTGGCTTTATTTGTCTTACATGAATATAATTATAACAATAATTGTCATAATAATTCATGACTGGGTTGACATCTTGTCAGAGCCTGAACTGATAAGAGTCTTCTGCAGAAATTCAAGAAAAAATGTTTTCTCATTAGAATTACACTCTTAGAAATCATTTCAACCAAGAAAGGTTTCTTCAAGAGTTCTTTGTAAGACTAAGGGTTCCATGAAGAACCCTTTTCATCCAAAGAACCCTCTTTTGAAGAAAGAGTTGTTAAAAGCATGGGTGTTAAAAGTATTTAAATATTTACCCATAATTCAAATGGGTCAGTTTGAACATTGTTACTTGTAACATAGATTGTTAAAATGATGACCACAATATAAATTAAACAATCAGATATTTTGCCCCATCATTTATAACACAATGTGGTTCTCATTAGAACCCTCAGAAGACATGGGTGAAACCCTCCAAATATGGGAGGGTTCTTGGTAGAACCCCCTGGATGAGTTCAAGATAAAAACTAAAATAAAATATAAGGTTCTTATTAGAACCCCTTAGTGGCATGGGAACTGTAGAATGTGGAAAGGTTCTGGATAGAACCCCCAGAGAGGGTTCTGGGTGAAATCCTTACACCATAGAAGGGTTCTCTGTAGAGTCTTTCATAGGGAGTTCTGGGTGGAAGCTTTCACACATGCAACAGGAAAAAATGCCTCATGCAAACTCCTAAAATAGTCTTACAGAGACCAGAGCCCTTGTTACTGATTACTTACATCTAAAACCACAAAATCTTCTAGTGAAACAATGAAATAGGAATCCTACTGAATTGTCATTAAGAGAAAAGAAATAATGCCTCATGTAAAATCTAAAATCCTGCTCTAGAATGTCAGGATCTAATTTGGTCTCATTTGTAAACTAGACACTAGCATGACTATAATGTGTACCTACAATGATTTATAAATCATGTGCATGTAGCTTGTGGTAATACTTGAAACCAGACTTAATGATGCATTCAATGACCATGTAAATGACCTTGCTCTGAGAGGACATTCCATGGAGTTTTCATGCGTTACTATGTTTCATGTGTTAATATTTGTCTTAAAGATCCTTCATGCTCCTTTGGGCCAACGCAATAGTTACATTCACTAATAACCAACAAAAGGGTCAAGAGGAAAGTGAAGGTGATTTTGAGATGTTATGAGTTCACTGGATTGAAAAAAGATTGCAAAATATGTTTCTTCTTTCTTTCTTTCTTTCTTTCTTGGTCTCCACCTCTCTTATCTTAATTTGGCAGAGTACTCTAGTTAAAAGTCAGAGGTTGAATACAATGACGCAAATAAAACATGATGACCTACGTTTGTCCTCCATGTGAGCACCACACTACCACACACACACACACACAACACACACACAACACACAACACACACCACATGTATGAAAATAATATACATCCCAATGACATTTTCTTTAAATGAATGGACGATTGCCAAAAGTTATCTGAAGCTTAACCTTTGCTCCAGATACTTCACCTGCCCTTCCTGGGATGGGCATGAAGGTGGTAGACGGTAACTTCTACACACACACACATACACACATACACACATACACACACCACACACACAGACACACACACACGTATGAAAATAACACATGTCCCCATGACATTTTCGTTAAACAAATGGATGACTGCCAAAAGTTGACTGAGACTTAACCTTTGCTCCAGATATTTCACCTGCCCTTCCTGGGATGGGCATGAAGGTGGTAGACGTTAACTTCTAGGATTTCAGCATGTCGAGGTACTGCGAGAATGAATGCATGCATACTGCAAACAACTGCACATCTATAGAGTAACAAGATCCATCCTGTGATGCCATCAATTACAGGAATGAAATATTCTTGTAATTTAAAGAGGAGATTTTGTGGTCTCGATTTGGACGTAAATCATGTATACTCGGGAAGAGCAGGAAGATATATTGTCATCATCACTCGTCAGTCTTCACTGATGCCAACTTGTATCCTCTTGCACTTCCAGTCAAAAACCAGAGCACAGAAGGGCACAACTTTCATGGACAGAGGTTCTACTTTCTGCTCCTCCAGTAATTCTGATCCATTTTAGGCAGCAGCTTAAAGATCCAGTGTGTAACATTTAGGCCTACACTCTTAGAAATAAAGACGCTAACTAGAACCATAAAGGATTAGGTTAGGTTAACTCTTTTTGGTTCCTGGTAGAACCAGGATTGGTCCCACCTAGAACCCTTTGTGGGGGGTTCTATCCAGAAACTTTCCACCTTCAAAAGATGGTAACAAGAACCCACCATGGGGATTGTAGGTTATTTCTAAAGAAATACATGAAATTCAGGGTAAAAATTCTTTTCTGCATTTACATCTCTGCAGAAGGCTTTCTAGGTTGTACCCTGATGTTGATTCCACCTGTCCCCACTACGCTATTTCAGGTATATTTTTCCTGGTGTATGGCCGTAACATATACCATCTCACCCTACACCTGCGTTTGGAGGAGCTCCAGAGGGGGTGTCCCTTTCAAATAGCCAATTAATCTGCCTGACTTTTGCGTCCCATCTGGCCCGCCGTCTGATTCTCCTTAAGTGGAAGGGCAGGGCCCCACCATCACGCACCCGGTGGGTCAGAAACGTAACAGCACATTTAAAACTAGAGGATCTTAAATACTGTAGCCAAGAGTCTATTAAAAAATATTAAAAGGTGTGACAGCCCTTCCTAGATTACTTGAAGACTGAATAAAGCCCTATACGCATGCTCCTTCCCTCCTGCCCCATTCCCCCCTCCTGTGATACGGATTCATTTATGACAAAGGGCTCAGGAAATATGAAAAAATGTACTCCTGTAAATTTGGCCAACTTAGTGGGTAAGTTGAGCCGTCTGGGAGTAAACTGACCATTTGATTTTTCAAGTTTAAAGCTGAGCATAAATATAAAAAAATTCACACCTTTAAAATCATCATTTAATAAAATAATTTGATTTGAAATAAAAACTTCCAACTTCTCCCGTGTGTCTTTATCAGTCACAGCTAGATAGAAATGATGGGTGCTTCCTGAATTTATGGCCACATGACAACAATGTGCCCTAAAAACAGGGGTCAGCTTACCCACCGGCTTGTCTTATCCCGCTCTTCCCTACATTTATTTATTTATTTTTAATTGTTTTTACTCTACTTGAGTTGTTTGTATTTTTATATTTCTGCTTGCACATGTGGCTTGGTCTGTTTGTCCGCATTATATGTAAAATCCAATAAAAAAAAAAAACAGTTGACATTTTTTTTAAAAAGTAATTGCTTCCTGGTTTAGACTTTCAGTTAATGAAAAAGTCAACATTATCAGCGAGACAGCAAACAGTACCACCTTGTATTCACCAGTGCGATACAACCTGCACCATATGCATAATATGACAATTATGCATGCAATACAGTTTTATTTATAAAAGTAAATATGGCCACTAGGCTTGCTTACTTTACACTGAAATTTAAATCTGCACACTATACAAACTTGAATATTGATGAGCTACATAAATTGTTATAAAACATTTTCATGTGGAGGATCCTGTTTCTATGGTTCCTCCAGGCGTCACACACATCAGAAGAGCCCCTTCTTTACTAATTAGAAACTTGCCTTAATTCTTCACATTTGCATGCGTTTAAATTACAGTTGAGTCAATTAATGTTTGTTGATACAGCGTGAGTTTTGTTTGATTAGAGAGTTCTCCTCCAGATCAGGTTGTCTGGTTTTAAATTAAATCATTTGTCAAAAGAGAATTCTTCATGTGCACTGACAAGTAATTTGTTAATGAGACACGTCTCACCTTTTAGAGTCATTTTGGGAACTTATCAAGTTATTAAAGGGATAGTTTGGATCATTTGAAGTGGGGACGTATGCTGTACTTATGGATAGTCAATGTATGAGCTAAAGCAGATGTCAGTCAGCACACTCCCAGTTTGGAGAAGCAAAGAGGGGCACCAGCACAGGATGGATGATTGCCAAAAGTTGTCTGAGACTTAACCTTTGCTCCAGATACTTCACCTGCTCTCCTTGGGATGGGCATGAAGGTGGTAGATGATGACTTCTAGAACTGCAGTATATTGAGGTACTGTGAGAATATTGTGCATGCATGCTGCAAACAACTATACACATCTATAGAGTAACTTCATTCATCCTGTGATACCATCAGTTTCAGGAATAAAATATTTTTGACATTATTTGTGAGATTTTGCCGTCTCGATTTGGATGTAAAGACATAAACACTCGAGAAAAAGCAAGAAGGTATATTGTCAACATCACTCATCACCATTCACCAACGCCAACTTGTATCCACTTGTGTATTTGCACGTGTTTAAAGTCAATTAATGTTTATTGATACAGCATGAACTCTGTTGATTAGAGAGCTGTCCTCCAGATCAGGTTGTCTGGTTTTAAATAGAGTCGCTTGTTAAAAGGGAATTTTATACTATGCACTGAAGAGTGGTTTGTTAATATGGCACCGTTCACCCTTTTTAGAGTTATTTTGGGAAGTTAAGGGGATAGTTCAGACTTTATATAAATAGTCTATTTATGAGCTAAAGCAGACACCCTTGGTTTGGAGAAGCAGCACAGAGGCACCAGCACAGGGTCAGCAACATAAGGTATTTTAGTCACTCAAAAAAAGTGCCACCTAAAGAATCAGTATCAATTTTAAAGGTACAGAATATTTTCAACCCTTTTACTTTACCATCAGACAGCCTTTTCCAATGGGAAACTGTCATCTGATTGTGGTTAAAATACCATTTGTTGCTGACCCTGTCCACAGCAGTACATTGCTGATTTTCTGTGCTGGTGCCCCCCCTAAATTCTGGCTCTAACTTGAGGATGTACCAAAGGCAGCATAAGCAGACTGTCTCTGGTAACAAACATGTTTTCCTTGCTGAGTGAGTAACACCGCCATGCTTCGTTAGACACCAGCTAGCGCCTTTGTTAGCGCTGCACCATGCCAAGTTTTCTACATGCCACAGTGAAGAGAATCCCAACATTGTTATATAATCTATAGGCTTGACAGGGAGCCAAATCAGTGACCTCCTCTTGAAAGACGAAACTCGTTAAAGCGTTGATTCTTATTGAAGTCAATGAAGCAAATGGGAACAATCTGCCTCGTGAAAGCTCATTTAACCTTTGACACAGAGAGAAAAACAAGCTGCTAACTGGTAATCACGCAATCATGCAAGAGTATGCAACGGCTCGCACATGCATGAAACAAACACACACAACCAGGATTGTTTTCCAGGGATGGCACGAGGAGAAAACTTTTACTGATGAAACATCTCTGTCCAGTTAACAGAGGCTACATCTTCTCTTTCCTCCCCTGGATTATGCAAAACTGATCCAGCTGCAAAAAAGCATAATGTCCAAATCGTTATGTAGGACAGTTTCCTTTTTGGTTTATTATTTTATTTATGACTTTAGTAACATGGTCCAAGCCAGCCCTGTTCACAGAGGTGGGCAGCAACAAAGTACAAAAAAAAAAGACTTAATAAGATGAAACAGATGTAACAGGATGAAAAAGATGTCACAAGATGAAAATGGCTTGAAATATGTAACAAGACAAAAATGACATAAAAGACGTAACAAGAAAAAATAAATAAATGTAACAAGATGAAAGATGAAAAAAGACGTAGATGTAACAAGATGATAAAGGCTTAACAGATCATAACAAGATGAAAATGACATTAAAGACATAATGGGACATAAAAGAATTAACAAGACAAAACAGACATAAGAAGAGGAAAAAGACATAACAAGACGAAAGCTACATAAAAGATGTGTGAGAGAGAGAGACTAGACTGTGGAGAAAAGGTGAGGTTCAGTTTGCTTTGAAACAGCAGGTAGAAATGTCCTTCACTGGGCTACTGTTTACTTTTATACTCTGAGTACATTTAAGAGCCTCTACTTTTTCACTTTTACGTGAGTAACAAAGTTGAATCAGTACTTCTACTTTTACTAGTCTTTTGAAAAGTATCTGTACTTCCACTTGAGTACAGAGTACAGTACATACACTTTTGGCACCTCTGCACTGCATTTGGCTGGGTCCTTTCTCCGGAGCCTGTTTCATCAAATTTGCGAGATGAAAACTGTGATTTACAATACTGTGATCGTTATTCCTTCTCCTGTTCATTTTGACAAGTTTCACTGATCAAAATGCAAGTCATGCACAGGAATGCAAGAGCCCCACAAATTTATCTGTAATTTGCCAGAGACAGCCATTTGTGAGATGTTAAGCGGTGCTCACAAATCACTTTGGTGAAACAGGCTCCAGGTTTGTAAAAGCACGACAACAGACCTGAAAGTGAATGTGGTTCTATAATCACCCATAGAGCCTTTTAATGATTTACCCTGCCTTTACATTACAGTCATTTCAGATTGAATGGACCCACTGAAAACCACTGAGCTGAATGGGATCATGCGCACATATAGTGTATAAGTATAGCTCTTAATGGCATATATATTGCCCCATTATAGAACTTCAACTTTGATCAAACAGCAAAAAATGCAGCATATTTCATTCTCTTTGTGCCCAGATCTTACATGACACAATAATTGAACTCAGGGGAAAGTTATTTTTTTCTGATTTCTGACTGCAAACCAAAGAATGTTCAATGTTTTTTAAGAAGTATGATTTTCATGTCGTGTGTACAGGCTGAATTTAAAGCTGCAAAATATCACTGAGCATGCCAAAGCTGGCAGAGGGCAGAGGGATCCTCTGTTTAAAGGTACAATTGGGTACAATATAACAACTTAGTTCAGGTTGTGTGTAAAAGTAAAAGCATGGGGAAAGCTTTCTTAGTGTCACTTGTTTTCACCGTTGGAGGCTAAAGTTTGGCACAGAGGTCAAGAGTGTGCGTCTGCGTAAGAAGGTGCGTGTTTGTGTTCAGGGAGCTGCCCAAAAGGGGGCATAGCAATGGGAGTGGCCTATCTCAAAAAGGCACCTAACTTCTGAATGGATTAACAGACTCAAACAAGATTGTGTGGAGAGGTTGGTCATGAGCCAAAGGAAAGCTGATTAACTGTTCATGCCAACTAGCAAAAAGGCGGTGTGGCAGTGGGAGTGACCTATCACAAAAAGGTGCATAAGGTTTAAATGGACTCACGAAACATGACCAAACTCATTAACTGTTTGTCATAGAGCCTTGCGGCAGGCATCACTGGACTTGGCAGAAAGTTTGTTTTTCCCATTTTAGTAACTTAGTCCCACTTCTGATACTTTAGCCACAGAGGTTAAGTGGTTGTGTGTGTGTACGTGTGTGTGTGAATATGTGTGAATTACTTATGGATGCATGCATATGTACATACATTGCAATTGCTGGTTGCAGCTATGGCAAATTTGCACTTGTTACTTTACATTTTAAAGTATAAGTTACCATTCTTTGAACTGTGTCCGTTAAAATTAACTGAAATTAACTAAATATATGAATAACAATTATGTCTTAAGTAATTTTGTTTTATCAGAACACCTTTTTGCTCTTCACATGCTTTTTACATTTAGTTTGTACTGGTTTGTCAAGAGACGGTGTGTCATTTTTTGTGTGAATGTTTTCATTTGTGAATGATCACCTGTAAATAAAAATCATAGTGTTTGCACTACCTTAGACTGAACCATTTCTAATTGCCAACTTTCTACAGTAGCCCAGAACAGACAAGCAAAAAACTGGCTCCAGATATGAAACTTTAAAACTAAAGTTCAGGAACAAGACCACACCACTCTCTCACAAACCTAATTATCTGCATCTTGCTAATTCAACCACCTGTGCCTCTCACAAACCCAAATCACCAGTGTCTTGTTAATTAAACACCTGCGCCTCTCTTATCCAATCACCTGTTTATACCTATATGAGCATATCTAACCTTCTCCCGTCTCAGTTCTCACAACCCTCCCCGACAAAACCCCATCTTCTCCTTTCTCCTTTCTCAGTGGGCAGCAGTGGTCAGCACAGTGGCCCCACAGCAAGAAGGGCCCAAGTTCAACCTCAGCCGTCCAAGGTTCCCTCCACCGGGAGTTTACTTGTCCTCCTATGATTGCATGGGTCTCTGCAAGGGGCTCCAGTTTCCTCTCATCAAAGACGTGCATATCAGGGTTAAAATGTAAATAATGCTTCTGTCTTCTATAAGATCCACAGCAGGATGAAGCACCAGACCTCATCGAGACGTGTCTCCACTCTGAGCCTTGACTACATACTTGGAAGGGGAGAGTGAAACGAGGTTTTTGCAATCTGAAAGCTCACCACTAGATGCCACTAAATCCTTCACACTGGTCCATTAACTTACGTAATATACTTAACTTAAGTCGCGTATGTCATGAACTTACATCACATATGTAATGGAAGTTAACTTTAATGTACTTATCTCAACTGAACCACCATCTTTTCCTAAACCTAACTAAAGTTGTTTTGGTGCCTAAACTTAAAGCTGTAGTATACGATCTGAAAATCAATTGAGAAAGATTGAGACGTTGAGAAAAATTTGAAAAAAGCATCCTGCCCACACACACACACCCCTCCCCTCTGTGCTCCCTGATCCTTCCCACCGAGCATGTGTGGCCGTCTGCGTGGAGACTCCCAGACACTTCCCCTCTACCAGAGCAACAAGTCGGCCGGCAGTAAACAGAAACTCACCGGGATGTTTGCGGTGTGTTTTAGCTGGGGTTTCTGCATCAGTAAGAGAGCGTGCCGTTCACAAACGCCACAATGAACATGTTCATAATAACGTTCATCAATCGGAAATACATATGAACGAGTTCATGAGTTCATTGAATGCATTCAGGCACAACACTGATGATAGCAAAGCTAGTTTACAATGCTAAAAATAAATGGCTAATGTTCCAACGCCGTCTGTCGACACAGAGAAAACGAACGGCAGCGTTTACAGTCATAAGCCAGCATTGTTATAGACTTATAAAAAGTTATTTATGTAACAACTCACACAATAAAAGTCAAAAATTACCTACATGTTCAACAAAAAGTCTGCTGTATCAGCACCAGTTAGTTTTCAGGCCCAAATCCTCCTGGAGCTTCCTCCAGTGGTGAATGGATGACCCGATGTTTTACTCGGCTTTGAGTCCTGCGTTGCTCACATTTCCTCTTCGTCTCTGCCTTTTCCTCTGCAGACTTACGCTTTCTCCCAACTTTTGCCGGTGGGGCAAGCAGGGGCCGCTTGCTGCTGTTGCTGTCTTTCTTTTCCATTCTTCTAGCACTTGTTGCTAAGCTGCTACTCAGCTACTTGCTTGTTGCAGAAAGTTTATACCGCGGAAGGGGGCAGCGACGAGGCGGAACACGGAGCATGGGGAGTCAGAGCAAGCTCTCGGGGGAGTGTCAACTACGTTGACCAATGGAAGCCATCTGGCCGGATGGCTTCCATTGGTCAACGTCTCTGCAGCCCTGCAGCCACTAGAGTGAATGGATTTTTTTCGTTTTTTTTTTGCTCTTCACATTGTGTAGATGGTACTATAGGATCATAACCACCATCTAAATGAGGTTATTAATAATGATCAAACTTTCAAATCGTATACTACAGCTTTTAAAAAAACTGCAACCGATTCACGATGGTAACCACAACAAAGGTCAGAGGTTGGTATGTGCACTGCATGCAATTTGAAAGTGTAAAGTCTTGTTATTTGTATGCAGGCTGAATAGAAATACCAGTCAAGGATGGTAAACAACATAATAAATCTCAATAATAAATCAATACACTTCCTTTTACAGTAGGGAGAGGCAGGAGATCTTTAATAACCAGGATCTTGCAGCATTTTATCATAAAATTGCAGCCCAGAATAAATTTTCTGAAAAACTGCAATGCAATTTGTGATAGTTTTCTGTGACTGACCCAACTTGTTGCAACATATATTCAAAGTACTCTTTAAAATAGGTTAGGCTGGCAGTACTCGTTATCTCTGCCTACACAGTTCACACTGCAGTTATAACTACATCATACTGCATCATGCTGCTCCTACACTATTTAATCAGCTGCACCTCTAGGCTCTGACTCTAGTTTTCCTGTGGGGCAAGTTTGTTAGTCAAATCTCCTTGTGTACACCCTGGAGTGTACGCTGCAGGGAGTGATGACATCATAACCTCAATGCTAAACATCAGCTGCATATACTTTGTTTTCACAAATCAATAAAAGTTTTCCCTGTGACTCAGCTGACCAAAATGTAATTAGGTCCAGTAGCTGGCAGTCTGTGCAAATCCTATGGTCTAATAAGCACACACACAAGCACGCACACACTTCGTCTTTACTTCGCTCTCCCGTTCTCTCTCTGTTTCTCCCTGTCTGTCTCTCAGAAGCACTCAAAAGACCTTGAGATTATAGTGCGGTTGGACAAAAACAACTTGACAAGATCCCAATGTTTTCTGCTGTGGGGAGAGGGCACATTCCATGTAAGCTTCATTACTCCTATTCAATCATCCAGAGAGAGCATACTGAGGTTTTCTACTCAGACTAACTTGAGCAAAAGGCATCATTGCTGTGGTAGAAATGTGGAGCTAAAAACATTGTATCTTTTTCATATCATTAAAGGCATGTTTTATTATCTTAAAAAAGAAGAATGTTTATTGGTTTTGGACAAACCCAAACATATCACACCTGTAACAGGGGGAATTTGTTTCAAGGGTCGGGAACACAACAACCACCAGTGTGATTATCCCATAATAACAATGACAGGAGTGCTACAATGTCTCTGTCTGACCTGGCAGTGTGTGGTGGTGGCAGTTGGGCTGCAGCTTCTTTGAGTGAGGGCACCCAATTTAATCTTCCTCTGCTTAACCACAGTGGCAGGAGTCCAGGGAGTTCCCCCACCCACCCAGTGGAGAATCCTGGTCCTAAATCATCCTGCCAATCCCTGATCTCTCAAAGGGATAGTTTGGATATTTTGAAGTGGGGTTGTATGAGGGGCTTATCGATAGTCAGTGTATTACCTACAGTAGATGACACAGTTTGGAGAAGCAGCAGGAGTACTGTGTAGGGAGCTAACCAATGTACTGCTGTGGAAAGAATCAGCAGAACAAATTATTTTATTTACCTTAAAAAGGTCCATCTAAAAACATCAATACCAGTATCAGTGCACACTATATTTGGAATATTCCATCCCAAACTCACCAGAAAAACTTGCATGTAGGGTGGATGTGCAAGCAGCTTTTTGCAACTGATATGTTGTTGTTAGGCAGTGCCGCCTAGTGGACATAGTAAGTATGACAGAAGAAGTCTAAGGAGCAACAAAGTCTGCAACTGGATGAGGTGGGGTGGATTTATGGCTCAGACAAACACAGGACTTTCATCCATCAGACCAGGGTGTGAGTTCTTTGTGAAACAAAAAGTCAGGATGGAGTTATTATGGAGCTTACACTTGAACTGACATAAATTGTTTTTAGATGGACTTTTTTAGGTGGCTAAAAAACCTAACTAAACTGTACTCCTGCTGCTTCCCCAAATCTCCTGTAATACACTATCAATCTGTGCCTCATCAACCACACTTAAAATAATCCAATTTACCCCTTTGGTTCTTAGTGGATGAGGAACAATGTGGCCATTGTGCCCTTTAATGGTGGCAGTCATCATAGGTTTGGGGAGGCTGAACCTTAACATGTACAGATGCAGTATGGATGGCTTAGAGAACCTTGGCTGCAGTCACATGACTAAATAAAACAGATAATACTGTCCTCTGTCAGTGACTTGCTGGACTGTAGTCCTGCAGTCTCCACTGTGTTCCTGATATAGCAGCTTGATACAAAATTACAGAAGATGTCCCTGGTGGAATTTAGCTTTGGTATAATTTTAGGAACTGCAACATAACGGGACAAGCAGAACCAACTGCATCCGAGGAAAATTTAATTCAAAGTATCAAATATCAGTTGGATTCTCAGTCATGGTATTCACCTGGTATGTAACTCAGCCTGTGTAACGCTCCACTCTCCTGTCATGTGACAACACCTCATGTCATGAGGGGCCTTTATGGGTAAATCGCATCATCTTCAGTGTAAGTTCTCATCACCTGCTGGGGATTTAATTTTAAGACCCCATGTCTCTCCCTCTCTTCCCTCTCTCTGTCTCAGTTTCTGTCTCACTCATTCATTTTGACTTCAAAGAGATTCAGTGGCTTGATAAGAATTTTCCGCTGCTAATGCTGTTACAGAGCTGCAGAAAAAATATTTAAATAACGTATATGAACATTAAGACGACAAATAGAAGCTCCAGATATACGCTTGTAAAAATAAAACTGCTAACTAGAACCATGAAGGGTTCTTCAGCCTGGCCCCATAGGAGAACCCTTTTTGGTTCCTGGTAGCACCCTTTATAAAGGTTTCACTTGGCACCCAGAGAGTTCTACCTAGAACCCAATATAAAAGGTTATACCTAGAACTATCTGTGAAGGATTTCACCCAGAACTGTCTATGAGAGGCTCTATAGAGAACCCTTCTCTTTCATCAAGAACCTTTCCACCTTCTAAGGATGCCCACAAGAACCCACCCAGGGGGTTCTAAACACGCTCAGGGGGTTGTGCAGAGAACCTTTTTATGTGCCATGGGTTTTATCTAGAACTCACCCAAGAGGTTCTAAGAAGAACCGTTTTATATTCCAAGGTTTTAACCTGCACTCACCAGGAGGTTCTACCGAGAATCTTTTTAAATTCCAAGAGTTCTATCTAGAACCCACCCAGGGAGTTTGACTGAAAACCTTTTTATATTCCAAGGGTTTTATCTAACACACTCAGTTCTACAGAGAACATTTCCATATTATGGCACAAAAACCCCTTGATGATTTCAACAATCCTTAAAGAAGTCTTTCTTCCAAACCCTTAGTCTTACAAAGAACTGTTTCTTTTAAAAAAAAAAAGGGTTCTTCAGAAGGAAACGGTTGTAGGTAGAGTCTCAGCACTTCACAAAGAACCCTTGTGGAACCCTTATTTCTAAGAGTGTACAGAAACCATCAGCAGGACTCCAGTCCCTTGGATCACAGCCACATTTCAACGAGATGATCACTCTGCTGGAAAATGGCAAACAAGCCACTGGATACACACACTCTGACCCTGAGCTTCAGCCCTGTGCTGCATATTTTACAGGATGTGATAAACATACACAGCGGGATTCTAACTTTTCAATAACCTGTCAGACATACTGGCATTGTGGTGTCACTTTAAACTGAAGGATGACATGTCCACCTCAGCATGTCATGTCTTCATTTCCGTCCACTTGTGAACTGAGAGCGCCTTTTGCCCCGTCTTCTTTCTCTTCCAGGAAAAAACAGCCTCACCAAGCTTGTCCCTGTTCTCTCAGGAACAGTTTGTGATGTACAGCCCAGTGACCAAAGATCATAAATATCTCACTTTCACAGCAACTAAGCACTGTTGAGTGATTCTGTCTACATCTTTCCCTTTTTGATTTCAGCGGAGAGCGGGCGCATTAGAGAGGAACAAATTGTTCTGTGTTGTGGGAGGACCAGCGTGAGTAAATGCTCATAGTGTAGTTTCCAGGGCTTTCAGACAGTCTCATAGACAGTATCACTGAACATCCGGCCTCTTGTTACATCCCACCAAGGAATGTGAGCTCCTAACCCTCGGGTTTGACATCCTCTGTGATTGATGTTTATTTCTAAAATAGTTCATGTCACAACTGGTGACGGTAAGTCCGTGTTTTTCAGCAGAGGGTGATGGGAGGTGACCGACTTTCCTAAATTTGAATAAACAAACTGTCTGAGGAGCAGTGATAGAAGTATTCAGACACTTTACCTAAGTAAAAGTACCAATATCACAATGTAAAAATACTACATTACAGGTAAAAGTTCTGTTTCATACTTTACATATAGATGCATAGTTTTATCCAGTGGTTGGGATCAGAGCCCTTCCAACAAGTCAAAACATAATCTGAGGGGTTGTGAGATGATTATGGGGCAGTAATGAAGACAAAACAAAGTTGTTTTTCCTCTTTGGGCCACAAACAGTTATGCAAATGATACCATGTGTCACAATTTAGAGAAAGAATGTCTTTTAGTGGAACATGCCAAAAAAAAAAACCCCCCCAAAAAAACCTTTGGGATTAACAGGGAGAAAACAGACAAAAATAATTCACAATACTTTGTTTACTGTTTACAGTATTACAAGTGCTCCAATAGAAGCTGTAGCTGGAGAAACTAAAGCCAGTGACTAGTTTGCTCTAGCAGAGGCTCAGTCCGCCTGAATATTATAAATGTGTTTTGTTTAGTTGAATACTTAATACTGAAAAAAGGTTTTTGGTGTGTGATTGTGACATAAAAGAGAAAGTCAGGCCTTTATTGTATCATGTTCAGATCACACAATTATTTACAAACAATATTAGGTAGAAAATTTAAATAAAATAAGATAAGATAAAATAAAATAAAATAAAATCTGGATTTCTATTTTGTATTCTTGTATGTGTGGTTTCTTCTTAGTTCATCTGCATTTGTGACTGTATTATTTCTCATATAAAATAAAGAGGTTAAAATTAACAATCTTTAACAATCAACTTCAGTCTAATCATAAAACATATAATGTCTAATCTGTCTAATCTTTTTCCTAAACGAACAGTTAATCCAGTCACTGTCTTAAATAAATATTCCATATCTCACCAAAATAACTGTATACACAGCAGACTAAAACACCACCACTGCCAAGGGATTCTCGTCTGACGCAGTAAACGGCACCAGCGGGGCGCTGGAGCTTGTTTGTTTTGTCGTTGATTCCATCCACCTAGTGCCCCCTTAACAGGGCCCCTGCCACTCTGTGTCGATTTGGCTGCGGGAGTTTCAAAACCTTACACCCAGGTGTGTGTTGTCTCTTTGACTGTGTAGCGGCCTCTTCGACTCACAAACCATTAAACACTCTCAATAACTCAACCCTTAATTTCTGGAAGTGTCAACAACTGCAGCTCCAATCAATCAATCGAGTGATAAACTATAGCCAGCAGCTTGCAGGTAGCTGCGTGCAGGCGGCTGTGCTCAGTATGCAGGAAAGCAACTAAGTTTGGCGTCTTCAAACGTGTTGAAGCTTTTGGATAATGGACGTTTTGGACATTTGATGTATGCTGCAATGGAGTCCTTGCCATCTTGGCTCGATTGGACTCAAACTGACAGCTGCTGCATGAAAACATCACCGGTAAGTTGCTAAATTTCCATACTTCTGATGACTGGCTTCGTGCAGAGGCTCGCTGTCTGGCCTTGTAGCGTTGTTTGTTGCTGTTTGTGTTGTAGGCCACTTTGTCTGCTTGGTTATTGTAGTAGAGCTGCAGCAATTAATCAATTCATTAGTTGATTGAAAGAAATTAACTGCCAACTGTTGATAATTAATTGATTAATCGTTTCAGTCATTTTTCAGGCTAAAATGTCAAACATTTGCTGGTTCCAGCTTCTTGAATTTAAGGATTAAGTGCTGCTTTTCTTTGTCATTTATGATATATGATGATGTTAAATTAGGATTTTTTTTTTTTTTTTTGTTTTTGCAATTTGAAGAGATCACTTGGGGTTCTGAGAAGTTTGACCAGCATTTTTCACATTTCTTTTTGACATTTCATATATTAAACGATTAATCAATTAATTGTGAAAATAATCAGCAGAATAATCGATAATGTAAATAGTTATTTGAAGCCCTAATGCTGTTTATTTGGCCATTTAAAAAAAAAAAAAGACTTGTTTGTTGCTGCTTGTGTTGTTGGCTGCCATGTCTGCTTGGTTACTGCAGTAGAGCTGCAAAGAGGAGTTGAATGAAAGAAAATTACTTGCCAGCCATTCTGACAATTAATTGATTAATAGTGTCACTGTTCTAGTTCCAGCCTAATAAATGTAAGGATTCCCTGCTTTGTTCGTTGCTTTTTGTGTTGTAGACCACTGTGTCTGCTTGGTTATAGCAGGAGGCCTAATGGCAGACTACACGTTGCTTGCACACTTGTAGCTGTTGTCATGTGCGGGTTGATTAGGTGGCCTGATTTGTCATCTGGCTGTGTGGCTGTATGGGTGTCCAGCATCACTGAATGTCAAACTGTGTTTACATTTGCCTTATATCCTTGGTTGCCTGGCCCTCTTCACTTCTTATCCTTTATCTGTGTGAGGTTTGAGCAAGTTAAAATCCATGGTGCTGACCGTGGTTCTGAAATAGACTATCAGCAGGTGTTGCTGCTTAAGGGATAGTTCGTATTTTTTGAAGAGGGGTTATATGAAGTTCTTATCAATAAAAATTACTTACAGTAATAGCGGTCAGCATGCCAACAGTTTGGGGAAGCAGCAGGAGTACCAGTAATGGAAGCTAAGCAATGTACTGCTGTGGACACAGTCAGCAACAAAACATATTTTCGCTACCTAAAAAAATCAATGTCAGTTTAAGTGTATCCTATATTTAGGATTTTTTCACCACTTTACCTGGCTGTTAGATAGGCTTTTCCAAGAAGAAAATGCTGTTATATAAGCCAAATATTTCTGTATCCAATAAACCAGTCTTAATTGGCAGAAATAGTAGTTTTACCTCAAAGATCATGGGAGTTGCTGAAGTAACACTTGCCTCACTCTGTTGTGTGACGTTGGTGATTCGAAAAAATAACCGTTATAAATACTGAAGTCACGCAATAACACTAACAAACTAACTAAGTGACCAGTGACTCTCATGTTCTGCAAGGTAAATATACTGTTTTTACCAGTGAAGTCAGGTTGATTTGGAGAGAACGATTTTTGTCCTCTATATAATGGCTGCTTCCATCGTTCATCAGCCCAATCCTACAACCCCACTTCAAATAATCTGAACTATCCCTTTAAATATCAGCAGATCACTATTTAATAATAAATCCATGGCACTGTCCGTGGTGCTGAAATAGCACATATCACTGTAATCTACATTTCTCTCAGTTCTGCCCCCTTTTGTAAGTTTATAGGCTGTATAAGGGCTTACTATAATCCCACCTCTACAGTGAGCCATCAGCTCTGTGCCTGCTGGTTTGTTTTTGCACCATAACATCAAATGAAAATATTTTACGTCTCTTGTTCAACAGTTTATATACACTTCCTGACATTTCTCCATGAAAATGTACAATAAATGTCTGTGGAACAGCTCAATATTTGTTACTTACATGATGGATTCACTGGCAGGTCAGGCAGGGTTGAACAGGTTTTAAGTAATAGTGAGCAACAACCTGTTCTCTTTGGGAACACTGACTGATTAAAAGGCTTTCTGCCTGTTAGGCCGACATAGGCCACAGAGCAGCCGCTGAGTGAACACTGCCACACAGTCTCAGCCTTTATTGCAAAGTAGCCTCAAGGCCATGCACATTTTTGAAATCCATGTGAAAGCACAGAGAAAATAAAAAAGCACTTTTGTAGCTTTTTTCCTTGTGGACACCAGGTTTTAAGTGATGTATTAATAATTGTTAGATGGGGGTAGAAAACACATGAGGGAGGGCTGTCAACATCTGCCCACTGTCTTAAATTAGGCTGGACTTTCATCCGCCTCTTGTAAACATCGCTGTTGGATTCAAATTGATATTCTTCATCAGGCTCACAATTCAACTTCCAAGTGTCATAATTAGACCAATTAGATATAGTAAAGTATAAGAGGATGCCTCCCTGCTTATGTATTGACATCCTGTTGTTCAAGGCTTAGCATACAAATGATTTCCCTAACGACAAGTTGTCAGGTAGAGTCAGTTGTCTCACTAAAAATAAAACTGATGCCAAATAGAAAAATTAGTGAATGTGTGTTGTCCTAGCACCCGAGGATAGGCAAGCTTTATGAAAATTAATTCTCTAAACATTATTTAAGAATTTGATTAGGACTAAATCTACACTAATCAATATGTTTGTATTGACAGTGGATCTCATGGCTACATGTACGGAGAAAGGAGTCACTTATAGGGATGAGTGCACAGAGAATTTTCAGAGAATCTTTCAACTCATTGTTTTGGTTTTACAGCATCCAACTTTATTCTTTTGGTTTAGACCCATCACTCTAATCAAGCTCATTTCCAGATGTAGCAGCACCAAATGGTAAACAAATAAAGTTAGTGACTGCTGGTGAACATGGCATTTAGCAACTAAAAAGTCAGACATTTCCCTCAGGAGTTGGTGGAGATCAAATCAGAGCTGAAAGCACAGTGAATTTTTAACTTTTATTTACCAGGTGGCTCCACTCCCAATAAATGCTAATGTTGCTCCATGTCTGATGGATGAGTAAATACTGTAGGCACCTGCTCTCCATATCAGCTAAATCAAGTTTGCAAACTTTTTCAGTTCGACACCCAAAATAAAATTTAAAATGTATATGAAATGTATTTATGTATGTATGTATTATTTCATTTTTAAAGTTCATCACAGCAGTAATCAATAATCATATTTACTGAGTGTAATGTTAAGTTTCTTACCACCTAATAACAAACTTGCACTGTCCATTGAAATGCTAGAGGGCTTTTAATCTGAGACAATAGAGAATGTTTGGTTTGCATTAACAGCGCCTGGTCTGAGTGCTAAAGTTTGCTGTTTTTGTTTCAAAATGGAAATGTTACTTTTTGTTAGTGTTTGCGTGCTCTGTTCGGATCATAGTGGTTTATGTTGGTCTACTTGTCATTTTTGTGCTGTTTATAGGTTTAACAGTTAGTGAGGAGGCCGTTACATTTCTGACGCCAGCTATACTTTGCTGCTATTGTAAATAGAGCGTCACAATTCCAATATTAAATTGAAAATCCATCAAAATTAGCTTTGAATTTCAATAATTAACTTGAAAACATAAAATGGCTTTTCTCCCAGTATTTTCGTTCTTTCATCCTTTGCCTATTTGTGGCATCCTGTGTGTGTTTGAAGAAAAAAAAACACTCATTATGGTTGAGTCATATGTTAAAATTTGCCAACTGACCATCGTCAGTCTGGTGACTGGAGATATCTTCGCCACCCCACCGCCCACCTCCTCCTGTCCTCTCGAGCCTCAGCTGGGAGATGTCGCATGGGGTAAATTCACTGTTGCATATGCTGTGTACACTCACTATGCCCAATTAACAAAGTAAAATCTCAAAGTGTCAGTAAATTAAATATTCTCAACCGTTTTTTTTCTTTTTAAACGGAGAAATACAACTATACACCTTCTGAAATTAAGTTTTCTCACGTTGAAAAAAGACATGCTTAACTGGCTCGTTAACTCCTCGTTAAACTCACATAAAATATCTTTGTTCGTCTGTCAAATGAAATCCTTCATTCACTGCATGAAAAGAGTACAAAGAGTCTAATTCTGCAGGCTGTTTACGTCTCACTCCTCACCCAGCTCAACACACTCATGGTCCGGCTGAGTGGGTGTGCGATGTGCTGCTGGATGAGAGTGCAGCGCGGAGCAGTAGCTGTCACTCTGCAGAGCATTACATTGGTAAAAAAAAAAAAAAGAAAAGAACAAATATTGCCCCAAAAATTGGCCAAAACAACCAAAGGCGATGGATTCAGCCCATTGTCAATGTACGATATATTTTTTATATTATATATCCAATCGCTCAGCCATAACGTATAGCTTACCGGCTGTTATGTTGCACTTAATATAGACTATATTATTATAGACTCTTTAAGAAGAATATGAAAATGTTAGACTCAGTAATTTAACATTGGCATAGCTGTGAGTGATTAAAAAAAAGTTCAAATCGAAAAGCATCTCAAATCTTCAAACCATGTCGCCCCTGTAGTTATAAACGTCTTGCCCCTTTGTCGTTACTGAAGAGTTGACATTAAGAACTGCTCTCTCTCTTCTCTCTTTCATCCTGTGCTGCGTGTTGCTGTTGCTAGGAAATACCATATGCATTTCACTCTGCCCATTGGCGACCCAGCAAAAATGGGTCCGCAACCCATTTTGGGTCACAACCTTTAGTTTGGGAAATGCTGTTCCAAGTTAATATTGTGTTTACAGCTTTTTGTGCCAGCCCCATGTGGCCAATCAGTTCATGCACATTTGAATGAACAAAACTGGCCTTTAAAATGTCTTGGTTCTCCTTTTGCACAGCTCAAAAAATACATAAAACATCACTATGATTGCTTCCATTACCTTTAACCTAGAGCAGGTTTTGTCGCTGCAACACTGGGACTGTGAAAACAGCACCCAAAGGAGTTGTTGCTTGGCATTTTTACTATACGTTTGTCACATGCACGCCATAAGCCTACACCAGAGACGCTTAAAAAGCCACCCATCATAACTTCAAACTAAGACAAATAGATGGTGTAGATAAATGGCTGAATGTTGTTACTGGTGTTGAGCTGCTATACTTGTCAAGAAATGCTTAAGGAAAACCACTGCGTACACAAGCTCCAAAAACACTCGTGTATGTGTCATTCTGACACATGTAGACAGAATGAACACAGTCTTTCTCATTACGAAGCCTTCATGGAGACAAGCTGTCAGGTTGAAACCCACAGGAGCCTACTGCAGATGCTGCAAACCATCAGCCTCAACTCCCCAAGCTAAGGAAATAGGATGTCTGCTAGCATCAGCATTAGAGGGAAAAGAAAATATTTACGGGGAAAGCATTCAAACTGAATTTTTGATTACAAACCAACTCTTCCACAAGGTGTTGGTCCATTGGGTTCAGTTTGAGTTTACAATCTGCTGTCAGTGCTGCCAGTAGAGAGATTTAACTATCTCAGTAATATGGCTGAACTCAGAGAAAGAAATCCTGATGTCTCAATAGCACGAACATCAGTTTGCATTGCCATTATTCATTCACTATTCACTGATGAGGGGAAAAACATCATTGGTGCTACACAGAAGAGAGAGGAATCCACAGAGACATCCAATGAAAACTTCTGCATTGACCAGTGCGATCAATATGTTATTATTATGAGCTATAGAGCTTGCCTCGCTATGATTATTGATCCACATGTCAAGATGTTCTTGTTTAGGCCAAGGTCAGCCGATGAATCATATGCAAATAACTGTGGATAATGTGCAAACGTGACAATACAGAACCAAGAGCTGTGTGGCTGAAGAAAGATAACGATCATTCAGAAGCATGAATCACAATAAATCACCCCGAAAACATCATTAAAGGAACAGGTCAGATTGTTTGAAGTGAGGTAGTCGGTGTATTACCTGCAGTTAGATGGCTGTTGGCACGCCCCCACTTTTGGAGAAGCAGCAAAACATATTTTAGCTCAGGACTCAAAACTTTTTTTCTCCAGTGTCCCACAGCTGTCATGAATTCTACTCTCACCTGTCCCAGACCTAACAACCATTGTCTCAAACTGAAGTTCTTTGTTTTTTTCATGTAACTTAATTTCAATAACGTGCATCACTTGGAAGTTCTTCTAGTGGCTCTCTGCATTTGCATCTGATTAAAAAATTGAAATCCCCCTACATGCAGGTGTTGGGCCACAATCAGTTTTCATTATTCTTTTAGTCATTGGCTGAGTTACTGTTTCTTATTCATTTACAGTTTGATCAATAACTGTATCGCTGCAAACTGCAATGCAAATGTAAACCTGTTTCCAGTTGGTATACAGCGATGGATTATACACACTTTGAACAGAGTTTGTGCCTGTATTTTCTATGAAGCATAAATGTAGGCTAATAATTTCATTTGCCATGATATGTTCCTCTACTGTCCCAGAGTTGGCCCTGACACCCAATCTTTGTGTCCTAGATGGTATTTTTTATTGTCCCTGGAACAAGGGGACATCTTTGATTTTGAGCACTGTTGTAGATCCTTAATAATAAGTAACCCACCAAATAAATAAATCAATATCTGTTTCAAGTGCAAGTTATATTCAGAATATTGTCACCATTTTTCCTACTAACACAAAATTACTGGTGCAACATAACTTTTGTGACATGTGACGCTGTGGCTACTTTTGGAAATTTTGTGACATTTTAGCAACGTTGCAACAACGTCATTAAATAAAATATAGGAAGACACTTGAACAGGTGCAAAAATACCATAGAATACCTGTTACATTGTAACGTTTCACAATGTCGCAGCAATGGAACTAATGGTAACATTTTAACTATAATGTTGCAGTAACATCATTACAGCCTCACAAATGACCTGTGTTTGTAGGGTTAACCAGACTTTTTTGGCAAAATCATTTGTTTGTCGATCTATTGGTTTGGAGCGAGTGATATTTGGCTTATATAACAGAGTTTTCCTGTCAGAATAGGCTGGTGACAGTAAAGTAAAGCATGAAAAAAATTCTCAATGCAGGGTAGACCTAAACTCATATAATTTTTTTGTTGTATTTTGAAGTGGACCTTCTTTCCTTTCAAACTTCTTTTTATTGAATTTCACAGTTTACACAAACAAACAAAAAGAACACAATCCAATTCAAAGATGAACATCTCTATCTCCTGTTGTCACTCGGTTGGTTAAACTTATTTCACCTTATAGAGGAATGTACAACATTATATGTGCATATCAATGTGTGCACAATGAGAGACCTTTAAAAAAAAACCATTTCAGTTGTGATAAGAGGTTAAGTAGAAGAAGCACGTCCAGCCAGAGATGTCAAAAACCATATCTAAGTGTGTGTCAAGGGCTGAAGCATGATAATTTTGTTATTTATTCCTGTACTTGTGTAGAGAGAACTTGCCAAAGAATGTCGAGGAAGATCTCCTGGGGGACCTATTTTAAGTGGCTGAAATGTGTTTTGTTGCTGACCCTGTCCACAGCAGTACTGAAAATATTCAACTTGTCATTGTGCAAAACATCTTTAACGCATCAAAGCTAACAGGGAATAAAATCCTTATTTACACCAGAAGTGCTGAGAGGTAGCACTCCGTCAAAGCACCAAACACTCACTTTATTCCTCTGCCTTCACCAGCACCGAGTCTGAAATGTCACACTACCTCTCAAATTACAGACAGTAGACAGAGGAAACGCCAAACACCCTGGAGTGTCATCCACACTCTCGGCTCCATCCCGCTGGGCTGGTCACTGGGGTAAAGGGAACCCCACTAAGAAAGCATCAGCTTCTTGTTTGAGAGCAGAATCACAAACTTCAGACACTGCAGAGCACCACCTAATGATGCTGTCGATTGATTTTGGTAAAGATAAAATGGAATCGGGTACAATGAAATTCTTGTTCGAACAGGGACTATTTAAGATGACAGGAAAAAATGAAAATGAGTGTTTTTAGCAATAGAGGCTTTTGTCTGCATTTTGTTGCTTTTGAATGAAACATGTCCTCCTTTCTGCATTATAAAATCTCCCACTGAGGTCTCTAAAAAAGACTTCTTAAATAGCCCCTGTTCCAAAGAGTTGAATGAAATACTTTTATTCACTATGCATAGTGTTCATGGCCTTTTGTTAGTGTACTTCCACTAATAAATTAGCCTTTGGTGGAGAGCCATTTAACATAGCTTCTTTAGCCTCAGTGCCAAGCATGTCCTTTTCATTGCACTCTGTGCACCCATCCACTCTTAGATGGACACTCACTCACCCTCTTCTGGTCCTGGATACATTTTATTCCTCTTCATTTTCCAAAAATAGACTTGAGTTGGAGTTGGGCCCACCAGAAGAAGCATATCACTCGCTCATTTCATCTATCACCTTGTTGACAGAATGTAGAGCCGCCTGGCGGTCAAAGACCGACTAAAGGCTGAGCATGAGCTGCCCACAGGGCAACAGATGTCCCAGACAATCAAGCCAATGATGAAACAGAAATCACCAAAGGCAGAACAAATATAAGGAGTAAGAAAACAAGAAAAACAGCACATAAAATCTGTTTGTTAAAGGGGCATTCCACCAGTCTTTCACTCATCTTGGGCTGTGCTTCTCACTCTGTGAAAACAGTAATCTTAAGCCCTCAGTGGCAGCTCACCTGGAGATCAGAGCCTGACTGGCATAACGGCTGGCTGATGTTATTGTTTTGATATTGGCCTATCACAGCTGTATCGGTCCATATTTGTACTGACGTGGCCTATATGTTTTCTGATATGTGCAGATATGAAAACTTTTTGTTTACAGAAGACAATGCAGATTTAGTTTAATAGGCAGAATTTTATGTATATTTGATCCCGACTTTACTCCCTGACATCAGCGTTGGCCCGAAAAATCCAGCATTGATGGGGGTCTATTGGAGATATTAAGTTGGAGAGGTGTTTATCAGGCAAGGGAAGTCTAATGAAAGAAATTTTCAAGTTGCATACTGGGAAGGGTCAGAAACACCTTTATAAAAGTGCAGCATTAAATCACTCAAATACCCATTTAAAATAAAGCCCTTTTATCAGTAGGCTACATTTTTAACTGGAATATTATTAAGAGATATGTGAACTTGAGGCTGGTGTTGCAATATCATATGTAATATTACTTTCATAATTGTTATGTACAATATTCTGTTTCATATCAAGTGCAATATAACTTCGTATTACTTTCAGTATCACTGTCAATATTACTTTCAATGTCATTGTCAGTCTACTTTTTCTGTTGTGGTGTTTATTTTACTTTTTTACTTAACTCATCTTACTTCTGTTATTCTCTTAGGCACTGTTTTTGGATTTACTCATTGCACACTTTATATTTCACTTTTATTTAATTCTCTGTGGTTGTTACTGTAATTTTGGAGCAAAATAATTTCCTTCAGGATTGATGAAGTTCTATCTTATTTTAGTCATGTAAAAGAGTAATGCAGTATATCAGAATCCTACTACCTTATTTTTATGTCAACATAACACTTGGCACATACTCAAGACTGTACACATGTGTGCCTATAGCCTGTTCTTACAGCATGTGGTCTTAAAACAAACACCTGTTTATGTGCAGGGTTCCTGTGTGTTTGCATTGTTTACAGTAGTATAGATTAAGCCCCAGGTCAGAAAACAGGAGACCCACTTCCACAAAAACACGAGCCCTGCAGCATGTCTATTCTAATATTGTTGGGGTTTTATTATCTAATGTGTATTATTGTTTCCCTGCATGATAATGCTTCAATAACTGCCAAGCAAATGTCTTTAAACCAGGATTAAAGACTCATGAGAGAGAAAAACATAATTCTTCATAAAACATGATACATGAGAAACCGTTCTGAAATTATTTACTGTATTGTGAATACCTACATATCATCAAATAACAATATGATATAAACATAATCAATCATAGAGTGTAACTTTGAGAAAGTCTTTTAATCAGTTTCCTTTTACATATTTGAGTATTTTCCCCATGCTTCAAAACAAAATGCCTTCAGAATATCCCTGCTGATGGTTGTTAAAATGGTGCAGGTGCTGTGTGAATCCTCAGGATGGTGCCAGTGTGCTGTGAAACTCAGAGACGTCCACCACCCACAGATTCCACACAGACTCACAGCTTCACAGTGTGAGTGACAGCTCTAGTGGCATTATATAATATTAACTTAATGGTGGATGTACTGTGACAGTATGAGCTCCCTGCTAACTTTCTGAAGCTATTCATATTTCTACCGGTCTTATCCCTCTATTAACAGGATGATGGCAAAGCACGCTTATAAAATTACCACGGCTTTGTCAAAATCTCTGCTATTTCAGACTGTGTGTACACAAATACTGTGATGTCTTAAAGCATGAAATAATGGCTTTGGAAGTATCACGGGTGTAGATCTATGTGGTAATAATATTAGCACAGCACTGTAAATGTGAATCTTTATACTGTGCATTCAAACCCTGCATGGTAACTTTAAAAAGTCAGTTCAGTGTTAATCTAACAAGCTGTTGGTTTGGAGCATTGTTAGGTGGCTAACTGGGAAGCATTAATTTTTAATAAAGCAACTTTTCTTTTGCCATCCAGATACCACATTCAAGGCCACCACTGCTGGTTACAATCCAATTAATGTTCTCACTCGGGAAAACCAGCACCATCACGAAGGAATAGTTGGAGGGAATAGTTTGATATTTGTGAGTATCTGCAGTCTTGCCGAGAGTTAGATTAGAAGATCGATGCCACTCGCATGTCTTTAAGGTAAATATGAGGCTGCAACCAGTAGCTTGTTAGTTTAGCTTAGCACAAAGACTGGACACATGGGGGAACAGCTAGCCTAGCTCTGCCCAAAGGTAATAAAATCCACCTACAACAACACAAACTGGTGTTTTGGTACAGGGGAGCTTGTTGTCTGAACCGTGCAAGAATATGTCTGCATACCTGCCAACATTTAGGTTACATTTAGGGTGGTTATAAATGGAAATTGTTCAGTCTGACTCTGCTTAAATTTTGCAGGTGTATTTCTACTTTTTTAAGCTGCACACACACACCCTTTGAATTGGATTGCGGATAACCAGATTATGTGTGTAAATTGTGAGATTGTGGTTCGTGGAACATCTGACAAATGTGGAAAACTTATGGATCCATGTATGAACCATCATAATAAAGTTAGAGGGTCAAACAAATAATGGGAGTTTCCTGGGAGAACAATTGTTTTCATTATTTTAGGATGCCTAACAACATCTGGCAAATCGACTGTTGATGAAAACAAGCCTTGAGCAATTTAATGCATTTACATTTGTTTGAATGTTGATTAATGTTCATTGTCCCTTTTCAAATAAATAAATAAGAAACAACAGAACAGAAGGCTGCAGGTCTGAGTCTGGCACATAAAGACTTATAACATGTTTTATTTTGCACTTAAGTTTTCATACGTATTAAGCAAACAAGATATAGTTGTAATTACTGGGAAAATGTTATTTGTGGAAGGAGCCCAGCGAGCAGTTTCCCCCTCTTTCTTGTCTTTGTGCGAAGCTAAGCTACGGTAAAAGGCTGCTGATGATTGGTTTAGGCTACTGTACTGTACAGATACGAGAGCGGTATCAATCTTCTGATGCAACTGTTGTAAAGCAAATAGGCAAATAACAAGGCTGCATAAAAAAAAAAATCCTACTGCGATTATTTTGACAACTATTGTGGTATGATTCATGATTAGTGGTAATCTTTTTTTTGCTGAAAAAGATGTGCATCCTACGATCGACTGGGATTCACACGCTGTGAGAAGCTCCCAGTACAAGGATTTATTTGTGCAGAAGTGACATTTCTACACAGATACTTCCTCAGACGTCTGGTATAGGCTATACAGCAAGTCGCCATGTTGGAAGAGCCCGTGTGCTCAAAACCTAAATTTTGCATAAATAAATCCTTACAATGGGATGTTCTCGGTGAGGGGATCTGTTTGTTTCAACATAATGATCTATTCTGAAACTGAATTTTTATTTTCACTGAAAATAAAAAAAAAACATGATGAAGTGACATTTGTTCGGGTCTGTAAACAAATGTGTTTTCTAAGGTTGTCAAAAGTATTAAGTTTTTCAATACTGTGCGTTTAAAAACAACACAGTACAAACATTTCATAGCATTGAATGTACAGAAGCTATAAAAAAAAAATCTAAGATCTAAGTGCTCATTCAAGACCGCATTTCAGTTCACGCTGTCCTGCTTGAAGATTGGCGAGCAGTATTGTATTCTGGGCCAGTGCATCTCTGCAGCACTGCAGTGTTTCATTATAACGTTGTTTTGTCACACATTTTTCCTTTAACAAAAATTTGCATATTGCTCTTCCCATATTGCGATTATATTTTGATCGATTGCGGAGCCGTATGAAATAAGCATATTTCTCAAAATGTCAAACTGTTCCCTCAACCCAATGGTAACCCCAGAAAAAAATAAATGAGGTCTGCTTGACACTAGTAGAGGATGACCAGGCCATTGAATTTAATCAGCTGTATAATCCCCAGTGTCATTGCACATGGGAGCTGGGAGCCTTCAATATCGCAGTTAATCAGACACCATACTACTTTAGTTAAACAAAACATTTTCTTTTGTGTAATCATGTAACACAGTTTGGGGCCGTGGTAAATCATAAATTCAGATGCCTCTTTTCTCCTTTATGCCTGAGTTCAAACTGCATAATTGGTAGTCTACAGTGAGCATGCATAGGAGAAATATTTCCCTATGGTGACATATAGTTGATGCAGAACAAAAATGACATTTTCTTCCCCGCATGGTTCAACTGCCAAATATAAAGCACAGAGAATAACTTTTCCCTGCTGAGACAGCTCTCGCTGCATAGACCTTTCATACAAAAAGGGCCTTCGCACAGTTCTCTCTAACATATAGGTGCACTGGAGGCTGCTCGGGTGTGTGTGCGTGTGTATGTGTTTATGGTCAAAAGTGAAGCCAAAATATCCTCCAGGCACCAGCATGGAGACATGCATCTACGCCAGTTATTTTTCAGCAAATTTCAATACCCTCCAGTAGACGACTCCCCAATGAACTCTACAGGTATTGATATTTTGTTGGGGATATTTGTGCACACAGTAGGCTCTGCCATACTGCAAGTGCTTGCATGCTGCTGAGAGATGCAGGCTGAATAGTGAATTTGAAACTGTAAAAGTGGTGTGTTTTTTAGAAGAAGGTGGAAGGTATTTGTGTTTAAAGAAAAGGGGGACTGAGGAATTGTTCCCTTGTGTAAGTGGATGTGACAGCTTCTCACCCAGGAGAGCACTTGTACTGAGCACACACTAGAGGCCAGCAGGGCCACCTGTCACACAGATCTGTGACTAAAGAACTCTATTAGCGAACAAGCACCCCGGGGTAACACACACGCACACACACACATGCACACACCGCGCGCGCATAAACACAAACACACAAAATCAATATGCGAATGAATGAACAGAGCCATAAATGTAGAGTGATTAGATAAGAAGACGATAAATACGGTGAAGGATAAGACAGGACTAGATTGACAGTCGCTTTCAATATTAATGCACATTTTAATGATCCCATTCTCTAGATTATATCCTGCTTGTCACCGTGTTCGGCAATACCATTGCTCAAAAGAGCACATTTTCACTTTACATGATTTACAGTACATGGAGGGTGTGAATGCCGTTGAAACAAAATTTTCATCTTAAAACATGTTAGATGGTGCGTGACCATGTTTCACTCTGTCCGCACTCCACTCGGTATCTGACAATAATCAAGATGGATTTGCACTAAACCGTGTATACTGCCATGAATGCACATTGTATTTGAATAGACAAGTACGGCCCAGTCAGTCTATAATTCAAATGAGTGTCAGACGGGGGTGAATGGCGCACTCAGGCCTGGGCAAAATATATCAATATTATATCGATATTGTGATATGAGGCTAGATATGGTCTTACATTTTAGATGTCCTTTTATCTTGATATGGCTGAAGTGCTGCCTTTTCCTGGCTTTAAAGACTACATTACAGTAAAGTGATGTCATTTTCTGAAATAAAAGGAGACTGTTCAAGCTGTTCTATTATTTCCCTTTACCAACTCGGCTATTATACACTGTAAAAAGAAAAAAAGTTGAGGAAACTCAAAATTTCAGGGCAACTTACTTCAACAGATTTTTAAGATGTTGAACAACTCAAACTCCTCAGTTTACTGTCATAGAGGAGCAAACCAGAAAATATTCACATTTAAGTAGCTGGAATCAGAGATGTTTCTTCTGTTTTTTCCTAATCCAATCTATTTTCAAAATAGTTGGTGATTGATTTGATCTTTGAATAGTAATTGAGCAATTGTTGCAGCTCTAGCAACCTTTTCATTTTCAAGCACGCAAATAATGACAAATCGGGTCCACACACACTGTGAAAAATGTTTGAAATACAATTTTTTTTAGGTTTCCAAAAAGATTGGCAAAAGCTTGTTCAGTTTATTTAAAAATTAAAAGCATAATATATAACATTTTCCTAAATAAAACAACAACAATGTCTAGACTCAGAAATATAATCTCTTTCAATCATCACTTATGACCCTCTAGAAGTGTTTGGTGGCGGTTGTGGTTGCAGAGAACTTGCCCGTTAGCTAGTTTTTCATTACTTTGCTGTGCTCAGGACACTTTACCAACTCAAAATGTTGGTATTTGATGTCATGGGAATGAGACACAACAATAAACTGTCTGTATGGTGTGCTTAAGAACAGCTCGTCCTACTGATTCTACTTTTAGGAGTTTGATGCAAAACTCAAGAATCCAGTAAAGGAATTTGCCTTAAAATTATGAGTTTTCTCAACTATTTTTACAGTTTAAAAAAATCTTATTTATTTCATGACAAAATCTTATTTTACAACAGTTTTGTGAATTATAAAAATCACCTTGTATCCACATAATTGATCATCAAGATCATCACGATTACTCTATTTGAGAATTTACGGTATGTTATTTTAGAGATATGTGTAAATAGATATATATGTATTTTGCAGAATAGCCTAAAAATATCAAGATATGATTTATAACCCAGCTCTTGGCACACTGCAGGCTTGATTTGGCCTTTGTGCTTGCATGCATGCAACTTTTCTTTTCTGTTTTATTGTCTTAAAAAATTCCTGTCAAACACTGTTTGTACATAATATAGGTTACTTAATGTGCAGAGATACCCTTCTGGAATAGAATAGCCAGAGGAATTTTCCACACTGTCACTCTGTTGCGGTCAAAAAATATAATCATATTTGACACTGCCGCATCCTCTGGAAAACCACGACAAGTTGGGCTGTCAGGGCTCTTTTGCTTGGTTCTTGTCCTTGAAGCCTTTTGTCATTTTTCAACTTCTTGCTTCCTCCCCCCGGATAGAGTAGTGGTGATGTTTGATTTTTAAATGGCTGCTGGAATAATATCCGTGAAATCAGGGATGATTGTTGCTGTCTCTCAAACCACTACCTCCCCATTACCTCCCTATTGCAGGCGCTCACGTGATGCTGTCGAGCTGATCCAAGGAGAGAAATTCATTGGAACAGGTGGAGCTGTGGACCATATCCCATTAGTGAGCCTGCCAAAGGCTGGTCCCTGTAGGAGTAAACCCTCCTTTTCATGCACCATAGGCACAAGCTACTGTATATAGAATCAAATTTATGGGCTAAAACCTGCTTCTCAGGCAAAAATAGGGAGGGAATGATGAGCATATAGATCACAGCTTTCATTACTTTTAATAAATCTGTAAAATACATGGTGTAAAACTCCTTTTTCTGTGAGGAATGTACTTCGCCTGGAAACATTCAGAGAACAGTCATTTGCAATGAAAGTCAGTGGCTGAAAATGTACTGTAGGCTTGTTGATGTGTGTGTTGAGGGTGCATGTGAAGGGCGCACATGGCTCTGACTTTGGCTTTGACTGGCTCGGCTGTTAGCCCCTGGCTTTATGACTCTTCCCACATGGCAACACATTATGGCAACACTCTCAATTCTATACATAGTACAAGGGATAATGTCAAAACAAATGAGAGTAATTGTGCGCAGTGATCTGATAAAGCAGTTTTCCATTTCATTTTTTTTAATGTTACAAGAAAATGAAATAGACCACTTCACACAGTCACAAATAGTGGAAAAGTTCTTTTAAAGGATGATGTGTGTGCGTATGATGAGATATGTCCTGTGTGAGACACTTGACTTGCTTAGATGAGTGAATGAAAGCTGAAGGAAAAAGTTGAGTTTGAAAACTACATTTTTTTTTATTCACAGTAAAAACAAATGAATGTCTTCCCACAGTGTATTTGTTTAAGTTGCTATTATTCTGTTTGAATTCAATCCATGAACCTTGACCGCTAGCATGTAAACGCAATGTTAAATATGTTGAAATTAAATGTTCATGTAAAGTTGTAATTACCATTATTGTATCAAGGTTTTTCAGCACTCCGTGGTGTTTGTCATATGAATGTGAGTCAAAGATCAACAAAACAAATGTGCTGTGGCCCTGAGAGCTCAAAACACTGCTACTTAAAGGAATAATCTTGAAGATTTTCATTTAAATTAATGTCTTTTTAGTCAAGCCCTTGTAATTGCAGTAATACTAAATGGGTGTCTGTGGAGACATTCACAAGGTGGGTGCAGCCGATGCAACAGACTCGCCTGTGTGTGAAGCATCATACTGTTTTTTCTCTGTTAGCCTTGTGAATAAATTGTTATGGCTGAATAAATAAAGAAAAGATAGATAGCTCCTTGTTATGGAGACGTGGTCCTGACGTCACGCAAGCGACTCTGTTCGGATCTATTTGGAAGTGCCGTCAAAAAACACACCTGAAATTACCACATATCAGAATAAATGCCGCCAAAGAGAACAGAGTTTAAGAGAACGGACGCAAATAGAGATAACACAAGCACATTAAGAAAATATCTTCACCAATTGCAAAAAAAAAAAAAATCCTGCTAATGAAGAAAAGCGTGCGCAAGAACAGTTTCCAGCTGTTTCTGACTGGGACATGTTGTTTGCTTGTTGTTGTCGTGGTTTGTGACTAATTGAGTTACTGAAGTTGGTTGCTTGAAGTGGTGTTTGAAAATCAGATAAATTGTAAGGTTTTTTTTCCTTTTGGTGGAACAAGAGACATGTCCTAGCAATGTCTGACAGTTTCACTTGCCCTCATAGCTACTTACAGTACTTCTGTATTTGGTTGCGTTTTCTTGCAGCCTTCCTTGTTCCTTTCTTAAGTTGTGGTGTGTTGAGCTCTCAGAGCCACATTACAAATGAGTATTTTCAAAATGTAGTGAAGATTTTGTTTATCCTTTAAGTGGAAATGGAGTACAAATGCACAAGTACTGGCTGTTGTTGACTGTTGAAAGAAAAGCACCAAGTGCGAAGCAGTTGCTCTCATGATGGTTGGAACAGTCTAGGACTTGCTTACATCACTATTTCATCATATTCTATTTCTGTTAGTATTGTCAAAAATATCGATATATCGATAAATATTGATGCTGAATATTTGGAATGCTTTTAACACTTATTTTCCGTAACATTGATACTCCGGTACCAGTTGCACCTCCTCACTCTTTCTTCTCTCCGACAGTGAGTTGACACACTGCTGCCGTGCCCAGATATTCACGCATCTTCTCACTTACTCACAGTGCTGTCCTCTTTTCGTCACTTCGTCTTCTTTTCGTTGAGTATCCAAAATTTTTCTCTGTGACATTTTTCAAAGTACTGCATTGAAATGAGAAATTCCAGTAATGTAACAACACTAATTTCTGTATAATTTCACAGTTTACATCAACACTCTGAACATTTAAACTTAGTCAGTACTTTAACTTTGATAATTGATCCCACAAAGTTGGAGTAAGATAATATTAGAAGGATCTTGATTAGTTGCTGATATTAATAACGAATTCTTTGTTCAGACAAATTAGATTTGCTTCCCAAATCAGATCTTTAAGACAGACTATCTGCACTGTTATTTGAAAGCGGTCGGATTGGATTTGTGTGTCTAAAGATTAGCAGCCTATCTGCAGCGGTTGCTGTGGTAACGACTTGGGCATCAGTAACTACATATGCTGGTGATACCCTCCAAGTAATCGTGCTTTCAGATCAGTGTACACGTCTCCCCAAAAGTGCCAGCAGACAATTCATTTCAGCATCTGTCTTATTTCAGTGTCTATGCATGGACTGTTGCTCTCTGTGTTGTTCTCCATACACCTCTGCGAGTAGCAGCTGCTCAGCTGCTCTGACGCTGTCACTCTGGATTTGACATCGTCATTGTGTGTCACGCTGTGAGTGACGCAAAAAAACAGCTTGAAATCAGATTTGAGAGGCCAGACTGAAACGCATTGCTTGGATCTGATTTGCAAAAATTACATTACATGTGTTTTTAGCTGGTCAGACTCTCAAAAATCAATCTTGATATAATCTAGAAATGCGAGCAGTCTGAACAAAGTTAGTAACAACGCAAATGTACGACAAACAGCTCAGCCCAATTGACAACTGAAATTACATTAGAAATGTCAGAGAGAGTTAAAGCATTTTAAGGCTGTATTTTTACTCCTCTCTGGTTTGGCTGTAGTAGCAGTGCCTAAACTCACTATTCCAGAGGTAATTTGACAACTTGTTGAGAGACACAGAAGCAGAGTGAGGGAAGAGGCAAAAAGATCACGGATGAAGCAAACAGACGTGTTGCCATGGCACATAATGGTTATAGTGGAGGATCCTGTCACTTCAGGAAAACAATATCAGAGAGCTGCAGCACACTCTGTGCTGCGTCCTCCCGTTGGGTTGTGCACAGTGATGCTGTTTATTTGGGTTAAATAAGTATCCTGTTCCTCTTATGACAGTTTCCTACTGGCTAGAACTGAATGCTGTTGAAAGGCTATGAAAATTTTATCCAAGTTAGACTCCTGGGTCCCATGCTGAGCTGGAAAGCTGATTGAAGAAAAAGCAGTATAATTATCCTCATCAAGGGAAGAGCCTATTCTGTATTTATATTCCAAAAAGCCGTCTCACTAAGCAGGCAAGCCTTCCTTTCCCTTTATATTCTCCTCTTCTGCCTTTACATATCAAGAAGTCTGTGCTCTTACCTGCCTGGTTTGAGCTTTCCACCCGACATATTGTAGTATATGATATTGTAATTGTAGCTATAATAACTACCTCAATTCACACATAAGTGGGATGGAGTGTCCTTGAGCAACACGCGCTCATGAACTGAAAGTGTTGCATTACTCTCCCGGGAGTAGCGGTGACTAAGGATTCAGTTCATGATTCTGAACGTAATGGGGAATGTCAGTATTATAATAAGAAAGTTCCATCTCATTTTTCTTGACCTTTTGTTTGAATACTCCCTCTGAGTGTGTACTTTACAGCAAAATCAATATGTGCATCATGGTGCGCTTTGTTCTCCATGCACAACAATGGCCACTGGCAACAAATTCTTCTTAGCATATTATGTACTACATTCGCTAATTTGTTTACGTCGGCAATGACCAGGTGAAATTATAGGATTGTATGGTATTTTAATCACATAAAAACTGAGCTTTACCCCAGGCGGGGAAGCAAATCAATACAGCTTGTAAATGTTCAGCAACAATAGAACAGAACTGCTTATACCTACATACATTATCTTAAACAGACACAACTGTGTGCTAAGCTTGTTATTAATCAGAACCAATGGAACAAAAGCTGCTGCTGAATGACATGTTGATGGTTAATATATTGCAGAAATTCTGAGAAATAGAACACTTCATTTCTTAATGTCTTCATTTCTTTAGCCATGGGGCATGTATGTTTTTTATTATTTCTATCACTAATACACAAATAGACATTCATTCCTTGCTTAGTCCTTGACATTCTCATAGAATGGCACTTATTTGTGATGTATATTCCTCAGTATAGCTCAGTATTTTCTCTTAGAATTTTTTCAGACTTTGTATGCACAAAAGAAAAAAAACCAAAAAAAAATCCAACCCTAAACAGACGAGGCGCACAGGATGGCATATTGATGTGGTTGGCTTCGGTCAGATGGTGCAGCAGGTGGTCTGAAATTTATATCTGTGTTCAAATTTTTGTTTGCTCAGTACATTCAAGACTTTGGACAAAATGATGACAAGGAGAGGATGTTTTAATAAGCTACATTTATTGCAGAAAAATAAACTGTGTAACCTGTGACCTTTGCAAAACATGAGCACATCATGAAGAGTGTGCATGAAATGCAGATCAAATGCAAATCATAGATTTATGAATGACTGGATATTTGGTGTTGGTTTTAAAAAATGTGTTTTTGGCCCGGTTGGGGTTTTCATAGGCCTGTTCATTTAAAGGGGGAAACTATTTTAAATGTTTAGAAAAAAATTAGGCCTAATTTGATAGGGCACGTCTGAACTAGCAACATTTCCACCCATCATACCTGGAACTTTTTAGTCCCAGGAACTACTTTTCAAGGAACTAAAAGGTTCTTTTAGCCTGTTGTTGTCTTCATGTCCACCAAGGTATAAAGACCCACTAAGATTAGGCAAATTAGTCTGCTGACAAAGGGGATGGCTGTTTCTACACGTTAGTTCTGCCGTGTGGCTCTACAACAAAAATAATGCCTTGAACAGGAATTATTATCCATGCAACACTGCAAACACAGAAAGCATGGAGATTCAAATTGTACTGTAGTTGATTGTGATGTGGAGCTGCAAAGATTAGCCAATTAATAGATTAGTCAATCGAAAGAAAATTAATTGCCAAATATTTTGATAATCAATTAATCATTCCTGTCATTTTGCAGATAAAATGTCAAACATTTGCTGGTTGCAGCTTCTTAAATGTGAGGATTTGCAGCTTTTCTTTGTTATCTATTTTAGTAAATTAAGAGTTTTTGGGTTTTGAACTGTTAGTTGGACAAAATAAGCTATTTGAAGATGTCACTTTGGCCAAATTGTGATGAGCATTTTTCACAAGAATTTTATAGACTAAGCAGTTCATAGTTTAATTGTGAAAATAATTGAATGAAAAAAATTAGTTGCAACCCTGTCCTGATTTATGATGGATGGAATAAAATGCTGCAAGTACTGGACCAGTCAGAAATGTTGAGAGCTACAAACCAGATTCCCAAAGTTCTTTTACTTTGGAAAGTGTCGGAGCAGGTAAATTAATGTCCCTGGAACTTTAGTCCCTGTGGGGGAAAATGCACTGAGTTCTTCCAAAGGTTCCTAGTCCTTGGGGAAAGTTCCTGCAGTGGAAATGCAGCTATTGATGATCTATGGTAGTGCTGCAGCCCACTGCTGCTTTCAGTCACTTTACATGTTGTGCTAACCAGACCAAGAGCAGGATTACAAGTCAAGTCAGCGACAATGGCTCTTTCTTATCCTTCTCATCTTCTTCAGCCCTAACACACTGTACGATGGACAGTATCGTGTTATACAGTATAGCTGAGTTTCAACCTACATCTTCAGCCCTCTCGGCGTCATGACTGTCACCATGCCTGGCTTTTTACAAAGCAGCATATGTACTCATAAAGTGCTGGTTACTACAATATTATATATAACTATTTCCATCCCCATGTGATGGAATGTTTTATTGTAGCTCCCCTAAGCTTAGCATGACAGGATCCATGTTAACGTTACCCACATGAAATCCAGCTGCATTTCTCATAGATTATATTTTAGAAAAACAGCTTTTCTGTCTTGTTTTACTTCTTTGCTTTATAAAAGTTTAACATACCCCGCTCTCAGAAGTGCATTATTGGCTCATGCCTCTCATGCCCGTGTCTCACTTTTAAGCAAGCTATACACATTTTGCTCTGCGCTGCAATGACATGAACGTCATTAGCATGAATTTTGCACAACCAGCTCTGCGTAGATTCACTGACATTTGGGTTGTGAAGCCATTTCTCCGGTTTTAAACATAAATGAACATTAAAAGATCTGTAGTGAATGTAGCATTTGAAGTCTGTTGAGGTTCTGAGCGAGAGTCGTGTTGTACTTATGTAGCAGGCAGTAGTGTAAACTTACATTTTATGGTTGCAAGGACACAGCACCAGGATACAGTAGCCTATATGAGCCTGAGTGACAGAGAGAACATTAGTAAAAATCCATATTAATATTGCAAGAAACTAAAGCCGCTGGGGGAAATGTAAAGAGACAGTAAATCAAATGGCTTTGAAGCACAAGGACAAGTAATGACTTCATTAAGACAGCACTTAGCACTATATATGTCCAATAGGCTGTGTGGTAAAGACAAAAAAATTGTTATTTATATAATGTAAAAAATACATTTTTCAGTAATGAGTAATAAAGAGAATGGATTCCATTAAAAATGGTAGGATATTTATATTTTTTCTAATATATCTGTTTCCATTTGTTCAGTTTCTCTGTCCATTTGCCCACTTACAGTATAACCTACTCTTCACCACTTTGTGACGAAAAGGTTCTGAGCTCAATATGTTTTCAGACGTTGTCCACAAGAGTGTTAGTGGATCCAAAAGATCCCTCCCTATTTGTGAGAGGAGTGAAATCAAAGCAGTCTTTCTTGGCTGCACTTAAGAGACCTTCATCTGCTGTAACTGACCTATCTCTTCACAGAGTGGATGATTTAGAACACTAGAAGGAGGAAGCTGGAAAACAAACTTTTTTCTTATTTCCAGTTACATAAGGTGTGCTTCTGTTAGTAAGGCCAGCATTTTTAGAGGGATTGTAAAATGGAAATGTACACTTAAAATTGCTGCACATCTCATCCCACAGTAATGTCACTGTACCTGCTGCATAGTAATTCAATAAAATAGAAGAAAACTCTATTAGCCTATTACCCTGAAATACAACCCACTTGAGCTCCAGCCCCCTTTAAAAAAGAGATACAGTGAATCAATGAATAGAAGTCATCTAGAAGAGGCTTTACTACACATAAACAAAATGGAAAAAAGACGTTTTGATACAGACTCATCAAAATGCAAACTCTACAGCCAGCATGGTCCAAAGCTAGAGCAGATCATGGCTGAGCGCTCTGCAGGAGGGCAGTAGAGCCTGCTGCAGCGTCTTGAAGTATCGGATGGAAGTTGGGAGCAGAGGGTGGTGGCGGTCGGTTCCTACGAGACAAGAAAAACAGAGGATGTGAAAAAAGGCTAGTTTATAAACGGGAATATGCAATGGTGAGCATTGGATGAGAGGATGTGATAAGTATGAGGATAGAGAGCATACTGGACTTATATGACACAAATGTAGGCATTGGCTCACTCACACAGTTGAACATCAGTAAACACCAAAAATAATCACATTTTAAAAATTTAGTTGTTTGTGATCAGTGGTGGAAAGACTACTGAAAATCTGCGCTCAATTAGAATTACTGTTACATTACTGAAATAATCCTGAACTGCAAGTAAAACAGGTCTTTAAAAATACTCAAGTAGAAACTATTCTTCATAAAAACAAAGCATTAGTTATGTTTTAAGCATTGATGTTTAATGCATTATGAATAACAGGCATTCAATCAAAAGAGGTTTCTGTCTAAATTTCTCCTCCTGCTACTATATGAACGTGTGTAGAATAAAGTTAGGGAGAATAAAACATGGCTTCACTGTGTAAATAACTCCTTAAGAAAATGGGCCTCAATCATTGGTTCTGCAGTTTGATATTCAGGCGGTATCGTTCTTCCTTGTACATGGCTAGTGCTGTGTTGTACAGCTCAGGGTACTCAGACACCAGCATCAGCTCCTCCAGGGTCACTCCTCTCTGACTAGTGATAGCTGCCCCTTTCTATTACGAATGGGAGGAAAAAAAATTCTCTTAAGTTCTGTGATTCTTTTTTTTTTAACCATTCCTGAATCGAATTGCTGAATCAATTTTTTCATAGACATAAATAAATGTTAGCTTAATGCTAGCACATAATGGGAATTCACTTTGACACGCTAATAAAAATTAGCATCGTGATCAGTAACATCTTAACAAACGGATCCATTTGACTTCACATGCTTAACGATGAAACGATGCGTCCACAGAATTTGAGGCCTACATTTCCTCTGCTCTATTGAAACCAACTAATAGCTCCTGATCTCACGTTGCTAACTCAATCTATTACTCTGTCTTCAACACTCGGCACTAACCGGCTACAGCAACCTCAAAGGGTCAAAACTGAAACTCAGAATACAGCTACTGTACATTTATCAGAGACATTGTATGCCAAGAGATGCACATATATTTATAGTCTATATAGTCTAGCTTAGATCTACATATTTTCCACTACTTGATGAGCAGGAATACTTCAAAAAGTGCATACATACATGCCTCACATACTTTTTTATTTACCACTTTACCACTTCTGTATGCAGACACTCCAGGGTTTTTAAAGGACAGTTTTCACATTGTGCTGGATACAGTTTTCAGGGGTTCTCTTCATTTTGACATTTTATTTATTACTTTCTTGTAGCACCAGCTTGATTAGCACAGATAGCTTAAGTTTACTCCAAAAAGTATTTAATTTTATACTTTTCTTTGCAGTCTAGCAATAGTGCTGCTGAAATAAAATCAGTTATCAAAATAGTTGGCAACTAAATGTGCAGTGTTTTTGGAAATCGTGATATACAGTCTTCAGAAGTGTATTATTTTAACTTTTTCCCATGGCCTAGTGTTAAAAAAGCAAACAGACATTGCAATAAATTACATTATTGAATTGCAATACTTGTAATCAAATACTTGAGAATCACAAACATATTGAATTGGCACCAGAGTATCATGATAGTATTGAATCGGGAGATACGTGTTCCTGCCCTACTCTCTATTTGATCGTACAAGGGCAGTGGTTACTGACAGAGTTCAGCACAGGAACGCTCAGTGTAGAAAAAAAAAATCTGTGCTTGTTCATGTGGGTGGCAACTGTTCTTACCCCTACCCCCAGATCGAAACTGCTAAAAATGACTGAAGGTGATGAGTTACTGTGTGGCCTTTTCACTAGCCACACAGTAACTGCCTGAAAATGACGACTTGAAAAAACACCTCAAGTACACACAAAAATTGCTTCATTACAGCAAGAATGAGAAGTTGCATCACCTCAACTCTGTTAATGAATAATACTAGGCAAACAAGACTCCATACTTGCACAAATAGAATATATAAAAAATATAAGAGTGACACAGAGAAAAACTTTCAAAAGGCATAATACAGCAGTTTAGCTGGCATAGGGATTTGCTCCAGCAACGAGATCAGGACAGGATGGACAGTTTTGCATCTGAGCAGAGGGACACAGTAGGACATCTATTGACAAGTGTCTTAGTCATCGTGTTGCTTTTGAGTCTCTCAGAGAAGGGGATTACAAATTGGACTGGAAAGTAGCTGATGTGCTAAGACCGGCATTTACACAGCCAGTAGTTGGTAGGTCCTCTTCTGAGTGGCAAAACCAGTACAAAAATGTTTAATGTGCTTCTTGTGCAGGGGTGAATGTCTGCAGGTTGTAATCATACATTTTGATGCAGCACTATACAGGAAAGAACCCAAACAAGTTTGGTCGTCTACTTTAATATGAAACTTCAAATCATATTTATGATGTAGCTGAAGTGCAGCCTGGGGGTTTGTTGTTCTGCCACAATTACATGTGACTTCTTCTTCCCTCACATGGTGAAATAAGTAATATAACAGACAGCATTAACAACTCGGCATTAAGGAAGTGCAAACACTACATTTCCACTGCATGATTGATTGAATGTTTTTCTAAATGCAGAGGACGTCGGTCACAATGAATGTGATGTGCAGCTAGTCAGGGAGTGGCTCCACTTTTCGTCTCACATGAAGCGCGGGGGCCTCAACGTGTAAGACGGACTAGCTGTGCTTATTGGGGAAGACAAGTCGTGTTCACTTGAATTTTCCCAAGCCTTTGTCAAGATGCTAGGGTACTTTCAAAAGATTTTCTTCCCTTTTTCTTCCCTCTTCTCCCTACAATATAGAGAATAATTTATTCAGGCCTATTCAGGAAATCTGTTTGTAAACAAAAGATTCAAAAGACACATTCATAACAGAGACTGATTACAGTACCATGTAATAAAGAAATGCCAGTTATACAGCCGTATTCAAATTTTCCTGTAACAATAAGCTGCTACCTGTCACACCTGTCATTATTGCATTCATAGAATAATATCACTGTTTCTGATTTTTTTCTTCATAATACTGTGAATGCCAAACATGTGATCAAATGCTCTGCGACTCCAATTTGCAACAGGAATGATAGGATGTCAAATATAATGTGAGAGAATACATTTTTCATCGGGTAGTACATTTTCTACATTGGATATTCAACACACAAACCCCAGCTTTTTAATTGAAGCTCTTTGTGTTGATGAAACCCAAAACAAACTAGCCAGCAAAATCTCTTTCAACCCTAAATAACAGCACGAACATGCCCATTTAATAGTGAAAAAACACCGAATGAATGGGCTTCCTTTTTTGATATTTTCTTTATAGTTGAGAAGAAAGGCAACAGGTACATCTTACATTATAGACTTTGGTTTTTAAAAGCAAACAGAACAAACAACCAAACAAACCAGGAGAGTGCACTCAGTAGAGTGCAAATCCCCACCAGGCAACAGATGGTGAAGCACCTACTGCAATGTCACCACCACTGCCAGATGCAACCAGCAGAGATTTGTAAACCTCTGCCAACATTAACATGACCTTCACATATGTTGTCCCAAACTGAAACAAGATTTCAGACTGAAGCAGTTATTGATCACTTGCAGTCCCTAACAGCGGTTAAGAAGAGTAAGAAGTCAGCTAGAATTACTGCTTTGCAGTTGTATGTTGCCACCAACCAGTCAAGTTACAGTTTACATCCATGTCTGTCCACACTGATTTAATGTATATAGTGAAGACAGAAAAACTGATATTGAATGTACCACTAGATTGACCTGTAACTTTGAAGAAATGTAATAAAAGGCATTAAGTGTATTTTTTTGGCAAAATGGAAGTTCTCACTATACACGTGTGATTTCCATGAATAATTTCCAGTGAGAAACACTGTCTTCACTTAGAGACTGTTTTTACAGAAGGGTACAGAGGACTGATGGAGAACTGAATATTATGATGCCACAGTGAAGTTGACCTTTGACCTTTTGCATATAAAGTGTCACCACTTCATCATTTTATCCTATTAGATATTTGTGTGAACTTTAGCCATAATTAGAGAATGCATTCTTGAGTTATGACCAAAAATTGGTTTAGTGAGGTCACAGTGACCTTCGACCACCAAAATCTAATCAGTTAATCCTTGAGTCCAAGTGGTCATTTGTGCCAGGTTTGAAGAAATTCGCTTCTTGAGATGAATTCATGAGATATCACATTAACAATAATTGGACAACATGAAAACATAATGCCTGTGCCCATGGCTGTCGTTGGGCATGCGTAAGAACAAACAAACAAAAAGTCTGTGTGTAGCAGAGAACTCTTGAGTCTCAAAGTAAATGGTCATTTTTCCATTACAAAAATACACAATTTAATGTGGGTGGTCCTTGACATAACCATTTTTTTGTAATGGATTTTTGGTGAAAACCAGCATTATTCCAACCATGTACGCTTTTGCATAATCAAGAATGCTGTGGTGGCATCCAGGGTTGTGAGAAAATACAGTACCAGAGACATGTAACACCTACTGTATAATGGGATTGAGCTCATTACCGTCATGACCACAAACTTTATTTTGAAAGATCAATCTCATGTTAAGATCAGTACATGAATGTATTAGCATCAGCGCTGTCAGGGAACACACTCTCTGATTGGTTGACAGACCAAGGCATCTTGAGATAGCCAGTGGATGGCTAACAATATGCTAACACCACAACTGTTTACAAGACTGTTTTGAAGAATTGATAAATAATCACAGAAGACATTCTGTGTTGGATTTCTTTTTTAGACACAGTTTAAGGCTGAATTACAAAGCTTCAGAAAATTATACGATGTTGCACCGTATCTAGTGTTATAAAGGTACAACATTAACATTAGCATTAGCTTAAAGTTAGCCTTTTTGCTCAGCTTACTTCGGGGCTAAGCTTTTTTCTAGCAGTTGGGACATAACAGACGAGACTTTTAAAGCTGCAGCGTTTATTAACTGACACACTTTGACCTGTACTGTACATATTCTGCCAGATTGATAGTTTACTGCTCTGCTTCACAGGCATCACTGTCTGATGTTCACTTGCACGCTACACAGACTTCTGCACTGCCCTATTCCTTAAAGGAGCTGCACTACACTTATGATAATATGCATCAGTAAAGTCCAATAATGTGATAAAATGTTCAAATTATTAAGGCAGTCACAATAAACTGCCATCCTGCGGAAATATGTTGCTTTGTCACTGCGGTCAGAAAAAAATCCATACTCTCACTGTCCTAGTGGCATCTTACCCAAGTACAAGATCTGAATAACAAAAAAAAAGTCAATCTTCATTTTCAAAACATTTTCAGTGCAATTTGATTTGTATGGCAGTAGGAGAATGAATGGGTTTCATCATATTGCACTTAATTCCTGTAAAAGCAAATAGTTCAGCCCGTTGTAAATGTAATATGTATAGTGCATGTTTAAAAATGTGTGGGATTTATGAGGCAGCTTTGTAATGGACTACAGCAGCGGTGAATCATTATACTGAGGCACCGTCTCATCTATATCCGAGCTGACAGTCCAGTTCTGTCTAAATACACAACCATTTTGTTCAATATTCATGCTGTGAACATTCACCTCATGCCAAAGGTGGTTTATTGGGTTGAGATCTGGGGAGAGAGCTGGCAACACTGCGACGTGTCTGGAACTGGTCTTAAGATGATATGACGCATTGTGCAACTGCAAGAATTCATCTAAAAAGGGTTGCTGTGCACATTAAAAGACATATTTTGTCAGAAGTGTTTAGGTACGCTGTGTCATGAGAATGATGCTCAGCTGGCACCACTAACCCACTACTAGCATCCTGTACAGCTTCCGTACAGGATGGACCCATGGATTGCAGTTTATGCTAAAATTGTCACCCTGCCGTGACCATGTTGCAACACAAACCTTGATCCCTTTGGACTAGGCAATGCTTCTTGCTGCGCAGTGGTGATGACATCCCCACCACAGCTTCTTCTCATTCGGTTTGAGCGACAGAGTGGAACCTTGCATGGTGTTTTGCTGCTGTGGTCCATCCATTTTAAGATTTGACTAGTTGTCTGATTTAAGATGCCCTTCTGCACATCACTGTGGTACCAAGCTGTTACTTGCATTTTTGTGGGCCATCTGTCAGCTTGAACAAATCTTGTCGCTCTGCTGTGACCTCTCCCGGCAACAAGGCTTTTCTGTCCACAAACCTGTCACTGACTGCAAGCTTTTTTGTTTGTTTGCTCATATTTTTTGCTTGTGGCACCATTCTGACTAAACTGAAGCCAGCGCAGTGAGTGAACTTCCCAGAATAGTGTATGTGTTTATATTGGAATTAGCACATCTGGGATCAAACATCACACCGCATTCAAAGTTGCTTAGATCACATCCTGCCCATTTTACCATTTAGTCAAAGAGTTACTGAATCTCTCAACCCTGTTTGCATGCTTTACGCTCATGTATTATTTATATACAGTGTGACTCACTGTCTGGAGAAGCAAGATGTTTGTATAAATGAGAATGTGTACTTAATAAAGAAGATAGCAAGTGTACTGTAGATCCTTCTCCGAGAACAACAGTCATAAAAAATCCAGTCGCATGCAGTTTTAAATATTACCTCGGGCCTGCACCTTTTTAAATGTTTAAATGTATCTGGGAGCTACGTCCTTGATGTCAGAGATGACTTAAAAGCTGAACATAGTGGAATGAACAATGTGGGGAAAAACTATAGTATACTGAAAGTTCAAAGTGAGCATAGAAAGCAACTCTGTCACTGCAAGGGCCAAAATAATTCATATAATTATCTTACATATCAGAACAAGCTGCATGAATGGAGTCACTTTTAGCCATGCTTGCGGCATGGCACTATGGAAGGCAATTTTGGGCAGCCGGTCCACAACTTTGATCCAGACTGAATTGTTTCAACATTTATTGGACGGATAGCGATGGTATTTTGGACAGGCATTTATGGTAGGACTGACACCTTCTGGTCAGTTGGTCAGTTGGTTGGTTGATATGCTCTTGTCGGACCAAACTGTCATTGGTCGGGTAAAGGGAGGAACATATGCAGCATTTTATTTTAAAGTGGCTATTTACTGAACATTTATTGATTCCACGTGTCTTAATACCACCTTGGAAAAGCTCTGTAGCTTTGATTAGCATTCATTTAGTCTAGCAGGTAGTGTGCACTCGCTGCACTGTAGCCGATTTAGCTAATATAGAGATAATGTGCAGTTTTTCCTACATCGACCAATCAATTGGTCGAAGAGTATGTAGAATTTCAGTTGACCAAGATTTTCTTTTTGTTTGACCACAGGCCTAATTCATGGTCCCCAGGCAATGAATCTGAATAACTCTGATGATCCTCTGACTTTGCAGAAACATTTTGTGTGCCTGTAAAATATGAGATGAAATGCATGTGTTTTATTTTAATCTTTCCATGTCAATACTTCCCCTTTCAATAATGTAACTTTAATATGCTACTCAGCTACTGCATCAAACTGTGCCTCTCTAAGAAGCAGTTTGTCAGGTTGGGTATGGCAACTTGTAGAAAGATACCAGTTGCATGGCCACTATAAGACCAATCACAAATCCTATGACAAGTTTGTGGGTTTTCTTGTGTGGCCCCAATCATATGCTGGCTCTCTAAATTGGTGCTGAGTCATCAAAACTTTGACAACCCCTGATCTAGTGCCACCAGCAGGTCAAAGTTTTCACTTAGTCAGTGGAGTATTTCAACATCACTGACTTTTTCTCTCGCACTGCAGGTTGACTTGGTTGGATTTGACTGGCATGGTCATGGTCTCCAGGGGATAAATCTTAATGATTTTGGTGATCCCCTGACTTTGCAGCTAGCGTCATCATCAGCACAAAATGTAATTTGTCCAATACTTTGTTTTATGGCCAAATATCTGCAAAACTAATTACACTCCCATCAGCCTCAGCTGTACTTTGTATTTAGTGCAAGAATGCGTTCTAAAACCTGGAAATGAGTTAGCATTTTTGCACCTCTGGTCCCCTTGTCTTGAAGTGCATAGTTTTTTTTAAAATGGATTTTGGTTACATGTCTGAGCTAAGGTCTTTGGTTAAAGGTATAATATGCAACATTTTCTTAAAACAATGTGTAGTCTCATATTACATAATCCCTTTCAGTCATCCATTACAAGTGTGTGGTGGTGGATGTATTTGCAGAAACCCTGCCCTCTGCCTGAATTTACTTATTTTTTTCTCATTATTTTGCTGTGCTTGGGACGTTTCACCAACTCAAAATGTTGGTACTTCATGTCCTGATGGGTTTATGAGTAGCTTGGACAAACTTTTGTTTGCCACAGAGCTTCAATAATCTAGTGGGAAAATCTGATTGTTTCTTTTTGTCGGGAGAACCAGGGCAAGGCTAACTTCGGGGTGACCTGTAAAATGCGTTGTCCTTGCAGCCCTCTATTAGCATCTATTAGAATGCTGATGAAGATGATGGATATGTCAAACATAGCTGTTAGCATACTAAGACATTAAACTTAGAGGGTGAGTATGCATTAGGCCTATACCTGCTAAATGTCAGCCTGTTGGCATTGTCACTATGAGCATGCTAACACGTTGGCATTAGCATTCAGTTGCTTAAGTACAAGAAGCTGCTTGCATCTTGCGAGTATGCCATTCCTAAAAAACACTCGGCAGACATTTGAAAATAGTTGTACTAGATAAGTGTGTGCCCACATACACGGCTTTTTTTCATGCTGCATAAATTTAGCTAATCCTCTCAGCACCATTTAACTTTTTTAACATCCACATTAGATTTTGATCACCCCAGTGATAAAGTCACACAGGCAGTCTTATGAGAGGGTTCAGTTACTGTGATGGTCAACTCAAATTGGTCAGACATGCCGGAAAAAGACCAACTACTTTGTGGTGTCTGTGTCCCGATATCAGGGGAGGGAAACAGAGGCACGCTGACTCACCCACTGATCCTGCTGAATGCTGACATCAAAACAAACAGACAGAGGAAATAAGCCGTGGCATTGAATCAACAAACAGCTGTCAACCATCCCTGCGTTACATGACGGGCTGAGCCGTGGTGAGAACAACAGAGTGTAAATGGGAAGGGACAGATGGACACGCTCCGTTTGGGTGACAGACTGCACAGCCCTGGGAAAGGTGTGGGACAGACAGCTTTTTATAAAGAAATATGTCTAACACTGTTGACGGTTGCTGCAAAATCACATCAGGTTGCCTGAAGAGGGTTTATAACTCTGGTGTTGGTGATAAAATATGAAAGTGTTCAAAGTATTTTCAAGCTGTGGAGAAATATCCACATTTAATCTTTTCCTGCATGACATGGGAATTTGATGATCTAATTAGGCTTAATAATCAAAGCCGCAATCAACTGTTGTTCATAGCTTAAACTCTTCATCATCTTCAATTTTATCATAATAGATGCATTTCAATACGCGTTTTGAATGTGCACAATTAGAATGTGAATAGAAAGCAATCAAACTGAATTGCACTGGTGATGTTGTCACAAAAGATGCATGCCAGCAGTCCCCTGATAATGTAGCCACAATGATTGCATGTTATCTCAGTAATGATAACAATGCGTATGCAATCTCCAGGCATCCCCCAGTGTATTCTGCATCACTCGCATATCTGGTAGCTCAGATATGGTCGCATAACAACACTCCTCCTGAGTATCTGTGTTTTAAATTTTAATGCAAAGTTCTGCTCAAAACTCTCTGCTGTCACTTGTTATTGATTATACACGAACACGGTGAAACTCAGGTAATATTAAATGTACTTTTGTGTTATCGCCAAGACTGTTAAAATAATACCTTTTCCATAACGTCACATACCGTCGAGCTGTAGGGGCAGAGCAGGACACAGATTCCCTCCTCCCCTACGTCTTTTGGGAAAAGCAGTATGTATTCTCTGTCTCCATCAACACCATAGATCTTCTTGGATTTGACAACTCCACTCAATTGCCCTTGTCTAATGGCTTGTATTCAGATATTGAAATGCAGAACAATATGCAAACGCTTCTGGGGAAACAGATGCAGACTGTCTAGGCTGCAAAGTAATTTTATATGAAATTATATATTTTCTTAATAACAATGCCACTCACACATCTTCAATATGAATGATCTGGGATGAACTTTTTTTTTTTTTTTTTTTCTTTTTGGAGCTGTCAGAAGCCGCCAGAGACGTTTGTGTTACTGAGACTTTTTTCTCTTTCAGTTGTGTAAACAAATGTGGGCCATAGACTCTCACAGAAGCATTTGATGTTCTCTGTAATGTTGGAGGAGCGACGCACAAACCGAACAGTCAAACATCACAAAAACTACAAAGGTACTACCTACAAAAATATACAGTACATTTCTTGGTGTCTTTGTTGTCACTGTTACGTGAGATTAAAGGAAGAGTTATGGAGGAGAATGTTTAAATTCCAGGTTGGTGAGTACAAAGGGAGAGACTGCAAAGATCACATAGCTGTTCAGGAGACACTAAAGAATGATATAATGTATTAAAATGGGTATGTCAAACATGCATTAAAACTTTGTTGAATCAGACTATAATGTGTCCCAGGCGAGCAGAAGTGTTGCTTTCTGATATGACGAGACTGAAAAATGGGTCTGACATGTTGTGTCTGCAGGAAAACCAAACTACATTCAGAAATTCTGGTCGTATCAGCACATACTTAACTCAGCCCCTCCTCACCTGAAAAATGTTTGCATTGGCCGAAAGTGAAAGCAGCTTACTCTGATTTATATGTCCATTCATTTTTAGGTGACGTCCCCCTTATTAGTCAGTGTAACAGAAAGAGTATAAGGAGCAAGAAAGGCCACATTTGGAAGATGTTGGGTGGATGGAGGGCACAAACAAGCAGGACTTTCACCCAGGAGATTGTGGTTTGACTCCTGTGTGAAACGAAAAGTAGACATAGTTATTTAAAGTTTCGAGTAACTTAAAAGTTTGTTATGAAGGTGACGTCCATTGCGTTACTTTTATCATGCAAGCAACATCCCATGCGTCACATGACATGGGTAATGTCGATATTATAACCCAAAGCATGATCTTTTCTTAAATCTAACCAAGTAGTTTTTGTGTCTAAACCTAACCAAGCTGTGACCATTTAACAATGTGAACAGCATGTGTAATGTCATGTGTGAGTTATGTCACATGAGTAGTGTCGTCGACCTATTCTGTTGTGGACATGTTGACTTTATTTTTTGGTGCATACAACCCTTGCAGTGTATTTTTAAATGTCTGGAACTTCAATATGGACACACAGATTATATAAGACATTATGTTTTCATGTCGTCCATCCGTCCATCTGTCCATCTGTCCTTGTGAGTGAAATATTTCAAGAACACCGTGATGGAATTTCTTCAAATTTGGCACAAGCATCCACCTGGACTCAAGGATGGATTATGCTTTTATGCTTAGATTCTAATGATTAGAACTGTGGTGGTCTCAAGTCACTGTGACCTCATGTCGTTCCATTCTTGTGAATGGGAAACCTTAGGGCTGAGCAATATATCAATATTGTATCGATCATGATATGAGATTAGATATCGTCTTAGATATTGTCTTAGATTGTGGCTATTAATTGCTGTCTTTACCTGGTTTTAAAGGCTGCATTACATCATTAAGTGATGTCAATTTCTATATCGCCAAGCCCTAATCATATGCTTACACTATTTAAGAATTTACAGTATGTTCTTCTAGAGAACCTGGACAAAATCTCTTCAGATTGGGTTGATTGATTTGTCCACGTGGACTCAAGCATGAAGTGAATATAATATCAAGGTCACAAGTCAAGCTCACTGTGGCCTCATGAAACATGTTTTTAACCACATCAAGAATTCATAGGCTAATTATGACAAGTAAAAATGAACTAAAGTATAAAATGAAGATGACATTTTATACCCAAAAGGTCAAAGGTCAGCTTCACTGTGCCATCATAATGTTGAGCTCTCCATCAGTCCTCTGTATTCCTCTATAAAAATAGTCTGTAAGTGAAGACAGCATGTTCCCCATGAATAATAGTGGTAACTTCCTCCTAAGTCTTCAATGTGTATAGGAATTTGTCAGACATGGATGTAAACTGCAATTTGACTGGTTAACAGAGGCATACAACTGCCATTCTAGTTTGTTGTCTCTCTTGAAATGCATGCACAGATGAATGCAGCTTCATTTGTTTTTGTGACAGACGCAGATGACTGTGACTGTAAAGGGAGTCAAACATTATTGGAACCTAATGCAACTTGAGCTAGATTGTGATCAATGGCTGCTTTTCAGAAAACAGATTTCATCCTGTGATGCTCAGCAGCGCTAATTAATGTGCCACTCTCCTGGCAGCGACACAGCGTTGACCTAATCCTGCTTATAGCGCCACATTGTATTTGTCAGTGACCACAGGAGTGAAACATTTGCCTCATATTTTTCGCTTACATGGAAGACTGGCAGACACAGTCAATGGTTTTGAATACTGAATATTATTCGCTTCATGTCAAAATAGCACTCTGTTTCATTATTTACTCAAAGCTGCCATAGAACATTTTCCTTTGAAAAGAAACCCCCGAATCTTTAAGGAAACAACAATTCCAAGGATCCCTGGTTCCTGGCTTATTAAACTTGTAATTTGTGCTATCAAAGCGTGTGCATGAATATCTTTTGTGAAACATGCTTTTTGTGCTGGGTGACATATTTCCAAATACCAGCGTGACTCAGAGCACCATTATTTTGGTAGCTCCTAATGGCCCACGAGACCTGTCAAAATCTCCTCAATTCCTGAATAAAAATGAGAAATTACAGGCGAGGAATGAAGATAACTTATGCATAAAAAGGAAAACCAAATTTCCAGTGCTCTTAAATTTTTGTCTGAGCTAATTTTATATGCTGCACTTCTTCATTACTCCTGGATTTTGAATGTTAACTATTTCATGTCTGAGTGTATTGAATTAAATTCCACCTACTACTGTGTAAGCCATAGGATGATTTTATCCTCTCATACTTACTCACCAGTTTTAAAATGATTGTGAGATAAAGTTTCTGTCTCTAGAGTCCACAAGATTATCTGACTTGGGTCAGTTCCTTTTATCTGTGGGAGAGATTCTCTTTTAAATGAGACTTTCGTTTTTTGTGCTCCTTCCAAGACTTTACTCTGGATTCTTTTAAAGTTTGGTGAATATATTTATTTCTATTTATTTTTTTCCTTCATACATAGTGATATACTGTACCTCAGATGATCACTAAGCTACAAGTATTCCTCAAATGTGAAAATAATACAAAGCAACCCACAGTGTCTGCACTTTATCTCACATTTGTAACTGTATAAACATGTGTAGTTAGGTAAAATTGTTAAAGGGTTAGTTCAGGTTTTTTTTAAGTCGGGATGTGTGAGGTACCTATCCATAGTTGTGTATTGCCTACAGTAGATGACAGTCGGCACGCCCCCAATTCGAAGAAAGTCCCAGCACGGACGTTCAGCGTTGTACTCCAACAGTAAAGCCTACCTAAAAAAATAAATATTCACTTAAGTGTACACTGTATTTAGAATGTTTTCAGTGCTTTACCTCAGCAGCCAGATAGCCCTTTACTTTGACACTACATTTTCTCAGCTGTGGTACTGTAGTGTATTCCTACACATAAGCTGTCTGCCTGCGCTGCGCCCTGTATTATGCCGTTGATCCGCTGTTTGGGTCAGAGTTACAGCAGCTCATCGAAGAGACAGTAATTATGTCCTTTACTGTGGAGACAAGAGGATACCTGTATGAACCAGAGTATCCAGAAGAAGAGCTTTTGCAGAGGGGAGACTTGGGGTGGTTTTTCATACCCCATCAGAACAAAGATCACTGCAAATACAGAGATTTATTGCATTTGCAGTTTTATCTTGCACGTTTAGTGTTGATGTCTGTATTCAATGCAACTAGCCACAGCTGTCTAAGGCCAATATCTCTCAATGGAACATGGTGAAATATATGACACACCTGATCTATTGTGTAATACAGTGCTTTGCACAGGCAGGTGCCCTTATGTGTGGTAATACTGTGGTACTATGGTTGAGAAAATATAGTGCCAAAGTAAAGGGCTGTCTGAAATATTGTAATTATAGCATGCACTTAAATAGATATTGATTTCTTTTTTATGTGGGCCTTTTTCTATTTGGCTAAAATACGTTTTTTCTGCTGACCCTGTCTGCAGCAGTACACTACTGAGGTCACATGTCAGAACTCCTGTCTCCATCTCCAAACAGTGGCTGTGCCAACCAGCATCTACTGTAGGTAATACACTCACAATGGATAAGTACCTCATACAAAACTACTTCAAATAATCCAAACTTTCCCTTTAACCGTGATTATATTGGTTCATTCTGCCTTTGAGTTACAAAATATTCACTGTTTAGTCTCAAGACTTATCACTTTCTGTAAGAGGAAGCCTTTTTCCACTCTTACTTCACACGATTCGGTTATCAATTTCCCACAGTCATGCAGTCAAGATGCTTGACTTTCCTTTTTTTTTTTTTTTTACACTGCATTGATCCCCTAAGAATTCAATTATGGCTTGCCCCTATCCAGTGGGAGGTCAGAAAGCAGTGTCAACAACTGTCTCTTGGGTAGAGAATCAGGGTCCTGTTCAAGGACACTTCCACTGTGGATGTTTGCTGTCAGTGTAGCTTGAAACTGCATTTAACCAACTAAAGGATGGTCTAACTATTCTGTGAGCCACCCTGCTTCCCATCTTTGATGGATGAAAGCTGCTGTTATATGAGGTACATTTCACGCAAACAAAAGCCTGGAAACATTGCCAAAAGCTTTCAGACGTTTAAATTATATTAGAATGGAACAAAATATAAAACTATATCTCATTCTATACGAGATCGCTCCATCTTGTCTTCTCTACAGGAAAGTATATAACTGCATGTGTCTCTGCTCAATGCAATGATTGAATTTCTGATCTGTAAAATAGGCTCATTTTAGTCTCATTTTGTAGCTGTATACACTATGTGATGTTTGTCTGACATAACAGATATGTTTCTATTTTAACCTCGCCTGAAAATTACTTACCATGTAATGGGCCTGTTTCCGGGGGTTATGTGTTTTCAAACCTAAAAAATGATGTTCTTACACAACTATTCAGGATTATTGATGTTTTCTGTGCAAATATGGAATGTTGTGTGACAAACAACAACCTTTATATTATTTATCAATCACTGTGACCTTTTGTAACACTAACCAAATTATTTTCGTTTCCTAATCCAAGCCATACGTCCAAACTGTACATAAGTGATTATGTAAGTTAATGTCCACATTTCTGTGCTGAATGTGGTGATGCATTGAGCGCATCAAGTGGTTATATGCCAGTTTATTCTGACACAGTCTACAAACAACCTTATTTCTATTTTCTAGATCAAAAAACTGTCAAACCAGGCTGAGATGTTATCTGTGCTACTTTGTTGATTACAACGTCCAGGTCATCGGGGCATTAGTGCAGGGTGAGAGGGGCTGCAGCTCCTCCTAGTGGCGGGCAGCTGCATAACAGTTAGCTGGTGTAATACATGAATGAAATATCAATAACTACTTTGACCAACTAGTATTTCTAGTGCCGACTAGAGATGGCAGTAATGTTTAATCATTTTGTGGACTAATCACGCATATTCAGTCTTAACCCAGTGGTTATCAAACTTGTTTGGACAAGCCAAAATCTTAAGATACAGCCATATTCATATCTGTGCAAAATGGGTCCAGTTTTGCAGACCCACCCCATCCGCATCCGCAAAGCTGAGGACCGGAACCAACCCATTGTCCACAATTATCTCTTAGTCAAATCCGCACCCATCCAGAACTGTTAATACAAGTCCCACAACCTGACCTGCACCCGTGATTAGACATGCATACACAATCACTCACTTGTGTTCTCAGTTGGTGCTGCACCTGTGCTCCTGCAGCTGTCAGCGTGTTTCCATAGTGAGGACAAGCCTAGCTTGTGGCTATCAGATGCAAATACTTATAACAGGCAGCAAAGCCACTGACATTGTTATTCTTACAGTCTCTGATCTCACCGAGTTTCTCACAAATGTCTGACTAGGCCTTCAACTACATATTGTCCACAATTTAGTATTCTCCACAGGCTTTTTTTTTGCTTTTATGTTGTCCATTTTAGCCAGCAGGTAGCCTGACATCACTGTCAGATCAGACAGCGACGTCCCATTGTTTGGCAGGATGTGGGGTCAAAGATTGTGTCATAGGCTTTCACAATAAAATCCCGCTGGCTGATTAGGCTTAATATTATTAGCAGATATAAATGTTAAATATATTGAACAACCACTTTCATTTCTGATTTCTCCAGGGATAAAAAACAAACAAATGTATTTTATGTGTTATATTATTTTTCTCACTTGCTGCACAGTTAGTTCATTTTTACCTGTGCCCACACCCATGAATTTGTATAAATATATTTTTTACTTGTTACACAACGTTTTACCCACAGGTTCACGTACAATACATTATCACCCTTATTACTGAAATATTTAACAAAGTAATTCAAGAATTCACTTGAAACTTTGTAAAGCAAAGCAGCAACACACCCATTTAAACCAGACAGGTCAAAAAAATTTAAAAATGAGGTAATGGAACTGAAAAGAGGGAGAGGCAGACACACTAATTCCCACCATCTGGCAACAGCACAAACAGCGAAAATGGTGTTCACTGTGAAGGAAGGCTTTTTCTAGGGTATAGAATTCACCTTTGTATTGGGAAATGAATGTGCACAAAGTACTGATAAAGCAAATTAAAATTTCATTCATAACCTTTTGTATAGTTGTATATTGCAATAATAATGTATGGTTGTCACAAATTCCCACGACACACCTGGGCTTGTCTCTGTTTGGGAAGCACTGCCTTAATCATACTTTTGCTGCCGTGAATGGATATATGAAATATTGAAAAACCCTAGCAGTGAACATCCTGCAGATATGTTCATTATGGTCTATATGACGCTATATGTCAGAGAAATGTACTCCAGCTGGCTTTACATGCCCCTTCAAAGCATATTCTGTTGGAAATAGTTGAATATGCTATAAAACATGGGAGATGGGTCAGTGTTTTCAGCTGTCACACACTTGGGAATGCCTCTCTTGCTTCTCGTCTCTTCAACATCACAGCAGTGTCAAAAACCAACTGCTTCAAATAGCCGCATTAACAGCAATTTAATCAGGGCTCGGACTGCCTAACACTATTACTGCTCTAATTATTCTCAAAGTGCTTGGTGTGTGAATATGATCTGATCTTCAACAGAAACACGCAGAGGTTCTGGAAGTGCATAAAATCTTAAAGGAACTCAGCCTCTTCAGGGGATAGAGACTTAACGAGCTCAACAGCCTTTGAGTTGCCTGGAGACAGTGGCAGGGTTATAAAGCATTAAGGAAGGAAATCAAGTCCCCCTGAACACAGAAAAAAAAAAAAGACAGAAGCTGCAGAGATTCTGACTAAGCTGTGGGCGGTGGCTACGGACGCTACAGGGCTGTTGCGGACAAACAGTGAAGGACCCTGAAGAAGAGTTAAGATGTGTGATCAATACAGCCAACATAATCGACAATCACTAAGGCAGTGACATTTAGATAAAGCCTATTTAATACCATATTCAGACTTACATCTTAAGGAAACAATTCTCTATAAGATACTGTTGGAGTTGGAGGCTTAGAAATGGCATTTCAAAGTGCCATGCAACTGTGCGGACCATTTCCTTTCTTAATTACAGAGTGAATCACAGCAGTGGTTAATAATATGTGGTGTCAAGCACTGTCAAGAGGTATATTTCTATTACTAATCTCCTTTCACTTTTTTCTGCCTCTCTCTGTCTTCCACCTGCACTTCCTTTAACAAAAACTCCAAAACGTGACATTTGTGTTGATGGGAGCGTAGGGCTCTGCACTGCCCTACAGGCAAAACCTTCCATTGTTTGGCACAGTTCTTTTCTCTCTCCCTCCCTATGTGATGATAACCTGGAAAGCCTTTGGTTGAAAAGTCAAATTCTCATTGGCCTCCTCTTCCTACTAAGTTACTGAGGAAGCCAGTAAAGAATAATTTAGTGAGGAGCTAGGGCTGTCACAATAACTGCAATTTTGAAATACTGTTCCATTGACAAGCCAGCTGCAGGGGATGCAAGCAACCACAAAAAAAAAAAAAAAAATGCTACATTCATGTTTTTTCTTTCTATCCATTCTTATTTTACACCTCAGTACATGTTAAATGAATGAATCAATCCAATTCTAAGAGTGCACTCCACCAGGCAACCTGAGAGAATATTTGGATGCAACCCCTTTGTAATCACTAACATTTTGATTAGTAATTATCATTTAATTACATTTTTTTCTGAGTAATTGACTGCAATCATATTTATTTTGTAATTGCAGTTACTTTCCAGCACCGCTAGTATCCTTTTAGACATTTTTGTGTAATTTTGTCAGAATTATTAGCATATGATCCTTGAGTTATAGCCAGAAATGTGTTTTGTGGCGTCACAGTCAACTTTGACCACCAAAATCTAATCAGTTCATCCTGATGTCCAAGTGGATATTACCACATTTGTAGGAATTCCCTCCACGAGTTCCTGACATGTCGCCTTCACCACAATGAGTCAGACATGAGGTTACCTTTAACCACTAAACTCTGGTCAGTTCATCCTTGAATTCAGCTGGTTATTTGTATTTCCTTAAGCTGTTTTTGAGATATGTTATTCACAAGAATTGGATGACCCAAAACATAATGCCTCTGGCCACAGTGTCACTGATGTAGAGGTGTAAAAAAAAGGGGGGTTTCCAAAATTTATGTGATTGTGCACCAAAAGAAATTAGACTGGTCAGTAGTATGCAACACTGGCTGCAGACAAACTCCAGGCCTGTTGATCACGCACACTCACAAGCGATCACATGATTCCCTCCAGGCTTACAGCTGGCAGAGATCAAAATTCGATAAGCAACATGAGCGACAGTATTGGTTTGAACTCAAGCATGGATTAATACCTGCTGTCTGTGACTCGACCTCAAACTTGGAAGCTGTGAGTTTTATCATGTTTTATGTTGTTTTAGTGTTTATTTTGTAAGTAACTTGTTGAACGTTGAGCACAACCTTGCAGTGTTGCCACCATGACAAACTGGAGTGATGTTAGACTAGTGTAATATTCAGGGACAGTAAAGGGAAGCTGTGTGAACGTTAAACCTCATTTGAAGCCAGCTAAATAAGAGGAGCAGGTTGGATTGTTATTCCATGTTATTTATTGTTGTTTTTTGTGGAAGTTTAGTCTGCAGTGAGCTGCATTAGCTTTGTTGCAGTATGAAAACAGACCGGGTCTCCTCTGTGATCCTTTAACTGGTGTATGTGTATGTGTGTGTCTGTGCTGATGTTGCTGCTGTATTTATTTGATAGACACGCTCTGAGTGTGACAGTATAGCTACGTGTAAAAAAGAAATATTCAAACTGCAGGAATTTTTAATTTAATTTGCAGTGTTGTATAATTATGACTAGCACCCAGCAGACAGCTTGTTCAGACCACAAAGTTGCCCACTTGGCACTGATGTGAAATCAACAGATAACATTACACTTAGCATGTTTGCCCTATTTTCGACTGGATTTGGTAAGTTTAATTCACCAACTATGTACATCACACGTTTCATCACTTTGATTGGTTGTAGGTCTATTCAGTTGCATCCAGAGGCCTTTTGGTCAGTGCCTGTTCATAACATCCCTCGGAAATTAAAAAATATTAGCTGAGCGGTTCCAGACTAAGTCACATTTGTGAATTGGTCTGGTGATGTCAGGCTACTACACTACTACCACGCTACACCACGATGGTGATCACGTTAAACATTATACCATATTAACAACTCAAACATCAACATGTTAGCATTTTCATTGTTAGCATGGTTTGCATGTTATCATGGTAGCATTAGCAATAAGCTCAAAACTTGCTTTCCAAATAATGCCTCACAGAGATACCAGCTTAGTCTTGTGCCATTATGTTTTCATTTATGTTTAAAGTTCATGGAAAAGGCTAACTGCTGATAGAAATCCTGGGGGTATTTTCTTCATTAAATTTCTCAGAGCTTGTCAGTCGTTTCTGTTGTTGAGCTTGTGCTCTGCTAGAAATGCCTCGTCATTCTGCATTATATCTACGAGGACGGTTATTTAAAGGTTTTTCAGAATTAGCCTATCTAGATTTGAATATTTTATAGAGTCAGTTTTGATGAGAGCATATTGTCTGAAGAATATGAAAACAGTAAATCAGAGGGTGAAGAAACCTTCTGGGGATGATTGTATAGTCTTGTCTTGTGGGAGAAAAACAAGGGAGAACCACAAGACCTTGGTTAATTTGATTGGCATCTATTTTGATGGCTGCTGAAGTGTCCAGGTGCCCTCTTATCTAATTCTCTGTTCGGCTGGGAGGCTGGAGTCTATAATAGCCTCGTTATGGAAGCCTGTTAAATTCATTATGAAAGAAGGAAGCAGGAGCGACAGTGGGGGCAAGAGCTCAGTTGTTCTGACATTCTTCTGGCAGAGACTCTGCAGGGGGAATACTGTTTCTCATTTTCATTAGATTTCATTAGATAACACCTCGCTTTTCACAAGCAGTTAAAAAGATGAAATGCTATTTTGCACTTTTGCTGTGTCCTCTGCCCACACAGATCTGCTTCCAAGACTGTGTCATTTTAGAAAAGCAAAAAAGTCTTGTTTTGAATGTTAGGGTGAGGATTTAAATGTCTCTATATTTACTGCATGAAGCAAACTAACAAGCGGACTGCTTTAACTGATATTAAGCTGAGTATATCATCTGGACAGAGCAAATGCAAAAATTCTTTGATACGGCCGCCTGCGTTGTATCTCTGAATACATGACACAGCCTGCAGCACCTCCTGTCTCTGCATAAATTATCATGGTTCCAACCAGATGAAGATGGCACACTGTCTTGCTGCTGGAAGAGAATATGTTAGATTGAGTTTGACAAGGAAAAATCATATTCCTGCACCCTGGTCCCGTCAGACATACTGTACATTTCTCAGTGCTGAAACTGCTGACAATTTTGTGTTTTCAGACATCACACAAGCCCAATCACAGCCACCACACTGTCACAAGATGCCAACATAAACACTGCAGAGATGCACCAATGGTTTTGCATACTGCAAAATCATGTCAAATTTGGATTTTATTCAAATTTAAATGTCAGTGTTTTGTACTGTGAAATTACTTATGGGCTCACTTGTGTCAAAAGTTTTTTTTTTTTTTTTTTTTAATCATTCTTTGCTTTTCAGATCTATTATAATTTGTTGACCTTGTGCAGTTCGGCAGAAAATATTTCAAATAGGCTTACTCAGTATTAGGGATGGGTATCGAGAGTCGATGCTAAACTGGTACCAGTTCATGCATATTCCTGCAAGAATTAATAACATTTTATTGGACCTTATTAAAGGATGCTCTTAACAGAGTAGTGTGGTTCCTTTAACGAATAGAGTGGTTAGGGTTAGGTGAGTGGCACTGGTTCAGCAAGGGGAGAGCGAGTGGCAGACGAGTGTTGGTGCTGCTCATAGCGGAGCAGATACTTAGCAGTAAGTTGTCTGTCTGGCAGTAAATGTACAGAACAGGTTACAGTGTGTCAGTTCATGAATGTTGCAGCATCTCAACACCAAGAAAATCCTCCTCTGTTATTCCCCAATTGCTGGAAAAGTGACAGGTCCTGAAGTAAGCTGAACAGGAAAGGCTAATGTTAAGCTAATGCTAGTGTTGTACCTTTGCAACGTCGGCTCCGGTGCATATCAGAAGCTGTGTAATCCAGCCTTGAACAGCAGTGTCTTTTTAAAACTTCGTAAAAATAAATCCATGATGATGAAATCAACACTGAATGTCTTCTGTAGTTTTTTTCCACATTGAAGACAGTTAGCGTGTTGTTAGCCATCCACTAGCAACCCCATGATTTGAGTTGAGTCTTACAACCAATAGATAAGAGTCTGTGTTCCTGACTTGCCAAACAGTCAGAGGCTGTGTTCCTGACTTCTGAGTGACAGTGCTAATCCTAAAGTATATCAATTGATCCATGTGCTGATCTGAATTTACCTTCAAAATAAAATTTGCAGTGATGATGGTAATGAGCACAAACCCATAGTATGCATCAAATGACTGAGGTATTGTGGTAATTCTGTTATACTCACAGCCCTCGTACAGGCTCAGCTCACTGGTGGACTGACTTTAAGGTGAACCAGGCCAGCCATTCCCATTTTATCGACAACCTGCTCCTCCTTTGCTCAGGGATTACCACAACCTTTAACCCCTTTTACCAGTTAACCCAGTTAAAACACTGTTTTCACATCTTTGCATTTTTATTTTTTGCATTACATTATGGAAAACAGTATTGAAAAGGTATCGATAAGCAGCATCAGCATCAATAAAATCATAACAATGCCCATCCTTGCAAAGTACATAGGAGTGGCTGCTAACTGCAAAACGCACATCAATGTCATCGTAAAATTAGCCATGAATGAGCCCATAACAATACATATGATCAAGGATCTTTAATTATAATTGACATAAGAAAAACCTTTCACTTAGTGCTTCATCAGGTCCAGAAAGAGATGCAACAATGACGTACATCAGCTGAGACACTAATTAGTGATAGAAACCAGATGTGCACAAACAGGCATAATTACATGACACACACACACAAATAAATAACTACAGGTAAGGCATGTCACCAATTAGTAAAGAGATGTCAGGCACTCTGTGGTGCAATACATAACAATCAGTAGTAAAATACATACTTATTCCTCCTTTACACTTCCATTAAGTGGAATTTGGAAGTGGAATTAAATGGAACATTAAAGGAGAGTAATAATATCCTAACAACTAATTAGCATTCTCTATTTAAATCCAGAATTTCCAGATACACATGTAGCATGCAAAGAAAGACGGGTCATTAAAGGGATAGTTTGGATTATTTGATGTTTGGTTGTATAAGTTACTTATCAGTAGTCAGTGTATTACCTACAGTAGATTACAGTTACTATAGCTCATACACTGACTGAAGGTAAGTACCTCATACAGCCCCACATTAAATAATACAAACTATCTCTTTAAAGGTCCATTGTGTATAATTTGCAACAATCTCGTGGCAGAATATTGCAAAAATGGAATATAATCCTCATAAGTGTGTTTTTATTAGTATACAATCACAATCACCTGAAAATAAGATTTGTTGTTTTTTCACTACCTTAGAATGAACTATTAATATCTACAGAGGGTGCAGCTCCTTCTCTATTGCAGCTGCCATGTTGCACCACCTTGTTCCTACAGTAGCCCAGAACATACAAACCAACCAGTTTTTTTTTTTGCCTTTTTTTTTTTTTTTTTGTCAGTTTCTCCTACACACCAGGGAGGAGAGAATAAGGTGATGTGTTTGCAATCAGCAAGGTTGCCACTAGATGCCACTAAATCCCACACGCTGGTCAGCTAACTAACTTTGTAATGTCACTTACACTGCAATATTGACTTATCCAAAGTTTGCTAACATCAGCTTTTTCCAAACATTAACCACATTTAACTATTAGTAAGCTACTGCTTAGACCAAGTAAGGCTTGGACTTTTCGAGTTTGAAGAGAAAGAAGATGGGCGTAGTCCGACCCATGAGTACTGAGTAATCCTGTAAAAAAGTAGTAGTGACTGCTGAGTATTCATGGGTTGGAACTAATGGGGTCACAACATACTGGTATTAACCGTGATATTTAAAAACTGAAATACTTATATCATGTTAATAATACATATATGATAATATCATGAAAATAATGCTGTGCCTCTTAAACATACTAAATGCTCTTAAATTATTTCCGTTTCCTACTGTTCTCAGTTACAGATTCTTTCTCTGCCTTCCCACACTCATTTTTTAGTGTAATTCGTTTTCCAAAAAAAGAGAAAAACACACAATAAACAAAGATAGATGAATTTGACTAGCCTTGTTTAGCATTTAGCATTTTTATTGCTAATGACTTTAATTTCTCATCTGTCAGAAGCAGGTTAGAAGGTTATTTCTTCTCTCTAGAGTTACATAGTCCGTCTATTGCAGGTTAAATTGTGAGATTTACAAAAACTGATGGTCAGTTTGCCAGGGATATTTCAAAACATAAAGTAAATGAGTCTGTTGAAGGTGCCCCAGTGGCCTAATTGTTACGGTGCATACCTTGTAATATGGTTCGACTCCTGGGGAACCTTTGTTCTCTTTCCATGTTTCCTGCTGCTCTCTCTGCACTGCATGTCAAATAAAGGTGTAATGCTGAAAAAATAATCTCTAAAAAAATAAAAAAAATCTCTTGGGCTGGTAGGAGGGTGAAATCTATTCTGTATCGGAAAAATGTTCGTGTTATGCTCTAACAGTTAGGAAAACTTCTCTATCTGTTGAGTTTTTTCACGTCACACCTCACTGCCTCACTGGCTGCATACATACATTATGTTCCTATTTATTCCAGATTCCTTTCAGCAAAGTAACGTGTCTTTCAAAATAGATTTATGTGTAGCCTGTTGAGCCATTACTATAATAACCTTCTCAAACATCCCTGAGAAAATATCAACCGAATTTTTATTAAAGGAGGACATAAGTGCTGATATCAAACACAGGCTCAGCTCTTTGTCCTGGAGCAACCCTCTTAACCTCCAAACACCAATTCCCCCCAACTCTCTTTGCTGTTGTTGTCTTTGCTCTGCTATTTCTCCGCGCTGTCCTGAAACCACATAACCTCCGCAGAATATCAATCAATCAGCCTGTAGCACGCTTCATCATTTGGCCCTTCAACTCAGCCTCTCCTCCACTTTCGCTCAGGCAATCAACTGATTGTTCTTCAGCCTCCTAAACCGTTCCTGAGTCACCCCACAGACTTCAGCTGAAATGTCAACCAAATTAGCAGAGAGACTACCTGCAAGCATCACTAACACACGCAGACACATTCTCAGCCCTGGCACCGCTACCACATGGAGCTAACAACTGTGCAAGACAAAACAACTACACAGCTACACCTCTGGCCATCAACAAAGTTCCTGACAAGCTGTTAATGTCAAAGGTGCATCTGTTTGAAAGTCCAAACAACTCCTCTGCTGCTATTGGCAGGAGCCTTCTCCAGCCAAGCCTCTGTATGCACCCTGGCGCCTCTTTATTCCTAAGTTTATTCCCATATGGGGTTTATTTGCAGTGCCCCCATGCATATTATTTATTATGCAGTTGTTTTTCTATGCTGCTTTGCTATGTTGGCACACCAGGGAGCATCCCAAAGAGTGGAACCGTACTGTTATGTCAAAGCGTGTTGACATCTGTATTTGCAACATGGCTGAGTGTTCCTGACAAGTAAAAATATTGTGTGTCATATATAATGATCAAAAAGGTTAGCTTTCTAAAATTAGAAATGATCCCTGTGAAGTGAACCCGTTTTTATTTGCTATTTGCTTATTTTGGGGCCTCATAGGCTCATGGGTAAAACTAGAACCCTCATGCATTCTTGATCATCTGAAAGGGGAATAAATATTTTATAAAAATAATGTAGTAGCTCTCTAAACTTTCCTTTGGGGTGTGTTTTGGGGGTGTAAGGAAGGAATCACATTTTTTGTCTTTTTTTTGCTGTTACTGTTATGGCCACAGGAGGAACACTTAAACTATAGAAAAGCACAGTAAACATTGACTGGGGGATTAGCCTCTAAAGTGTTGCAACAGTCTTCTGTTTTCCCTCATAGCATTATTTGCTTTTACTAGGGCTGCATGATATGGTAACAAAAGTGACTATTGCGATTATTTTGACAAATATTGGAATTGCAATATGATTCACATTTAGTGGGAGTGATCATTTTTGCATCACTGAAAGTAACTTAAAATCATGATAGTGTGACATTTGTTGGGGTCTGTACCAAACAAACATGTTTGAAGGCCAGGGTCATTCTACAGCACCATGGTACACCATTTTAATGCTGTACTGAAACACATTTTTCCTTTATCAAAGCAGAGTCCAGATCTCCGCCAGGCACCCTCAAAAGGACATTTGGATCTAACTGTAATTGTAATTTAATTAAATAGGTTTTCTCAGTAACTGCATCTGATTAGTTACATTTTTTTGTAATTTAATTGGATGTAACTTGGATGTTAGTTACATGTAAGATGTCTCTAACACTGTTAGTATACCATTAGATATTTGCATGACATTAGTGTATGAATTGTTGAGTTATGACCAAAAGTGTGTCATGTGAGGTCACAGTGACCTTTGACCTTTGAACAACAAAATCTTATCGGTTCATCTTTGAGTCCAAGTGGTCATTTGTGTCAGGTTTGAAGAAATTCCCTCAAGATGTTCTTGAGATATCATGTTCACAAGAATGAGATGATTCAAAAACATAATGCCTCTGACCACGACTGTCACTGACGTGGAGCCATAAGAAAAAGGTTTTTTCAAAACTTGTGACTCACATAGGTCCTTCAGCATACAGTCATGACTATGCAAAAAAAAGGCCAATAGGTCCAGTAGTATGCAAGATTAGCTGCGGACAAGTTCCAGGTCAGTTGGTAACGCATGCATGCACACACGCTCGCAAGCAATTGCATGGAGATAAAAATTGCAGCTTCTGCAATTTGGATATTGCAGTTGGTCATATTGCTGTTTCGATTATATTTTGATTACTAGTGCAGCCCTAGCCTTTACACCCTTTCCCCCTGGACGTTACATGTAGGGCAAAAGAAGCTTCAAATCTAACAGAAGCTGCACAGTAATATGAATATTCTACCATCTTTCATTTTTTCCCACTTCTGAGGCAGGTGTGCCTCTGTTCATCCTTGTACTGTTACTGCACATGTGAGAGCCCACGCTGAAGTGCTCATGTCAAGGTCAAAACAAACACAGACAAAAAACAGTTTAGTCACATGCACAGAAGTGAAACAGAGTTAACATTAGACATTTACAGAAGATTAAATTATGATAGGCAATTTACCAGAGTTGAAGGTTAGCAAGGACTACATTCAGCTTAATTCCCCTGACTTTCATTCAGCCTGAAGCGTGGTAAAATCTGCTCTGTCTCTAACAATCAACTATGAGAGAGAGGTTCTTGTTAGTACGTGTCCTTTTAACACTTGTTATAAAACAAGTGAGCCATCTATTCAGTTTTGCACAATTGAATTCAGCTTTCATTGAGCATGATTTTTTGTAAAAGTGGGAACAAGCCATCAAATTCACTTCATGGAGGAGAAGAAGTGCAATTTATTTACAAGGGATTCCAGCAAACTCAGTTCCAATATTAGTAATACCTAAAGGAGCAATATGCAAGAATTGCACGTCCAAAAAATGAGTACTGCAGTCTAAATAGCGAGCTGGAGCCAAAGATGATATGATAAATGGGTTGAAATGCTATGGTTAAAGCCAGTTGTTTCTCCCCTACATCCTCCTCAGACTCGAGAAACCTCAGGCAGGCTGCAGGAGCACTGCAGGAGCACAAGATGAGTGCAACATTGCAAAGCGACACCATCAGGCGACAATGAGTCCTAAACTGTAAGTTGATCAGCTGTTTATAACTGTCAGTTGTCTGACAAGCCTGTTATCCTGAGAACAAAAGCCCACTGCTCTGAAAATACAATTTATACAGTTTAAGTTCAGTGATTGCCTGCTTTTCTGCCTGCCAGACTCCATTAATATATTGCCCAATTTAACTGTTAGAAATATCTACGCCTTCTACAATATTATTAATGATTTGTTACGACTCATAAACAGACATTTACTCATTCAGCCAGAATTCAGCATTAATTTTTATATCTAATTAATGTGAAACAGGCAAACAATGACACAAGTTACAGGCTGGAATAGAAATTTCAAAGGAGCACACCGTAGCTGTCATGTTGTTGTCAGAGATGTGAGTATTTCAACTTAGCATGTTTTCTTAATCTCTGATGACATGTCGTGGGTATTTTATGATTTATTAAAGTAAATATATCACACATTTCTCCTTTAATTCATAATGCTTATACCAAATTTACCCTCTATGAGTGATTCAGCTGAATAAAGGAATGCTGCAGCATTGTATTTCAATTAATTCTAGCCAGCAGGGACACATTTTCTTACTTGTTTATGATTGTGCCATAATTCTCAAAGGCCCTGTTCAACCCCCTCAATATGTCATGTTTAATCAGCAGTTTATGCCATGAAAAAGATGTAGGCTGGTGCTTACCTCAGACAAATGGTGCCTCTTTACATCCTTAACTTACATCTTCTAAGTTTGGCACACGAGGCTGCTGTTCCACGCTGTTCCATGTTGTTCCACTACCGTAAACAAAATTATCCTAAGGCATTTGTACCCCCACCCCCCCCACCCCAGTAAAGTGTCTGACAATCTGCCTGATATCATGTTTCACACAAACAGCGATTTCTTGACAGGGCTTGCTTACAATGACAGCCATACTGCATAAAGATCGAAGCTACTGTCAGGATTTCAGTCCAAGGTAACATTGTTTATGCTCCCTGCACAGCGGGGAAAAGAAAAGCTTTTCATGTTGCGTGTCTTCATTGAGAGCTGTTTATTACTTTTCGATGATAGGAAAACAAATTGGTGCTTTTCTACAACAGCAAACCTGCAGTATCACAAATTATGAACACACAAAACTGAATTATAAAAATGCTATCTTCATTTAAGTCCACTAGTCATTATTACTTGTCACAGCCCCACTGTAAGTATTTTCTGTTATAACTGTGATGCTGTTAAAAAGAATCAAAATAATTCAGTGAGTGAATGGGCTGAGATTTCAAGTCACACACTCTCTGATTGTTCTTTTATTCTTTCTTTAATTCCCTCTAGACTATTTCCCCCAGAGGGACACCTTGAGGTTCATCAGTTGAGTCCCTCTGGACAAATGTTTCATTGATTCACCAACACTGTCTCTCTTCTGTGAAATTGAGGCACCATTTATGTACTACACAGGCATACAGTACAGTCAGTAATGATTTATTTGAGGTGGTGTGCATAAGACTGTCATAACTATGTCATGACACCTGCCATTAACATGAAGGAGTCTTTATGAATGTTTATGACTGTTGTCATTAAGTGTCATTTGCTCAATTGTGCTATTTTTAATATAAAGTTGACATTGTTTAGATGTCTTTGTTATCACAATCCGACATTAATCATGCCCACGATGTCTTTGTTACGACAACTTGACATTAACAAAGCCAACATAACCTGTCAGTGTTTTTGTCATGACGATAAAGAAGCTTTTTAGCTTTATGTTTTCAGTTGGACGTACTTTAACATTAAGCTGTCATATGTGGTTGGTTATGGTACTGACTGTCATGAGACCATTATAAGTGTGTCATGAATATTTTCCTTAACCTCAGGTAAAGAGGTGCTCTTTGGACTTGTCATAAAGATGTCATTAAGTTTTATTACATGTCAAATGCTTTTGTAAAAGTGTCATGAATAATTCCTGTGACCTCAGCTGAAGTGGTAGCATTTGGACTTGTCATAAACATGTCATTAAATGTTATGTTCTAAGGCCAGTTTGATGACAGAGTGCAGGACCAAGGTGATTTAGCTTACAGTTAAGTGATGGACAGAAAGTGGTTAGCTAGTTTAGTTGTTGCTAAAGTAGGCTAACCGCTGTCTGCTGTAAACTGTAGCTGGCATTAGCTAGTTAGCTCTTTTAGCTGTGGAGCTAGCCGCCTCATTAGGTGACTCAGCCCCGCTAAGAGCCAAACCTAGCAAGAAAACCACCTCAGTACTGTACTCCCTGTCAAACCGGCCACTGTCATAACAAGATATTATTGGCTTGATTAATGTCAAGTTGTCATAACAAAGACATCTCAAACATCGTCAGTTTCTATTATGGATCAAAATCAATGACAGACGTTTAATGACAACAGTCATAAAGATTCATGAAGACTCCATCATGTGTCATTACACTGCCGTAAATGTAATAACATGCTGTAACAGTGTAATGACAGTCTTACACATACCCCTTTAAGTGTTACTGTACTTTCTATAGATGCAGTTGTAGATTCACCGTGAGGCACATGTCATGCTTTCATAATCATTTTTCTCATTAATATTTCCGTGTATGTATGAAACAGATTACTACAGATTGTCCATTCTCCAAATGTATGGAGAAGCCGTCGGCCTACATACTGTATGACTTCCTTATCTTTGTCTCTCAGCTGAAAGAAAAGAGCCACGTGGTGCTTGAGTGACGTTTAGCACCTTTCAAAGTGCTATATGAGAAAGTGCTCACAATTCTAAGAAAAAAAAAAGTTAAAGTGAATAAAACACAGACAATGAGCGCCATGTGGCTCATCACCATCAGAGTGATATTATACCTAAATTTATGGTCACATTATCTTCCATCCTGCTAATATGAGCTCCATCTCCTGTTCATTTCCGCTGATGCCCTTCAGAGGTGTAAGAAGTATTCAAATCATTCACTTAAGTAAAAATATCAATACTACAGTATAAACACAAGTAAAAGTCCTGCATTCAAAATTTACAGATGTATCGCCAAGAAAACATACTGAAGGCATCAAAAGTACAAGTGTGCACAATGGCTAATCTCAGTACTATTGTATTACTGGGTCATTATTATTGGTGTACTATGAAAGCTGAGAGTGGCGATGTTTGACATTATTTTTTAATTCCGTTATCTAAAGATCATGAGTTAATTATTTCATTATCTCAAAATAACAAGCATTATTATCTCCAGATAATGAGATAATCAACCCTTAGCATGAAAAAAAAACAAAAGGTCGTTCCCTCTTATAATAATTATAGTCTGGCAGAGATCAGGAGTGCCATGCCAGCATGTATAGATGATGTCTTGAAAACTGTAACAACTGATTTAAGCTGAACAGAGTGCCCATTATTGATCAACACATCAGACTGTACTCCAGTCAGGGTCTAACATGGACAGAAATTGCTACTGTCAGAGATAACATTCACATCAGTCCTTGTCATTTGAGGAGAAGAGTCGCCCGGCTGCAACTTCACATCCGAGTTCTCTATAATTATATAACTGGAGTACTGCAAACAGTACTTCAGTGAGGCCATTGGTCAAGGTGGAGCTAATTTTAACCAAACCTAGCAAGAAAACCACCTCAGTACTGTACTCCCTGTCAAACTGGCCACTGTCAGAACAAGATATTATTGGCTTGATTAATGTCAAGTTGTCATAACAAAGACATCTCAAACATTGTCAGTTTCTATTATGGATCAAAATCAATGACAGACACTTAATGACAACAGTCATAAAGATTCATGAAGACTCCTTCATGTGCCATTACACTGCCGTAATATGTAATAATGTGTATATAATAATAATGTGTAATATGAACTCATCATATGTTTTGTATGTGAACTCTTGATTTGAAAAGAAATGGTTAATTATAGCTATTGAATAAATATAGTGAAGTCAAAAGTACAATGTTTCTGAAATGTAGAGAAGTAGAAGTATAAACTAGCATAAAATGCCACTTTCCACCACTAAAGCCCACCAAAATACAAATTTGTTTGGAAATGATGAAGTAACACCTTTTTGTACATTCTTACCACTACCAGACGCCAAACTGCAGTATTACTTTTACACACTGTTTACAATTTGCTCTGTTCAGTATTTATTAATTAGCACACACAAAATTGCATCATGTCCTTTTTCCAATTTCGACGGGCCATGAACTCAAAACAAAAGGCACGCTTCAATTCATCAGTTGGATGTACTTCATGTGACAGGAGCTGCAGTGAATATTAACAGGATGAAAGATTAATGTGACCATACCTTTAGATGTAACATCACTCAATTATTGCATGGTTCTGTGATTTCCTAAATATAGTTTTCTTTTCAGCCAGATTGCAGGACCTGTGTCCCTGTTAAACAGTGCTGTACGTCTCTGATGTCATTAATTATTCTGAAGTGACAAAAAAAAAATCCTAATTGTAAAATATAACACAGATTCACTGTAACAAGTGGTCATTAAGTAGTCTGCACAATTTTGTGCTTCGGGCAAATGAAGTTCACAATGAAATGATGCAATAAAGAGTAACAATGTTTTCATTATCAGTAACTGCTGATTTCTAATCTTCTGTATGAAGGTACTGTGATTTCCTGCAAATAGTTTCCACACAAGAGTGCCTAATTAGTAATCAGTACAAGTGCTCAGTGCTGATAAAATACAAAACGATGATCTGCAGAATACCTTTCATTCTCTCTGCTTTTTTTTTTTTCCTCTCTGGCTGAAGCTGGGGCTTTCAACAAAGTGCTGCTATTTAAATCAATACATCCCTCATTACAGAATGATGAATATTTCATCACCAAGACTATTACTTCAAATGAATAATTTAACTGTGTTATATCAGTCAGGGTTGGGGGTTCAGTGGTACCCTGCTCCCTCAGCTTTTAAACCCAACCACTCATTATGAAGCTCTTTAAAACACTGCACAACCCCACCAAAAAGGTCCAGGATTAGGTTCAGAGATTGTTCTCTCTGAAAATGCCAGGGTCGCAGTTCAAACCACTGGACAGTAAAGGTATCCTCAGCTCCAATTAGCAATGATATATACATTTTATTGAGAGCATTTTTCTTTATTATAATGAGCTCGGTGAATGGGTGAGTCCCACATGGATATACGGCTTTTGTGCTCATTATAAATACCAAAGCCCTCTCATGACCCAAAACAGTAATGCGTCAAATTTCAAAGGACTGAAAGAGTAAATGTGGGTGGCACTTCACCCATTTCTGTGCAGTCTGGTTTATAATGACGTTGTGTTCTTTTTTTTTTTCAACTTTAATTTTTGTTGTTTATTTATTTGTTGTCTCAGACACACAAACAGCATTTTGTGGGGAAAATAATGAAATGTTCATTTTTGACATCCTGCTGCTACAGATTAATGGAACACTCAGTTGTTCTGATAAGTGATAATTCACATTATTCAGAGAATTATTCATGTAAGAATATTTTAAAGTGTCCATTAAACATTTCACATTTCGAGAATTAAGTCAACATGGTAAAATAAGGCAGAACTTTAAGTATTAGTGTCAGGCATAAGAAAGATTTTTTTTCAACTTTATTCTTTACATTTAGAATTTATTCTGGAAATTCAAAATTAAAAAAAAAAGTACTCCTCTAATTTTTTCACCTTACTGTATGCTTGGCCCTACTCTGTAGAAGTTAGATACCAGGTCAGTTTAAATTGAAATGATTGGTTTTACTGTAGATAACAAATAATATAATGTTAAGTAAAGATTATTTTTTATACAACTGCAATATACAGTGTGATGTTGTCAGTGCTGCAGAGATCTGTAAGGGAGGACGGGGTTTAGGGACGTAGGCGGTCACTGTCTTCTAATCATGGCCTTATTCCCCAACATTAATCATGTCGTGTTTGTCGCCTAGACCTAATCAAACCTTGAACCATAGCTGTGGCAGATCAGAAAACAGTCATGTTAAAAATATTGTAAACATTGAGACATGATGCCAATAAGGGCAACATATCAAACAAAATATGCATATTGGAAAAGCAATAACAGCCTAATTTGTCATTTGGTTTGCAAAAAACTTGTTGGTCACTGCTGTTCTACAGTATGAGAGCTGAGAATGGCCGTGCTTGCAAATATTTTATATCAAATCACTAGTTAATTATTTCATTATCTCAAGAAAATTAGCTTTATTATCTTGAGATAATCAACTATTAACACAAGAAATCTAAAGGTTGTTGTCAGCATGCATGCCAGATTATGTCTTGACATCTGTAGCAACTGAGTTAAGCTGAAAATGTCAGATCACGTAGTTCACATTATTGATCATCAAAGAATCAGGACTTGCTGAAAATACAGGGTTTCCACTTGTAAAGTTGTTAGGCAAGATGGAAAGTATCTTTTAACTGGGGCTGGCGACCAAATATCTTTTTTGATGAAGGCCTGACATGGGCCAGCGACAGACTGATGGCTCATTAAGGTAGGGCCCTGTTCTGTTTCTGTGATAAAGTAATCATGGAATCATGTAACTGAGAAAAGCCACAACACAGATTTCAAAGGGCCCTACATTAAGTCACTGTGAAGAGCTGACTGTAGATGTACTATGTAATGTGTTGTTATACAGTAAATAAGTAATTTATTTAACAATCTTTTTTAAAAAATAAGATAGTTTTACAAAGAGTTTTATGAAGAATCAAACAGGGTTTTTAAAAAATCATTTGTCTGTAGCCATACATATTTTTTTCCAAAGTAAGAGTCTCATGGGGGATACTGGAAGGGGAAGGAGCTCACCCTTTTTTTTAGTGGATTTATGTTTTAACCAACAGATGTTGTTGGTGAGGTTTTCCAATCATTACATCTGTGTTTCCAACTGAGCCACCCCACTGTAACTGTTTAAAAGACATCTTAAAAATACATCCCCAGAATATAAAATTCCTCAATGCCCAGTAGGGGGTCAACTCCAGCCCAGTAGCCTTTTTCATCTCTTCAGCAGGTATGGGTTTGATTCATTTTTATTTAAGAATGCATGACTGCTTGCGAAATTAGCTACGCCATAAATTTGTTTATAAAAGTCAGGGCTCCAGTAAACAGATGTCTGAAGGCTATGTGAAGATGCTGTGGGGGTCACTATGTACAGTGGGACGGGTCTCATGGCCAACTGGGCGGCCTGAATGTCTCTGGCAGTATAACAGGTTTTATTTGAGCAGCTGCTGAAGCAGAAGCAGCAGCTGAAGCAGAGAAAAGTCTAATGTTTGTGATCAATTATCTTGTTGTCTTGAAAAATTACCCTTTTGTTTTGTTGATAAAGAATTAATTATGTAATGATCTTGAGATAACAGATTTAAAATAAATTATTGGAAGCATGTCTGTCCTCGTCTTCCGTACTATACAAATAACATAATGCAACATAATTTTTTTTTTTAAGTTTTACTGGCTGTCTCTTCTTTTCCCTCTTCCCCCTCTTCCACCCTTTCTAAATTTTGAGCTCACACAGTCACTATAGTGTCAGCTCATGTGCTGCAGAACGCTTTGTGATGAAATGAAGGTTTAAAGCAGTGAATTTAAATAGAAGATTTAAAATAAAAATCTTTGGGTAATCGCTTAAGCCCTAAAATATAATACCAATGTGGTACCGATGGAGCAAGTTCTGGTATCCTAAACATGGTGTGAGCTTGGTAATACTGCAAAAAGGATATCTTTATTATCAGTGACATCAAATTCGCTATCATACATTAAATATCGAGCGAGTAGATTTTAACCTTCGGGATTTCCACAGGGGAAAGGGATGAATCCACTTCCCCCCTCTGAACTTCATCAAAATGGAGATAAGAGTTCTTTCAAGTGCTGAGCTGTGCTGGGTATTAAGTAACACAAGGTCAAATTCAGTGTTCATGTAAGATTATGGAAATGTCAGTCTTTTCCCTTCCTCTCAACTCTGTAGTTAAGAACACTGACACTGAGAGCACAGTGGTTAAGTATGTCATACACAGATAGATGTGTTGATTGTATGAGAAGCACCTATTTCTGTCACATGGCTGCTCATTTGTAGTCTTCCACCGAGACAGGTTATAATTTCTGTGTAATTACTTCCATTAGCATGAATTGCTCTTCTGAAGCTTGAGTATGTAATGACATATTGTGAATGCAGATAGTGGAGCATGGGCATCACAAGCTCTGCAATCTTCTCCTTCAAAAGGCTGCACTGCCTCTCTGCAAATAAGGCATTTATCGAGTTAATTTGTCAGCATCATGGCACAAAAATCATATATATCTGCAGATATAACTTAATCCCTTTAGGCAAAATGTACGCTGAGGTGGATAAAATAACTGGCACTTCTACGAGCATGAAAAGACGCAAAATGTTGTGCCTTCACTGGCATTTAATTTTTGTCCAGACTGTGAATGTCGTTGAAGCTCCTCTTAAGATTGATCCTTTTTTTGATCCTTGAACCAGGATTTTCATAAGAAGGATTAAAACTTCAAGGAGCTATATGTAAGAATTGTCCACCTGTCGAATACTTCTCCAAACAACGTGGGGGCAAAATATTACCAGAGAGTTGGGGTGTTGATCTCTATCAAACAAGGAAATGCACTTTTCTTTCTTTCTTTCAACAAACAGCTAACTTAGAAAACATATTAACATTCTCTGTAACATTGTACAATTAATTACCTTTTATAAGCTATCGCTTAACAGCCAAAGTTAGCATTAACAACTCTTTACTTACCAGCTGATTGACTATATATTTCAATATATCCCGCTGGGGTGGAACATGTGTGTGAGAGGTGGGTTCACTTACTCCATTTTCCTCATTAAACAGAAAAACACAGCTGTATACCTTCTGAATTGAAGTTTCTCTCTTTTACCAAACTTGCTTGCCGAGCTTGCCGTACTCATTGTAAAACACGCTTCATTTAAACTCGACAGAAAAACAAAACAAAACAAAACTCACCAAAACTGTCAAAGTTAGTATTTCCACTGGTCCAACCATCAACAACCCTGGTGTGATTAAAATAAATCCTTAATTTACCACAATGTGAAATGTTATTTGACCTCTACAGCCTGTTCCCCTCTCACTTTTCCTCCTGCTTAGTGGGCGTTTTCTGTGCCGCTGAATGAGTCTATTGCTGAGTAGCAGCTTTCAATTTGCAGAACATTACATAAGCAAAATAAAATGAGCCAGCAATAGTTGATTTATTCATCCAGTTGCTAAACTCTGATGTACTATAGCCTCTTTAAGTACAAATTGGTATTAGAAGAAAGGACGGGTGGAGGCTAGCTCTTGAGCGTGCTAACTTCAGTAAATATCTCTGCAACACATACAAACAGAAGACGTCTTTGACATAATGTAAAACCTGTTAGTTCTTTACCTTCTGTTAAAAATGATAGTTTTTAGATTTTTTACTGTTTTAAACTATACATTCTTACATGCAGATCCTTTAATGTAACATAATATTTTTTTATTACTGAGTTGACTGAATGATGAATAATGACCAGTGTGTTAGTTGCATCTAGCAGCAAGCTTGCAGATTGAAAAACACCTGGTGTCAGTCTCTGCTTCCAAGCTGAAGGAGAACCTATGGTAGCGTGAAACTTGTTCAAAACGTGAAAAGCCGCACCTAGAGCTAGTGTTTGATTTGTCCGTTCTGGACTGTAGAAATCGATCATTCTAAGGTTATGAAAACATGACATGCACTATTTTCAGGTAATTGCACTAATGAAATGATACTTATATTTTATTTCAGCCATATTTCACAGATAAATCCCTGTAAATCTTGCACACTCGATCTTTAAGGTGAAACACATTTTCACTTGTATTTTTTTAGTATCAGATATTGACTTTAAGGCTCAAACGGCAGCTGTAAGAAGTCAGTTGTTTCCACTTTTATAAAGATCAGCAACTGTGGTGAACAGTTTCTAAGTTTTCACAGTGGACAAAAAAAGTATCAAAAGGTCATAAAAACATCTCAAGCCTCCCCTGCAGCAGTGTATACTTCTGCACTGTCCATCTGTAAGCTCAGAATGTTCCAAACAGTCATGATTTCATCAAAATATGGTCTTTTGGCTGATATACAGAAAACGCAAGTGTTTCACATTGATTCTAATACCCTTTAACAAAGTCTTTGTAATAACATAACTTTTTAATATTCATGGCTAAATAATCGTTAGTTCAGCAAGTGTGCAGGGAAGTCTTTCAAATGGCTTCATCTACATAACTAGTGAGTTTCAAAAGCTTTTCATTAAATTTACATCAAACATTTTCTTGATACAAAAGGGCTTCACAACGTCCTGATTCTGGACTGCAATCAGCCCAGTTTTTAAATCTCCTAAATCAAGACAAATACACGTGATGACGATTTATAAAAAAGCCATGTCTAACCCTAACCTTTGAGCATCTAAACCAATGTATTTAGCATGGTTGGTAAATCTTGTTAGCAGAGAGCCATTCATATCCTCTCTAACAGCATCTCCTCATAGACTACCCTGATAGCGATGGCGGAAGTAACTTATCTGGATGTATCTCTCCTGGACTCTCCCCTATCTCTCCATCCTCTGTCCAAGAGACCTACTGAATGACAAACTGTACTGTTCTCTGTGGATCAATGGCTCATAAGTATAAACCAATTTCCTTTACAAACTGCACTCTGGGAAATAAACAGACACACTGCCTGAGGAGCCCGACACTGTGTGAGCTCCAACGGCCGATTATTCATTTTAATGTCGCAGAACTTTGACAAATACACCAAACTTCGGAGATTAGGTTAAAAAGTAAATCTTGCAAAAGTAAAACTCCAGTCAAAATAATGTTTTATATAAGAGGCATAACGGGAAATAACTATTGCACATGAATCATTTTTAAACAACTGCTTTTTATAGAGGCGTAGTTTTATGGGTTCGCAATTGCAGCACTGATGAAGAATCATAAGCCTTTTTCCCTTTCAACTCTTTTCCAATGCATATGTTTTGAAACTGAGTTCTCGTTCATTAGCTTTCTGTCCTGTCTGATACCAGTTGTATCCCATGTCTATCTGGAGACCTGGAGGGGTTCTTTGGTTGCTCTTTATTCCTCTTCCTTTGAGTAGTTCCACGTCAAAGCTTGTCTGCTGGTGTTTGACACTAATTTTCGTAGTGTGTGTCTGATCCATCTCCATCTTCTTCCTCTTCTAATTTCATCTGCAGTCAGTACTTGTTGTGTCCTCGTCCCAGATCGTTATTGCTGATCTTGTCTGGTGTATTAAGCATTCCTCTTAGGCAGTTTGTTGTTAAAGGTTTGCACTTAATTATTAATTGTGGCTTTGTTACTCTCCAGGTCTTGGTGCTATTAAAGAACACTGATTTTACAGGAGTTGAAGATTCTAATTCTTGTTCGTAGTTTTATTCTTCCAGAGTGCGCCTAGGTACCCCTTACTGTGCCTTTTCTGGTTTTGAATCTGCATCTGCACATCCCTGAGCCTGTGCATGCCTGATATTAACATGTGTCCCTGGTGATGCATGTAAACACCTGGCATTAAAATGTACCTCAATGACCACTTGTGACTGGATGTCACTTCCCCGCTAATGTGCAAATAAATAATCTGACTATTTTGTCAGTGAATGTTCGATAGTGTCCATTTCACCATTCAATACAAAGATTAGACTATCTGTACCTTTTTTTTTTTTTTTTTTTTTGTCAGCATCCACACTTAACTCCTATCAGCCACAATGAGATTCATATTTTACCTGCGCTGTCAGCAGCCTGGCAGGAGAGCTCGCGTTGCACTGGGATTTTATAACTGAACTTTGAGCAGGGCGATGCACTACTTTACTTTCTCTGACTATGCAGAAATCTGATGTTTTCACATCACAGATGAAAAAGAAAGGAATTGATGTTAGTCAGAGAAAGTGATTTTTAAGGGAATCTGGAGATATTATGGTTACTAGTATGTTTACAAACACACTGAAGGGAGGTAAGAGAATCCAAACATGTAAGAAGCATTATAATAAACCAAATGATGCCTTTACAGGTCCTCAGTTGAGTAGGACGTTCATTAGTGTGGCCCAGGACACCGTGTACACATACCACTAAAAGAATGTGGTCACATGCGGCCCAGACCGCCCCCAAATGTTCACACCTGTATTTGAGCTGTCCACTTGTGATTGGATCACCCAGGACACATGGAAATACCACGTCAGGGCCCCTATTTAGCATTGTTACTCCCCAAGTAGGTAAAGTGCTCTAGTTTTCCAGTTTGCTGACTTCAAGTGTAATTGGTTCAACACTTTCAATTTCATTTTAACATGAAAATAAAGTTTCGAAAGTTTAGGCTTTAGATGGGTGCAGAGTTTTCATGAAAATGGAACAGAAACTTTTCAAAAAAAACTCTACTTGTTGATGTGCTCAAAAATGCTCTGACAGCTGAGTTGCAAGTCAGCTGCTGAACATAAATCTTTTAAGCAAAGAACAAACAAACAAAAAAAAAAACCAATGAAATTCATGTAATCCTTTACACAACAGTTTGCCTGGTTACCAGAAATATCAGTGCAATGTTCTCTTGCTGTCAATAACCTGTTCCTAGAGTACTGAAGAGTCCTTGAATGCACAACCAAAGAGAGTTTTGAAAAAAAAAATTAAAAGCCTGATCTGTTTTGCTTGTTTTCTTGCCGTATGGCTGAAATGAGACTCGAACACGACGTGTCAAAATATTGCTTGTATAGATGCTTTTCCACTTATTCCCCCTGTTGTGAGAACTTTTCGAATTGATTGCAGCCCATAACAAACAATGTTAAACAGCCAGCTGTCATGATCCAGTATAGATTTAGCATTTCGCATTATGCCTGAAAAAACTTCAAAGTCAAAGGAAACTTAATGGTCAATTCTGCACAAGTACAGGACATATAGGGGATTGAAATACTAGGATTAAAAACAAAATATCAAAAAAGTAACAAAACACTAAAATAAGTAACAAAATATTAGAGAAGTACTAGAAATTTAAATATTTACAAGTTAAGTAGGGAGTAGGTTAGGCAAGAAAAAAAACTATTATTTGGGTTTGGGGTTTGGTTTATGGAACAGTCATGTCAATAAGAGAGACAAGATTTCAGTGTTATTGTTATGGTCTGTAACTAAATAACTGAGCAGTTATCACAGTATCTGCAAGCTTATGTATTTGACATTGGGATGTATTTATAAATCATTTCCTGTAAGTTCTTGTGCAAATCTTTGGATAAAGTTTGTGAAGAAAATGTGAAACATTGTGCTGACAAAGACATGATACATACAGATAAGCTGTACAGAATTAAAATATGTTAAATGGCAACCATATCATAAATGCGAGGGAGGAAAATGTCATACAGTATTTTTCTAGAAGAAAACCTTTTGTGCTCTCTATTTAGAAAGTAAATGGTAAATACTTTAAATGCTGGCTCGTATAAAGAAACCATTCAACACCTTTTGTTGGCTATGGCATTGTTCTTTCTCTTAAATTGCCTCCACACTAATTAACAGGAGCTCTGTAGTTCTTCAACATCCACCTACACTCATCAATTCTCCCCTTGAAGTTTCAGTGTTTCTTTCCTTTTCAGTGTGTTTTACAACTACTCAAACTTAATACTCATTTTTTCTTTTGCCGATAGTCAATACTGCAACTGCTGGTGCCACCGTCTGCATCAAATAAATCTCTGATCTTTTACACTATGGATTTCTGATAATTGAATTGTGGCTGAGTGACGGAGGATTTACCCCATCAATTGGAGGTACTGATGGAGTTGCAGTTATACAACACATTGATTTCAAACGGTATCCCTTCATCTTGCTCATTTTAAACTGCTCATTTGAGTAATTGGGCTTATTGATTAATGATGAAATGTTCTGATTTGTGTCCTGGAACCTTAAATCTAAGAGTCAGATCATTCTTGATCAAGTCTCATATTTGTAATTATTGATTTTTGCAATGATTTTGTGCTGAACTTTAAGAATCTTACTGCCTTTTTAGTTTTCTAATAGCTGTACTAGAGACCATCAGGTAAAGATCTTTGAGAAAAATGTCTTTTGGACTCGCCTAAGTTAATGTTGAGCTCAAAGAAATATGTGTATCAGACCATATGGTTATTGGCCACTCTCCCAGCATTTGTGCACCTGCCTGCTCCTACAGTATAGTTTTAACTCTGCCAGCATATTTAAAGAAGCTTTTTCAGCCTTTTTTTTCTTTTCCAACACTACTTCAGTGATTCCACTCAGTTCTCAAGCGTTCGTTGATTGCTTTAACAGCACTTGCTTGAGTTCTCTTGATGCTGTTGCTCCGTCTTAAAAACAAAATTATCAACAACAAAAATCCCTGCCTTGACTAAATGAAACCACTTCATCTGTGTAGAAAGGATGACTTAATTTTATATCATAAATTGACATAATGTTTTCAATTACTGGTGAATACTCATCTGCAACTGACATAATTTTTTATGTCCCTTGGGTTCAGGATACTTTTGTGTATTTGAAATCACGGAGTACAAATATTTTCATTCTCGTGCACAGTTGCATCTTCTTTTTCCACCATGCCCTTAATATAAATAAGGAAGACACTTGTTCGTATTTACTCCTCTTTGAAGAGTGCATCTGTAGATGCAGATCTGCAACAAGAGATGGTGAAGCACCTACTGCAATGCCACCAAAACAGCCAGATGCAACCAGATGACCTCAATAAACTTTGTTCCTAGCTGAAACAAGATTTCATACTGAAGTAGATGTTGCGGTACTTGCAACCCTTAGCGACCTGTAAAGAAAAGTGACATGATATCCAAATATGTGAAAAACGTCCTTTAGCTGGTATAGCTGCTAACTGTGGCTAAGGACTGTGGTCATCTCCTGAGCAAAGGAATAGCAACTTGTCACTAAGATGAGAATAAGTGGCCTGGTCCACCTTAAATGAGCCTATGTCAAAATTGTTAGCTACTTCAGAGCTAACAGCTAACCCCTTCCAGCTGCATTCCAGACAGGGGAACTTGGCTTGGAATTTGAGGAGCTGTAGCAAGTGTTGCCCATCTAAACTGTACAGACACATCAATGCTATGTTCACTCTGATTCTCTCTGTACCTCGTCTCGAGTGCACACTCGCATGGCTCCATTAGCAGGAGGGGATGCCGAAAAAAGGCAGCGCCTTGTGGAGGAAAGTCAACTTTTGAAGAACCACAGCAGTCCCAGCTGTGTCCTTGCTCGGTTTATTTTGTGTACCCAGCTTTGACGTCTGCATCTGGTTGCACTTTATGCTGCAAAATAGTGATGCAAGAAGCTTTGTTTTGTTTGTGTTGATGTGCTTGAGAGGGAGACAGAGGGACAGAGAGTGTGTGCAGTGTGCAGGGTACATGCTGAATGGGGAGAAAGACCGCTGAATCAGAGAAATCGTTATTTTCTGATTGTTTCACAGTGGTTATATTCTAAGCACAAATAAACACCTCCCACACCTCCTGTGTCTGATCGCTGCAACCCCTGATTCTGTCTGAATGTGGCCTTTAGAGAGAATTAACATTACATAAATACTGAGAGCAGCACCGTTTGTCCAGGAGCTTATCAGTACTTAAGTACTTTTGTCCTTGTAGATATTTGTGTGAATTTGTGTGTCATAATTAGTGCGTGAATTTTTGAGTTTTATACAAAAATGTATCCAAAAATGTTTTAAGTGAGGGCATCATAACCTTGACCTTTGACCACCCAAATCTATTCAGTTCACCCTTCAGTCCAAGTGAACATTTGTGCCAAGTTTAAAGAAATTCGCTTCTTTTGGCTCAGTTGGTAGAGCGTCCGACCCATGTATGGAGGCTGCTAGTCCTCTGCAGCAGCCGCTGGTTTGACTCCTGCCTTCGGCCTTTTGCTGCGTGTCATCCCCTCTCTCTCTGCCCTGGCTGTCCTGTCCAATAAAGGCAAAAAGTGCCAAAAAAAAAAAAAAAACTTTAAAAGAAATTCGCTTCTTGAAATGAATTCTTGAAATATGACGTTAATAAAAATGGGATGAGATGAAAACATAAAGCCTGTGGCCACGGCTGTTGCTGGCATGGAGGCATAAAAAAAAAAGTTTTTCAAAGCTTTTCAAGAATTGTGAATCACAGAGGTCCTTCAGCTTACGGTCATGAATGTACACCAAAAGAATTAGGCTGAACAATCCAATAGTATTTGAGATTAGCTGCAGACAAGCCTCAGGTCCCTTGATCACTCACGCACATACACACACAAGCAATCACATGATCCAAAAAAATAAGTGTCTTTCTAACAATGTAAACCCAGCAGCAAAAACATCCATCCACAGCCATTTTATACTTCTTACCTGCTTCAGAATTGTTTTTACCAATTCATAGCTTTGTCTCATAACTCTATGATCACAAGTTGAGCCCTTTGGTGGAAATCTCCTCCTGAGCCCAGAAAAGTAAGAGGGACTGAAATGACTCTCAGAACTTTAGGTTCTCATCCCTGCATCTCTGCACACAGCAAGATGGCAGTCAGTGAAGATTCTCCGTCTTACTGATCACAGAGTATTCAAAAGATCATAAAGTCTGCGGTAATTGGACTTGCATTTTAGTCTTGAAGTCAGTTCACTGCTCATCAAAAAGGTTTCAATAGTTCTGCACAACTAATCTCTAATTTGATTGGACTGTGGATGGCATGGGAAGGACTGTTATCTGTCACAAGGACATGACATGAAACATAAGAAACGATGTTGATGTTCTCATTACTGTATGCAAAATAGGTTCCTCCACGAGCTAATCCTTTACTGTAAAATTGAACATAATATTTAAAAGGAGATGACATAATCCATTGTATTAAGTTAGGTTGAAAATAAATTATGAAAACTTCCTACCTGCATAGCACCGAACAGCAGACAGACAAAGTTAGTAACTAGCTGGTGAGCATGGTGAAACATTTACTGGTTAGTGATCCAGATAATTTTGGTAGGAGTTAAACAAAAACACAAAAAAACACAGCTAAAAGGAGATTGAATGTTGGACTTTGACTGCAAATTAATGATAATAATAATAACTATGCAATATCAGTTTGAAAGGTAAGAACATGACTTAGACATAATCTGGTAAGTGCTTGAGCGTGAGAGGCTGCAAGGGACAGAAATGGTATAAATAGGAATGGAGCAACACTTATGCCACATATCATGTTACCTTGACAACATGTTATGTGCGATTCGGGGTTGGGACTTTTTGATTTACCTCTTTTTACTTTCTTCATGGCCGAGGCGCTTAAGAGATTGACTGCCTGATTTGAATGTCTTCCAGGCTGCTGTCTTACAGAGGGGACTACAAGCAATTAAACGTGTAAAACTTGCTTGCTCTTTCAATGTTTATTTACCCTTTAAAAAAAAAAAAAAAAGCTTCCTGGCTTCCCCTGGTAACTTCATGTTTAATATCAAAATGCTATGAACTATGGGTGATACCCTCAGGCAAAATCTGACCAAATGCGGGCTTACAGGAAGTCTGCATAAAGGGCTCTGTGAGGGAGCCCTCATGGACTTGTTGCTTTGACAGTGGGACAGCCCTAAGTCCTCGCAGATTTAGCGGGAATGCACCTTAAAGTCTGTGTCCGAGTCTGGAAGTGTGGACACTGAGGTAGGGACAGCTTGCCACAGCTGCCCTCAAGTGGCCAAATATTTATTGCAGGTTTAAACATCCGATCAAATTTGGGGTATTTTTTTCAATGCGCTACACATTTTCATCTTCATAAAGCTACCATATAATGTTGTGGGTGTAGAAGCCTGTTAATAATGTCAGCGTACCAAACTATATTATTTTTCATAACTTCTGAAGTGTAAGTGCTGCTTATCATCTTAATTGCTTGACGTTTGCTGTGAATGACTCGTACAAAGTCAGCACATGGAGCTGGGAAAGAGGAAGAAAGTGAGATAAACTTAAAAAAAAAAACTTGACATAAACAGTGAATTCCTATGAACATTTCTAGGTTACAAAATGCATTTCTAGACTGCGACAGAGACATGGGGGGAAACCAATTCACACGGAACACTGAAAGGTTTTGATCTCCTGCAAGAGCCATTTTCTCTGAACCTCCTACTTAATGTTTTGACACTGTTATCCATGTAAATGCTCAGCGCAGTGCTTATGAATACTGAGAGCTCTCTTTTGCACATGAATTGTCAGAGTGGTTGGAGATCATTTAATTCTTAGGAGATGGTGATTAACACATGCATTCATTTCAGGTTATGTGCCTCTTTGATGCCAGTGGAGAGGGAGAGAGACCAAAAGAGGAAGAGGGAAACATGGAGTGGGAGAGAGATGAGGAGGAGCAGGAGAAAGAGAGGGAAAAGGAAAAGGGTGGGACAGACCAAAGAAAGAAATACAAAGAGACAGACAGAAAGCCACAGCGATGGAGAGGCAAATCCCTCATAACCATTTATTACTGATGTGTGGCAATGTGCAGGAAAGAGTCTTCATTAACACTGTTGATACTAAGCACAGCCTCATTCAGAAGCACAAAGAGCACTTTGCGCTGGCAGACATTATCAACATTGCTCTTAGCTCAACAAAGACTGGAATAAAAAGAGGCAACCATGTATTGTACAATAAAAGAGGCCAGTAATCACTTTCCAATTTCCTCGTTAACACCATTGTCCGTCATTGACATCGTGTTCATTTAAAAGCAGAATTTCTGCACATTTCTGCATGCAGCAATAGTGGTCTTTTGTGGTGGGTGTTTGTCTGAGCGGGGGAGGGGGAGAACTGAAAACTGAATAAACATGGATGAATAAATTATGTGCATATACATCTGAGAGCGAGGGTATATGGGCAGAAAGTTCTTGATTGTGTGGAGAAAGGATAAAAGGTAGGAAGATGAGATATTTGATGGTGGCTTTGCATTATAATTACAAGATTTAACCATTTAGAGAGTCATTATCCTCCTCGTAAATGCTTTCAGCCAGTCTCTACTGTATGGAGATATTTTCATCGCCTCACCACTCACAATATGCCAACACCTTCCTTTGGGTAAATATCTCATTGTTTTTAAAGGTCATGTCCCAAATACTGATTCATAGCTCATGCAAAAGGGCAGATGTTCTTGAATGAAACCGCAGCTAAGGTCATTTGCACAGAGTAATATCCATCCATACTCTGTATTTGTTATCTGTAATCGTCTTACCATCCATGCATCTTATCTGTTATCCATCCATACGTCACCTCTATGGATCAGCGACTAGCAGCAGGTCATGGTCTGATTCCTGTGAAACCCTTGAGTTATGTTTTTAACTGCAAGAGACAAAATACTTTATTCAGTCCTTAGTTTCTTACTGTATACATCTGCTGGTTGAATCCTCTTTATTAGGGATGCACCCAAATACAAATTATTATTATTTGGGAAAGTGTAAATAATACAATTGAAACAGATGATTCCTCTATCTAAATACACTTATTATTCAGGAAAAAATATGTTATGATATTATTATCTTCTATTATACTGTGTTATTAATATATCTGTATAATATCCTAGTACTTGATCTGCAGTAGGACTAACACATCAAGAAACATGAGTGCAGCATCACTGCAATTTGAGATTATTCCCTTAAACTGAAAGATATTTTTCATATCATTACTGTAAAGAGCTCCTGTCTCCATTTTAAAACAGAACCTTCTGATCTATAAAACATTTGTTTCAGTTTTTTTTTTTTTTTTTTTTTTTTTTTGTGCTCATTGTCCCCCAGTTAAAGTAAAGTAAAGTAGTGGTGGTGTGTATCACTTCATAAAACTTAGTGTATAGTAAAATAAAAGAAGAGAGAAATGAAAAGTACAGTATAAGGATGTGGAAATACATTTCATAATTAATGATGTGCTAATATTAAATCATTTTGATGCTTTGAAGGTACAATTGCAGTGCCAATGAATATTAGGTTAGAAAATAAAACAGTTGCCCGATTTAACGTGTCTTTCGGTATAAACCACATCCACTTTTGGTCTTCTGTCCGAACACAGATGCAGAGTTTTGTTGGTTGAACAGATGTAGACATAAATAAAAGTCTGTCGTTTTACCGCAGTCGTGGTCAATACATGCTCAAATCACCTGCAGCTCTGTCTAAAACCAGCGCACAGAGACAGTACAGACAGGATTGACTGGGCTCCACTCAAACTGTCAAACTGCAACTTTTACTTAAATACTGCCATTACTTCAAGCAAGTGCCGTCTGTGGCTTTGCTCTTGAAATGACACTTCGGAGGTGATTCATAGATTTCAATATTCAGCCTTCACAATTAGTCACTAGTTTATGGAAAAGATTTGCGGGGGAGTTGTTTTCATGAATAATACACAGAAAAAAGAGCAATGCTATATAACAGGCCTACTCAATTACTTCTTTTAGAAGGGTCAGATTTGAAAAAAGTAAATTCCCAAGGGGCTGGATGATTATGTTTTCCGATGTCTGACCTATAAAGATATGAACTTAAATGTGTAAAACAATGTACGTTTATATTTTTTCTCCACTTAATTAATTTTCACAACTGGAAAAGTTGTGTATAATGGTACAGAAAAGTTTTTGTAATTCTAGATTAGAAGTAGCCTCTTGTTTTAATAAACATGTTGCATTTAACATATTTTTTTCATTTAGTTTGAATTCTAATTTCCCTCTGCTTAAACAGCCCAAGTTAAAGCGTCTTTGTGCCTAACAAAAGACAAAACCAATGGATGCATTAATTAGCCTACTGATAAATTGATGATGTTCTAATAAACAATGTAAACACCCATAAACTTAGAAAGATAGCTGGTTATTTAAATCAAATCACAATAATACTGTTTTTCTTATTTATAAATGATCCAAGGCTGGTTTGAGGTCGTTAAAGGGCCGGATTGGTCCTGCTGTATAATCTCATTGTAGTAGCTCTGGTGATATAAAGCATTATAAACAATTCCAACCCACAGCCTTGTACAAAACACATCAGTATTAATAGTTAATCAATAGAAACAACTGGATATTCACTAAGCCCCATCTCCTTAGACACTGTTGCTACACTTGTCGAATTATTTGAGCAGCTGATTTAAAGACCGTTGGTGGCAGATTTTATTAGCTGTAGCTAGCTAGCTATTTAAGCTATCCGTAAGAACACATGGTCTTTACCTGACTTAAGCTGACTCATTATAATGTGAGGACTCGCTAACGGTGTACAGCAACACGCAGTGATGGCTACATACATGGTGTAATGCTAAAACACTGCAGCTGAAACCACATGTTCCAGGCAAAAAAAAAATCAGTTAAAATACCAGGATTTAGTGGCATCTAGCAGTGAGGTTGTAGATTGCAACCAACTGAATATCGCTCACACCCGCCCTGCCCTTGCAAGTGTGTGTGAGAAACTACGGTGGCTGCAAGATCCATGAAAAAAGACCTCATATAGAGCCAGTATTTGGTTTGTCTGGTCTGGGCTATTGTAGAAATATGGCAGTCTGCATGGCAGTGTCCGTGGAAGAGGCATCACGTCCTCTGTAGATATAAATGGCTCATTCTAAGGAAACGAAAAAACACAATAATTCTTATTTTCAGGTGATTATACACCTAGGAAAACATATGATTATTATCCTTCATTTCTGCTATATGCTGCCAATAGATCCCATAAATCTTGCACACTGGACCTTTAATTTTTCATGAATAAGACTTGGAAATAAAATAAAACAGCAGTGTTCTTGTATTGCTGTGTAGAGTTAAGTATTATAAGTATAAGAAACAGCCTAACAGCCTAATACTGTTAGGCGGCTTAGTTTGGTGCTTGTTTGTATTTTCAAGTGAAAAGGCTTTTAGGATGAGGACTAACAGATGAGTTTGGCAAACGCAACACTGTCTCACTTAATAATGGCCGTGGAAGCTGGAGTGTAAAGTTTCCTAAATTTGATCAGGAGCTGCTAAAGTTACCCTAACCTGTGAAAGCATCCAGGAATCGCTGCCGCAAATTGGGCAAATACTACAGAGTGGATGTTTAAAAGTAACCTGTAACCCTACAGACTAATGCAGTTAATTAATGGTGTCCTCTGTGGGCTTGGAAGTAAGATAATCTTTTATTTGTTTATCCCCCAGAGGGGAGATTTGTTATAGCAGCACAAAGACAGAAATAAGTACAGAAAAAGAGAGAAACTTACAGAGTAGGACCTATATAAATTAAAAATAAAAATAGAATAAAATAGAAACCATGCAAGAGCAATTAAACTCAAACTCACATTACATGCAATGGCAGTACGTATACATACAGTACCCACAGCACAACTAGTGTTGTACTTCAACTAATAATGCAGTATCATCTCAGTCAAGCAGCATAGTGGTGAGAAGCAGAAGTCAGTAAAGTATAGTGAATGTGATGGTAATATGATACCATCAGCTTTAACAGTGTACACCAGAATATTGTATAGTATAATTATATGATTATGTAATTGTCACTGAACGACGGTAAACTTTGTAACTTTTCATGCTAATGTTAGCCAGCAGCAAACTACTGTTCACAGACTGACAGTTAAAATCTCACCTCCAGTTCTGGCTGAAGAATAAACAACCCGTGTTAATGTGCCTCTTCAAACATTTTCTCATTCAGACTCGTTTAACTTCTGTTTGCTTCTGTTTTTTCACACTGCAAAGCTTTACTACAGCAAACTGTTGCTCCGCGTCAGTCTCCGGTTTGTTTACATCTGCTTCCATTAGATCCCATAAAATCTCGTTCCTTCTGAGATCTCGCAAAATCATGCTTCCCCCTGGAACCTAATCTTAGTATAATAGTAATAAAAATAAGGCCTGACTGTAACCTGGAGCAATTTTGAAAAGATGAAAATGTAAAAGTTATTCCATAGTCAGTGTTTCATTATGAACATCCAATTTAATTTTAGTCAGCAGGTCAGACCATAAAAAATAGGAACTCGGAATTGGCCAAGAAAATTGCAGTTGGTGCATCTCTGGTATAATAATATAGTATCCAATGTGAAGTATGGTATTAAGTGAAATGGAGTGATATGGTGTAACAATGTATAGTACAACAATATCGCACAGAATAAGATGTATATTAGTATGAGTAGAGTATGATAGTACAATATAGAATAAAATAATATTTAATGAATAATAAAGTAAAGCTAGTAATGTACTGCAGCTAGTTAGCATTTCTTATACTTTTGCATTTGTGTTTTTGATTTTGGAAAAGAAAAAAAAAAAACACACCACCTTCCAAACTCATTCATTTCCAAGTATCTCTCTTATTTCAGCCCCATGGATGCCATGTTATCATGTTAAGAAATCCAAAGCTTGACAGGCATGCTGTGCATAGTTACTGTTGCAAAGCTATGCTTTGACAATCAGTGCTGCAGATCATATCGTGCTATTGTTAATGACGTTTCAGTTTAACTGGTTTATTGAGACAGAATCCCTGCAAATATTTAGTGTTGCATGTTGCTGCGTGCAACACAGATTTTTATGATTTTTTTCACACTGAATTTTGAGTAGATTAAGTAGGTTCAATCCATAGATTGAATTAATCTAAGTTCACTTTATTTGAAGGGGTGTGCACAAGGCTTTACACTGTCATGACACCTGTCATGAACATGAAGGAGTTTATATGAATGTTTATGATGGCTTTATTAGTTAACTCCATGGCTAACCAAGCTAACTAGCCAACACCAGCTTGATTAAAGTCAAGTTGTCATAAAGACATTGTTAGCTTTGATTAATTTCAAGTTGTCATAAAAAAGACATTTTTGTCTTGGTTAATGTCAAGTTGACATGACAAAGACATCTCAAACAATGTCAACTTTGTATTTAAAATTACATAATCGACTGAATGACACTTAGTGACAATAGTCACTGGTTATGACAGTGTAATGACAGCCTTATGCACACCCCTTCAATGTTAACTCATTTCTTGAGGCATTTATCTCAGCCAAAGGGTTAAAATCACACTTGCTTTAGTGTTAAAGTTCTTTTCAAAGTTTGAGCATGAAAAAGTCTTTCACAAAGCATTAAACCATGAATACAAAGCTGTAATGCTCATCGTAAAAGTACAAACCGGGGTCACTCCATGAGAAGGTCTCTTGACAATGAAAGAGACACTGAGTTTATAGACGATGCGGTAGAGCTGTATTCTGTGGGTATACATTTTCTGCTCCTCCTTGTTGTGGGTGTAAAGGCTCAGACTGCCAGTTCACAAAGTCAGCCTAACATGCCGTGAAATATTGTTTTATCATAACTTCAAAAAAGTTGCCCCTAGTCCTGTTTGGATTTGAGCTCCTGCAGTGTGTCTTTCTGCCTCGAGTGGCTCACATAAAATAATTTACATTTATAATATATTTTTGCTTCAAATATTTCTGTCACAGTTCGAGCTTGGACAGATGATACTGTGAGTATTACAATAACGCTTCAGCAGAGCCGCACAATTTTATGATAGATATCTTTGTAAATAAAAGATGGTATTTTAGCTCACAGTGAACATGTACTTCCTCCCTTGTACATTTTGATCTGGATCAAGGGATGACATTAAAATATTTATAATGCTGATGAGACATTTTGGCTCTTGCCACATAAAGTTACCATTTGCTCTAATTTGTCACCTGCTCTGCTTTCAAAGGGATGCCCCAGAGCATTCAGTGCACTGCATCTCTTTTCCACAGGTACATTTACAGAAAAAGAATTAATTTGTGGTGCACCTTTTTAGTGGGAAACCTCTTTATATTTTACAAGAGCACTTTGACCAACAGCGGTCTTTATAAATCGAATTACCCAGTGTCCTTGAGTGTTGATGGTGGCTTTTACAGCGGGAGAAGAATGTAAAGTAAATGCAAAAACTGCCAGCGTGTGTTAGAGTGTAGCACTCATTTAAGGGTTTGTTTGCAAAAGAAATCCACATGGAATGTTTTTATTACTTTAGAAAAGAGAAAATACAATTTCCTTTCATCAGTTGCACTCTACTGGATCTGCATGTGGCGGTGTACGGAGGAAATAAGATAGTGATTGGGGATTTGGGGCACAGGAGAAAGAGGTGACGGTGGTGTAGTATCATCATGACTGGCCTGTCACTACATGTGGACAAACTGTGTGGGGATGATGGGGGACAAAGGAGGCGATTAGTTGGACAGCGCACTCGTAATATACTCTCGGGGGACCAGTAAGTCAGGCAGCTCAATACTGCAGCCAGGTTCACTGAGCAATTAAGAGAGCCGGGAGAGTCAAAGTGGCTTAGCCTGATGCTCCACAGCGCTGTGCCAGTGCTGAGAGCAGAGGGTCACTTTCAACCCCTATCAGTCCACCTGTGTGTCTTAATGCACCCATCCACAATGGCTAGACGAGCTGAGAACAGAGCCAAAGGGACAAGTGGGGCCAGAGCAGTACATGGGAGGAATTATTCTCCCCTTTCCCCATAATTGTGTCTGACATATTCTTTGGCTTCTCTCCCAGATCACGAGCAATACATATATTTTTCTTTATACCCTTGTTATCCCGGGCTCCTTAATGAATTATTTATAGTGGGGAGAGTGAAAGGGGTAGAGAGCATTTCCCTCGGAGTAAACATACCAATAAAAAAAGAGATGACTGCAGTAAAATTATATGGTAGGCATCATTTGCCCTTTTTCCAAAATGGGTTTCAAAGTATTATGAGCTACGCACCATTCTTGAACTAAGTCTCAAAGTCTCAAAGTCTTTAGCAACATGATTCTGCGGAAACTCATGTGGTCTGAGTGGAATTGTAGAATTTGGTTTTGCTCGAGCCTTTGTTTTAAACTCTGTCATGATTAATTTGTGATGCACAAACAATTGATCTTAACTGTAATAATCCGGGCTGCTGTATAAATGGAATTGATCAAAGCCTCTTAAATATTTTCTAATGCAGTTTTATCTCCATGGTAGAGTAAGTGCACACATAGTAATCAACTTGCTGCTCCTGTTGCAGGTTTCTCCTAATTTTACTGTGAGTGTCAAAAACTTGGCCTGGACAAAATTTTTTGTTTTGCCCCAAATAATTCTCCCTCCTCTATAATAACCCTCATCTAATTTAGCACTTTGTCACTAAAGATGACGGCAGTGTAATCTTGTATCTTCAGTGACTGCAGTGGAGGAAAGACTAATATTTGGAAATACTTTAGCTGACAGGTCTGTCAGTTCTTTAGTTGATGGGGTAACTGCATAGATATAGATTTGCAAATAGCTCACTGGCCACTGTAATGCATCTCTGCTATGTGCCTGCTTGTCCACCATTTTGGTGTGGTCAAGATCTGCTAGTAAACAAATACAGATAGATGCAGAGTTCACTACAAAATCCACTGTAACTCACTTAATTCTGAACCAATTTTCATGAAATTTAGTTTGTTATGAACGTGAGTAATCTAACATGCTAGAGGTTACTTGTTGGAATTAAATTCAACACATTAACCTTCTGACTAACCACAACTTCCACTGAGACATGCTGGCTCAGACCAATTAATAGGCAACATCAAGTGTAAATTTAGAATTTTAGCTTTTGCTTTGGTTTCTAGTTTCCTCAAAAATATTGACTATTATTGCTCCCCAGCATGTCCCAGTGGAAGATGTGGCTCTTCAGAAGGTTAATGTGTTGTTTTAGAGCTGATTAGATTGCCCCCAGAATTTAATTTCAAAAAGCAACCAGTATTATGTTCAATTTCTCAAGTTTATAACAAACCAGATTTCATGAAAAACAGTTCAGAACTAAGCAAGTTACAGTTGATTTTGTCCTGAAATCTGAATCTCTGAATGCACATTGTATTCTTTACTATAATATGGTGGACAGGCAGACGCATGTCAAATCACAAATGCAGTATCTACGTCTCTATTTTTATTATGGGGTTACTCTGCCAAACGTGTGAGAGGAAAAATGGACACAAGAAGATTTTTTACAAGTGAAAGGGTTGAAGCTGAAGCAGTTACACAAAGATCATCTGTGTTCATGTCTGTATGAGTTCCAAACTACGTGAATAGATATAAACAGAGCATGAGTTATTTTGTTTCTGTCAAGTTTGAATGAAGTGTGCTGTACAGCGAGCAACAACAAAGCTAGTCTTTGATGAAGGAGAGAAACTTGAATTCAGAAGGCATATGGTTGTTTTTGTCTGTTTAATAAGAATATAGAAGTAAGATTACATTTCTTTACAGTTTGTGAGTTTGTTTTGTTTATTTTGTTTCTTTATTAAAAAAGCCCCTCTGCCCCTGTCCACGAGCAGTCCTGGTTAAAAGAAGAAAAACAATATTCCAATTAACTAATGTCAGAATAAATACATTTAACTGATTTTTCAATAAATGTTTATCAATTGCATTTGTGAAGTATTCTGTTTACACGCAATTAACTGCTAATATTTAACATCACAATCCATAGTTAATTATTTTTTTAAACAACAGTTTTTGAGGTACACATTATAATTGTTCTATGCTTAAGACTTGTACTTTAAATAAGGTGCCGTAGTGCATAAAAAGCATCAAAATTCAGCTTGCTTATCCAAGAAAAACAACATCTGGGGGAGGATGGTCCTCCTACAGAGGTCCAGGCTAAGCCCCAAATGATCTTAAATCCAAGAAATGCCCCTGGTCAAATATTACCCAAGACGAGCTGGCAATCAGAAACACCAATAAGAACCTTACTGTACTGGAAGAATTTTAAACACTAAGGCCCCAGGACAATCCTCAAAAGGTGTATTTTTTTTATTTGCTTTTTTTTTTTTTCTTCCACCAGTCCGCAAGACAAGCAAGATCACAAGAATAAAGGCAGTGATGTCTTGAGGGGAACAATTTCCAACTTACCGACAGCACATTCATGAGCACTCTCTCACCTAAAGGTCCTCTGAGAAATCTGCGAGGCAATTTACAGCTTCCCCAAGAATGTGAGAAATAACTGTCCTGAAATGAGGAATCAAGCTCTTTGTTACATTTCATTGGAGGGAGTAACCGCCGGCCTCATAAAAAGATCTCAGGGTCGAAATTGAACGGCGCTCAATGGCTGCCCCTCCATAAGCATGTATATGTTCTGAAGACTTAATTTACAGCCATGCTCTTTTATTCTTAAGTCCTCAGAGTGATTTTCACATGTAGGAAAGTGGATTATTCTCCCATATGTGAAGTTTTTGCTCAGCGAGACACACTTGCATGCAGAGTTTCCAGTGTTTCAGAGTTGCCAGAAAGGGCAGTGATAGGTCAAAGTAGAGAGCCTGTTAATTGAAGTTGTACATAATATAAGAAGAGGGGAGGAGGAATCTGTTCATTAATAATTGATCAAAGAGCCGTTAAATTGAAATGTGTTTGCATCAATTAATCATCCCCCCAGATGCCACTAATCAGCCTTTTCCATTGCAGCATCATAGCAGTCCTGCGGACTACACCAGTTGTGCAGAGTCCAGGCCATCATTCATCATGTCTTACTGTGCTCTTAAAGCTGGCCTCAAGTCTGTGACAGAGTGATTAAAACACTATTGCCGTTGAGCACTGCAGGCTTTACTCACAATCTCCTCCGAAAATTGGCTGCAGTCTATACTGTGTACAGTGTGAAACTTGATTACCATGTTTCTACGAGTTATTGATATTCTTTGAACTTTAACAGGGCGGTGAGGCGTTCTGCAGCAGTCTGCGGCGACAGTTTCACTTCTCAAAATGTTCAGTTCAATCACTGTCAGGCTGTGGAGGGGGTGGACGCCCATCAGCGGTTTGTGAACAGCACAAAATAGGATTTAAAACAATGACTTAATTATAGCTCATGGTACAGTTAGCATTATTGTACCTTGGCATAGGTGGGGAAAAAAGGTTACATCTAAAGTACTTCAACCTAATTAATCTTAAATGCATCATCTGGCAAACACTGCCCAAATCAAACACACCCACAATGAGACTGTGCAGCCAGCAGGGTTGGCTCTGATGTAAAGAGAGTGACAGTAAACAGTGAGGCTGTTATCAGTGAGGTAAAATCCTGACAGATTACATGCTGCATCATTTCCAGTGAATCATTTATGCACATGAAGGCAATTTGAATCCAGCGGGGGTATGGTGGACTCTGCCACTAACAATAGGCCCTTTTACACAGCTAGTTCAAGCGGGAATGTTGCACAGTTCTTCTGCCTTTCCTGTTCTGTATAGAAGTCAGTCAGAGTGTCTGTGTCAAAGGGGTGAGCTGGCTGGATGGTACAGGGCTTTGACGTTTGATGGTGTGTTATTTGTGCCATCTAAGAAGCAGCTAGCCACAGTTAGCTTGAAGGAGAAGAATAGCGACCAAAAATGTTTGCAGATTTTTGGCAACAATGAAGTCTGGGAGATCCTCGCCCTCTTTACCCAAGCACAGGACGAAATCAGCTGGCATAGACCAGGGACAGTAAATGAATTTGCTAGTGTTTAGAAAGCAATGTCGCTGCCCAATGCATAGTTATATTTCACACCATACACTGACTGATTCTGATTCTGATTCTGATTCTAATTACAAGTACTCATTACCATAATTAAGTAGTTGTTTTTGGCACTTGTACATTTTATGAGTATGTTTTCAAGTCTGTACTTTTACTTGTATTTAAGTATGCATTACACTATACACTGCACTTAGTTACTCTTAAAATCATATTGAGTTCTGAGTACAATTTGAATTGATATCTTAACCTTTCACCTGCATTTTTAGCCATCAGGCTATCTGATCGCACACAGGCCAACAAAAATCATGTCATACGGACAAAAAAAAAAAAAAGATGATGATGAGTTGGAAGCAATTTAGACTTTAAACATCATTGGTTAAAAATATTTGGGCAGCATTATGCTGGTGTTGTTTGCGGTAAAGGGGACGCATCATTACACCAGCTCTGTTTTTTTGCACTGAACCAGTGTTATGAGATCTCTGTGTTTGAAGGGCTAATGAAAACTACAGTGAGGTAGTTACTAAATGTAAATACACTGAATGGCTATTGCAGAAAATCCCAACCATAAATGGTATAAAGAAATGGAGTTTGATGCATGAAATTCATGAGGATTATAACTTTACAAGCCACCCCTTCACATTACAGGAAGTAATTTGATTCAATTGAGTTGTTTGATCATAACTGCATCATCTGGCAAGCTTTCTGGGTTACCCAAATCAAATATACCCACAATTGTGCAGCCAGCAGTGTATGCATGAATGTACAGCTGTTGCTCAAAGGAAAAGGTTGGAAGAATAAAAAATATTGAATTCTTATGAAGAAAAGCATTTTAAAAAGAATGAATAAGGAAAGAGGTTAGGACAAAATGTGCAGGACTTGGAGCTTTGTGGAGCGCAAGGCTCAAAGAAGGCCAGACAAACTAGTTGTGTACTACAGTTTCTATGTCACTGATGGGCTGAGACCCGCTCTCCATGAGAGAACATCAACAGCCGCTGCATTGTGTAGCAACAAAGCATTATGTGTGTACAAGACGGTGTGCAAAAAATATGTGTTATTAGGCTACACCTCCTGTGGTGATTGTATTGCTGTGCGTTGCACAAGCTGAATCCCAAATGTCAAAGTAACAGAGGGTTAGTAACTGTGGTGTAATTCATGAATTTCACATTGTAATCCCCATTGCTGTGATGTGTTACTGCCCAACAGTGGTGTCGATTGTGCAAACTGTTAATTAACTGAATGCATTAATGTATGTTGGACCCACTGTGGTGTCCATTGCCTTTTTTAAATTTATTGTTGTCTTAATTGCAATGTTCATTAATTCTAGTGAGGTTATAATGAGGAATGTTGTTATAATTGGTCATCTGTTTTATGCATAAGTTGCAGAGTGCCCATATATGTAAAATTAATTAATATCTGGTTTGGAGAAATGGTCCTGTGGTGCTATTTGTAAAGCAGAATTTTTTTCCTTTAGTCCACATAAAGAGAGATAAACACTTCAAACAACAACAACAACTATAATTGTTATTGTTATGCAGGTATTTTTATCATAAATATTTTTTCTCAATGCTGCTGATTGCCACGTCTTACCTAAGTTACCAGAGGATAAGGTCATGACAAATGTGATGTGTTCCAAAGAGTCACCTCCATCTAATCTGCCTGAAATCAGAGCCCCCATCTTTAATTAAGATGAAAGCACAAACTGATGCCTTTTTATATTTACTACATCAGTGAACATCCAGGTTAATCCAAGAAGGGATTATCTCTGCCGACTGAGAGTGACCACTCATGTAATAAACTCACAGGTAAGGCGACTCCGTTTCAGACGGCCTGTGGAGTCACAGAGCGGCCCAGCCACAAGTCATAATAGTCAGTCCCACTAAGCCATGTTGGGAAATGTTCCCATCATCTTTATTTAAAGTGTAATATCTCCAGGCTGTGTCTCGGGCCCGATGCTGTTGACATGAAAATGATCAATGACAGTAGATCAACCCCATGGGAAGTGCAAGATACACATCACATGATTAATGGCTTTGCCAGCTGTCATGAACTATACTGGACCAATACAGTGAAGGCTTCATAAATCATAAGTGTTCTGACACATGAAGTTTTTGTGCACTTTATAAAAGCCAACATTTGGTGGTTTTCATTTTTCCTTTATTTTTGTTTCTGCAGCACTCTCAGAAACACAGCACGATCAATTCTGCTCCCCATTTTTTCTGTTGATAGTTACTGTATTCTGTTGACAGGGGTGCTATGGCAAAATGCCTGCAGTCTAATGATGAATTAAACATGAAATTTAAGAGTACAAATAAGATGTCCCTGAGGAAAGTCTGTCATGCGCTGTCATGCGCTAATGAATGTCTCTTAAACCTGCACTAAGTGTTTACCACTAGAGAAAAGAAAGACTCCACAACAAATTGACAGCAACAGAGCCCTGATATACCGTCAGCTTATCAAGTGCTTAGGGCTCAAGTATCAGTAGAAAATTGGCTGCTTACACATCCAACAGACACCGAGCAACATGGGCATCGCACTTGAGTCTTTTCTTCTCTCTACCTGTCAAATGTAAGACTGATATTCACCCGCATTTCACCCCCGGTTTGGAGCATGAACCCTGGAGGAAAATATCACTGGATTTCTTTGGTTTTTTAGACACTTGGATGTAAATCAAGTGAAAAGTACTGAAAGCTGCAGAATAGTAAATATGATCAATAATCATTGCAACTGCAATGTGATTTCACTCTGCACATGGAGCGAGTAGTTTTCCACAGAACTGAAGTGCACAGTAAAGTTGGTTATTTGCTGAAGAGTGTGGGGCGTGCAGCCTTTTGCCTGCAGCTCACTGTGGCTGCTCTTTCTTGTTTCATCACTGCCTGCAATATTTTTTACTAAAAAATGCCAAAAATGACTGTTGTCTAGTTTTTTGGACATATTTATGATGAATGTTTGTAGTTAGCCTTAACACACAGAGAGAAATACACCGTGTTTCCTGCAGCTGCTTCATAATAAGTGAGGGTCATCGCAGTTGAATGCTTTTAATGTGAACAGGCCGTCCTCAGCAGAAAAAAAAAAAAAAAAAAAAAACAGCTGTAAAGGATGTTTATTGTTAGACGGTGACCTCTAGTGCCTGTAGTAATTATGATGAGGGCAAAGGAGGAAGTCAGGTGACATAGTATAAAAAGTGTCAAAGTCCATGTAGGGAGCTGGTGGGAAGGATTGATGGGTCAAACACATCCAGACTTTCAACAAGGAGACGGCCATTCGTGTCTCGTGTGAAACCAAAAGTCAACTTTGACTTATTAATGGGCGAGCACATATAAACATTTTGGGAAATTAATTACTTGATATTTTCTAATCTATCTATACTAATATAACAACAATTCATGATTTATTTTTCAAAATATGACTTTTACTTTACAAGTTACACCCCAAGATAGATTGTCCATTTAGGGTATAACTTAAAGTAAATTCATGCTCCAACTTTTAATTTTATAGCTAATTAATTAATTAGCTATTTTTTTCATGTTTTGCATACAGGGTTTTAAAAAGTGAAAAAAATGAACAATGAACTGAATAGTTTCTTCATTATGTTTTGAACTTGTAAATAAATCTAATTTTTGAATAAATAACAAACTACTATCATTTATAAATATTCTATTGGCAAGGGAAGCTGAGCAAAGAAGAAAAATTTGCAATTAATTTGACCAGTGACCATGCAAAAATGTGTGTACACCAGTGAAACAGTAATACACATTTAAGGGTCAAATAAAGAGTAATCAGTGTTTCACACCTTCATATTATTGATTATCTGTGGAGTATAGGCTAGAAAACATAAGTATATCTGTGAGTAACTATCCCAGTTTTATACCTTCATCCAGGCAATGTATCCTTCAGGATATGGACATCTATTGCCTGATTATTAAAGTTGTGAAAATGTAATTCATTATTTTTCAACAAGAAAACATAAAATCATCCTTAAAAACATTTTTCTGAAACAAAATATATTCAAAATATATTCTAAACTATGGTACAAGGTCCGGTTTGCCTGTCGCTGATACTCTCCAACAGTCATATATGTCGTTTTGGGTGTAATTAGCAATCGACCTATTCAGTTATTCAGGTATGAGGACGTGTTGAATGTGAAACAGCAGCAGTAGGAAATGTACCACTTTTATCAGCAGTAACTTAATATGACTCCGATGTACAGAAAGTGAGAATTAGCAGTGAGGCTGTTATCAGTTAGGTAAAATCATGTTGGGCTACGTGCTGTATTGTTTCCTATATGTCCTTCGTGCATATGGAGGCAATTTGAATCCAGTTAGGGAATGGCGGACTCCTCCACTAACAATGAAACCTCTCAATAGAGGTAGTTACTGAACGTGAATACATTGAATGGCTATTGCAGAAAAATGCAAAACATAAGTTATATCAAATAACATGAAAATCTTACAGATTATACCTTTAAAATGAGTTGCAGTACAAGCCACAAGTTATCGTTACAGGAAGTCATTTGATTCAGTGTAATCAAAAATATCACTTAGGGGAGCTTTAAATGGTCTATAATGTTTCATCAGTCGTAATTTGTATTCCTTTAAAGTGCATGGTGTTAATTCCCCAAATTTCACTGGTGATTATGAGTTTCCAGATCCAGCTTTCTGCATTCTCCTGTGTGTTTGTGAGAAATGTTTTCTTACTCCTCATTATAATAATAAACTTGAGATGCTGTTCTATCCACTTTCTCTGCATTTGCATTCCGCACGAATCATTATGCCACCATGTGGTCACAATAATTCTCCTTAATGGCTGTATTAGTATGAGAGGTCACCAGGGGTACAACATGGGAATGATTACACATCCACCCACCAACCACCTACACATATGTATGCACAAGTTCATTACTCAAACATGCATGTGCATGTGCACAGACGCCGAGAGGACAACAGAAGGTGATGTAGAGAGAGAAGGAGAGAGATAGAGGTCAGAATTTATTGAACACTGAACCTTTACTAAAACTGCACAATAGTGAAGCCATTACAATTATAATTATACTCATTAGCCTAATATCTCCTCCTCCATCCTGTCCAAGATGATATGCAACTCTATTGAGATCCATCCGCTTCACACCCGGTGGGACTCAGTGAACATATGGCGCATTTAACGATGTGGGAAAAAAAATAAAATAAATAATAATAACTTCACATAAATTGGAAATAATTGTTTATCTGACCATGCCTTCGGGATTGCATGGCATTTCTATTAACTGCGACAAATATAAAGGGAAAAATTACTCTTTTTGTATTTAATTGCTCATATATTTCTGCACAAGCCAGCAAGCCCAATTACCTCTTTCCTACATCCTGATTATAATAATATATAAACATTAATTCATACATCAAACCACAGCATTTTTAAATTATTATCATGGTTTCCATAAGAAAAGCCATGGATGATTGTTTGAGTGTGGAAATGTAAAAGTTTGAGAAAATCCACTTGATAGAATGTTTTCTTGTTTTAGACTTTAAATCAGAATTTGCCAATTTCTTAGCAGCGCAAGGTCACCCCATCTCTTTCACCCTCTACTCAATCCAAACAACAGTTTGTGTGAATTTACCAGGTCTTACATTTTAATCTAACATGGCAAGGTCAACACACAATGAAGAGCAGCTTCTATCGCTGAGTGGATCTGCAGAAAATATTTGCCAATACCAAGAGGCAAAACAAAATAACATTGGAAAGACATCACAACTTAAAATAGAGCATGTCAAAAGCTATAAATGTAGTAATCTGGTAAATGGAATAGAATAACTTAAAATCTGCATGTTTGCCATATTTTTTCAGTTCGTCAGTTCACTATTATATTTTAAAGCCTTGTGATTGACTTGCATTCTGTCCAGGGTAAACCCTACTCTATTTCTTGTCCAGTCCATGCTGGGAAAGGATTCAGCCCTACTGGGACCCTAAACAGGATAAGCTGGTATACAAAATGGATGGATGACTGGATGCAGTGGAGAATCCCTGGAGAGAAAATGTATCTGCTATGAAAATGACAGGCAATCTGTTTCTACTAGTGTGTAGGGCACAGGTGAACTCAAGGTGTTCAAAGAAACGTTACAAAAGTGCCCCATTGGACACCCCTATGGTACATAAAAATGATAAAAGGCATGTTCCTCCAGTGGAGAAAACATGGAGACATGCTTCCCATGGTAAATAAAACATGATAAAATGTTGAGAAAATGTTGAAAATAGTGTTGGGACTGATCTGATCCAATATTGGACCAGGTGCTGATGCTGATGTAATTCACTCATTGTATATTGGACTGATGGCACTAATCCATGTATGTAGATTCCATAGTTTTTTTTATGAATTCTTATATAATAATGCAGTTTTAAGCTCGTAGCCAAAAAGTTGTAATGATTGTTGTAAAAGATTAGTAATTAACGGTGCTGGGCAAGTCACAAAAATTTAGTAATTAGTCAAAGTTACTAGTTTCTTCTTTCAAAAGTAATTGAATTACTTTAACAATTACTGTATATTAAAGTACTTAGTTACTATAACTTTTGCGTTACTTTGAAATGCCTGCTTTAATTCTCTTGTTTATTTATTTATTTTTTACTTTAGTTTAGCTGTATTATTTTAGCGTATTTATATTATGTTAGTGACAACTGTCAGATTTTTATCTATCATTGTACCTATTATCACTGGTAGGACTTCCCCATTCTCCCAGCCACCAGAGGGCAGCAATGACTAGTGTTCTTCCATAAGCTACACTTTTATTGCCTATGGTTTAAGACAGTAGGATATGGTAGAAGACCATAGATGGTTTTTAATATACATGTTAATGTTGCTACAGTAGTTAATAAATATGATGAACAGTTTAAATTATACTTTGATGAAAAGCAAGCTGACATTACTTGAACTGTCTGGTGGTGCTAGATCGTAGATCAGGGAATAGACTGCTTTTGTCTGCCTTCCACTGCAGTTGTCACTGTTTTCAGATAAGACCAAAGTAACGAGCCCATTTAAATTTCAGTAATTGACTTCTCAATTTGAAAAAAGTAAATAGTTACATTTAGTTACCACCAAAACCAGAATTGCAGTAAGAAGCTGTTTTGTAACGTGTTACTCCCAACACTGGTAATTAAAACAGTTCTACAAAGCTATCCAGTAGTTTCTATATTTTTATGTCTCCCAGAATTCTTTGAGTTAGAAGTAGGCGGAGCTTGCACTGCACCATGAACCTGCTGTTACATGACATGAGACAGTCAGCAACTGAGTGAGTTACAGTGGCAACAGCTGGCTAATTCCACGTCGTTAGTTTGAACATATTTTAGTCTCGAGACACAGAAAAGCAAGACAACTTGTAATATGTAATAATGATAATAATATAAATAATATTCAGTATTATTTTGTTATATATTATTCAGTATTGTTTTGCCTACAGGCCAAAAAATATTCAGAGTACTGCCACGTGCCTCTAAATGGGTAAGTACTTAATAGTTCCCTGTGCCTTTTTCAAATTATATTTCAAATCTGAGTCACATAATGAATCAATTTAAATCTTAACATGTTCACCATAAATGCGCCATGAAATTCTTTGCCCTCCACATGCAGCTGGTGCCCTTTTTTTATTATTTTTGCACCGACTACAGTCTGAGTCTACCACAGGTGTAGGGCTGCAGCTATTCCCAAACATAAAAGTGTTTGTTATATTATTATTTTACATTATTAGTTAGAGTGAGGAGATGGTACCTGAAGTACCTCAAGTGGGCTTTTGTAGCAGCTAGCTTAAGACTGCAGCGGCATAAATGCAGAAATTGAAGTGGAAATAGACACCTTTTTGGCTTTAACTTATCATTATGAAGTGAATGTTAAGTGCACAGAATAATTACTGTAGAATAAGGATACCATCCACGTTTAGATTGGTTACCCGTAAGCCTCAGTTTCACCAAGCAAATACTGAGCATGATTTTTCCCTAAATAGATTATGCATCAATCATAGACTAAATTCATGAAGAAATTCACACTTTTTCTCCTATTATACGTTGTTTAAACCAATAGATGTATAGATAACTTTCAAGTTACCTCTTCAGTGAACGTGCTTTTTTCTTCTCTCTTCTTTCTAAAGTGGTGTTGATCATTTCTCCACTGAGCTAGACTCTGAGGAAACTGAAAGTGATCCTGTGTATGTATAGGTGTTGGCTTTGTGACAGCAGCACAAACAACAATACCACTTGGAAACACTAGGGGGAGAGCTGAAAAGTTGTCTGTTTCCACTTCAGCAACCAACAGATATTAATTCATCGCCTCAGAGCACATCTACACAATAAAGTCCACAGTGTCAGCACTTTGTACGTCCCTGATATTGCCAAGAACACAAACATCACAACAGAGCCAAGACAATAACATTTCAACACGAGCAGGAAATAGTTTGGTGAAGTGTGCTCGGTGATGTGAAGTAGTGATCCCTGGCATCTCAGCAGAGAAACATCTGGTAGTTGCATTGACCTCAAATTGCCACACCGCAGAGGGGAAAACCGTCTTCTGGCTTGGAGTGCATCTTAGAGGCTGAGAGCTAATATTAACAACCAACAAATGGAGTCGAGGAACTCCGAGCAGCAGCAATGGCAAGAAAGGTGCAAGCACAATTATTTTCTCCACAAAGCCACCCTGAAGTGACATGATTGGACTCTTAGCAGCTGAGTTTTTTTCTGAAAGGCAACATGAGCAGTAGCGGTAGCAGCAAGTGTTTCAGCAGACTTAGCTAATGAGTGGGGCAACATCTGAAAGCTTACATAGACCACACTGTAGCAAAGGGTGCCTTTATGTATATTTCAGCTCACAGAGTGCGTTATGTGGGAGTGTGGCAGTGCAAAATAAGTTGCCTGTCTGCACTGGCTCGCAGGCTTCTCAATTGATATAAAAACAGAAAAGGAGCTGTTCCAATTTGGAAAAAGACCAGTTTGCCGTGGCTATAGGCATATTTTTTTCCCATGAGTCATAACCACACATGGCATCCTGTTTGTTAGTTTAATGCTGTCTACATTCGAGACACATACCCTTAACAGGAAGCTGTGATCTCAATGTTTCTGTGAGACTTTATGTTAAAATGGTAACTTTATCCTTGTTAGCTTTAATATCTTGGACATGTTATACTAACAGTTACAACCCCATTTCCAAAAAACCTGGGATGTTGTTTATGAAATTGGGGTTGTATTTTGAAAAGCCACCTCTAGCACCACAACTTAGGAATTTCCAGGTATTTGGTCTTAGCTATCTAACAATGAGAGACCATCAAAGGTCTGTGAAAACCGCTAAATAAATTGCTATAATCAGCACAATTATATGTCCAGTGGCTGACATTGAAGACACGTTAGCTTGACTGAGGGAGCCAGGACACAACATCCTCATTAAATGCTGTGTCTCAGGCTGTGAACAGCAAGGCCTGACCCTTTGATTACACCAGAGCCAGGGACAAAGGCAATCCAAAAACCTCCCTCGCCGCTGTGATTAATGCTGCAGGAGTCAAGGCTTCCCTGTGCTTTTTTGATCATATCAGATAATTTCTGTCATCGTGGCTTCCAAAATAAATAAATCAATACAAGTGAAAATGAAAATATAAAAACACTGCAAGCGCAATTTGGCAACATGTGAGGGAAGAGCCTACAATCTGATGAGATGAAACAACTCTCAGTGGATACTTGACTTTGTGGAATGTGCAGGCAATTGGTTTACAATGTTGCGTAAGTTCAGTTACACTACTGATATAATTGGTGTATTCGATAAGAACAGTACATGTTTATGCATTTAGTCAAGTAGGCTATGTGTTAAAATGAGGGCTGGGGTGATTTGTTGACAAAATCCGTTGATTTATATAACATGCATTGGCACTGCAGTGAACTGCTGTGCATAGTTAAAGCATGGATTCACCCGGAGAACAAGCTGCAGCTATGAAGTCTCACCCACAATCATCTAAAGTGTGGGAGTATTGTAGACAGAGACACAACAGTATGCTTCTCCATACGCTCTACAAACTGGGAATGTCTTGTTGCAGTTGTGAAACTTGTCTGGTTTATCATGTTCATCTGCAAAACCCTGCTGTAATTTTCACAGGTAACCAGCGTTGCAGGATCTCCCTAACAATTTAAGTAATGGTGACCAGTTTTTCGAATGTAAACAACAACTGGAAAAAAAAAATAAAATGCCTCAAATCAAAGTCTCCTAAAGTCCAGACATGCGTTTGTGCACATCTCAACGCACACACAGTTCAGACAGTGTGCGTGTGCATATGAACGTGGCTCCAAGCTAATGATCTGCAGTGAAGATTCAGGCAAAAAAACATGCTGTAAATAACATTTTTTAGTCATCTTAGCATGTTGGGGCTATACAGACTTGGATTACACCAGATGAGCAGTATGGAGCCATTTTATATTTTTATTCTGTTATTTTCTTTACTTTTAAAAACTGATCACCATTCACTTGCATTGTTTGGGAGATTCTGCAATGCTGTTTTCCTGTGAAACTCCAACAGTGTTTTGTGGACTAAAAAACTAAACCTTGGACATTTTATATTTTCTGTTTCTTGTATGCCATGTATGAGTGAGAAAATGCTTAAGGTAATGTTACAGACTGTAGTTACTGCCTGTATATCATTTCAGTTATTTTCCTTACCCTACACTGAAGCAAAAAGTTTTAAGTCATGTACTAAAGTAAAAAATATTGATTCTCCAGTTCAGGGAAAAGCTTGACAGAGTGATTAAATAAATTTGTGTCACATTAACCCGCTTGAATTTGAGGTCCAGTATTTTTCTGATCAGGTATCTGATAAATAGAGTCTATTATCAATATTATTTATTAATCCTGTAAAAATACTCTTTAAAAGTTAAAGTATGTTTGTGAAGGACTGTTCTTTTTTGTTGCTGTTGTAATAGCGCTGTGAGTCAGCTATGAAATATTAGTCGTTCTTTTCCCCATGTGAAAATTAATCTAAACAACTTGATTATATGAACTGTTTGTAAAATACACAAATGTGAAATTATTAGTTATCTTATTGGGTTCAACCACGAGAAGCAGGTAATTATCGGTCGTCATATTGACTGAAAAAAATCCTAAATAATTGAAAATATTAGTTTCCAGAAAGCCACAGTTGGATATGTTCTTAAAGGCACCTTTTGTGTCTGTGATGTGCATGACTCTGTTGCAAGCAGATGAATGAATAAATTGAAATTCACCACAAAGGAAAAGTAGAGGTGGAGGTTCAGCAATGGGCAGAGATGAAAGCAGGCCACGCTGCTGCTTCTTCCTAAATTAAACATAGAAGACGAGATAACAAATGTCATCATAGCAGAACAAGCAGGAGGTAAATGCAATGCAAAGTAATGCACAAAATAGACATTTTAGAGAGAATTGCAAGCCACATCCACAGAGTAACGACATGAATTTATAGAATACAGATATATATTGTGTGGCACGTGGATATATAATGTGCATTTGATAAAGGGATGGAGATTTACTTAAAAAAAATATTTTCTCACAAATCCATCATTAAAAACTAAATGTGTGCATAATTTTCTCTCTGGTTTATGTGCTCACGCTTGCTTTTGCTAGCTATAAATTATTAGCTTAATCCATTAAAAGCTTTGGCTGATGTCATGAAGTTTGACAGTTTAAGCTCTTTCTCTTATTTTGCAGCTCAGTGCTATAAGGCAAGTGACCAGTGCAGCCTATGATGATAAGAACTCAGTCAAGAGATAACATGGAAATAACATTATATTTGTGATGTTACTGAAAGAAGGGTTCTGGTATATCATGTGATATTGAAGGGAGATTACATGCAGTTCCTCGAGTCATTAATAAACTCACAATAAAGTGAAGGATTTGGGTGGGTTAAAAATAAACCTGCAAATACTTCCCTCCTGCAACACTTATTTTTTCATTCTGAAAGTGTGCTGATTTTTCATCTTACGCTAACAGCTCAGGATAAAGGAGGAAAATGACCAAAGTAAGACAGTTATATAGTAAAAGCTTACATTGTGTCAGATGAAAATGTCCGTATAAGAACAAGTTCTTAGGCTTGAGAAGGAAGTGACAACAGAGAAAAATGTAGACGGTAATAATCCCAGAGCAGTGATGGTGCCTGAGCAGATTTCTGTGCTAATAGACTGACCAGCATTCAAATACAGACATGCTATGAGTTTTGATTAACAACTCTGTGCTGTCTCGCACTTATAAATGCGATTGCACAAGTTTTACACAATTTTCCTCTGTTTTAAGAAATACCTAGTTTATATTTACAACTTGCAGTGGCCTCTCAGGGACAGAAAATGGTTTATTTTGAGTGCTTTTTGCTCTCAAATGTCAGTTTTCCTCACCTCATGTGGTTTAGCTTACACTCTTTTTTGTCTATCTGCAATACTGAAATCTACATTACCTTAAAATAACAGTTTCAAAATCATGCTGATGCGACACTGCTTTGTGATAGGGTGAATGGTAGGGCTGCACAATTAATTGAAACATTATCAAAATCGCAATATGGCCAAGTACAATATCCAAATTGTAGAAGCTTCAATTTTTTGATAAAGGAAAAATGAATGAAGTACTGTAGTTTTGCAGAGATACTCTGGCCTACAAATCTTGTTCTATAGATGTAAGAAAACACGTTTGTTTCATACAGACCCCAACAAATGTCACATCATCATGATTTCAGTATATTTATTTTCAGTGAAAATGAAAATCATGATGCAAAAATGATCATTCCCTGATCATACCCACTAATCGTGAGTCATATCACAATTATCTATCCAAATAATCCCATGTCATGCCTGTTCTTGCATTGTGTAACCTTGATGCCTGGGTTGCAACAAGTGCGTAACGTTTTTACAGCACCAAGTTAAAAACCACCAACTATGTCACTAATTTTAGCAAAATGTTTTATGGCTTTCCCTCTGATGTCTTCATGCAGCTCTGCCTCAGCCCTCTGTGATATACAGAGTTTCCTGATGGACAATGAAGGAAACTAAATGTAACTGGTGTGAGCTGGTTAGCTGAGTTAGCGTTACTGATGCACATCGTTTTGAGGATCTTGCTATCATGACCCCCCACCCCAATCTAACCAAGAAGCGTTTTCTGAGAGAAAGCCTTGGGGGCAAACTTTCTCCCAACAGTAGTTCTTGGTAAGCTTAGAAGAGAAAAGGACAGAGTCACTGAGCAAGAGGCCACTGGACAAATTTCTTGGACTGGTTTTTAGTCATTGACAAGAGCTTTGAGAAATAAAAGGCTGCAAGACAGACGTGGAGCTGGCCTTGCTGTTGCACAAGTAAACAGAATCAGCTGGCTTGCTATGTTTTGTTGCACATGATTGATGTTTGGCTGTGTTAGCAAGTGCAAGTTCAAAGTGTTTTTTGTCATATGCACAACTAAAAATAAGCTTCCCTGTACAATGTAATTCGTCCTTTGCCTTCGACTCTGAATGCCATTGAACAACGAGACAAATCGAAGAAGAAGTGAAGAAAATCTAAAGTGTGAAAAAAAAAAATGAAAGTGCCATTTTAAAATATAGAAATACAAAGAGATAAATAAAGATATCAGGAGAAGATGAGACACGTAGCATAAATAAGTAACTGAGGAACATTATGTACGATTGCAAAATGAATTATCAAAAATTCATGTTATACACAAATATCTGATATACAATAACTGGTATTCGTGCGAAGTAGCAGCATTGTAGGAAATGTAACAGCATAAATGTGAAGTCTGTCAGAAATAGTGTGCAAAGTGTGAATATGAGCAGCATGAACGTAAACGTCCATGAAAGTGCAGAGTGCAGTGGGTGTCTGTGCGAAGTCTGTGTGTGTAAAAATCTTGTATGTGCAAAGTGAGCTTCCTTTGGTGAGGGGGTTTAGGGTGTGGGCAGCAGCAGTGGGTTTGATCTGTTGATCAGTCTGATGGCCTGAGGATAAAAGTCCTGCATTTCACACATCTGTACCTCCTGGCAGAGGGCAGAGCTGTGAAGAGTCTGTGTTGGGGGTGGGTGGAGTCTCTGATGATGTACAGGCTCTTCTGTGGACTCTCCGGTGGTAAATGTCCTGCAGAGATGGCAGGGGCGCCCTGATGATCTTTTCAGCAGTCTTTACAACTCTCTGCAGGCATTTTCAGACCATTGCAGTGATGTTCCTACACCACACAGTGATGCAGCTGGTCAAGATGCTCACTATACAGCAGCTGTAGATCCTCTGTGACATGCCAAAGTTCCTCATATCACAGAGGATCCTCAGCAGCTGTACAGAGAGCAAAACTGTCGACTCACTAGTTTTTAATAAGTAATGTAATTTATAACAAATCCATGTGTACAGCTGCCCATATTTACGACTGGGGTGAATAAGTGAATTGCACTCTGAAAATGTGGGCACCAAATCTCAAAAAATAACAAAATCTTACATAATGTTGCTTTAAGCAGATACCTTTTTAACATTTGTTTTAATTGCTACACTTACATACTGATTTAGAAACACAAAGAAGTAGCTTTATTCATAGTTCGTAGTTCTATTAATGGTAAATAATAGAGATATTATGGATCTGTGAGTCTTTGATGTCACAGGAAATGGTAGACATCTGAATCAACTACCTTTTTCTGAAATTACACTTGAAAATACAATATATTCATTGAAAATTCCAAACAAAATGCAATGCAAAGCAAAAGTTATTCCTAATATTTTTAGAATCTGAATTGTGTTGTTCATCATGTGCACACAAATATAGGACATAGTATGTCATTTCTGCCGCTAAGGGTCTCTCAGTCAGAACAATAACAAAAGTCAGTCTTTGATGACGTTGTGTAGTAGCGTGGGATCATGGGAGTTGTTGTCATTGTTTAACAACCATTCAGCTGACGTGACTTCAGCAGAAATCATTTTCATGGTTTATTTGAGTTCTGTTTAGTTATGTTTACCGACTTTATAGCAACTAGGCAAAAAAAAAAAAAAAAAAATTCGAAATGCACATTACCTTGAATTAAGTTATGAATTTCTCAGGGTTTGAAGATTTACCACTGCTTGGAAACATTTGCATTAATGTAAGTATACATCGCAACAAAATATATGACATAGGTCTTTCATTTTTGTACATTTTAATGCAGAAGTGTTACATAATATAATATGAATTGAATTTGTACACAGACGAGCAAAATCACTAAATGACATATGTTTTTATGTAGGACTTTGAATAGATGTTCCAGTGAACTCAAATGTGAGCTTTCACCGTGGTTTTATGAAACATGTGCAACTGTTTCATCATGTTCTCAAATAAAATTGCCTCAGTACTCACCCCACTGTTACAACTGATGATTGCTTTGTTACCATGTGGTAAGACCACGTTGCATCCATACCTACTCTTTGATTATTCCATTTGTTGTCATCCTAGCTGTAAAGACAAGTTAAATAGTCAATTATTTGTCTTGTCTATTCACCATTGACAAAGTACAATCACGGACACGGCGTACACGCAGGCAGCCCTGAACGGATGTGGTCGGGTAATTTGTGTCCACAGAGAGTGAGCCACGGGAATGAATGGAGGAGGAAAATACTGATGGTGAAAAATTATCTGTGAACATTCATCTGAAAGCACACAAACAAAAATGATGGAAAAGGTGTCAAGCCTAATGCTTTGGGTTGTTAACATGCTGATTTTGGTGACCAGACTCTGCACCCGCGGTCCACATGTGGCTCTGATTATAAGAGGCCTTGTGGTTTGGAAAAGCATTTACCCTAACTGCTTAAAAGCTGTTCTGAATCAGGGACAAGGAAAGGTCCTTCCCAGAATGTTTATTTTGCCTTTCGCTGTGCCGTCTGCTCTAAAATATCTTAATATGGTCATCAAGATGAACTGAAATCCAAACAGCATATACAATTACTGAATACATTAGTGTGAAACATCTGGAATCATTTAATTTGACTTTTTTGGGGGGGTTTTGTTGAAAGAATCGTTAAAACTTGAAATAAGTTGGCAGGTGGATGTGACACGATATGTATGCTAATCTCTTTTCCACTGTGAAACATGAATCAATGTGAAATATGAATATGGAGGAGCGCCATCCACACCTGCTGTTTCAGGACACCTGGCCATTTTGCCGCCACATAGCTGCTACTTAGACAGGTTTCCTCAAGGTTGCTCCTGCGCTATACCTGTACTTTCAGGCTGCACATCTTCATTTAGCATTTATCATCACTAAGGCTTTTATCTTATACAGTACAGTACGGCCTGTCACCTACCCTCCAGAGGATGAAATGTAATGGTGAACATTTCAAGTATAAAGGAACATATCATTCTCTGCAATCCATTTTCAGAGATCATTATACAGCACAGAAAGAAATGCATCTTTTTTCTTTCCTTTTTTTTTTTTTTTTTTTTGAATTGAAGCACAAGCCAGTAGCTGAAAATAATAATAATTAAAAGTAGAAGATAGATTTATACATTTTTGTTTGATTAAGAATCATCCCAGGGGAGCTGTACAGTTTCTTGCTGCCCGTCATTAAACAGGCGAGCAGCGAGAGGATCAGAAGAGTGAGAATGAAAGCTAAAATCTTGGAATAATTATCATCATTCTGTAACTTTTAAGTTCCCACAGCGGAGACTCGCACTTATCAGCATCTCCCTGCACAAGGGCAGGTTGGTAAGCAGGAGACAGCGGTATGCAAAGCACTGTAAGGCCACCTTCTTATTTAGTGGTTTCTATAATCTCTTTTGTGTCTAAAACGCTGTCTAAGTGCTTGAGGAGAAAAAATATTTGATGATGCGCATTGTTAATGTAGAGAAAAGAATTCATTTTCCACACGAGGGCAGGTTGTTAAGCAGGATACAGCTGTATGCAGTGCACTGTAAGGCCGCCTTTACCTCTTTCCACACACACATGCGTGTTTCAGCTTGGTTTGACTTGGTTTGACTCGGCAAAGCAGGGATTTGTGTTTCCATTACAACAAGGGGTGTGTCTTTCAACTGAAGAAGAACCTAGCTCAAGTTGCGTGGCTGTAAAATGCGAGTTAACACTTTCTTTCTTATATGTTCGTCACAAAAAAAGCCCCTGTTATTTTGTTATTCAAAAGCTTTTATTATAAAGCAGTTAAATCAGCAAATTTTCGGCAACTTAACATGATTCCTGTACAGCTGAAAGCAAACATGAAACAGCAAAATAAGGCAGATACCTGAACCAGCATCACAGAAGCTAAACTTCAAACGTCTTTCTCTCAGCTCTCCTGCAGGTCGGCCTCACTTTGGTCCTCCTCTGGAGAAAGTGCATCTCATGAGCGATTCGCCACAGCTCAGCTGGTTTGACTCAGCATGGCCAAAAGTGAAAATAGAAAGAAAAGCCTCATTTATTGTTTACACACTGTAAAAATAGACCATTTGTTTTAGCTTACAATTTTAAGGTACCCCAGAAACTTTTTAAAGCTGAATTTTGTAACGAATTAAAAACAAATACATTTTTATAGTCAAATACACTAAATACTAATTCAGTTGTAGTTGAGAAATGTTTAGTAAGCTTAAGATTTAAGTTGAACCAACAGGTCTTCATTTACACTGATGAACATGACAAACAAACGTGATTTCCTTTTACATTTTCTCAGTTTGAAAAGTCAGTTTTTCATTTCACACAAAGAACTTACACTTGCTCCTGTTCCTGTTGGAGCATGTGAGACTGCTCCCAGAGAATTTATTAATTTTAAGTGTGCAGAGGCAGGGACTAAATTTAGCACTAAGCTTTATCGTGTTTCACAATGTTTTCATTAATGTGAAAACAAGCAACTACAGCTAAGATTTAAGTGTGTTAGAGACACACAGCAAGTTTCCATCACACTTTTTCTTCAAACTATAAAAAGGAGGGTCTCAGGAGAGTTTTAACTCTCAAACAATGCATGCTGGGTAGTCTGCTAATATGCTGAACATGTTTCTATAGAAACTGAAGCACACAATGTGTAAATTCTGCTGCTAGGGATCTCTCTCACATTAAAACAATAACAAAAGACCCAGTTTGATGACGTTGTGAAGTGGTGTGGGATTGTGGGAGTTGGTATCGTTATCTGACATGACTCAGGCAGAAATCACGCGCATGGTTGAGGTAATATTAAAGGTTTGTCAGCGTTATGTTTAGTCACGTTCATCGATGTCCTTCTTCACTCTCTGACATATACCGTGTTCTCTCAAAAATTATAGCAACCAGCAATTAGCTGGCAGTGACTAGCAAGAAATGCAGCAGAATGCACAATGTTATCATGAATTACAGATTTCTCTGTGTTTGAAAATCGTTGGAAACATGTTGGATAATGTAAGGACACAACTTAACAAAATATATAACTGTATAAATGTTATATATTACAGCATTAATTTAATAAGTTAATTGAGCTACATTCATTTAATTCATTATTTCAAGTGAACAGACTTCAAGATAACTCATGTTTATAAATTCTGAAGTGCTCTGAAAATAGATTCTTGAAATATTAAGTTTAATTAACTTGAGCAAATAAAACTTATATTGACATTGTGGTAATGAGAAAAGATTTGTTGATTAGACTGAAATCCTGTTGATTTTTTGTACATTGCTGGTTTCAATCATCTTTTTTGGGTCTTAATCATGAAGAAATTATATGATGATGTGGATTATTAATATAGAGAAAGGAATTCATTTAAATTTTGGCCCTGGATTCAGACACCACAGAATTCACTGTGCACTGGCCAGCACAATAAAAGCGCAGATGCACATGAATGCATTCAAAACACACACACATGCACACACACACAATATGCAGATGCAGATGCAGGAAACATAAATGGCTCCAAATACCCCCCCTAATCCTGCTGGGATATTTTTTGCCATTACTGGCACTCTTGTGTGAGCGAGGATGCAGGAATGCGGCTTCCAGTAAAGTGTTGCCCTATAGCAAAGGCTGGGAGAGCCCCTGCTAGCTACCTCTGTGTTCTTGCTAGCAATCACAGCCCACTGAGTCACGGGCCAGTGGAAAATGTCAGATAAACATCACACTGAGAACAAGCTTCCTCCCTCTCGCTCTCTCTGGCGGTATAAGTGGTTTAAGAATAGCACTAGAGATGGAGCTGCTTATTTTAAGTGACACCATGAGAGTCAAAAGGTCAAATGAAATATACAAGGTTAGAACAGGCGAATACAGTGCTGAGTAGATCAGATGATGGAGGCACATGCCAGGGTGTGTTGTGGGTTTTGCTCTAATTCAAACGCCATGCTGCATGTTATTCTGTCTCACCAACATCTCTGCTGTCGTCCTCTATTATGCACTGTGCAATAAAGGAGGAAAGTCTGTATAGGAAAACAGGGAGGAACTGAAACCCGAGTCAGTGCCGCTGCAGAAACACTCCATTAGGACTAAGCTCAGACTTACTGTACTCGCAACCGTCTCAATTCACACCTTCACACAAACATTCGCAAAAGCTTGTCGTAATTTCCTGCGAGACCTTAAGAAACACAGTCAGGAACAGCTCTCACTGCAGGCTGCTATTGTAAATCACATGAGGGCAGCTCTGATATTTCATTTTTGCCGAACATTTCTCTGCTCATCGACCGGTGGGAGAAAGTAGCCTGTGAAACATCTCCTCCAGTTTCATGACGCATTACACAAACTCTGTGCTGCACTGCAAGTGGGACTTACATCATGTAACATTTTGTCAAATATAATAGCTTTTTTTTTTTTTACTTATTAAAGTAGTGGATATAAAAGAATTTATTTTAATATTTATATGCCACTGGGAAACCAAAACCAATATCAGCTTATTAAATATCATGTTATACTGTTATAGAATAAACTGGCAACAATATATAAAGTAAAAGTAGCTCCACGTCAAACGTCTACAACATTTAAATGCTAATGCTGCTTACACTTAAATGCATCAAGTACAGAAGCTGAGAACCGCTGTACTTATAATTATTCTTTTAATGCCATTATCTCAAGATCAGAAGTTAATAATTTTGTTATCTTAGGATAACAAAGCTTGTTTTCTCATGATAACAGGTCAGTTTATCTCATTATCTCGTGAAAACAAAAGGCTGATTTCTTGAGATAACAACATAATTTATCACAAGAAAACGACTTGTTTTCTTAAGATCATGAGATGAGTACAGAAAATTATGAGATTTCTGTCTTCAAGATCACTGTCAAGTCTGTTGGCGAGGATAACAAGGCTTGTTTTCTTGAGATAATAGTATAATTAAATCATGATCTTGAGATAATAACACGAAAAAAATCATCATCATCATCATCATCATCATCTGGAAAGCTTTTGTAGTTTGTGTAATGCAGGTTGTGCAAATGGCTTCCTCCAACCATTATGGGGAGCTGTTGGATTGTGGCTTGTGACATTCACGTGTGCAGCAGACAGTGCTGAGAGACAGCACTGAATATCTCTGGGTTTTAAACTGACAAAACAAGACATTTAAAGACATTACTTTGGATTTTGAGAAACTGGGATGGACATTTTTGACTATTTTCTGACTTTTTATAAACATTGCAGCCCTAGATTAATCATGACCATTCACTTAGTCTCTGTTGTTATTTGATAACCAGTAGTAATAAGCCCATTTGTGCACGTAGAATTTGATCTTTGGGTAAATAGATTCCTGACTCACTTGTCTGACCAGGCAAGAGAAAAAAAAAATTATGTTGAACCCTCTCTCTAACCGGGATTTCCACTAGGAATTTACAATAAAGTACTGTGGGTTTTCGACAAGGTGCAGCTGCATAATTTAAGGATTTAAGTAAAACATCTGAATTCTTAAAACTATAATGAATAAAAAAGCTTTTCCTCGGCATGAAGGTTCTCTTAATTTCTCTTAACAATCCTGGCCTCTCTCCTGAAGTTCCTCACACTTGGCAAAGCTACTTTAAAGGTTTCTCAATGCCAAACTCAGTTATCATTCTGCCTTAAATGGTCCCTTTCCAGTCTTAGACGATGAAAAAGCAAAGTTTTCGGTCCATTTCCTCAGGACTGCTACCTCTTTGCTGTGCAGACTGAGTTGCTGCCCTGCCGTCACTGTATAGCTGCCTTATAGAGGAGGGATGAGCTACTGTAGGTTATGTCCAGTTCCTCCTCCTTGTCTTCCTCCCTGGCATTCACAAGCAGTGGCAGCCGGTGATCATGGCAACGGCGAGGTCTTTGGCGGGGCCAGTCAGGTCTAGACTGGTCCAAGCTGCAGTAGTCTTCTGGCTGCAGTGCTGAGGTGCTGTGTTTAATTAGGCCCATCCTGCTGAGCTGCTGCTGTTTATTTCCCCTGTGACACTCGGCTGATCTCCGCTGAGCAGCCGGACGAAAGAGGAAGAGAATCATTATGCATACACTCCTGCACAAAAGCACCTATACTCCAACTGCTATACAGGCATAGAAAGATGAAGTTACTGACACGCACACTCTCACACCCAAACACAATGTCTATACTCCCATATGACGTGACTATACTTTGTTATACGCAGTCATTTTCTGGTGAATTTCATTCTGTGCACACACAACCACTTTTGGAGGAGACAGTATAGCAGCTCATAGTGCTCAGGGTGATCCTCTGGTCTTAGCCTGCACTCCCACATTATCACACTGCAGCAGTGTGCACAGCCTCTCAACCATCTAAAAGTCACTTCCAAAGTCCTAGAGGCTGAGCTGACAAAATTTATGCTAGCTTTGTCGTCATTTGGACACATGATCAAACGTGAATTGAATTAGTTGTGTCGAGTTTCCTGCTAAGAGAGAAGATCTAACATTAAATAAAAGAGTAGCTTGACATTTTGGGAAATGCACATCTTTGCTTTCACACCGAGTTAGATGAGAAGATCAATACCACTCTCATGTCTGTACGGTAAATATGAAACTATAGCCAACAGCCGGTTAGCTTAGCTCAAAGACTGGAAACAAGGAGATGCAAAAAGTTCACAAAAATCTGCAGATCCAACTGTGATAAATACTAGGTGCTGGATGGACGTATATGTCAACAAAGGAAAAACAGTCTGCACTTTAGATAATGCTTCCATGAACATTTATTAATGTCCCACACGGTGAGATATTTTTCCTTTATTGGAAACAAAAGGATAACCTGGCTCTGTCGAACGGTAACTGTTGGAAGTAACTGCCTCAAGGTCCAGAAATAGTCCAGTAGAGAACCCCCATTAAACCATAACATACTAATTTCACACCCTCAGTTTTTGTGCAGATTAAATCAACAAGATATAATGTGTCAGTTAGTTAAGGATGTTGAGAATGGCCGTCTTTGCAATAATTCTTTTTAATGCCGTTCTCGTGATCACAAGTCAATTATTTCATTATCTCGAGATAACAAAGCTATAGTTTTCTTGTGAGAACGGTTAATTTATCTCGTTATCGCCAGAAAACAAAAGGCTGATTTCTCAAAATAATGATAGTTATTAGTTGCAGCGGGCTGTTCTCCTTCCCCTCGTTCTCCTCAAATGACGAAGAATGATCTGAATGTTATCTCAAACAGAAAGGCACAATGCAATTCCTGCCTGTCTTCTTGATTTACGTTCTGATGCACAGATCAATAATGGCTTCTCCTTGATCTGACAATTTAAAGCTTAATACAGGTGTAGACATGAAACGGTATAAAAATTTTTCACGATTATAGTGACCAGAATTATTACCATTATCAGTATTATTATGTATTTTTAAAACGTGCTGAAAGTGTTCAGAAATTTTATGGCGAAAACCTTTCCATGTCAGTGTTTTCATGGATGCATAACAAACCCACTGCTGCTTCTGAGACTGTTGCTAACTTTGGTTGATGCTGGACACATTTACTGTGAGTTTTCAGAGCACAGTGATCATACGTGGTTATCATGATAATTAAAATTTGAAACAGTAATACCAACATCTGGAATTTTATCATGGTTTATCATGAAACCAATTATTGTTTCATCCCTAATCAGTTGCTAAAGTTGTCAAGACAACATCTAGAAACATCATAAGTAATTAGAGAAAACAACCTGTTGTTCTGTCGTGATAACAGGTTGATATATCTCATGATCTTCAGATAACAGCATTAAAAAATAATTGCAAGCATGGCTGTTCTCAGCTTCTGTAGTCACACCACACCTACATTTTAAAATGCTGTTTTTACTGGAAAAACTATTTGTGCCCTCATTTTTCCATGTTGCTTTGGTAGGAACCTCTGTCCACAGTGAAACCACTTGAACAGCTTAAAAATGGCTGAATATCTTCTTTTTTGCCCTCTTTTCAGTTGGCATCTCAGCCAACATCTTGGAAGGAGTGGGACAGACAGCCCAGCTGACCAAAACATTTATGGTTGCCTGGCAAAAAAAAAAAAATACAGCATTAGGTGGATGTACTGAGAGGTGCTGGTAGGCAGATGTTATTACCTTCAAACAAGCCAGGCTAGCTTTTTGAGCCTGTTTCCAGCCTCTGTGCTAAGCTAAGCTAACCAGCTGCAGGTGGTAGCTTCCTATTAAGTGTACAGGCATGAGTGGCATTGATCTTCTCATCTAACTCTAGAAAGAATGTGAATAGGTGTGTTCCTCGTCACCCATCACTTTGACAGAGAGCAACATGAGCACATGTAAGGAACATCACAGATTTTGTTTGTGACATTTATTAGCACTCAAATGCATGTTAGAATGTGTCTGAGACAGTTAAAAAAGCTTAACTTTTTTTGTAAAACTGAAAAAACATTAACACGCACAGACCTCTCTGTCACACATACACCACTCTCTGTCTCATACACACAGCTGAAAATGGACTACATGTCATATGGGGGAAAAGGGCAGTAGCCGTGTCTCTCTGGTACAAAAATCAATCCAACAAAAAAACAAAAGAAGGCATAGCCCTGACAGAAGTTAAGTTGGGTCTGTGAGTTTCTCAGAATCCCTGCAGGGCAGAAACTCCACTGAGTTCTTTTAAACATTAGCTGTTTAATTTAAGTGTGGGTCCAGTGAACTGGAGGAGAATTACTGTTCATCTCTACTGGGTCTCTATATGCGGCAGGCAGAGGCATCAGGTCAGCACGATGCTGCAGCCAGAGTGGACAGACAGAGATAGATGGATTGTCAGAAAACCTCAGTACCAAACAGCTCATACAGTACATTTTCCCTATGTGCAATTTAAGCTGCTTAGCTAAACAAATGTGGAGTGGAGCAAAGATAGACGAACACAGTAATGTGCTGTCCACACATTTTTTCCACCTTTTTACTTTCCCTCATTGTGTTTCTGTGGCTGCAAATTGAGAACAATTGGAACACATGGCATGTTAGAAATCAGTTTGACTACTCTGGCACTTACCAAACTGTGAAAGTAGGACTGGCAGAGCACCATATGCTCTGTGCCAGATCCTTCTTGTTACACCAAATCTTACACACACACACACACCACACCACACACACACACACACACACACACACACACACAATTATTGAAGGGAAATATGATTGATTTCCTGCTTTTAAATAAAATCCCTAATTCCAAAAAAGCAGAGATTATGTGTAAAACACAAATAAAAACAGAATGCAATGATTTTAAAATTTCTTTTCATATCCTAGTATTCAACTGAATACAGTACAAAGACAAGATAGTTAATGTTAAAACTGATTAACTTATTTTGTAAACATACACTCATTCTGAATTTGATGCCTGCAACATGTTCCAGAAAAGGTGGGACAAGGCATGTTTACCACTGTGATACTTTTTCTTTAACAACACTCAGTAAGCAGTAATCTTTCCCATCATTGGTTGATATATGACTTCAGTTGCTCAACGGTCTGGTGTCCCCACTGACATATTTTGCGCTTCACATTTTCAGGTCTTGACGCATTTAAGGCCAGTCTAGTGTCTGAATTCTTAGAACAAAGCCGCGCTGTGCAAAATGTGTCTTTGCATTGTCTTACTGAAATAAGCAGGGACGTCTCTGAAAAAGACATAATCTGGATGGCAGCATATGTTGCTCCAAAACCTGTATGTGCCTTTCAGCATTAATGGGGCCTTAACAAATGTGTAAGTTACTCGTGCCATGGGCACTAACACCCCCATACCGTCACAGATGCATCCTTTGGAGGATGACCTTTTTATACCCAATAATGATACTATCACCTCTTAGCAATTAATTTGTCTGCCTGAGGAATGCTCCAAACAGGTGTTTTTTGAGCATTCCACAACTTTCCCAGTCTTTTGTTATCCCTGTCCCAACTTTTTTGGAATGTGTTACAGGCATTAAATTCAGAATGAGTGTATATTTACAAAAGTTTTTCAGTTTGTACATTAAACAACTTTTTTACAATTGGGGTTGTATGAACATCAACTGATTTTTGCCCTCTAGTTGTAATGTCAGACCAAACCTGCAGCCTCATGTGGAGTAAATAAAACAGATAGATCACTATCTAAGTTGGTTTCCTCACAGTTATGATGGCATAATATCAATATTGAGGTCATTTAGATGTTTAAGTTCAGATGAGTAGCTTGTGAATCTATATTTGAGCCCCCAGGTGTTCAATTGTTATGGCATTACAAATTACATTTTTGTTTCCCGGTTTCCAGCAGGCAGCTCCCTTGGCCCATAAGATAAGAAGGGAATATTTTCCTTGTTAAATGGAACAATTTTTCCTCTTTAGGCTAAATATATGTGAAGAATAATTCATGAGACACACTTCTTTAGTATCCGCCTTGGCTTGTAATTCATTGGCCACATGGTGTCATTGTGTCTGGATTATAAAGTGACTGAAAGCAGCAAAAAGGACATCCTGGAATTCTTTTGAAGTGCACAGCTGTGCTCATATCAGTTGTGTATGAAGTATAATGAGGGACCTCCTTGTCACTGTCACCTGTGATAGACTCATCAGACTCTGAATCAAAGGGCTAATGGAGAGATCGCCCAGCGGGATACAAAGGAGAGATATTGTTGTGCGAGGTTACAGTGGCGCCTCAGCTTTGAAATGGAATGCATAATGCTGGATTTATTTATGGTGTTAATGTATTTGAGAGGAGCTCATTTGTCTGTCAGCATGTATACTTGACTGGAGAGGATGGAGATTAGCTGTGGAGTCAATGTGACCTTTCTGTCTGTCATCCCTCTCTATTCCTTCTCACTGTCTGTTGCACCCAGCTTTGGTATTTTTCTCAAACGAAGTGACCGTGAACTTGCATTAAGGAAGGTCCTTGGCAGCCGTGGCGGCTGCTTTTCTGTAAGATGACAAAGAGCAATCTCAAAAGAGGGAGTGCTTCTTGATCCAGTGCCTTGGACTAGAACATCTGCAGAATACCTCTTGGAGCTGATTGCTGCCGGTGTTTACTTAACCTGATTAAAAAACACACTTATCATTGCACAGGCATGTGAAGCAAATTTGGAAAATATGAATCTAGCTCTTATAGTATTTGTTTGCTTTAGCCTGTCCTCCCAAAATATAATAAATATAGAGCAGATAAGAAAATATGAGATTCATGCAAAAATTGGTTCCAGAAGGTCTCGCAGCCCTAAATGATGAGACTACCCACAGTAGTCTAATGATACTCAGACTGTTTTATTACACCCAATTTATCTATGTTTACATAATGCTTGGAAAGACTCTTTGAAAGACAAACATTTGTTTAGTGCCTTGACAGGTAAAGATTAGCCACAGTCTAACTGGCCTAATAACTAATGATTAACTAAATGGGCCTGTAAAATGTAATAAAGGTACCACTTTACAGTAAGTCTATCCCTATAAGTGTAAAGTTTTTTATAACCTTATAATCCAGCTTTCTGGTTTCCTGTTCCCTGTACTCAGTTATGCTGAGTGCTAGGCTCGTCCATGTTGAAAAGAAAACCAAATTTTGAAGATGGTTATAAGACGTTGCTGGGGGACCTGTGAAAGCAGCATACATTTGCATCTTAAATTAGTTAAAAATTAGCAAAACACTAGCTAACTAACTAGCTAATCAACATAAATCATTTACTAGCCAGTTATCTAGTGTTTTGCTAACAGTAGCTTGCGACGTAGCTGCCATTTTGCTAATATTAGCTAAAGATTGAGACCAGAAGTTAGCTAAACCTCTCACTTAAGAAAGTTGATCAAGGAAGCAAGTTTGCTCAACAGGAGCTTAGAGCAAAAAGGGGCGGGGTTTAGGAAGGGTCAGTTAATAATTATAAGCCATGTTTAAATCATTTATAAGACTCTTCTTGCATTGTATATAGATATGTGTTTATTTTTTTGTATATATTCACCCTATTCCATTCTGAATTTAATTAATCATCTGTGTTGTATTTTGTGTATATTATGAAGGAACTACATCTCTAATTTCGTTGTACAACCCTGTGTTGCATAATGATTATGAATGTCCTTGAATCCTTGAATTGTAGAGTGGTACTATAATAAATACAGTGCAGATAACAGAATATGAGATTAATTGGGCTATTCCCTCCTGCAGCCTTAAATGATCAGACATAACAAATGATAAATAATGTAAAATCCAATGATACTCAGACTGCTTTATTACTCCCAATTTATCTATGTTTACATAATGCTTGAGAAGACTCTTTGAAAGACAAACATTTGTTTAGTGCCTTGACAGGCATCAGAATCCGATTCATAGCGAAAAAAAAAACCTTCTTGCCAAATGTTTGTAAAGATTAGCCACAGTCTAACTGGCAGTTTAATTATTTTTGATTGCACATTATTAGCAGCGCTCTCACTACACATTTTCTGTGTCTCTCGTTTGGCAAATGAGGCCCATTGTTGGTTTCCTTTTTCCTCCATGTCACCAGAGTTCAGGACAACACTGTTGGCATTGAGAATGATTGGAAGAAAAAAACAGAGCAGTGACAGGCTCGAGCAAACAATCTCAGCATGATCAAAGCTGCTGAGTGGAAGAGAACACTGTGTACAATGATTGGAGAGGGGCAGGAGCCGGGCACTGTAGTGAAACAGATCACCTCAACACAAAGTTTTCTCTGACACTGCACTTCATGGGCTGGAATTAGGAGGGAGTGCAGTTACATACCATTAATCATAACTAGCATGCTAATGACAAAAATTAGCATTGTAGCCTATTGTGTAACTTTACAGCACTGTGAGAGCTGTAATAATTAAAGAGTAGCATTTATTTCTTAGTTATCCTATTATTATCTGGCAACAGGCAGCAAAAATAACAACAAAACACATGTAACAACATGAGGTCTGGTCATCGCTGCACATTGTGATCCACATGACAAGGTAACAACCTTCATTTTGTATCATGCTCACAATCTGCCTACTTGTACATAATTACCACATTTCTCCCCTGCAGTGAGCATCGCCAGTAGGAGCTGCGTCCCTGTAGAGGGAGAAGGACATGTGACACCCATCCTCACCAAGCACCGTCATTAGACACTGATTGGAGGCAAAGTTCAGCTGACGACTCCCGTGTTAGGCCTAATGGTTGCACACTGGGATGAGGGGCTGATGGAGACAGGGCAAGTAAAAACACATAATGGGCTGGTGGAATTAAATGGAGGCAGTTAAGTGGGTGTGGTTTAGAGTTAGCCTAATTGTGTTGGAGGCTGCAGGGCTGTAAATAATGCTCACTGATTTCAGTCCTACAGTATGATGTCAGACTTTTCCTCGTAATCCAGCAGCTTGAGGTTTTTGTGTTTATTACACAAGCCACAGAATTTGTTTTGGTGCTGTTGTTTTTTCATGCACATCATTACATTGGGTTTGACTGTTATGGTTTTGTAAAAGCCACTATTTTCTTATCTTGCTGAAGCTTTGTTAACATTTGTAAGTACTAAAACAGGCTTTTATCTTCTAAATTTGTGGAATAGTACAAAACTTTTGATTTTTTTTAATCTATTAGTGAATAACTTCAATTTCATTTTCATTTCAATTATATATGTGCATTCAACTTAAAATATTTATTCTTGATTGGACTTTCTCAGACAGAAACTCAAACATTTGAGGATTAATAGATGATATTCTGTGCTCTTATTTATTTAGCATTTTCATGCTAAAAAATCGAAAGGCGAATAGAGACAAAAATCAGATGAGAGTTCCGGGTGTAAGCCTGGGGAAGATCATGCAATAGGTCACATGTGTGCATGTGTGTGTGGCCTGGCGGGCTGGATCTACTGTCTGCAGCTAACCTCACGTACTACTACAACCATCAGCCTGATATTTTTTGTGCACATTTGTGACTGTATACTCAAAGACCTGCTTTGTTTTATGCTGACTGCTGACTCCTCACTCCTCTTAATCAGATGGTAACAACTGCTAGGCTAAAAACAAAACTTACCTAGTGAGTTGCAAGCCACATTTTGGCCTTGCTCATCGTTCAAAAACTGACATCCATAAAAAGGTTTTGTCTCATTTTAAACCAGAGGATCTGCAGATTAATTCCACACCTGGTATGTTATGAATCATACCAGTACATAACTTATGATCCACTAAAGTTCAGGCATCGTACAAGATGAATAAATCCCTGCTTTTGTTCGCTGCCAATCTCCACTATGCACCTGCACGGTCACCATGTTCAAGCATTCAAGGTCCACCGGTAAACAAAGAGAGATGCAACTTTAACTCGCTTACTTCTGAACCAATTTTCATGACATTTGGTTTGTTATAAACCTGAAAAATTGAACATGATATTGGTTACTTGTTGGAATTAAATTCATTTGCTGGGGGCGATCTAATCAGTTCTATTCAAAAACATTAATCTTCTGAATAGCTACAACTTCCACTGGGACATGCAGGCTCCAATTTAGGAATAGATAACATCAAGTGTAAATTATTCAAAATATCACTTTTGTGAGTTTCAGTTTAAACTGTAGATTTTATATCTGGTTTAGTGTTGTCACCTGGCTGCTTGTAATGGTCTAAATAAAAACACAATGTTCTAAATAGATAACAATGTTTAAATTGAGAAGTCTAGACTTAATGTCCTGTTTGTTGGTTCTTTATTAGGTTTATACAGTTACGTGAACACAGGACGCTTGGTTACAACATTGTACCATTCAATGCATCTTAAAGAAAATTTAAGACTTAAGACTATACTATGCAAAAATATATATTTAAAGCAACTCGCATTATGTCAAACAAAAAACTTTATTCAAAACTTTGCAAATCTCCGCTGGTTGCATCTGGCAGTTGTATGATGGCATTGCAGTAGGTGCTTCATCACCTGTTGCCTGGTGCAGATCTGCACTCTACTAAGTGTACTTTTCTAGTTGTACAATTAATAGGGACATAAATACACATCAAGAAGAAATTACATTATTTCCAATATATCAGCGATGATGCTGGAAAATGATTCAGTGTGAGTTCTGAATATGAAGTTTAATTCAACATCAACAGAATTAAATAAAGATTAAACATGTTTGTTGTTGGGTTCTGCAACAGTCTATGATCCGGTTTAGATGTGGTTAAGGATTATGCTGTGTCTTGAACGTACAGTATGTCTGCTTTTGTGTGAATGTGTGTGTGTGTATACATGGTGTATACCAGTGTTGACATATATGCATATAAGCTCATATTGAACAGACACTTCTGGGTCAGCTCCTTGGCAAGATTCTAATCCAATCTGTTCCCTCTATGTACAATTAAAACACCGCTCAGGAATACTGTACTGTGTCCCAATTATATTTCTCCAAATGTTCCCGGCAATGTTTCTGCAGCGTGCGCTCCTCTCCCACTCCTCCCACTTCTAAGTTTGGGTGACAGGCATGTGAAATACCTGGCTTGTCTGTAGAGCTTTTCACAATGCCCCAGATCCATCATTGCAGGGCCATTGAGGCTCATTGTGTGCATCCATTAACTGTATCTATGGTGGAACCTTACAAAGGGCCAGCTTGAAGAGGGTCACTGGTGCGTGGGCCCCCGCCATCATAAATCTGGTGCAGTCCAGAGCTGAACCTCCCCTGTGCTCAACTAATGGCGCTCTAATCGCTGGTACCACTTCTTGGGTGGGACGGAGGGGTGTGTGCATGTGTGTGTGTGTGTGTGGTGGCGAAATGGGGGCTTATGAGCGGACGGGGTGTATAAAGCATTACTCATTTGTTTCCAAGCTCCGAGACCAATGAGCCCTAACTAATCACCCAGCTTTTTGTCTTTTCCATAAAAGTGTTTCTGAAGACACAAATTAGCCAACCGTTTTAGAGACACTTCCTTTGTCAAGATATTGATATTAATCATTGTCTTTATCCCACTCCAGCACAGTGTTAATATCCATATGAATAAAATATAGACTGCGCACTAGGGATGGTCAAACTCCTTCCCTGGCTTGCTTTTGGATGGATCTCATTGTTCCTCATTATTGAAGCGGGTCAGTGCCTCTTCACCCCTCTGCTCACCTGTAGAAAAACATATGGGTTTAGAGAGAACTGAAATATTAATGCCCCCATAAAGCAGGGAGGGCCGTGTCTGCAACCAAACCATGCCATAAATACATTTTTATGTTTTGTTTCTGTACCGAAAACCAGCCCTATAAACATTATAGTTAGTAATTTGTTCCCTTGTGCCTGTAGACAAGGCTTTACAGCATTACATTATTGTTTACAGCATCTACAATATTAAGGGGATAGTTCAGATTATTTGAAGTAGAGTTGCACATGGAACTTATCAATAGTCTGTGTCTTCTCTTCATTGATGGCAATCTGCAACCCCCCCACTTTGGCAAAGCAGAGACAAGTAGCAGCAAGGACACTAAGCAATGAATTACTGTGAACAAGGTCGCAACAAAATTTATTTTAGCCTCTTGAAAAAGGTCCACCTAAAAAAATCAATATCAGTTTCAGTGCATGGTATACTTAGAATATTTTCACTGCTTTACTTTGCCATTAGACAACCTTATCCGATGGGAAACGGCCGTTATGTAAGCTAGATATGGCTCTCTCCAAACCAACCAGACTCTAATGGCGAAATCAGTAATTTTACCTTGCAGAACACAGGATCTGCTGGTCGACTGCTGCCTCAATCTGTTAGTTCAACACAATCTCTCACCTACACGGCATCATAGGTCATTACCATTTGCTCCCAAAAAGACATGTATTACCAGTGGAGAGAGTGACATAACTCACGTGACATTACACATGTGGTTTACATTGTAAAACTGTTTTGGTTTGGTTAGGTTTAGACATAAAATCTACTTGGGTAGGGTCAGGGTTCTTATGGGTGCCTGAAATCCTTGAAAACACTTCAATTTTAATGTAATGTGTTTTCAAGGTTTCAAAAGTGTTTTTTTTTTTTTTTTTTTTTTTAAATAAAGTGTTGAAACTGATTAAAATTGTAACTGAATTACTTCCATAATAAACCTCTCTGACTGAATAACTCATTTTTTAGATAAAGAAATAAAATGAGTCAGAGGGAGCCTAATTGTTTTTGCCTTCCGCACGAATTGAAGACGACTCCCCTCAAGCCTCGTTTGCCTCTCTGCACGTGTAGCTACACTTGATCTGTGTGATCTGTCAGTCTTTGTTGATGTGGAACAGTGAGTGGGAGGCTAACAGGCGACAACATGGTGGGAGGTTGCCATTTCAGTGAGTGTTGGCTTGGAAACGCAAAATTAAAAAAAAATTGAAAAGGATTTTTTTTTAATTAAAATTAATTGTAAAGTAGTTGTTTGTGTGACTGGTTCATATTGGCTCAGCGAGGTTATAGGCTATACGTGACAAGTCTACATGCAGACAGGTGACACATTTTGAAACATAAACCTTTGTTGTGTTTTCCTTTAAGTTGTCAGCCCTCTGTAAAATGCTATCACAAAACATAATTTTGGTTGTTTATAGCACAATAACATCTTATTTAATTTGATGAAGAAGTGAAATAATGATTTTAAGTACATGTATGTCATTTACCACAGCTGTAAAGTGCTGGAAAAGCTTGAAAATGCAACTTCAAAATGCTTGAAAAGTGCTTGAATTTATCTTTGGAAAACATGTAGGAACCCTGTAGGTTTTAGGCTATGAAAGTGCTTGGGTAGGTGTAGAAAAAGATCACACTTGGGGTTGAAATAACTATGTAGCATATGTTACTCCTGCAACAGAAGTGATATGACAGAAATCACACCCATAACGAGAGTTAAGTTACTCAAAACTTTAAATAACTCTACGTTTACTTTTCGCGTCACACAGAACTCAAACCCAGAGTCCCCTGGGTCAAAGTCCAGTGTTACTTGGTGCCATCCATCAACCTCACCTCCTCCAATTATGAACCTCGCTCCTTATACTTCTCCTGTGTTACTTACTACGCTGACAAGTGGTCACCACCAAACAATAAACGTCAAAATGAGTCTGAATAAGGTGCTTGCACATTCGACCAACACGCATATTTTTCTGGTGTGGACGGGACAAACTAAGAGATCGAGGCAGCGGTAGACCATCAGTTTGCATGTTCTGCGAGGTAAAATTACTGATTTCACTCATGGAGTTTGGTTGGTTTGCAGAGAACAATATTTGGCTTATATAATGCTGGTTTCCAATCAGAAAAGGCTGTCTGATGGCAAGGTAAAGCCGTGAAAATGTTCTAAATATAGCGTACGCTTCAACTGATATTGTTTTATGTAGTGAATGGATGATTATGGACCATTTTTAAGTGGCTAAAATACCGTCTGTTGTTGACCCTGTGCACAGTGGTTCACTGTCCACCATCCACAGTAGGTACTACACCGACTTTTGACAAGTACCTCTAAAACCCTACATCAAATA